>OZ005658.1:29710630-30931296 GCA_963930645.1 Salticus scenicus | reverse complement strand
CGCACTCTGAAGGCAAGATTCCGTTATAGACATACAGTAAACTTCCGATCACGCATGGGAGCCGTTAAAGAGCGTGATCAAGAGAGAAAGAGTCTTCTCAAAAGAAAATAAAAAAATCTGGTGTGAAACAACCACACGACTTCCATTACCCACTATTACACGTATTATATGCATTTTGGGGAGATAATGTGATCAAAAAACATAAAAGTGACCTAAAGATGTAGAAACATAAAATTTTCACAGTAATAGAAATTTTATACACATATAAGACATATAAAACGAAGCTTACATATATCGAGGTAAAAAATAAGAGAAAAAATGGTAGAGTTATTTTTTGAAACCCAAATTTCTGAGATCTGAAGATGACCTACCTAAGCAGGATGACTGTTAATTTTCCTCTCATAACCACATAATACGTGAGAAAGAAATGGATTTATGTAACAATTTTCAAGAAAATCGTTAGAAAAGTTTTTGAGATACCAGCTTTTACAAAAAATCAATTATTGGCCGGAAAACAATAATTACATACAAAAGGATATTTAAAAGTGAGTTAATAGGGCGAGTTTGAATAAAATCTATACAGCCGTTTTTAAAGGAACGCGCTTGCGAGACCTGAATTTGAGCTATTTATACAGGACGCCTATCCATTTTCCTGAACTAATCAACTATATCATTCGAAAGGACATCTAATAGAGTGTTTATATAGCAAATTTGAAGAAAATCGTTAGAGCCGTTTTTGAGATACGGACTTACGGTCCCACATCCGGTTTTTCAATTTTCACCAAAATTTGGATAATTCATCTGTACACCAGACCTGTCTCAATTCCGAAGTTTTGTAGTTCTATCTTTATTAGTTTTGGAGCTATGATAGCCAGAAGATTCCGCAAATATATACATAAACAGAACACACACACACTGACCAATTGCCAAAAACCACTTTTTTGGACTCAGGAGACCCTAAAACATGTAAATCAGGTGATATCTCGAAATCGAATTTTTGGACCGAATACAATACTTCCATTACCTACGGTAGTCAGGTAATGGAAAAGTCAAATTAGTGCGTTTTTTAAAGAAAAAGAAGTATAAATATAAAGAACTATGTTATTTTTGTTTTACTTTTTGTAGAATACGGTTCCAGATTCGCCAATATTTTAATTTATTCACAAGCATTGTTAGTATCCGCCCTTTTTTTCCCCACCACTTTTATTGAAAAGTATTTTTCTTCTTATTTGATACTGAAGAAATTTTCATTACAAATAATGTGACTGGAAAAAAAGGGGCTTTTATTTACAATGATATCCGGAATAAATTAAAAAAGTTTTGGCTCCGACTGCGGTTTCTGTTTAATTTCATTGCATAAATTAGCTTACATTGTACCTCGACTTCATAGTGAGAAAATTTTCTTGTTTGTTGTTTTTACATCCTTTATTATATAAAATACAAATGTTTCTACTACATTGTGAATATTTTCATTGTATTATATTTTTTATACAATACAATCCTCTTTTTGAGATAAAATATTTTTTATCTCATTAAATCCCGAATTTTCAGCCTGTTTTTGCGGTTTACACTTACATAATCCGCGGAATCCGCGCTAGTCAATTCCGCAGATAATCAGGAATATACAATATCCGTTTTTACAGGTTTCGTTGCATGATATTTTCAGTTTCAAAGAGCAAAAATTACAGATATTTTATATTATGAAAAAAATATATACCGTTTCTTTATTTATAATATTAATTAAAAAAAAAAAAAAAAAAAGAACAATATTGATTTAATTTTATTTCATACGCTTGTTAAAAAATATTATGGAGTAATAATAATATAATAAAAAGCTTTAATTTATTTATTTTTTTCCTCCCATTTTCAGCACAAATAAATATGTAATTTTAACTTTATGAGATGCAATATTATTTCATAATTGAATATTTATCGATTATACATTTTAAAAATTAATAAATTTCAGTAATTGAAAATTTCACAATAATACTTTTCCATTAATAAATTTAATTTAAGACTCCCACAATATTTTGGAAAATCCTTTCCAACATTTCAATTATTTTTATAGAAGCCCACCGATCTTAATATTATATTTTTAAAGATTATTATTTTTTCAATTAGAAATCTTAATAAAAGTTTTATAAATTTCAATTTCAATTAATTATTTTAAAGCATAGAACTTTTAATTTTAATCTGAATGGAATTCATCAAGATGTATAGCATATAGTAAAAATTTTAGAGGAGATCGATACTTTTATTTATATTTAGAACATCTAATAATCAGTTGGGGAAAGTGTTAACGTTGGACTGCCAATTTTTTTTCACAACCTTTCATCAAAAAGACATACTCCCAATTGCAAACTAGTATGTTGTGGCCACCACATGACTTTCTTCTATATTTTCCTATACAAATTCACTCAGTAAAAATAATTTATTAAAATTATTATTTAAAAAAATTATCTTCCATGATAATGCAGACGATTTCTATAACTTCATTTTAAATTATCGCAGATCTATGGTTCAAACATTCGTTTTAAAGGTACTGGTGAGCTCTTTTGAAAGGAACCCATCATGAAAATTTACTCCCCTCGAGGGGGGACTTCTCCCTTGGGGGGGGGGGGGGGAGACGAGGCTCCTACACATACAAAAAAAAATTTCCCAGTTGACTATCTCTATTATAAATAATTCTGGTAAATTGCATAATGATTATCAAAAAATAATTCTCTTTATGCACATTTATACAAAATTTTGTCCTATACCACCATGTTAAAAATTTAGAAAAAGCGGGATGGCAATGCAACCTGTAAGACAATTTTTACCAAAAGTTGATAGGCACTCATTTATGTCAAGGTGCAACTACATACCAATTTGTATGAAATTCTGTGTAGTAGTTCCTGAGATACAGTTGCCACAAAATTTTGTCACACACACAGACAGACAGACATTTTCTAAAAATGGTCAAATCGTGTTCTACAGCTCTCAAAACGTGTAAATCCATCAAAAACCCGAGGTCGAAAATTTTTATGAATCCAAGACTTTCTTCTATTGAATGTAGAAGAAAGTAAAAATGTACTACGTGAAACAAATAACTATGTAATGTGGCGTAAAAATCCACCAAATCAATTTTCAAAAATTACAGAAATTTTTATATGGTCTGCAGGTCCCTATAGTTACATTCAATCTGCCACATAGATTTTTATGTACAAAAATTTTAAAATTTTTAAAATTATTTTTACGTAAGTTATTGCTGTGTATAATATTCAGTCTGTGAAATGGCAACACGTGATTGGCAGTAAGGTAAACGCACCAGTAGTGGACCCTGTACCAGTAGTGGACCCTAATAATTTTAAACTCGGAAAATAAGCTACCTAAAAATTCTGAAGATTCGAGCAATGTTCAGGAAGGGGGTTATAGTCCTTTACTGTTAAACCGTTTAACAAAAAATAACTCCGGCCATTAGTTTTAAAATAATGTTAGTTTAACTAAAAAAAAATGCACTTTTTGTGATTTTACCGTTTTCTTCTTATCACTTTGAATAAGGAAATGACATTTTATTTGCTCGCTCTCTGCTTATTTTAAACTGATTTCTTCTACCTTTTGCTTTCATATGACAAAAAAAAGTATGCAGAATTCATTTATTGTGCTATTTTTTAAATCTTGTATTAACACACAGTATTTTTATAGGTGTCCACTACTGGTGCCAAAAAATGACATCATAACAAATAGTGGACAGCCCTGTCCACTACTGCCTTATGTGAATTTTAATGTCAGATCCAGTAGTGGACACAATTCTGTAATCTAGCAGTTTTAGAGTTGAATTTTAAAACAAAAATTCAAACGGGTCCACTACTGGGTTTTTAGTGTGTCCACTACTGGTTCATTTTAAGCTCTCCGGACTTTTGATTTTTTACATATATAAATGATACAATTAGCAATTTTCATAATACAGTCGTGTTAAGAAAAAGTTAGTAAAAGTGTGAAATATTAATTATTTTTTGAAACTCTAAAATTTAGGAAATTACACAAAAAATAGCCGGAAAATGTCCTTAAAGTGTCCACTACTGGTGCGTTTACCTTAATATGCTTATAATATACTTAAAAGGTATGGCTGATTACGAATAACTTAACTATAAATGCTGTAATTAAGAAATAACATTTAGTAAAACTTATGAATTACTCATTTAACCAGTGTTGCCAGATCTGGCAGATTTTTACTTTCTTCTATATGTAATATAGAGAAAGTATTGGATTCGCGAAAATTTTCGACCTCCGTTTTCTGATGGATTTACATGTTTTGGGAAGTCTAGATTACGAATTAATAGTTTTTAGAAAATGTCTGTCTGTCTGTCTGTATCATTTTTTTGTGTACGCTGTATCTCACGAACCAATAAATGAAATATCACCAAACTTGTTATTTAGTTGCATCCTGACATGAACTGGTGCTGATTAGATTTGGGGATCAATAGCTGACAGGTGGCGCTGTGATCACATTTTATGCAAATTTTTAACATGGTAGCATAGGACAAAATTCCGTATAAATGGGCATAATGAGAGTTATTTTAAACTTGTGATTGTAAAATTAATATGAATTATTGATAATAGTAGTAGGTAACTAGAAAAAAAATTTTGTGCATGTGGGGGCATCGGTTCCCCCCCCCTGGGGGGAAGTACTCCCCCGGGGAAGTAAATTTTCAAGATGGGTATCTTTCGAAAGGTCCCGTTGATAATAGTAATAGTTAACTGGGAAAAAAATTTTGTGCATGTGGGGCATTCGGTTCCCCCCCTACTCGGGGGGGGGGCAAAGTTTCAAGACCCAAGTTAAAATCCATGCTAGTACCAGCAAAGAAAATAGGCTAGTTATTGCTATGTTTTGCTTTGTCTGCTAGATTTTCATGCTGTTATATGCTTTATAATGCTAGCCAGCATAAAATGCTATATTAGCTAGCTTACACAGCAATAGCACGACAAGCTATATACAAGCATTTTATGCTTATTTGTTGTTTAAGCTTTTCCAAAGCCTGGAGAGGTATGTACCTTAACAAGCTATTATGTGCTTTTCTATGCATGCCAGCGTAATATGTTATGTCGGCAGCTGAAGTAGAAATAGCATGGCATGCTAGATGCCAGTGAGAAGTGAGAAAATAGCAACAAAAAAGCATCTGTTGGTTGTGAATTACTGCTAGTATAGCAGAAATTTCAAGCAAATAGTAGTCATAATTACTGCTGGACCAGCAACATACTATTCAAGCAACAGAAGCTGGATTATGTATGCTGGACAAGCAATAAACTGTGCCAATACACACCATGACTTGCTGGTAATTTTGGTGGAACCAGCAAATATTTTTGGTATTTTATGCTATTTTACATGCTGGGATACAGCATTTAATGCTAGACTAGCAAACAAATACTAGCAAGAATTTTAACTTGGGGATGGGTATCTTTCGAAAGGTCTCGTCAATACCTTTAAAACGAATGGTTGAACCATAAATCTGTGATAATTTAAAACAAAGTTATCGATTTTTTTTACTTTTAACAAAAAAAAAAACTTCGTATATATATATATATTTTTTTTTGTAACGAAATTTGACCGAACTTGGTATTTAGTTGGTCCCCGACATAAACTGGTGCTGATTACATTTGGGGATCAAAAGCTCAACAGGTGGCACTGTGATCGCATTTTATCTAAATTTTTAACATGGCAGTATAGGACATAATTTTTAACATGGCAAAATTTCGTATAAATGTGCATAAAAAGAGTTATTTTAAACTTGTGATTGTAAAATTAATATGAATTATTGATAATAGTAGTATGTAACTAGGGAAAAAATTTTGTACATGGGGGGGCATCGCTTCCCCCCTAGGGGGAAATACCCCCCGGGGGGGTAAATTTTCACAATGGGTATCTTTCGAAAGATCTCGTTGATAATAGTAGTAGTTAACTAGGAAAAAATTTTTGTGCATGTGGGGACATCGGTTACCCCCCCCCCCCCGGGGGGGGGAGCAAAGATTCAAGATGGGTGTCTTTCGAAAGGTCTCGTCAATATCTATAAAACGAATGGTTGAACCATAAATCTGTGATAATTTAAAACAAAGTTATCGATTTTTTTTACTTTTAACAAAAAAAAACTTTATAAAAACTGTATATATATATATATATATATATTTAACGAAATTTAACCAAACTTGGTATTTAGTTGGTCCCCGACATAAACTGGTGCTGATTACATTTGGGGATCAAAAGCTCAACAGGTAGCGCTGTGATCGCATTTTATGCCAATTTTTAACGTGGCAGAATAGGACAAAATTTCGTATAAATGTGCATAATAAGAGTTATTTTAAACTTGTGATTGTAAAATTAATATGAATTATTGATAATAGTAGTATTGAACTAGGAAAAAAATTTTGTGCATGGGGGGCATCGCTTCCCCCCTCTCCTGGGGGGGGGAAGTACCCACCGGGGGGGGGGGGTAAATTTTCACAATGGGTATCTTTCATAAGATCTCGTTGATAATAGTAGTAGTCAACTAGGAAAAAAGTTTTGTGGATGTGGGGGCATCGGTTCCCCCCTCCCACTGGGGGGGGGAAGTACCCCCGCCCCGGGGGGGGGGGGCAAAGTTTCAAGATGGGTGTCTTTCGAAAGGTCTCGTCAATACCTTTAAAACGAATGGTTGAACCATAATTCTGTGATAATTTAAAAGAAAGTTATCGATTTTTTTTACTTTCAACGAAAAAAAATCGTTTTTTTTTTTATTTTTTTTCACGAAATTTAACCAAACTTGTTATTTAGTTGGCCCCTGACATAAACTGGTGCTGATTACATTTGGTGATCAATAGCTCAACAGGTGGCGCTGTGATTTCATGTTTTCTAAATTTTTAACATTGCAGTATAGGACAATATTTCGTATAAATGTGTATAATAAGAGTTATTTTAAACTTGTGATTGTAAAATTAATATGAGTTATTGATAATAGTAATAGTTAACTAGGGAAAAATTTCTGTGCATGTGGGGTCATCGCTACTCCCCCCCCTGGGGGGGAAATTTTGAAGATGGGTATCTTTTTAAAGATCTCGTCAATACCTTTAAAATGAATGGCTGAACTATAAATCTGTGATAATTTAAAGCAAAGTTACCGATTTTTTTTTTTACTTTTAACAAAAAAGAAAAAAAAAAAAAAAAAACTTAGAATAAAAATCGTACTTTTTTTAAAAATATTGTTACTGATTGAATATGTATAGGAAAATATAGAAGAAAGTCTTGTGGTGGCCACAACATACTACTTTATTAAATAATCACCAATATTTTGAAAAGTGATATTTGATATGCATAATAGACTATCAATATTCGACGTGAGTAGGCAAACGTTATTATTAAAAATTATTGGTGATTGTTGAAAGAAAAGTCCACCAGATCTGGCAAATTACATTTAGTATGGTTTCGCGCAGTTTGTAATACATTCCACATAAGTCCAGGGACAACAAAGATGGGGCGCGACAGAATTCGACTGCTCTCTTACATTTTATGTCTAAACAAATTATGTTTTAATTACTTCAACTGCTTTAAGTAATGGATAAAGAATGGACAATGAAATGTTACAGCGTCTTCACAAAAATCATCTTCATACCTTAAATTTTTGATCGTGCTCAACTTTTGAGCATGCTAACATACTCAATAATAAGAACATGGGATTTTTGAATTTAAGTACTTTTGCTTCAGAACTATTTTGAGTATGTGACATACTCAAATTTGATGGAATTTTACTCATTTTTGAGTATTTTTACTCCTTTCGTTATTTATTATTATTATTATTATTATTATTATTATTATATTTAGTGTGGGTATTTTGCACTAAATTATTGAATACTGCATTTGATCAATGCTGCCAAAAGTATCAGTGCCTACTTTTCTCTCTTTGTTGTATTCAAAGATTCAAAGACGGAAGGAGGCCGCTCACCACATTGCAGCGGTTTTGAGCGATTTTAACCTCCAAAGAGGGGCTCTAACGACAAATGTCACATAACAATGTGAAATTCTGAAAGAGCCCGTTTCTAGAGGTTAAGTCTCCCCCGTTGTTTATTTCATAAACATAAAAACAATAAAAATTAACTCTTTGTTGTATTGCATTAATTGCGCGGCTATACAGCTAAAGAATGTGTAGTTCATTACTGTATTTTTATGATTCAATCTAAATGACGCTTACATGTTGCTCAAGCATTCAATTTACAATTCTGTTAATTATTAAATATTGTTATACTTTTTATATAAATTTTGTTCCTTCTCTAGAAATGTAATAATAAAGTAATGTTCTTGCACTGTATGTATAGGGAGTATATTTGTAATACTATGCACATACATTTCATTTGCAATTTCATTGTTCCAACAACTAAGATACTCCATAGTGGTTATTTTTCCCTTTCTCTTCCAGCCATGAAGTAGAGAAAAAAAATGCAATCAATTATTACAGTTACAAAATTATTATACTTATGAAATATCACAGTAAAATATATCAAAATACAGTCACAACTTGCAGGTATACCGCAAGGTGGGTACTTACGCTGGCGTCGTGGAAGTCGTCGACCCTGAGATGGAAGAAGAGTCCTGCGAAGAGCGCTGCGATATTGGCCGTGTAGGAGGCAAGGAAGATGACGCTGAAGCAGCCCCACACGTTAATGAGCACCTTGTTGGGCCACGACTTGGGCGCCTTGAAGGCGACCAGGTGAGAAAAGAGCAGCGACCACATCACCCAGAGGGCAGAGGCCAGCGAGAAGTTCTTGGTGCGCTGCCGACCCCACGGATTCAGGCCGAAAGGGGAGAACCACTCGTAGATGGCTGCGGCCACGGCAGTGGCCGTCAGCCCACAGAAGATGGCCACCCAGAGCTCTATGCTGAAAGGCACCAGGAACGCGGACAGCTGTTGCCACAAAAGAAACAAGAAATGAAATATGAAACAATTGAATAAAATAGCCGCATAATTTTAAGTATCAGACAAGATTAACTTTAAATTTCAGTCAAAATATTATCGTTTAAATTCATACTTATTACGTTAAAAAATTTGCAATTCCAAGGTTACACCAAAGAGTTTAAAAAAGTTATGTATAATTGCTGAAAGTGTATTTTCAGTATATTATACTCATTGAATATTTAAGGTGAAGGTTATGTTATATGTAAATTAAAAAAAAAAAAAAAAAAAAAAAAAAAATGATTATTAAAATCCAAAAGTATTAAAACAGTATTAAAAAATTACATGAATTTGAATAAAATTATAGAGAATTATGACTTTCCGAACATTTACTGTATAAAGATGGCATTCTAATCAGGAAAATATTCAACTATGAAATATTGATGGATCTAACTCCTGTTTGTAAAAATTTCAGCATCAAGAATGTATTCGTAACTGAGCCGAGAATTTCGGCAAACGTAAATGAGAGTAAGATATTCAAATAATTAGAATTCTACTCATGTTTGGGCTGAGCAGTGTTACCCCCTACGTATCATATAAATTAGGGGCTATTTCTGGAAGTTTACAATAATGAATGGCTGTCTACTAGTTGTACACGTCACGTAAGACGTACTACCCAGACAGCACATCACCTCCCCAGGATATCTTCAAGATGTCTTCTGGATGAAAATACATCCCAGAAACATCCTTAAGATGTACTGTGGATAAGTTAAGCCTAACTGTGCTGTTAGGGTAAGCCTCTTCGACGAAGAAGGGCGACATTTTAGCAAGTTACGGAGTGGGGAAGATTGATTGATATTCGTGAAGGAGGGATTTCTTACCCTGTAACTCGTATAGATCGTAAGCAGCAGCATAGTGGAAGCAGTGGGTTCAAGAGAACCGGTGCTTCAACGATTCGTTGACGTCTACTGCACCGTGGATTGATACAACATTGAGAAAAAAATTCTGTAACTGAGAACTAGAATCTAAATTGTGGCTCTAGAAAAAATAGTTCCATGTCATCCTTATAAATTCTAGTCCCCTTGGAAAGCGAGTTCTAGAATCCCCTATTTGAATTCTAGAGCGTTTGCCTATATTCTCGAGGGCAAAGTTATTTAAAAATCTCTGCAAATAAATGAGACTACAAGAAGCGGGTTTCAGCAACTATAATCTTGGTTTGTTACCAAATTCTAGAAAATCAAGCGAGAATATTTAGCAATACAAAAGATTCAGAATATTTAGAGCATTCAGAATATTGTTTCACTATCTAGAAATGTGTACATTAGAAATTCTCGATCATTTCGTCTATTCAGTTTATGGGCGTGCCTTAAGCGCATAGCTCGGAAATCTATATTTCTAGTTAAAGGATTTAGAAAATGGCCACTTATTCATTCTAGAGGAAGGTGGCATATTTTTTTTCTCAGTGATTATTCATGTGCATGATTTCATTGGTTGGTGTCCCACTAGCGTCCTTGGGCAATAGCTACTGCAGATGAACTTTGGGTTCGCATGAAATATATCTGGAATTCTCTTCTTCCTTATGTACACATTCAAATACTGTTTGATTCTATTGCTATTCGGGTGAGTCCTTCATGGTGCTGAAACTTTTACAAATATGACCATACCTTGTATACTCATGTCTCTATTCCACTGAGAAAAAAATATACCACCTTTTTCTAGAATGAATAAGTGGCCATTTTCTAAATCCCTTAACTAGAAATATATATTTTCGAGCTATGCACTTAAAGCACGCCAATAAACTGAATAGACGAAATGATCGAGAATTTCTAGTCTACACATTTCTAGAGGGTGAAACAATATTCTGAATACTCTAAATATTCTGAATCATTTGTATTGCGAGAAATTCTCGCTTGTTTTTCTAGAATTGGGTAATAAACCAAGATTATTGTTGCAGAAACCCGCCTCTTGTAGTCTCATTTATTTGCAGAGATTTTTTAAATAACTTTGCCCTCGAGAATATAGGCAAACGCTCTAGAATTCTAATAGAGGCTTCTAGAACTCGCTTTCCAAGGGGACTAGAATTTATAAGGATGTCATGGAACTATTTTTTCTAGAGCCACAATTTAGATTCTAGATGTCAGTTACAGATATTTTCTCATTGTTTGTTGTCTCATGTTTTGAAGTCTATGAATTAATTTTCCAATTTTTAAAGTTACGAATCTCAAGAAGTTGATAGAGTTCTCATAGTATTCTATTGATCAATCTTATATTAGAAATGAACAAAAATTAAGTCGGAGTAAGAAATCTAATTCACAAGTTTGCCATTCAAATACTTATTGTATTTCCCTGAAATTTGTATATAGTGAAACTACGCTTGTAGTTTGTAACCACGTTTGTTGAGTTTTCAAATACACACAGAATTAAATACGTTCTACGGGCTCTATCGTATAAGTAAGTTGATATTTTTTTTTCTCAACGAAAGGCCGCCCTTTTCAAACAAAACGGCGAATAAAGTTTATTAATAAACTTAGTGGAGACATTGATGGGTAAGTACATATGATATTTTAAGGAAATCGATTCATAAATACCTTTGTTGTGTGAATTTGAAATTTTCAAGCGGCCTATACTTGGAAATATGATGGCGGATCAAGCTGGCCAACGAACATATCAAATGTGTTTCTAAAAAAAGTCTACTATACAACTCATTTTTTTCGAAAGTTCCCGTTATGATAAATTTTTTAGTGGTCGTCACTTGGAAACAAAATGGCAGATAAAGATGGCTAATAAACTCATCGAATATATTTGTACCAGAAGTCCGTTGTCCAAAATTGGTTCTACACTGAGAAAAAAATATACTGCTTTCATCTAGAACGAATAGATGGTCCTTTTCTAAATCCCTAAACTAGAAATACAGATTTCCGAGCTATGAGTATAAGTCACGCCAATACACTGAGAAAAAATTCTACAACTGACATCTAGAATCTAAATTGTGGCTCTAGAAAAAACAGTTCCATGTCATCCTTATAAATTTCTTTCTAGTCCCCCTTCGAAAGCGAATTCTAGAGACTTCTATTAGAATTCTTGAGCACTTGCCTATGCTATCGAGGGCAAACCTATTTTATTCTGATGTATTTGCTTATATGCTTCATTTATTAATTCATGCTTTGTATTAACTAAATTCGTTTGCTGTATGGTCTTGCTTCCATCTGTGAGAAGTTGGGGGGCTAGAAACGTATTTTTTGGCTAAATAGCCAACGTTTCGTCAGAAACTTCTTATATTTCCTTCCCTACATGGGAGGCTCCCCTGAAGAAGGCCCTCATGTGTTTTGGGATTAATTTTCATCTATCGTTGGTTATTTTGCTTATTAAACTAAGTGATTTGAATTGGTCGTTTCCCAAAGAAATCGATCTAAAAGTTTGAGAATTACTGCCGTACACTATATTCGTATTTCCTTTATAAAGAAATATTCTACATAAGAAAATAATTCGAAACCAGGTGAAACGAACTAAATAAAGTTTTCATAAGATGCTAATATGATTAAAACAAATAATGTTTTCGTTATTAATTAAAAATATTTCAACTTTATGCACATAGAACCAATATGATTTTGAGAATGCATTATAAAGTAAGAAATTTTAATTTGAGTCAAATAATATTTCTTGCTGAGTGATGTTAACAATTAAAAAATAAGAGTTAGCAGTTTTAGTTTCAAAGAATAATTTGTATGCTGAAAACAACGCATAAAAAAAAAAAAAAAAAAAAAAAAAAGAAGAAGAAAGAATCTGGTGTGTCACTCACACTACATTCTCTCACCCTGAAATGTAATACTATAAATACAGGTTTGAGATTAAGAGGTAAGATAACGAGTACTGTTATGTAAACCCATGTTAAACACTTCAAATTAGACTTCGGAAGAGATATATATGATAATTAGTCCTGTGTGAGGGGGGGCTAGCGCTCCCATCAACCCCCGTTTCATTAACATACATTATTTACCATATCTCAATGAGGAATTTATTTCAATTCCCGAACAGCTTCCCTGGAAATGGTAAAATATCATTAGTAAAGCACATCCACTAACAACAAATAACTAGTGTGTTGTGGCTACCACACGACTTTCTTCTATATTTTCCTATACCAATTCACTCAGTAAAAATAATTTATTAAAATTATTATTTAAAAAAATTATCTTCCATGATAATGCACACGGTTTCCATAGTAGAGAAGTAGTATAACAATAAATATCAATAAAAGAGTTGAATTTATTCACAATATTACATAAAAAAAAAAAAAAAAAAAAAAAAAAATGAAATGAAAAAAATCGATAACTTTTTAAACTATCGCAGATCGATGGTTCAACCATTCGTTTTAAAGGTTCGAGCTCTTTTGAAAGATACCCATCATGAAAATTTACTCCCCTCGAAGGGTTACTTCCCCCCCCCCCCCCAAGGGGGACGCGAGGCTCCTATATGCACATTTTTTTTTTCCCAGTTGACTATCTCTATTACACAAAATATATATTCGTTTCATTTGGTTTAGTGCAGTATATAGACGTTAAACTCTACTTACCTGCAATTTCCCTCATAGACGTAATGTATTTGAATACTTTTGAGTGTACCTGTACACGAACCATTGGCTTCATCTCAACGAAAAGCTTAGTGTAGCATCCCTATAGGATACACATTTAGAATGCCGAGTTTGGAATTTCTGCTACTATTTGTTCTTGAGATATGCTGATAACAGACAGACACACAGACCATTTTCTAAAAACGTGATTTTCGTATTCAGGGGACCTCAGAACATGTAAATATAACAAAAACTCACGTTCGAAAAATTGACCCTAAAACAATACTTTTTCGATCCTATGGGTAAGAGAAAGTAAAAAAAAAAAGTGCTTTTTCTGTAATGTAATAAGTGCAAGTTCATAAAAGTTTATAGCTGAATTAATTTTATGGTCTAAAATTTTACAGCGTAAGCTATATCGCATAAAATTTTTTTGTTGCCTAAAAAATTGAATATTTTCATAATTCTAAATTCTAGTGTACCACTTGTATTAATTGAGAATAATAAAACCTTATTTTATTAGAACACTAAAAATTTTTCTTGTTTAGCTTCCATCAGTACTATCTGAAAAAAAAAAAAAAAAAAAAAAAAAAATCAACATAGAAATAGATAAAAAAGCGGGAGAAAAGACTAGACAAAATTTTATTGAAGAAATTTTCAATTAACCAGTAGCAAATTATAAAAATAATTTACTTTTAATAAATAAAAAAAATTGTACAAATACCATAAATTGCAGTTTATGGTGTTTAAACAAAGTTTTTATTTATTAAGGGGACTTGGTATCTTTTACTTGGCACGGTTGAAGGTTTCATACAATCACTTATATTTTCATTTAATATTTATAAATTGAACTATATTATATTGGTTCAATAAAATGTATATCCAGGTAACAATTCTTATGGCTTTTGATGTATTTTTTACAGATTTTAAATCTTTAAATTGCATTTTTTCATGAATTCATATCTTCAAAAGGCTAAAACATCTAAAGACAGGTATTTATTAATTTTTTTTTTTTTTCGACTGAGTGAAAATAATGCCTGGACCGGGAGTCGAACCCCGGATCTTTGACTTACAAGGTCAAGGCTCTACCAATTCAGCTATCCAGGCCGAGACAACCCTTAAGCAGAAACATCTGGTCTATCATGTAGATAGCTCGACAGAAATAAGCCGCAGGTAATGGAAAACACCATTAAACAATGGGAGAAAGAAATGCTTTTTTTTTTTTTTTTTTTTAAATATATATTCCATATTTTTCTTTTTCTTTTTACATATTGTATTTCTTTCTCCCATTGTTTAATGGTGTTTTCCATTACCTGCGGCTTATTTCTGTCGAGCTATCTGCATGATAGACCAGATGTTTCTGCCTAAAAGTTGTCTCAGTGAGTAATGCTGACCGATTGTCGGCCTGGATATCTTGAATGGTAGAGCCTTGACCTGGTAAGTCAAAGATCCGGGGTTCGACTCCCGGTCCAGGCAATATTTTCACTCAGTCGGAAAAAAAAAAAAAAATTTTAATAAATATGATTTTCTTCCAATCAGTTGATTGTGTGATTTTAATAAAGACAGGTAGTTTTTAATTTTTTTTCCCTCAAAAATTAACTATACTGGTGTTCAAAATTAAGACAACAACATATTTTCTGGTTTTCTTCTTTTGCACATAACTTTTAAACAAATAAACATATGAGCATAAAGTTTGGAAGGCATGTTTGTTATCATATCATTAATCAAATTTTATACAACTTTAGCATGAGTATTAATTTTTAAACCAATAATTAATTTTTTTTTTTTCAAAAGTGAGCTTTGGAAAAAATGGAAAACTTTACCAATTTTAGAGAAGAAAACTTGATGAAAAATTGTTTTAAGGATGCATTACAGATAGGTGAAGACGGACATGCCTTCAAATGTTAAGCTAAATCCCGACTTTTCTTTCTGAATTCTCTTTTCTTTTACTTTTATAACGGATCTTCTGAAAAAATATAATTACTAATTTATAAACTATGCTCAACACCAGAATAATAATAATGTCGATAAATAATTTTATAATGAACGTTTTATCCAATTTTCATGTTTGTATGTATATTTTTGAAGACGTTATTCAAATGCGAAAAAAAGAAGATATAAAGAAGTAACAGAAAAGTGAATACAGGAAGACAAATTCGGTCTTAATCTAACCTATGGATACATGTGCATCTTCACTTATCTTTAATGCTTCGTTATTGCCATTTTTCATTAAGTTTTCTTTTTTAAATTTCTTAAAATTTTTCATTTTTTCCATTTTTTATTTTTTCTTTTGAGAAAAATTGAATAATTATCAATTTGAACCCTATTACTTTTCCTAAAGTTATATAAGATTCGATTTATGATATGATAAAAAACATGCCTTCGAAATTGTATGTTCATATGTTTAATTGTTTAAAAGTTATGCGCAAAAGAAGAAAACTAAAAAACAGGTTGTTGCATTAATTTTGATCGCCAGTGTAGTTGGCATAGGTGGACTCTGCTCAGTTCCCCATCATATATATGTTCTCATAAATTTCTAGTACAAAATATATTATAATCATGTTAAGAGAAATAAATTTGACCAAACGCTTGACACAGTGACAGAACGAAATCCCCGCCTAATAGGCTACCCACCATTCACTTCGACATATTTATATTATTCTAAACTATTGATTTATTTTATTGGTGTCAATTTCGTAGTTAAGTTTTCATGCTACTATTTCCAATGCAACAATCCCCAAAATGCATATTTATATGGAATAACGCCCCCTTTTGTTATGTGGATAAAATCTTAAATTTCGAATAACTTACGAAATTTTCCTATTAGAATATTTGCAGTCAATAATGTTTAAACAAGTATCATAAATATTATTTTGATGCTGTCTGATATATTTATGATCCTGAAAATGGACGTTTATGCTCAATTTTGCCCTATTCTGCCATGTAAAGTAAATCGTAAATTCCAAATAACTTACGAAATTTTTAATTTAAAAAATTCATAATGAAGGATGTTCATTCCAGTATCTTAAATGATATTTTAAAAGTATTTGTGTATCTTTACGATGAAAATATCCCTCAAAACGGACGTTTATGCGAAATTTCGCCCTATTCCGCCATATTAAGTAAATCGTAAATTCGCAGTGACTTACGAAATTTTTAAATTGGAAAATTCATGATCAAGAATGTTTATACCAGCATCTTATATAATATTTTAAAAGTAGTCTGACAACTTTATGATGAAAATATCCCTCAAAAGGAACATTTATACGAAATTTTGCTGTATTCTGCCATGTTAAGAAATTCGTAAATTTTGAACAATTTGCGAAATTTTCAAAGTAGCATGTTTCTAGTTAATGATATTTATTCCGGCATGAAAACTGATATTTAAAAGCTGTTCTTACATCTTTACGATAAAAATATTTCTTTTCATACACGCTTATGTGAAATTTTGCCCTATTCTCCCATGTTAAGAAAATCGTAAATTTCTAATAACTTACGAAGTTTTTTAATTAGAATGTTGCGAATGAGTCGGGTTCTTGCCAATGTCATAACTAATTCTTTAAAACTGGTTCGACTGCGATCATTTGTTCGTGCGATATCGTGTACACAGACTAACATACAAACACACTAACGGACTAAAAACTAACAGGCACCCTACAGACGGACACCATACCCATTTTGATATTTTTGGATACCTCACACCCGAAAACGTGTAAAAAAGTAAAAAAATCAAGGTCGAAAATTTTCACGATTACCTAAGTTCTCCATATATATATATATATATATATATAATGATGATCTATTAAGCATAGTAGAAGCCAAGCAACAGATCACTGAAACACCAATGACCAATAAGATTAAAAATTTCTTTGAGAAGTTCAGAAAAAAAAAAAAAAAAAAAAAAAGAAAAAAAATATATATCAGGGGATGAAATACACAAATTTAAAGAAACCAGATTTGTTAATTAACAGCCTGCAAAACAATATACCAAAATTAATAAAAAGTCATCGCCAACATGACGACAAAAATTTAAAAAGCGTCGTGGGAGTCCTATACTAAAATTGTACTGCCCGTGGAAGTATGAAAATTGGGACGTGAACCATGAATTTTACTTGGAAACCTTTCTTTGAATGATTTTGGTTTCACTCTTGTACAATATTAATTTGGTTTTAATTATAATTTGGCTTCTGGTAAATTGAAATTTTAATTAGGTGGTGAAATTTGTATAACATTTATGAGTTTCAAATTTTAAAGGTAAATAAAAAAAGAAATAAAATGCGAATATTTCACACAGATTTGCTAGTATGTAATAATTATTTAATAATGTATTATACAGAAATAGGTGCTATCTTAATAATGGTTATTAATTTTAATGGGATTTCAAAAATCCCATCATACATAAATATTTTTCGATGAAAACATACAATAAAATATAGGAAATACTCATACAATAAAATATAGGAAATTATAAATATGCCGATGAAATAAGAAGTTAAAATATATTAAACTTTTCATGGAATATTAATTAGCTATTTCTTTTGTAAACTTATTTCTTAACAACTAATTATTCTGAAATATGCTTACTGTTTTGTGACACAAGAAACTATTTTTATGATTTTGATATTCTTTGTTTCAAAAAAAAAAAAAAGTCAAAGAACAGATCAAATAAAATTTTCCCAAGTGTTTTGAATGAAAAAAAAAAAGTACGTCAAAGATCGAAATAGAAAGGAAGAAAATACAATAAAATTGAAACAA
Organism: Salticus scenicus; assembly: GCA_963930645.1. NCBI lineage: Eukaryota > Metazoa > Arthropoda > Arachnida > Araneae > Salticidae > Salticus > Salticus scenicus. The sequence goes on along the minus strand of OZ005658.1, from coordinate 30,913,080 downwards.
GACTTTCTTCTTGATATATATATATACACATGTATATATATAACACCAATGCAAGAAATGGAAATAAAACTTGACTTTCGGAAAAAGAATAAAAGTACCTACCTAATTGGTAAGTACTGCTTATATATTTTATATGAATGCTGCAAATTGTTAAAAAACAAATAAAAGTTAAATATTATTTCTCTGACAATTTTTACTTTGTTACCCATAAGGTAGAGAAAGTATTGCTTTTGGGTCAAATTTTCAAAAGTGAGTTTTGTTATATTTACACGTTTTGAGGTCCCTGAATCAAAAATTCATATTTTTAGCGGTTGGTCTATGTGTGTGTCTTTCTCTCTCTCTCTCTCTCTCTCTGTATGTGTGTGTGTGTGTCTGTCTGTTATCAGCATATCTCAAAAATAAATTATGGCAGAAAGTTTGCCAATCTGCTCGTGTTTTAACTACCGTAAATAATCTTAGAATACCTCAAAGCTGATATATTTTATTCATGTTATGATACATATTTTATGAATGAAACATATTTTAGTACTTTTATACGGCACAAAACATAATGAATTTAACTTATATTATTCATATGCGCAAAATCGTGTTTTCTATGGAATGTGATATAATTAGCTGTAAAAAATAGTTTTACATGGCCAGATAAAAGTGTAAGATGTATTAAGGAATATAATTGGAAATTGCTGGAAGTTCACTTTCAGTTACTTTATGTCTTTTTAATATATTCCGACCAAACTTATAGTGATTGAAAAATCGATTTGTCTGTTCGTCTGTCTGCGCTCTTACTTCTGTAAATAATTTCAGAATGCCGTAAAATAGATTCTTATCATTTAAGTTCACTATGGAACATTTTATGTTGAAAACTGTATAACCTAACGTAGCTGATGTTTATGTACAGGAACTCACAAAAGATTCCTTAGGTGTTATACTCTATGAGAAGTATTTCTTAAAACAGACTTTAATAACTTTTTACTGCATACTTCGTTAAAATACACAAAAACATTTTTATTGTAGAAAAAAAAATTATTAGTTTAATTGACTGCTTTACAGAGCTCCAAAAAATTGCATATACTTTCTTCTTAATTGCATTACTTTCTTCTTAACTGCATTACTTTCTTCTATATTTAACAGAAGAAAGTATTGGATTCGTTTTCAGGAGTCTAGAACATGATTTGACATTTTTAGAAAATGTCTATCTGTATGTGTGTGTGACAATTTTTTTTTTCTAACTGTATTTCAGGAACTATTGCTCCGAATTACATACAAATTTATATGTAGTTACACCCTGACATAAATTAGTGCCTATGAGATTTTAGTGCCAATCGCTCAACAGGTGGCACTACTATGTAGTGATTTCCACAAATTAAGGGAAGTCTATGTCTCAGGTTCTATTGCGTATAATCGAACAAAACTTGATATGCGAAAAGGCCATTATGCTGTTCCAATTTGAATGCATATCGGCCGATAGGTGGCACTTCTATATTGCAAATTTCGTCGAGAACGAGAAGGAGGACATCTGCAAGGTAAAAATTCATTTCCGTTGGAAATTTCGTATAATACATCTTTGAGATGAAAAATGTCTGCTTTCATAAGGGAAGAAATGATAAAAAATAACTCGTAATGCGTGAATTTATATAGGAAAATATAGAAGAAAATTTTGTGATGGCTACAAGATACTAGTTTTGTTTTGTGATTGTGTGAGATTCCTTTCACCATTACTAAAAACAAAATATATTTTTGTAGCCTCGTTCTTTTTAGACAATAAAATGAACTACACAGAAACAATCTAGTGTATGTTTTTTCTTTAAAAGTAAAAGTTATAAAAATAATTTTGATACGTTTTTTACTTTCATAATAGCAAACAAAATATATTTCAAGCTGTTATTACAGAAGTAAAAGTACTTGAAATTTGAGTAACGTAACCTTTAGACCAGGGCCCGAAATTTCAACTTAGATTACACTCGCTGAAAAGAAAAAAAGGGTACTCGCCAGAAAATAGGATTAACTTAGTCTGTTTTTTACTTATAAGGTGACCAGAATTTTTTATTGAAAAAAGAGGAGAAATTACACAGGGTCTTTTATTAAGAAAATAGAAGACATTCAATTTTGAAACAGAGGTCATTTTAGAGGACACAAAATTGAATGAATTTGATTATAAAAGTCGATTCAAAAGCTACTTTACACAAGTGGTGGAAACATTTTTGTCCCAAATGATGAATTTGGATCAGTACACCATAATTTAAATGAATAATATACGGATACGAGAGGAAAAATCTCTAATTTTTATAAATGTCTCTGGACAATATAGATTTTTTTCTTTTTTTTTAAGTTAGTGTTCACCGGTCGATACAGCCAACAGTCGATCGAGCTTCCAGGTTTTGCAAAATTTTTGAAATTAAGGACTAAATCCTTTTCATTTGAAAAGGAGGACAGAGGACGAAAAATATTTAAAAAAAGGACTTTTTAGTCCTGTAATTTTTTTTCGTTCAAGAAGGCAGAGCGTTGAAAAAGAAGACTGTACTCTTAAAAAGAGGATATCTGGTCACCTTATCTAAGATCAGCATGATTATACTTTTTAAATCGATATACATATATACATATATATATATATATATATATATATATATACATATATATATATATATTTATAGAACCGTGTACTGTAAGAATTCTATCTATATTTAGACTGAAATTTTACTCGCCACAGTAAAATTTCCACTCGCCAGTGGCGAGTTGGCGAGCGTAAATTTCGCGCCCTGCTTTAGACACATTTGGAATGTGTTTAAAATCTACGCCAACTGCAAGGTTTTTCTTTCTTTTTTTTTTTTTTTTTTTTTTTTTCCGTAATTAAAAATTTAAAAAAGAAATAAATGTTTTATAATAATAATAATAATAATAAAAGCTTGAGTGACTCTTCTAGACTTTCCGAACATTGAGTAATGGACGGTTCTAAAAATATGTTAAAGTAAGAGAAGTTAAATAAACAAAAGGGAAAATTACAATAAGGTATTTGAGTATGTTTCGCCATACTTCAAATAATTTGAGCCCATAGATCGTAATGATAAAGAATTTTTCTTTATATACCTGTGAAAAAACTATATGTACTAGATTCACCAAAATCAATAGGATTCATGCTACGATGACCTATAATATACGCACCAACTTTCAGCTCATTCGAACAAAGCGTTTGGACGTTATCGAGTTTACTCACATACATGGACACACACACACGCATACACATACATACAGCATCGTAAAAGTAGAAAAAATGCTTTCAGGGAACCTTAAAACATGTATAAACACCAAAATCTCAAATTCGGATTTTTGACATGATTACAATACTTTCCTTCATGTGTATGTTCGGAAAGTAATAATTAATAGTAAACTAACGTGGTGGGCAGAAATGAAGACCACTAACACGCTTTTGTTAGCTTCACCTGTATGTATGTTTGTAACCGTTCTGGGAGCAAACAAAAAATCTATATTGTAAAAAAAGACTTACCCTACGTGAACGCTGTGGCTGTGAGGTAAAGCTCCGCACTACGAACCTGAAGGTCTAGCGTTCGAGCCCAGTCAGGGGAGATTTTTTAAAAATGGTTTTTGTTTAATTCTAAATTATTTTAATTAAACATTTAAATGTATGTAAATATTATGGTGTGTCACTCACACGATTTTCTCTTACCCTGCATTTTAATACTAAGATAGATATTTTGTGCTTTTTAGTTCACATTTCTATAAAAGTGTGTTCTTTAATTTTTTAAAACTATAATATTATTTTTCGTTCCAGCATCCTCGAAAATATAAAGTTCACCAAAATGTTTTATACAGCTTATTATTATTATTATTATTATTATTATTACTTCAGACCCGTGTTGGCAAACTAATGTTTATGGAAGTAAGATCGTATAGCTAAGGAAGGGTTTTGGGGTTCCCCTTCTCCCTCGAAATTTTGTAAATTTGTGGGAATTTTCGGAGTTATACACATGATTTTTAACACACAACGTTATATACTAAAACTTGAAATCCCTCTGAAATTTTTTCTTGTTACGGCCTTGTATGTGAGAGAAAAAGAACCAAGCCAGGATTTAAACCTAGAATCCTTGGCTTACAGTACCACAATGCTTTAACAATTGAGATAACCAGGTCGATATTTCACGACGAAAGTTGCTCTAATAAGATGGAAATTTTTTATTATTTCATCTATTCTGGCAATGAAGACTCACTTCTACGGATGAAATTTTCCAAGATAGATGAAATATTGAAAACTTTCCAATTTTCCCACTGAGAAAGAAAAAAAAAGCCTTTCTCTAGAATGAATAAGTCACCATTTTCTAAATCCCTTAACTAGAAATATAGATTTCCGAGCTATGCGCATATGGCACGCCCATAAACTGAATAGACGAAATAATCGAGAATTTCTAGTGTATACATTTCTAGAGGGTGAAACAATATTCTGAATACTCTAAATATTCTGAATCATCTATATTGCGAGAAATTCTCGCTTGATTTTCTAGAATTGGGTCATAAACCAAGATTATAGTTGCAGATACCCGCCTCTTATTTGCAGAGATTTTTAAATAACTTTGCCCTCGAGAATTTAGGCAGGCAAACGCTCTAGAATTCTAATAGGAGCTTCTAGAACTCGCTTTCCGAGGGGACTAGAATTTATAAGGATGAAATGAAACTATTTTTTCTAGAGCCACAGTTTAGATTCTAGATGTCAGTTACAGAATTTTTTCTCAGTGCATGACAGCGAATTTTACTGCCCAGATTTGGTGGATTGTTGAACTGGTAAAGCTACTAGGTTCAAATCCTGGCCTGGTTCCTTTTCATTCTCGTAAAAATTAATACAACCAATTCACCAAACACATTTAAAGTGAATAGGATGTTACCTCACACAGAGATAGACCATAGCCTCTTAAACTAGATGCCTTCCGCGTGACTCTTAAACTTGGTTACAGTTCAAGAGGTAGACAGCGCCACCTGGTACAGATTGCGCGGCTTTTTTTATTCAACTGTCACCAATAATTTTAAGAAGTGATGTATGATATATATAATCGATGTTTATTCGATTCTATTCGCGTTTTATGTATATCAAATCCCACTTTTAAAACTTTTTGGTGGATGTTGAATAAAAAAATCACGAAACCTGTACCAGGTGGCGCTGTCTACCGCTTGAACTGTTGCCAAGTTTCCGAGCCACGCGGAAGGCATCTATAGTCCATTTCCTCTTCACAGGCACTTCAAAGCCACGGAATTCAGAGAGAGAGATCACGCGAATGAGATCACGTGCTTAATTCCATCCTGTGAGTTATCGTTGTTTATTCAGTAACCTAGCAACGGACGGGGAAAGTGAAATCACAGTTCATCTGAGCTTGGCCTTGAGGCGACTGCGTAAAGGAAATAGAGTATAGTTTCGGAGGCTATGGATAGACGTATGTCAAAGTCACTTCACTCACCGGTACTACTCTGTACTGCGAGGAAGTGAGGCAGGAGACCCCCGAATGGAAGTATGGGACGGAGAAATCGATGTCTGCCTGCCGGGCACTGGTCATGCTGAAGGCCGCCATTGTCATGTGCGCGGCACCGGACACGAGGTCGGCGGCGATGCCGTTACGGCTCCTCGAGGAACCGAACAATCCATCCGCCACCAGGTAGAGGTCAAATGAAAACGATAAGTCTCGGGACAGTGACAGTAACAGGGAAATGGAGATTCCGGCGCAGCAAGACACGTTGTACAGAAGACCTGAAATATAGAATAGCATAAAATAGACAAATCCGAAGTAACTTCACTGATCTTAAAAAAAAAAAAAAAAAGTAGTAATGGTGTTTAATTAATAATAATCAGTAAATAAATAAAAGTACAAATTACCAAAGAGTGTCTGAGTGTTTTTTACCAAGTTCGTATGTTTTTATAATGAACCGTAATTCACCCGATTTCTTTTATGCATCCCTGTAAAACCATTATAAATGGTAAACACACAATTCCCCGTAATGTCTATACTGTAGCAAATTCTAAAGAATATATACTAGTTTCATTCTCTTTTAAATAATTTAATACACTTCAGATAATTAGTCATCATAAGATCGCAATATGTGTAAATCAAGGGCGAAGCGTGGTTCAGAAATTCTTGGAAGCGCTGAAGAGACACGCTTCCAAAAGCAGACGGAGAATCAATTCATCTTTTCGCCATCGTGAGATTGGATCTAATGGACGAGAAACCGAAAATTCTATTTCATTTTTCCTATCTAAAATAATGAAATTATTGTTTTAAAACTTAAATAAGGGAAGCGCCGCTTCCATCGCTTCCATGGACGCTTCGCCACTGGTGTAAATTCTTTAATGAATTTCTTGTACCAATCTTAAAACTCTATACAGTTTGTGACATTTTTTATGTCAACTAATATAAGCTCAATCGAATGAAGCGTTTAGCCGTTCTCATCTTCACATATATGCACATATCACTGTAAAAATGGCGAAATGGCAAAAATGAATTGAGGAGACTTACAAACATACACGGAAATCTCATAGTCAAATTTTTTCATTCTTACATTATTTTTCATACATTGTTCGTGTTCGAAAAAAAAAAAAAAAAAAAAAAAAAAAAAACAGTAATTGGAAAGCAACATCCAAATGTGTGTCTTACAGATTTTAGTAGTTTCATCTGTAATATCTATTTTTTTCTCTACAAATATCGGAGAACATTTATGGTTAATTTTGTTTGTGATGGACTAGACATCAGACAGCTTTCATGTCCAATTTTAAGTATACTAAATATTAATTTATCTTAATGAATTTTGGTCCGCCGATGTGTCTATAGCTTGCGTATAAATAATACAAAACTCTTAATTTAAGAAAAATAATTTACACTTAATAAGGTAAAAATGTAATGTGACAGACATGACAAAAAACGGACACGATTTCAGTGATTCATCTTTGTAACTCAATTGCTCTAAATTCCGCAAAATTAAATTTTTCTCTTAATTTTAATGTTTAATTAATTTTGATACTAAAATTCAATGGTCAAAAATTAACTAATTTCGACTTATTCCTCTGTTTTAAATAAAAATCCATTTTTATCCATGAATAAAAATTAATGCCCCAAGATACGCCTTTCTTACGTAAACGCTTCTGGTGCCAAAAAAAAAAAAAAAAAAAAAAAAAAAAAAGAAACTGCAGCACAAAGGAAATTACAAAGAGAACAATAGCAAAAATCAATTCAACTGTCACAGATTAGATTAATTCAAGAAGAAATTTAGGAGCAATTAAAAATGAGATGCCTTGCTAAGTGTCAGAAGAGAGCTGCTAGAATAAGGAAAAAAAAAAAAAACTGACAAACAACGACAAGATGGGTATTGAGCAAATGCTCAACGGATAGCGGCTAGAAAACATGTAGTATAACCTAAAGAACAGGCACAAGCCTTGCACATCAAGATTAAGTTAATCTGCTAGAAGTTCAGAAAAAAGGGGCAAACAGCGACATGTCAGTTATCGTGCAGATGATCAACAGACAGCGGCTAGAAGGCAAGAAGAAAGTGATGCATAGACACAAGCCAGGAGTCAGGAACATACTGAAAAGGAAGCTGCACACATAGAAGAAGATGATGAACGGATACAAGCCAAGTATTGTGCAGATACTCAATGGTCTCAGAGCCTCGAAGGCAAAAAGTAACGGAAAAAAAAACGTCATTGTCGAATTCAAGCTGATGTTAGACGCCATGCTGATATATTTCTCTCGTGGTCAATTATATGTAGCATGTTGTCGTATAGGAACTTCAAACAGTTTTTGCGTATGAAAGGATAAAGGAAGGTAAGATTTTAAATCATTATTTTATTATTTTAAATTAATATTGAGTGATAACGTAAGAGAAAATCCCATTAAAATTCTTAACTTGAAATTAATTCTAAAGTTTCCCCTATAAAGTAAGTTTTATTACAGTGCACTTTCATAACGCGAAAGTCAGAAAAATTGGACAACTTTTAGAATAAAAATGCTGAGTAAGTGCGACACGCTACGTTTCTTGTGGTTAAGTAATGCATATTAATTAATCCCGGAGCTCCGGGCCAGAGAGAAACTGTCAATCATTAAGTTAATAGCCAATGATTAAATAGAGGAGGAGTGAATATTCGCGCTCAAGTACACGGTATTTAAGCTGGAACACACGAGAAATCGTGGCTTTTCAAGATATTCACTTGCTTAATAAATCCACGTTAATTAATACTTCATTATGTAAAGTTAATTACGGAGACTCGCGGCCCTTCGGGGTCCCGAGGTTGGATAATCGCCGATCATCGGGGTGGTTTTGGGACAGATGACGCTCAGGATGTCTAACTTCAGGCCAAGACTGCATCTTGAATTTAATAAAGGATTATTGGTTAATCTGATGGACTCCTCATTCTTTCTAAGATGCTCACATCACGGGGAAAACAACTTAATGATACACGGACCCGTGTTACGTTACATGTACATCCTCCTTGAGAAAAAAAATAAATAAATTATTGTTTATACAAAAGTCCATCAACATGCTTTATCGACATCCTGAATTAGGTTTGATATCTATTTATTCAAAACTATCGCTCACAATATCAAAAAACTGGCAGATTTTTAATTTTTATTTAACTTAATTTAATTTTAATTCCATGACATACTTTCTTACATATGCTGGGTAGATAGATCTGTTAAATCCTATGAGAGATTTTCGGACCGTTAAAAAAGTCTGCCCTTGTACAGAGGTGGACTTTTCGAGAAGTCTTATCTCACTGTATATTCCATATATTGTGTAATGAAGACTTACCTTCAGATCGTCCTGCCCTATATTCGGCAAACACATTGACGATCTCTTCTTTGTCCTTCGTGTACACCTGAAGGCAGGGCACTCCGATAAGGCAGCTCCCGTTTTCGAGACGGGTGCCCTCCATCACGAAGGGGGGAGAGAAGGCCGTCACCACTCGGAAGCGGGGGCCGACGGGCACCTGGGAAGGGCCTCTTAACCATGCGTCTAGGGACACACGGGACCCTGTCACATTACCCAGTCGACGCCACCGACGTCCAGGTCCCAGGACTTCGAACGATGGATGTTCCAGTCCTTCTCTGGCCACCGCACTTTCACGCTCCAGCTGACGACGTACAACCCTGTAAAATTCAACAAAATATATTTTTAAAGATATTTTTTTCTTTTTGAAAGTAATAAACTGATCAATAATGTTTTATTCAAGATTAATGCTAAAACAGACTTTTAAAAATATTTTAACTTTATTTTTTCTTTTTCATTCAGCACATGTTTTAGTAATTTTCTCAGATTATGTTAAATGATTACACATTTCTTTCATTAATTAAGAAAGAAAAAGGAAAAAAGAATGAAAATTGTGTATATGTTAAGCTGGATATCTTCGATTATAATTATAGAGCCCTGCATGGATTCGGTCATATTCGACTCCAGACAGAAATTGAACCTGAAATCTGATAAAGACCAGAGATTGTAATTGGACTAATGAAAATATAGTGGTAATAGCACCATTGTTTCAATATAATCAACCACAGATGTGAAAATCCGTATAAGGTTTAAAATGATACCTTAAATAATCTTCATTCATAATTAAATATTAATTATGATATATACAAAATACTTTTTTTCTATATTATCAGGCTTATTATTACATTTTTTAAGAATTTAGAATAATATTGTAAAAGGAACACTTACGTGTGAAGGGCATCCGATATCCTTCTCCTTCCCGGCAGCGTGACTGTCTGGTTGTTCCAACAGGTGGCATTGGGACGGTGACTGTTGCCATACGTCTCGACAAAGAACAGGTTGCCGTCGAGATACTTTACGCTCTCCGATACAAGCTCTAAGGCAGAACGGACGCTGTGCCTGCAGATAACAAAGAACATCGTTTAAAGATTAAATATTTAAAATTTATATTCCTTAGTTCCACTAAAAAATTTAAATTGTAATGTCTATGCCAAATACCGTGGATTAGAAAGATGTCAGGTAAAAGAATAAACAACCTAAATAAATATAGAACTAATCTGCACTATCAAAAATCGAAACCTCTCTGCCAAACTTTAGCCGTAAATTTTACAGTGTAGCCGTACATTACATACTTTATTTGCTGTATTTAATGTATATTTGAATTAAAATTTACTGTTAAAGTTTGTAGGGAGGTTTCAATTTTTTATAATTTGATTCAACTTGTCACAAAAGAATCTAAAGGAAAGAAAACGTGTTGATTATTATATAGGTTTATGAAAAAATACAAATAAAACAATAAAATATTAATCATAACAATAATAATTAGTATGTTGGTTTTATTTTTATTTTTATTTTATTTTGTATTTATTTTTAGAAATGAAATGTTTCAAAAGTGACGCACCATGTAGTATAAACATAAATAATACCGTTTAATTGCGAATAAAAACGATATACACACTTACTTACTAACTATAATAAAATAAAGAAATTTTTTTTAAATAAGTCTTCAAATTAATAAATTTTATTATCACTTTTAACATTCACGAACGTTCGTCAATCTAAATGACACACAGAAAAAACAATTACTTTCTTTTTTCTTTTCATTTAATTTTTTTTTTTCATACTTCGTTTGAATGGACCAAGGTAATATGGCATATACAGCCAAAAGTTAATTTTTTAATACTGTTAATACTTTAATTACGAGTTAAAGACATCGATTCGTATTTAAAACACTATGCATTTAAGGAATTTGACCAAATGTTTACTTTTTAATATCTATCATTTTCGACCGAATTATTTAATTTTTTAGCACATGCCACGATGATAAATTTAGTGCACTTTCAAAATTTTTGAGAAAATACGAATGTAATTTTATAATTATATTTTCTTTAACTATACACCAGTGTATAAAAATTTTCTTTTTCAGACAGAATAATTTAAAAATAAGAGAAATGAAACGCTGTGTGTCTAGCGACATTGCAAATACGAATGTAATTTAGTCATATTCTTCATATTTTTCATAATATTTCTTTTTAATTAATTTTAAAAGTCTAAATAAAAAAATTTGAAAATCGGGATTCGGTGTGCACCAAGAGGTGGAGGGTGAAGGAGGATTTAAAAATGGACTTAAGGAACAAATTTTGTAGCCCTCTGGAGACCAGAACCTATGTGAACATCGCACAGATAAACATAATGGTACAACATTCTGCCTCAGATGGGCTGTTCCAGTGAAAGTAGTTTTACTGTCAAAGTGGAAATAAAGGGGTCCAGTACCAGTAAGGCTGTCCTTCACTTCCAGTAAGGTCAACCTTAACGACAAACACTTTCTTTTATTAATATCGATACATATCGATACCAAGTCTGCTACTTTTTGAACACACATTTTATTTTAATAAAAGCTTTTGGTTTATTAGAAAACCTAATTTCTACAATTAAAAAAGTAAAATAATACAATTAAAAAAAAAAAAAAGACGAATACAATTAAAAAAGTATATTAATGCAATTAAAAAAGAAAGACTAATGCAATCACAAAAGAAAACTTCTACAATTAAAAAAGAAAAAGTGAAGTATTGAAAAAACAGAAGATATGCAACTATGGATGCAAGGACCTCTTGATTCAACAGTTTGATGTTACATGCCTAGATCAAAACAAATTTGGCATTTTTTTCCCCCCTCTGATGATTATCGAGAGTTTCTTTAAACTTTCTAAAAATTTAAATGATACATTTTTCCACTTTGATATTTAAAACAAAATCATATTTATATTAAAAACAAAAATTAAAGAAAAAAAAAAAAAAACTTTGAATGATTTTATGATGTTCAACATTTTTTTCCCCCGAATTATAAACATACATCTTTCCATTATACTTCTTTTAAATTTCACAAAACTGCAAAAATTAACTTAAAATAGAAAAATTCCTAAAGCAAATATCAATAATCGACGATTAAAAATATTAAATTTCAGGGGATTTGGCTCCACTAAAGGTTTCTTATGAAGCATGTATTTCCATTTAATATTTATAAATTGAACTATATTAGATTTCTTCAATAAAATATATATTCAGGAAACAATTCTTACGGTTTTTGATATTTTTACACATGAGAATCTTTAAACTGAGTTTTTTTTAATTGCATTTTTTCTCGAATTCACGGTCTACAGTAGGCTAAAACTTCCACCAATATCTAAGAAAAGACATAATATTTTTCCTGAGTGTTTAATAGAACCTACTTAAAAGAATTAGGGATGAATTTTGCAATATACTTAAAAGAAAAAATATTAAAAATAAAAATATAACAAATCTCTCTCTCTCTTTTTAAAATTTTGACATAGACATGCCCTTTTTAATCCCCCCCCCCCAAAAAAAAAACTAACTAATAAATTTCAAAATACGTCCCTAATTCTTTTAAGTAAGTTCTATTAAACATCCTGAAAAAATATTGTCTTTTCATAAATATCTGTAGAAATTTTAGCATTTTGTTGATCATGAATTCATGAAAAAATTCAAACTAAGAAAAAGTAATTTAAAGATTTTAATTCTGTAAAAAAATGTATCGAAAATCATAAGAATTTTTGTCTTAATATATATTGTTGCGTACTCGGGGGTTCATAAGTTGTCCGAGAATGAAAAGCAAAACTTACAAAAATTCAGTAATTTATTCACAGAAAGTTCCAGAAAAATACAGGTCTATAAACCAAGTATCAGCTTCAATTCAAACAGTAAACACAGCTTAAACAACAGCTGTCAATAGCAAATCCACAGTACAAACTGTATAGCAATAACACTTGAAGCAAGTCTCATTCAAAGTGGCTCAAAGCAATGCAAGCATTATCGGAAGCTGGCTGGGAACTGAACTCAGACTGACTGGTTTGGCTCGATGGGCCTTCTTTTATACTCCTATATGGAACCCAGAATGTTTCCAGAAATTGCTAGTATCTCGTCAGCCAATCACATTAGAGCGTCCATCTTTGGTATATCCACAATAAGGATTTTCTCGCCAAGGTCGCCAGAAAAGTCGCCAAATTTGGCGCCAAATCCATTACCTGCCTTATTCGAGCTTTTTAATGCGTATTTAAGGGAAAATTAGCTATTTAAACGCTAAAACAAACTAGAAATGCACAAAATTAGCATTTTATCAACTAATTAAAGCCTCTTTGAAAGAATTTATACAAAAATAAATACAATTATTTACAATTCCGTAACAATATATTATTGAATAAACGTAATAGTTCAATTCATAAATATTTAAGGGAAATATAAGCTTTTATATGAAAACTTCAGTAGTGGCAAGTCAAAGGTAAAACGTCCCCTTAATAAATAAATAAACGAATATTTTGAATGCGTACTTAAAGGGAAACCATGCAAAAACACTTATATATTACAGTATTTGAATGTATTTAATCAAGGGAATGCATATATATGTCATATCTATATTCAAGGAAATGGTTCTTGTACTGTTTAGACGATGAAATTCAAAAGCTTGGTGCAAAAACTTTTATATGGTTTCAGTATGACCTTCAATAGAATAAAATTTGGTAATACCATCATTGTTGTATGGTTTGAAAGGTCGACGATGATATTGAAAAAGGGAGTGCGATTCCATTATCGTCATATTGTGACATATAATTTTACATAGCCATTAAAGAACCATATTAACTTATATAGCGATCTCATTTCAGAATTAAAAGATCTTTTTGAAATGAATTTATACTAATGTAAAAAATTGTAAAATTGATTTTTTTAATAAGAATTTTTTAAACAACAGTGCAATTTTATGGTTTATAATTCATTATTGCTTTCTCTTGCTTTCTCTTCATGTGGTAGAGAAAGTATCGTTTTTGGGTAAAATTTACGAATTTGAGTTTTTTAGATATTTATACGTTTTCAGTTCTCCCGAATCCGAAAAACATGTTTTAGCGGTTTATCTGCATGTATATTTCTTATCACCATAACTTAAAAACAAATAAATGCAGGAAATTCAAATTTGTTATTTAAAAGTTCGTATTAAGTTGAAAAATTTGATGAAGATGAGCAAGTTTGAGGCCAAATTAATAACACCTTTGAAATTTTTTAAAAATAAATGTAGGCAATATAATTGAACGGGGGATTGAAAGAGGCCACAGTTCCCTTAACATAGAATTATGTGTCGAATAAAAATGGCCCCGAACCTATTTTAGATTATTTTAAAAGTAGATTTAACTTTATTATCTTACCTCATTGATCTTTCGTTTTATATAGTATTTCCTTTAAAGTATTGAAATGTAGGGTAAGAGAAAGTCGTGTGAGTGACAGACCAGATTATTTTTTAACTGTCAAAATAATGCTTTTTTTTACATATAGGATTTAGCAAATAATAAAACATAATTTGTGTAATTTCCGATTTTTAATTATGAAATGTTAATTCAGCAAAAAGGGGAGTGTGTGTCACCTTGTGGTATACCATAAACTTTCAGAGTATTCCATGTGCTCATTCAATATTCTTTAAAGAAACATCTTTAACAGACATGTAATGTATTCGAATCATTTTGTTAGTTCCTGTACTCAAACAATAATACTACATTCGAACCCAATTATAATAATCAATCAATATAAAGTTCGCTATAACTGGAAGTTTACTTTATGCAAATACATGTTGAAAAACATTTATTTCATAGAATTCGATGGTGGTTTTGTTAGAAATGTTTAGTACGATAATACTATTAGAGGTAATATTATACTTTTAAAAAATTAAAGAACACGCTTTTATTGAAATGTAAACTAATAATTTAGAATTAAACAAAAACCATTTTTCAAAAATCTCTCCTGACTGGGCTCGAACGTTAGACCTTTAGGTTCGTAGCCCGGAGCTTTACCTCACAGCCACATCGTTCGCGTAGGGAAAGTCTTTTTTTACAATATAGAATTTTTGTTTGCTCCCAGAGCGGTTACAAACATACATACAAACATACGTACAGGTGAAGCTAATAAAAGCGTATTAATAAAAAGAAGACTATGTCTTGCTTTTGCCTACAAAGTAGTAGCACGTATTTTTTGTACCTGAAGAAGAAAGATCACGTAATTTCGAAACCGGTAGCGCTTACATTAATTTTATGATGTGTGAAGAAGTTTTTAAGTTTAAATATCGCTAATGGCCACAAACTGACCTGTTGGTCACCTGTCTTTTCAGCCTTAGGCCAAGCATGCCGTTGGGGTAGGTTCCACTCTCGGATCCAGGTGGCTGACCAGTGGAACCCTCTAAAAGGATCCATATCCACTCTCCTCCCACCATTCCTAGACGCCTGGCTTCCCGGATGAGGAGGCGTGCGGGAGAACAGCAGACAGCTAGAACACGGCGGTTGGAGGCATAGAGAGATGACAACGACACGAGCAGACGAGACCTAGGAACACATAATAAAAAAAGCAATGAGATTAAAGTGAAATACAACATAGAAAAAATTCGATTTCATTTTAAGGGGGAGATATCTGTTTTGTAGGGGGAGATATCTGAAATTTGCATTATGCAAGAAAAAAAAAAAAAGGTGTAACGCCCGCTGTAAATCAATCGCGTTGCAAGCTTCGTCCCCCAACGTCTTTTTTAGACAATCGTGACGCAGAAACGGTCTCTGTTATTAGTCTCATTAATCTATTTCTCATTCTATATACATTCTATTTCTCATTATGTATGTTATAAATCTATAAATACAGGATATTTCAGTACTTTCTTATAAAATAGGACATAATTAGCGTTATAAATACTTAGCGTTACATATAAATATAGTTAGATAGATTAGTATATTATATATTGAGTGATGTATAGCATATGTACTACTTTAACCCTTTCGCTACCAGCGTCACATATATATGTGACGATCCAATTTTCTTATCTGAGCCAGGCGTCACAAATATGTGATGGGTGTTCATTATCAGTTTACGATAATTGTTTGCATCAAATCGTGTCGCACGCAGACGGGTTATGTTATAAAAGAATAAAATAGATAATGGATGTTATTGGTTTTAGTTAGAACGTTATAGATACATCCCACAAAAATAAATGACAATTGGTATCATATTTAAATAGTAAGACGTCCGGGCTGTGGTGGCAGTTTTTCTCCTGAGGCTCTGATAGCGAAAGGGTTAAAGAACTTTTTTAGTTGATGCCAAGAATTAAATTTAAATATAAGCAATGCATCTTGAAAGAATTACTGATGCTACACTGACTAAATCAATGAAAATTGTTACAGAAATACAAATTTAAAAAAAGCCTATCAAAAATTTCCGAAAAGCTTAAAAGTGAACAGCTATACACTGAATGCATCCATCAAAGGTTAATTACACTACCTTATACACAGATTTGTATGTAACTTTTTGTGTTCTTTCCGATTGTCGTACATTTTTGCTCATTCCTTTAAATCGACACCCCTTACCTTCTCTTCTTTTATTAAAAAGCTGTTAGTTTAAAAGTTGGTTGGTTGGGTTTTACGTCGCACTAGTGCTGCGCAGATTTGCAATTGGCGACGGTCTTGGACTCACCCATGGAGATGGTCCGGAGACATGCCATCGCAATTTTGATCCTCCACGGAAGGGATGGCTCTCCCGCTTCGGTGACCCCCAGAGCTATAATTTTTGATGCGAACATGGAGGACATTGCGGCCACGACAGATTTTACGTGCACCAGCCACCATTAGTGTACACGACGGTCTTTGGCCGGCTCGATTACCGAACCCAGAATCTTCCAATTACGAGGCCGGTGCTCTACCGCGGCCCTTTAGTTTAAAAGAGTATAAGATATTCATTTTGTCTTACCAATTTTATTATTCAAAGATATACAAGGTATCTCGAAAAGTCTTTCACAAACTTTACGCGCTGGTTTGTAAGACCATTTTAAGTAGAATATTGCATTTGAAAGTCAAACTGTGCGGGCTACAGCAAAGTGACCGACACGCATTGAAAGAAAGTCGACAGCGTTGTTAACGTAACTAAATTGACAAAAACAAACTTAATGATATAGATCAAGGAAAAAAATCATGTTTACAGAAAATGTTCAAAATTCCTTCCATCCACCTCAATGTATGCTTCACATGCTTCACATACGTAGATTTACGGATTCGTACAAATTGTGCAGTGATGTCACGGACACGTGACGCCATTTCCACGATCCTGGCAACGAGGTCGATGTCGGATGTTACGATTGTCGGATTAATATACAAAGGACTTAATATATGGACGGTTCATTATAAAAGTGGTGTAACTCTATATTTTTTAAATATGTATATTTTTGTTGAATTGTATAACATTTAGTCACATCTTTCATTATAAAAGTGAAAAAAATCCAATAATTGCATTAAAATCCCATCAATGGCATTATTTATTTTTTTCAAAAAACTATAACTTCTGTTCATTATAAAAATGAAGTTTCTAAGTTACATTAAATTATATTTAATATAATTTATAAAATTTTTTTAACTTTGAGTTGTATTAAACACAAAAAATTGATAACATTTACCGAAACTTGCCTTTTTTCTATACGCATAAATTTACAGAATGCTCGATATTTCAAAATCCATTTTCAAGGAGATAATTCACTTTTACAATGAACGACCCATATCTCCACAAGAAGAAGTTCATGGGGGAAGGGAGTCAAAGGATTGTGGTGGCCATGCAATTGGTTCGCCTCTGCCGATTCGGCCATGAGGATAGATTCTGTCGTACATTGATGTTGAAATGTGCCAGAACCCGCAATCATGTTGAAACTAGATGTAATGACGTAAAGTCGTTGGAACGTTCTCCATTAAATTTGATCACACGCTGATGGAAAGAAAACCTGGATCATCTCTGAAAGCAGAAGTTTTATAAAACACTTGGAATGAACCAGTTGGCATAGTGTGAGAAATGATATTGAAGTGAATATTCTTAAAAATTTGAAACAGCTTTTCTTGAACCACGAGATTCATATCAGGGTAATGAAATTTCTGACACCCTGGCAAAGGCCGGTGCTGGGGAAGCCTTGATGCCTCTCGCCTATATGGATATTTTCACAGGGTCAAGAACAAGGTTAAATCCTCTGTGCGTGTTCCACCAGTGTATTACTGGTATCTAAGTAACCGGCCGGGTGATTCTCTGGCACTTGATTGAAACAGGCAAGTTCAAACCCCCCTCACACGCTTCTTCAGTGATCATTTTAGATCTTTTGACATATTTAGGTGGTTCCAAGCGTTTTAAAGTCTGTGTAAAGTGTTCTATTGAGTAAGCTTCCCTTGATCATTTTCTCGCTTCCCTGGGGTTCTATAGGCAGGATCTTACAATCCTTTATTGGTTCTCGATTTCTTTAATATCATGGACCTGATTTATCCCTGCTAGTCTTTGTGGATGAGCAACAACACACCTCTTCCAAAACCATGCGATAAATGCGCACGTCGGGTCTTAGAGGCACTCTGTAAAAACTATTAAAAAGTTG
This sequence comes from Salticus scenicus, assembly GCA_963930645.1. NCBI lineage: Eukaryota > Metazoa > Arthropoda > Arachnida > Araneae > Salticidae > Salticus > Salticus scenicus. The sequence continues at coordinate 30,894,675 of OZ005658.1, read as the reverse complement.
CCTGTAATACCTGCCCACCCGTTTATGGTAAAGTGCTGTTGGTTTATCCTACACTCGTTGGTTTGCATGCAAATTGTGCGAGTTCAGAACACCGTCCCGGTATTCTAAAGAAGTTAAAGTTAATGTCTGAAAATATTATTCCACCAACTAAACAGAATTGATGAATGGAAATTATAGCTGTACGATGCATTCATGCAAATGGCAACGTGGGAATGTAACATTTTGGGAATAATCGGCTTCGCCCAATGCCTGAACTCTTTGGATGTAATAGGGAATGCCTTCGTGAAACATGCACATAACGACGGAGCGTGGTACGCAAAGTCGTGTTTGATAGTTCTGATACTTGTTTTTGAGCTCCTATTAGTTTTCGGTAGCACAGCTTTCTCTTTGGCAGGTGTGCGCACAGTGCATTGCCGACAGATATAGCTGCTCAATCGGAAAGTTCCAGCCTCGACTAATCTTCGGTGCAATTGTTCTAACAGTAAATGCAGTATAGGACTTGGCAGACTTCTGTTTGGGAAGTGCTATCCGTACATCTAACTCACGACTTGTCTACTTCCATCCACCATGCGCGCCTCACAAACATAGGGCATATCGGCCAGTTCCTCATTATTGAACCAATTCATCCTTTCCCTGCAGCGTCTTCCCCTGAAAAGACTCCGCTTCCCGCTAGTGGCGGTAAGATGTGTTTTCGGACATAGCTTCCTCGGTAAAGCTTTTTCCTCATGGTCTCACAAACTAGCACGTAAAGTTTACAAACGATCTTTCGGGACACCCTGTCTGTATACATTTTTTTACCTAACCTAAATGTGTATTTTTCAAGTGTTGCATATACTTGCTCATTCCTTTAAGGAAATCGACTAAGTCAATATTATCCCATCCCTTCATTATTAAAAAGCTGCTAGTTCTAAAGAGTGTAATATATTCATTTTGTCTTAATTTCATAATTAAGATACACACATATATATATATATATATATATATATATAAACTTTATGTGTGCTTCCCATATAGTCTTCTTAATTCTTTTAACGCCATAAATTAATTTGACATTGTCCTCCCCCCATCCTTATTATTAAAAAGCTGTTAGTTTTAAAGAGTTTAATGTATTCATTTTGTCTTAGCAATTTCATGATTAAGATATATATATATATATATATATATATATATATATATATATACATATATTAAATTCCTCAGTAGGAGCGTTTATAGAATGTTTAAATGTTAAATAAATTTTCTCTTTACAACAAAGTCGAAAACTGTTTATGACTTCTGTTTGTCTGTCTGACTGTCCGCGCTCTAACGTCCATAAATATACATGGAATTTCTGAAAACTAGCATATATTATTTAAGTTTACTCTAGAATGTTTCCTATTGAAAATGGAGTAAATAACATCACTGGTTTGTGTACAGGAACACTTGAAGGAATTATAAAGCATTGCGTTCTACGAAAGGTATTTCCTAAACCCCATTTTGGTATCTTTATTTTGCACAAATTGTAATGAAATTGACTTTAATTAATCATAAGTAGAAAAAAATGTCTTATGTAGAACGTAGTACGATTAGCATTAAGATTTACAGAGCTACACGAAAATATTCAGATATATTAAGGGCTATATCCAGAAGTTGTTGAAATTGCTTTTTGATTATATGAAACGCTTTTCATATTTTCTAACGACGTTTCATAATTATTATGATTTTAATTCGCTCATCTGTCTGTCTGTCTATCTGTCTGTCCGCACTCTTACTCCCGTAAAATATTCATAAAGCTTCTTGTTCTTCTTAACTTCTTCTGACGTATGTTATTTAAGTTCACTACAGAATGTTCAAAATTGGTTAAATATTATCACTGGTTTGTATACAGCGACATCCGAAAGAATTTCAAAACGTTGCGTTCTATGAGATGTATTTTGTAAAACCTTTGTTTTGCACAGATCATAATGAAATTGATAATATTTATCATTCATATGACAAAAAAAAAAAAAAAAAAAAAAAAAAAAAGTTATCCATATAATGCAGTATGATTAGCATTCAGATTTACAAGGCCACTCAAAAATATTCTCTTCCATTAAGGGCTATAACCGGAAATTGTTGGAATAACATTTTACAAATAATGTTTAAGATTGATTATGAATTCAAATAGTGTACCTGCTTTTCTGTCCATCCTGTCTGCTCGTTGTACGGTTGAATGGAAAAAATAAAATTGAAGGTTAAATGAGGAAAAGTGTACGTACAATTGGAAAGTAGGCGAGAGTGGGGATGAATGGGACATTTTCCCTGTTTTTATTGATAACGTTGGCCATATGTAATTCAAAATTTTGTAACATGTCTCATAAGTACGCTTCAGTAATCAGTTACATATAAACATACTAACTTTAATAAAAGGTTATAATTTTTAATTAATAATAATTTTTTTTTACATGCATGTGCATTGTCCCATTCATCCCCACCTATGGGGATGAATGGGACATGATTGGGGATGAATGGGTCAGGACTGGAATTAACAAAGAAAAGAAAACAAAATGGAAAGTAAATAAATTTTAAAGTTAAATTGGTTTATGTGATTTTATTACGCACTATGAATTTACTGAAATTAACATAAACTGATGTATTGACTCAAATTAACATCGAAAGGCAAGTCCTTTGATTCGCACAGTTCCTAGTGCTCCAGGCTTTGGTAACTTAATCTAATAAGATCTAATCTAAAAATAAATTAATAAATAAGACACTAGAAAGAGATAAATCATTATAATAGAGTACAGATTATCCAGATAAATTTTTGCCTCCGACTAATCGAGAAAATCAGCATTCTATTCTGTATTACATTAATAATCACCAGGATTTATTTAGTTAGCATGATTGAAATTGTGATTTTATTCAAATTATTATTAGTTTATTTATTTATTTATTTATTTTCTTTACTGATTTAAGTTGCATTGTTTATTCGAACTTATAATTTTTTTAATCATAATTACTATAAACAAAAATCAGAGCAATTAATTTCAATTTTTTCCCTAAGTCCACAAAATTAAGAATCCTGATAATCAATATGGCTAATTTAAGTTTTAATATAATTCTTGCGTAAAATTTTAAATTAGCACATAGTGGGGAGTGTCCCATTCATCCCCATTTAAACTGACCGATTCATCCCAACCGCCACATGATCATATAAAACAGGAAATAGGCTTAATGAACTATTGTCAATATTCTTCTTGAATATCATAAACACAATAAAAGATTATGCCTTTTCAGCATATATGAGTTATATTAACTTTAAGCAAATAGTTAATGTCTTAACTACTACGTAATTGAATCAGCAAAAACTTACTTTGCCAGCTGAAAAAGGCACTTTAATTTTCTTCTGCCCTTCTATGGATAGCACAATTCTGAAACTACACATGATGAATGATCTCAGTGCTGCCATATATCAGAAATATTGTCAAGTTTCTTGTGCTTGCAAAACATAAAAATCTAGCTATTGTCCCACTCATCCTGCATCCCATTCAAACCCACTCTCCCCTATTAATAAACTATGCAAACCGCACGATCTCCCGTTCTTGTTCGTTTTAGTTTTATTATAAACTGGATGGACACTTTTGAAATTTTCATGTAAGGTTACTCCTTATTTAATAATCACAACTTTCTTGTTTAAGCACATTATTGTTGGACATCATATCTCAAGCTGGGTGTCATAGCGCTCCTATATTTTTGTTTTCTTTTATTGAACTCACACCACAACTTTTAAAAAGAAAATTTTTCTGAAGTTTTTCATGCTAAAATACCACAAAAATCTTTAAAAAAATTTTCTTTATAAAAATTGTGGTGTGAGTTCAATAAAAGATACGTAAAAATATAGGAGCGCTATGACCCCCCCCCCCCCTGCTCAAGTTATACACGAGTTTTTCCGGAGATCCTGTTTCCTGTTTGTAGAATGTTTGTTTTCACATATTCGTTAAATCTATTATGATTAATTTTTTTTTTTTTTTTTTTCACATTTCTTTAAAGATGTTACCGGTTATTTAATTTAGCTATTTTTTGACAAGACATTTTGGTTCTTGCAAATTTAGATGGCATTTCACCATGTGTTGTTCTCTTATATATCTTTTTTTTTTTTTTTTTTTTTTTAAACTTTGTTTCCAAATATGCGTTAAAATATGCGTTATGTATTCTTGCTCATTTCTTTGATGCAGTCGATAAAATCGACATTATCTCTCCCCTCAAATTATCAAAAAACTATTAGTTTTAAGGAGTGTAATACATTCATTACAGGCCACCGAGCGTTTCTGAAATTTTAAATGCATTTTATTATATTGCCACCCCTATCGTGAAAACGATATTTTTCTTGGATCGCTGAGAAAAAAATTCTGTAACTGACATCTAGAATCTAAATTGTGGTTCTAGAAAAAATAGTTCCATGTCATCCTTATAAACTCTAGTCCCCTTCGAAAGCAAATTCTAGAAACCCCTATTAGAATTCTAGAGCGTTTGCCTATATTCTCAAGGGCAAAGTTATTTAAAAATCTCTGCAAATAAATGAGACTACAAGAGGCGGGTTTCAGCAACTATAATCTTGGTTTATGACCCAATTCTATAAAATCAAGCAAGAATTTCTCGCAATACAAAAGATTCAGAATATTCGGAATATTGTTTTATCATCTAGAAATGTGTAGACTAGAAATTCTCGATCATTTCGTTTATTCACTTTACTGGCGTGCCTCATGCGCATAGCTCGGAAATCTATATTTCTAGTTAAAGGATTTAGAAAATAACCACTTATTCACTTAGGAAGGCGGTATATATTTTTTCTCAGTGATATGTTTTAATATTTTAATGCTTAAATACTATGTAAAAAATTATTGTTATAAGATAGTGGTGACAATAAAATCAGCATAAAATTTTAGGCACTCTGCGAGGTCTGTCATTTTGTCATAGCAATTTTATAATTAATATATATATACATGTATTAAACTATAAACAAAATAAATTATTTATATATATATATGTGTGTGTGTGTGTGTGTGCAAGATCCGGAAACATGCTTGTGATTTTACTATAATAGCTTCAGAGATTGAAATCCTGCATACTGATGCTCAACTGTAAATATGGTTTTCCCTGGCGAGATATCTTTATAGTTATGACCTTTACAAAAAATTAATTTGTCTTAATATGTGCTTAATTATTCCTCTTGAGTTAATTATCTCATTACCTGTTTACTTCTTTTGTTTTGGTTCAATTTTGATTTATTGTAAAATATCATGTATTACACTGAAAATAATTATCGAGGAATAAAGCTACGGTAAGTTTGTTGTGACTTTAAATTGTTTAAAAAATTAAATTTATTAAAGTTAGTAGTGTTAATTGTTTTCATTTTAGAACTAAAGTCATTACAGGATAATTTAATTTGTTAAAAAATAATGGGCTCTTCCCACCTGACGTCAGAGGTCACATGACAGAGGAAAAACAAATAGCAGACGAAGTCTTGTTTATCTGTAGCGATTGTTGAAATAACATATTTTCTATTCTTATTTTTGATCAATCGTATTTAATCTGTGTTATTTTTTTTTCATACATCATCATTTTTAATCCATTTTATATCATTATTCATCCTCTTTTGTTTGCTGCATACATTTGCAATCATCATTTAGTTTATATCTGTTATTGATGTTCATGAAGAACATGTTAAGCACTCTGATTTTTGGTACTTAAATCATTGACAGTGCAACATCGTACTGCTTAAATCCATTTAGACCAGTAACTGAGTTAATTAACTTGTTGTAACACCTTTATGCAATTAAATTAAATGGAAACATTTTAAAATTTCAAATTAATCCATAAACATTCCACAAGAGCAAGCTATTATTTATTGCTAGATCAGTTAATGTTATAGTTACACTACAACATACTAAAATCGATTCTTACAGTTGAAAATAAATAAACACATAAAGCGTTTTTAAAAAATTATTAAATTTACAAATACAACTATTCTATCTACTGTTTACAAATGCACAATATTACTTTTATTTTATTTTATATTAAATATTAAAATTTTTGTTCTTAAGAACAATATTTAATTGAATTCGACTCTCAGAATTCGATTATTCGTTTTCCTCTATCACGTGATTGAGCAGACGAAACTGGGAAGAGTCCATTCTTATTGGTCTATGTGGTATTCACTGGCATTAAATCTTCTGTTCTCTGGTTATTGCTGCGTTTTGAAAATTGATTTATTATATATAAATATATATATTCTTGCTTGTTCGTTGAGCGCAGTCGATTAAATTGACATTATATCCTACTCCTCCCATTATTAAAAAGCTGTTAGTTTAAAAAAGTGTAAAATGTTCATTTTTCAGCAACTTTATAATTAAGATAAAAAAAAAAAAATACCTTCTGTGATTATCGCAATTATTTTAAACATTTCATTAGTAGTAGTACGACAGGACATTTTTTTTTTCAGATAGCGATTTTGCATTGTCGCCATGAATTTGCCAAGATGCCCGTCAATATCTGATTTTAGCACTTCTTAAACTATATTAAATACTAAGGTAAATCGGGGGAAAAAATGTATATATATATATAGAAATTCTAATTTCTAAACTTTTATTAAATTATTTATTTTAATTTATAATTGTTGCCAAAAAAATTAAACTTTAAATTTTACATCTACTTTTTATGATAGCATGCGATCATGTTTTATATAAAATTTAAATCATTAAATTCATTTTTTTTACTTATTTTTATTTCATACTCCTCGCGAACTTTTTTCCTGATTCAAAATTATTTAAAAAAAAAAAAAAAAAAAAAAAAAAACATTTTCGATATCGTTTGTAACGATATTGCATAAATTTTCTTTTCTTTTTCTTAAAAGAAAATGATTTTGATGAAATTCTGGCAAAAGCAGAATTTAGTTTAGGACGGAGGACTATTAGTTTTTTTTTCTTCCCAATTATAACATCGCTTTCAAATTATTCAATTATATTTTCGATAAATTTTAGATTTCGATAAATGTCCAACTATCGAAAAATGATTTCGACAAATGTCCAACTATCGAAAATGACAACGCAAAAATCCCAGATTGAGACTAATAGGCCCTCAGTCCTAAAAAAATTCCTATCTATTTTTGAAGCACAATTCATTTAAATAAACTGGACAACACACAGAAGAAAAAATGTAGAATTATGCCAGAACAAAGGGTTTATTAAGTCCACATAATGTTACAAGTTGTACTTATATATATATATATGATTGAAGGATAATTTTGAAAACTGCAGAGAATTTTGACATCTGGGTTTGTAACAAGAATTTGGCTAAACCCCCTTCCTGACTAGGTGGCTCCATATAAAGTTATTGCATCAAAGGACTATGGATTGAGGCTTGTACTATTGAATTCCAAGACAGAAAATTCTATTGTCAAAATAGGCTGAAAGTGACCGGTATAAAATTATTATTTTTTAAATCTTCGAAATAGAGACGTGAAGCGATTTATCATCTTGGTAAATCCGGACTTTTTTATTGTTTTCAGTTCCGGTGTTTTTTTATTTTGAGTTATGTCGACATCAGAATCATACTTTGTGGCATCCTGATTTATTTCATTTCGCCTTGACTTTAGATTTTTCGGGACACACTTTATTTCATTTCTGATTTGCAGTGATCTAGGCATATTCGTTGGTAGCTTCAAGGCTGCAGCTCGAGCAATGAACAACGAATTCAAGAAAAGGATCTTCTTTTGGGAAGCTTTCACTTGCCAAATATCGTTCTTACTTGATTTGAATTCTCCGAAACCTCCAATCAATCGATGTTTCAATGCTTTCTGCACTGTTGGTCTGTTTTGCGGATTAAGATCCATGCATCCGGTTATAAAATTTCTCATATATCTGAGAGTCTTGTGTCCCACGTTAGACATCAAGAATGCAAGATTTACACACTTCTTGAATTGTTTCGCCTCCAAAATATCAAATATCACCGGATACATGTCTTTCGGCCAAGTTGAACTTCGATCATGAAATTTTATTGTTTTGCGAATCTTATTCTTAGTAAATAGTTCTGCAGCGAGGATTCCAATGGTATACATATCAAACTTGTATCCATCCACGACAGTTCGTCTGTTATCTTTCATGATCAGAGCTTGCGGAGGTCTATAAATGAATGGAGAACAATAACTGTCCACAGCTGCATCAGTGCACACCATACATCCAAAATCTGATACTACTGCTACATCAGAATCGGTAATCAAAACATTTGAAAGCTTCAAATCTAAGTGGCAGAGACTTTGCTGGTGTAAATAAGAGACTCCTTTGAGTATTCCGCGAAGCCAAGATAGAGCTCGCTTGAGACCATTTCTTTCAACATGTAGCATAGAGTTTTCCAGTACTAAGCTAAGAGTGCCTCGATGTTTTGGCGTCAAAAATACCCATGTGCGGGGTTTTGGTAAGTAGCAACTGTCTAGAAGAGGAAGCACATTATCGTGAGACAAAGATGACCACAGCTTTCTTTCAGAATCTCTTACTTTTTCTTGCAATACTATCTTAGCTGCAACTATTTCTTGAGTCGATCTTTTCTCAAGTGCGACGACAGTTCCATAAGTTCCAGAGCTTAGATCACTAATCCACTTAAAATTATTCTTCTCTAGAATGGAAATCGATTGTTTGATGGCTGATGATCGATACAGATTTTCCATCATTTTTTCGTCCAAGATTTTACGCCTTGTATTTTCCATAACTGAATCTTTGTCAAAAATCACTTATTGATTCTATTTAAATCACTATTTTTAAAAGAATATTTAGTTTTTCAGCAATTTATAAAAAATAAGCTCAAATCGCTCAAAAACTTTTTAAGTATTAATGATTCAAGAAGTATATCTTGTAAAATTATTTTTCATATTGTTGAAAAGTGTTTTACCAACAATGTGTACTTAAGCATTCAATGTTTGCTCGTTATTCATTGTTGGTTTCAGTGATGTTACATGAATTATTGTAATTTTAATTGTTAAACTGCTTATGACTAAATTGCTTCTTAGAGAAATCTGATAACACGTGTCTATTTCGAAAGAGAAAGAATGCTTTTTTATATTTATGTATAGGCAATTAATAGTTTCATTAGGAGGACAATTTTATTTATTTTTATTTATTTATTTATTTTTTATTTTTTTTAAATGCTTGAAATGTGTTTTTAAAAAAGAGAAAGAAACTGTATTTTATTGTATCAAAACATTATAACTAGAGAACGGATTATTATATGCATTTAAAAAATGCCAAAATATGCAGTTATAAATGGGAAAAATTGCATTTAAAATATTCATAAAATTATTATTTATCTGACTTTTAGCTATTCAGATTTTTATTTCTTTTTTTGAAAAATTTTAAATAAAATATTTAATTTTTTTTTAATTCCATTTTGGGAGAAAGTATATACATATATAATTCCTGTTACAGTAAGCAACAATACGTTTTTCCAAATTTTCAATTGTGAAATTTTGTCACTTTTTGTCTAAAATTATTTTAAATGCAAAAAATGTCGCCAGACAATATTGGTACCGTTTTGCTGTCGACGATTATACACTTGTACTTCATCATTTATAAAAACATTTATTTGCTTTACAATAGCAAATCATAATTTTTTTTTTTTTTTAAATGGAATTTATCTGTTTTGTTTTCATTTGCCCTGCTGCGGAATGGGTAATAGCATTAATATATTTTCGAAGTTATTATTCTCACATATTGCATCACACAAGAGATCTCCGATATCCCAATTTTGTAATAGCTGAACTTATGGGAGGGGGGGGGGGGGAGGGGGTTATAATTGATAAACATTTTCGAAGTGAGATATCATGGAACCTTTTTTTCGAGCTGAAGATAAAAAGATCCACAACAGAGAATTCCAAATGCAAGTTTTAAAGATAAAATTACTTTTTTTTTTTTTTCAGAAATTTGTAGAAATATGCATTTAAAAAATAATATCGGTTTTTATGCAGTTAGGGTAAGTGCACCAGTGACTGACACTTTTAGAGCAATCTCTGATGTTTTTAATGTTCTAGTGATCAGAAAATATTTTTAGAAACTTTGAGTTAGTACATATGGCATGAAAGACATTCAGAACCACATATATGTTAAAATATATACATTTGATAACAATTATTATTATTATTTTTTTTTATGAATTTTTATTTGACACCCACTCAATGTTCCAGTCATTGACACTGCCAGTTTTTCATTTTATCAGTCATTGGCCCCCTATGTTCCAGTGTTTGACACTGCTAGTTATTCTTTTTACCAGTTATTAGCACCCTATGCTCCAGTGTTTGACATAAAATGTTAAAATTCTTATATGTAAAATATATGATTTCATTAGTTTTCTTTATTAATTATTTCGGTATAGATGCCAATCACTGGAGCCCCTACCCTATATTTAAAAATACAAAAAAGTGCTCAAATATGCAAATACATATGCAATTATGTAATGGCATATAATCCGCTCCTTAATAATAATGCATTTCGAAATGAACCATTTTATTTATTTATTTTACAACCCCTTAATGAAAAGAAGCAGATTATTTGGAAATAAACTATTGTGTAACCACGTTTCCTACGCCTAGCAGTGAGGACGAGTCAAAAATCTTGGAGGGTTTCCAAGTTGACCAACAGGTTTGAATTTCGTAAACATCCAGTCATTCGGTATTCCCTTATCGCTTATTTTCTCTCAACGAAAAGCTTGTCTCCCCTATTTTACTAGTGGACTCGTTGAATCCGCACTTGCGCAGAGGCTTCCATGGTCGCAAGAAATGTAATTAAAGAGTATCTATGGCTTTTAGCTAAGTGTTCTGTTACAAATAATTCGACATTCATCAGGCAGTATAGTAAGTATTTAGATTTCTTTAACTTATTTTGAAAACAGCCAGTAAATATAACAACTACAGGCTCTGCTAAAAGACACACTTTATTCTTACTTTACCTTGAAAATATATTTATTACATAATTTTGGAAACAGTAAAGACCCGGCAACTCCTAAAAAGATAATTGAATGGAATTCTGAAAGATAATATAACCAAAAAAAAAAAAAAGAATTTTATTCATAAAGACTTTTCAGTTTTATTGCTGGGGTGTAAAAAATCCGTGTCAAAGAGATAATTCGGAAACATTCATATTGACTTTTAAAAAATTGGCATAAGAGCTGCAGCTTGTATTCTTTTTAATAAACAATTGGCACAAAAATGCATAGAGTTCTTTCCTGAAAAATTTAGTAAAAGAAATATGAAGCGGAATAAAATATCCGAGCTCCATTAACACTTCTTTATTCTTGAATAAAAAAAAAAAAAAAAAAAAAAAAAAAACTACGAGTATGGGTTAAAAAGGATTGTGCTCCATCGTTTGATTCCAAAACGAAGGTTAATATTATACAATTCTCGTAAGCTACAAAATAGAAGCGAAATGATAGGCCTCGCGCCAACATTCAATAATTTATATTTTTTAAAACATTGGGATATTTTTATCTTCCGCGAAAACATGTCGCATCTCGGCAAGAAAAGTGACACAAGACAAGAAATAGTAATTTTTAGTTTATGTCATTGAAAATGAACGTGAAGAACCCCAACGCGCACGAAAAGTGTCCATCTCTATCTCTCAATTTATCCAACTGAGAGGCATTTGTGTCGTTTTAATGTATTATCATGAACTTTAAGTTGATTTTTTTCCCGAATACTGCACTTTTGAGTTGTGTCACTTTTCTTTCTGGGTTGTGATATGAGAAAGTATCATTCAAACTAGTATCATGAATGTTATTTTGAAGTAGTCCGATACATTTATGATCCTCAAAATGGACGTTTATGATCAATTTTGTTCTATTCTGCCATGTTAAGTAAATCATAAATTCAAATAACTTACGAAATTTTTATATTGGAAAATTCATAGTCATTAATATTCATGCCAGTGTTCTAAATAATATTTCAAAAGTAGTCTGACATCTTTACGATGAAAATATCTCTCAAAATTGACGTTTATGTGAAATTTTGCCGTATACTTCCATGTTAAGAAATTCGTAAATTTCCAATAACTTGCGAAATTTTCAAAGTAGCGTATTTATAGTTGCTGATGTTCATTCCGGCGTCAAAACGGATATTTTAAAACTGGTCTGACATTTTTATAGTAAAAAGTTTCCATTTAATGCACGTTTAAGTGAATTTTTGTCCTATTCTCCCATGTTAAGAAAATCGTAAATTTCTAATAAATTACGAAGTTTTTTAATTCGAATGTTGTAAATGAATAGGGTTCTTGCCAGTATCGAAAGTAATATTTTAAAACTGGTCTGACCTCTCTGCGATCATTTGTTCGTGAAATATCGTGTAAACAAACTAACAGACTAACGGACTAACACACTAACAAACTAACAGACACCTTACAGACGGACACCATACAAATTTTGCCATTTTCGAATTCCTCACACCTGAAAACGTGTAAAAAAGTAAAAAAACTGAGGTTGAAAGTTTTCACGATTACCTAAATTCCCCATACCTATAGTATGATGGGGAACTAAAAAATATGGACATGGGCATTTAAGAAAAAGAGAGAGAGAGAAAAAAAAAATTAAATTACGGTGTAAAAGGAATGACATGTAGAAGTAAAAACGCTCTCATATACATATATAAATAAATAAATAAATAATGATTTTTATTTGTTATGTTATAAGTAGACCTTAAAATTGAATTTTTAAGTTCCCAGTGGCCGGTAATTAATTTTGAAACTTTTTTTTTTTGCTGATTACTGTTATTAATCCTTAACTCGCTGAAAACATTTAAAAACTTTTTTGAAATTTTCCGATTTTTGTAAAGCATTATATTCAAGTATTTTTATTTATTTATTTATTTATTTATTTTTTTGTAAGTAATCGTTTCAATTTCACTGATTTCGTGTAATATCCGTTTTAAGTTCGTTAATTTTTGTGAAAAGACAGTTATCAAACCCGTATTTTAACTAGACTGGTGCACTGAAAAAAAAAAAAAAAAAAATATATATATATATATATATATATATATATATATACCGTCTTCATCTAGAATGAATAACTGGCCATTTTCTAAATCCTTTAACGAGAAATATAGATTTCCGAGCTATGCCCATGAGGCACGCCAATAAACTGAACAGACGAAATGATCGAGAATTTCTAGTCTACACATTTCTAGAGGATGAAACAATATTCTGAATCTTTTGTAGGGCGAGAAATTCTCGCTTGATTATCTGCAATTGGGTCATAAACCAAGATTATAGTTGCTGAAACCCGCCTCTTGTGTTCGCATTTATTTAGAGATATTTTCAAATAGGTTTGACCTCATTTATATAGACAAACTCTCTAGAATTCTAATAGGGGTTTCTAGAACTCGCTTTCCAAGGGGACTAGAATTTATAAAGATGACATGGTACTTTTTTTTCTACAGCCACAATTTAGATTCTAGATGTCAGTTACAAAATTTTTTCTCAGTGTGTCAAAAATGTAATGTAATTTAATCGAAATCGCCCTAATCGATATTTCTTCTCGTTAATCATTGGTTGGTTGAGTGGATTTTAAGTCGCACTATTGCTACGCTATGGGCGATTGGCGACGGTCTGGGCGTCACCCCTAAGAGGGGTCCGGAGACATGCCACCAAAATTTTGAAACTTTACAGAGGGGATGGTTCTCCCGCTTCGGTAACTCTCTGAGCCTTAATTGAAGAAGCGTCTAAAATAATATTTCGAAAGTGGTTTGACATCTTTACGATGAAAATATCCCTCAATATTGACGTTTATGTGAAATTTTGCCCTATACTGCCATGTTAGGAAATTCGTAAATTTCCAATAACTTGCGAAATTTTCAAAGAAGCATATTTATAGTTACTGATGTTCATTCCGGCATCAAAGCTGATATTTTAAAACTGGACTGACATTTTTACAGTAAAAAGTTTCCATTTAATGCACGTTTAAGTTAATTTTTATCCTATTCTTCCATGTTAAGAAAATCGTAAATTTCTAATAACTTACGAAGTTTTTTAATTCGAATGTTGCAAATGAATAGGTTCTTGCCACTGTCGAAAGTAATATTTTAAAACTGATTAGACCTCTCTGCGACAATTTTTCTTGAGATATCGTGTACACATACTAAATACTAACGGACTAACGGACTAACACACTAACGGACTAACACACTAACACACTAACAGACACCCTACAGATGGACACCATACAAATTTTGTTATTTTATTTTCGGATTCCTCACACCTGACAACGTGTAAAAATGTCAGAAAACCGAGGTCGAAAATTTTCACGATTACCTAAATTCCCCATACCTATAGTATGATGGCGAACTAAAAAACTTTACCGCATTAACTGAAATATGTATTAATAGAAACTGCCCAAATCGAAGTGTATTTGCATTGGAAATTTTACAAATCTGTCATACTAAACACTCCTCAAAGGGAGGCGAGGTTAAGCGGAAGTGGTCTAGATAATAATGAAATTCTAGTAAAAGAATTTAACGACGAATGGGGATAATAAACGTGATGAATTCATTATACATTCGGATTTTCGAATTACGTGCCGAATTGTCATCCTAAGCATTAGGCTTAGAAAAGAAAGGAGATTAGAAAAGAAAGAGAGAAAAGAAAGGAGAAAAGGAAGGAGATTAGAAAAGATTATGCACTATGAAACTTAAAGATATAAATTTTAGTTCCATTTACACATAAATAATTAAATTTATGAGTATGATTATGGATTACTGAAAATGTTAATAATTCCAAGCATTTATTATCAGATATTTCTTGAATTATTGTATTCCAACTATTTTTTTCGCTTTCAAAATTTTTTTATATAAAAACTGGGCTAATGCTGGATTCGAAAACACAGTTCGGTACAATGTTTAAAATCCCCCTCTCACACATATGAACTACCCTTTTTGTACTTTCATAAATTGTAAATAATATTTTTTTCTATTTCTTTCTTTATTTTTTTGCTATTTATTTTCTGTTTCATGTCCCTATAATATCTTTTATGTCCCCCTTTTATTTCTCTTTTACAAATGCGATTCCTTATTCTATTTACTATTATAATTATTTTATGAATAGGTAACAGCCCCAAAAAAAAAGAAAAATAATTAATTGTTAAATTAATATCCTTTAAAAATTCAGGCAGAAAAAGAGAAAAAATTCATCTCTTTAAAAAACTTGCAGCTTTGATTTTATCTCCACGTAAAGTAACACACACACACATAAACGCACAAAAAAACTTTCTTAAAATTTATAATGAGGTTTGTGGTATCATTTAATTTTCCGCCGTAAAAAAATCTTTTGATTTAAAACCGAAAAAAAAAAATATTGAGTATTGAAAAAAAAATATTTCTTTTTTTTTAATCTTATAACAGTAAAAAACTGCAAACAAAAATTTTCAATTGACAAAGCTTTTGATGTGGTTGCCGGAAACAGCCAGAAAAAAATTGCATTTGAACAAGAATAGGAAATAAAAGGCTTTTTTTTTTCTTTTTATCAGAATTAAATAAAAGAGATAACAAGTAAAAATATTTTTCTCGAAACAGACAATAAATCTTTATTTTGAAGTGTAGTAATTTTATGGAAACTGAAGTTTATACAATTTTTTTCCCTAGATTCACTAGTTAGATTATTCAGCTGGATATTTTATAAAACCAAGATCTGATCTATTCGTCCCGTACAACCACTGATATCCATTAGACATCTAATGATCCATAAAAAGCACAACAAATCTAAAGAATGTCCATTAAAAGTCCAGGATATCCTGTACTCATTATAGATATCTACTGGATGTTGAAATATAGACGAAATTTACACGTGCCTTTTTCGATATCCGATAGATGCAACATGTTAGATCAAAGCAAGATTTAGATATTTTCAGCATATCTCAGATCTAAAAAATCCAATGATTGGATATTTAGAGATTTATCGGATATTTAACAGACACCTAATGGATGTAAAAACAAGAAAGAAAAATCATGCAGTACGCGTTGATTAGTAACACTTTCCAACTGTACGCAATTGTTGTATCGAATAAATTTTAATATTCTTTGCTTACGTTATCGCACAACAAACAGAAGAACTGAAAAACATACAGAGAGACTAATTGATTTTAAAATTACTCTTAGGCATTTTGGAAAGTGTTAAAAAGGCTTAACGCAAAAGAAAATGCAGCCGTTAGATTATAATTACATCTTTTAAACTCTCTGAATATTTTACTGTAGCCCGCTAAATCTGAAAGTTAATCACATCATATTCTATACAAAAGTATATTTTAGAATATTAATACTATATGTCAACGTTTTTATGATTTTTATAGTAGAAAGTTTTTTAAATATAACTTTTAAAAAATTCTGTCCTAAAACGTAATACATTGACTTATTTTTATTGATGTTATTGTTGTCCCTGTAAACAAACTAGTTGTACAGGATCTATTAATGATATTTTAAATAGGTAACATTCCATAATGAACTTGAGTGTATCATTTTTTAAAAATTCTCAAAATATTCACGGATGATAGGAGCCGGAGGCAAACAGACAGAAAGGTAGACAATCGGACAGAAATGCACAAACTGAAATCGCATTACCACTAAAATTATAAGAAAGTGTTAAAACGCTCATGTAAACAAAAGTGCAATTCCAGCAAATTTTTATTAATAGCTCTTAATGTAACTGATTATTTTTGTGTGGCCCTGTAAATCTAATGCTAACCATACTATATTACGTAGAAGGCACACTCTTTTGTGCATACGAATAATATATTTCAATTGCATTAAGCTTTGTGGAAAATAAAATTGTTAAAATTTGGTTTATAAAAATAACTCTCATACAACACAATGCTTTGAAGAGTATTTTCAAGTGGCCCTGTACACAAACCAGTTAGAAATGTACTCTATTTTACATAGGAAAAATCCGATAGGGAATTGAATAACATATTAAAAATTCTTTAAAAATTCTATACATTAAAGGTATTAAAATATGGTTTATAGAAAATCCTCTCATGGAACACAATGCTTTCGAATATTTTTGGGTGTTCCTGTACACAAACCAGAAGAGGTAGTTATTCCATTTTCATTAGGGAACATCCGATAGTGAAATTGAATAAAATATATCGGTTTAAAGAAATTCCATAAATATCTACGGGAATTAGAGCGCAGAAAAACAGACAGAGATACAGATAGACGGACAGAAGAACAGTCCGACATATACACAAATTGAAATTATATTCACAATAAAAAAATGATAGAAAGTGTCAAAAACGCTTTATGTAAACGAAAGTACAATTCTAGCATTTTTTTATTAATAGCTCTTGCTATAAATGAATATTTTTGTGTCACCCTGTAAGTCTAGTGGTAACCATGCTATAATCTATGCAAAGCATTCTTTTGTGCATATAAATAACATATTTCCATTTCCTAAAACTACGTGGAAAGTAAAGTTATTACAATTTGATTTATAGAAATATTTCACAAAGGCTTGGAGTACTTTTGAGCGTCCTTGTACATAAACTAATGGTTGTATGTAATCTGTTTTATATAAGAAACATTCAATAGTGAACTTGAATAACATATATCAGTTTAAAAAAATTCCATGAATATTTACGGGAGTTAGAGCGCGGGCAGACAGACAGACGGACAGATACACAAATTGTTATCATATTCACACAGAAAAATTATTAGACAGTGTTAAAAACGCTTAATGTAAACGAAAGTAGAATTCTAGCAAATGTTTAATAATAGCTCTTAATATAACAGAATATTTTTGTGTCACCCTGTAAATCTAATGCTAATCATGCTATATTCTATGTAAACTATTCTTTTGTGCATATAAATAACATATTTCAATTTACTAAAACTTCGTGGAAAGTAAAGTTATTAAAATTTTATTTATAGTAATATCTCGCATCGAACGCAATGCTTTAGAATACTTTTGAGTGTCCTTGTATATAAAACAGTATTGGTACTTAATCCATGTTATACAGGAAACATCCAATAGTGAACTTGAATAATATATTTCAATTTCATTAAGATATGTGTACAGTAAAGGTACGAAAATATGATTTATAGAAATACCTCTCATAGAACACAATGCTTTGAAATACATTCGGGTGCCCCTGTACACAAATTAGTAGAGGTATAAACTCCATTTTCAACAGGGAACATCCGATAGTGAATTGGAATAACATATTTCAATTTCATTAAGATATGTATAGAGTAAAGGTTTGAAAATATGATTTATAGAAATACCTCTCATAGAACACAATGCATTGAAATAATTTCGGGTGTCCCTGTATACAAACCTGTAAAGGTATAAACTCCATTTTCAAAAGGGAACATCCGATAGTGAACTTGAATAACATATATCAGTTTCAAGAAATTACACAAATATTAACGGGAATTAGAGCGCGGAGAGACAGACAGACGGACAGACAGACAGAAAAACCGAAGTCATTAACACTTTTCAACCTTGTTGGAAAGTGTTAAAAAAGTTAGAAAGTGTTAAAAATGCTTAATGTAAACGAAAGTACACTTTTAGCAAATATTTATTAATAGCTCTTTATACAGCTGAATATTTTTGTGTCACCCTGTAAACCTAATGGTAATCATTAAAACACGAATAAATTACTACGTCAGAAACGCCAAAGAAAAATTATTGAGGTGCATACAGCTGTTTCGGTAGCCTAAAGCGTACCGTCTTCAGTGCAAAAAGAATTCTGAATCTGGAGAAGTGCACTTATATATAGGAGAGGGACCGGATTTAGTTCAACCAATAGGATTACGGAAGAGGTGGGGAGTGTGGCCAATAGGAATTAAGGAATGTGTAGCTGTGTAAACAGTAGAAAAATTAAGGAAATGTGGACTGAATGTAAAATTTCCAACAATCAGACAAATAGGGAACAGCGAAATCACAATTTACAAGGTTTTTAAAATTTTTATAAATATGAAAAGCTTCAAAGAAATAGAGTTCATGAATGGATTTAGGTCTGCAAATTATTTTAGCTGAATTAAATTTATAATTATGATTTTCCTCCCAGCAATGTTTAGAAATAGCCGATTTATTGGTTTTTTGTTTGCGGACGTAATTCATACGTTCTTTTAGACGAAATTTAAGACTGCGTTTAGTTTTACCAATATATGATAAACCACACTGACAGGAAATACTATAAATGCCCCAAGAATTATGCATGTCAATGGGATCTTTGAACTGAGAAAAGATGAGTTTATTGAAAGGCGAAAATATTATTTTAAAATCATATAGTTTGAGAATTTTAGCTATGGTTTGACTGGATTTAGGAAAATAGGGTAAAACAATACTGATATTAGAAGAGACTGATTTAGTAGACGAAATACGAGGGACCTGTAGTTTTTGAATGGCTTTGTCTATAATGGAAGGGTCAAAACCTCTGTCAATTGCAATGGCTTTCAGGTATTTAATTTCAGATTTTAATAAAATAGGGTTTGAACAAATATTAAGGGCACGGTGCTAAATCATGCTAATCATGCTATATACTATGCAAAGCATTTTCTTTTGTGCTTAAATAACACACTTCAATTTCATAAATCTTCGTGCAAAGTAAAGTTATTAAAATTTAGTTTATAGAAATATCTCTCATAAAACACAATGCTTTGAAATACTTTTGTGTGTCCCTGTACACATATCAGTAGTGGCATTTTCTCCATTTTATTCAGGAAACAGTAGTGAACTTGAATAACATATTTCAATTTCATTAAGATTTGTGTACAGTAAGGGTATGAAAATATGGTTCACAGAAATGCCTCTCATTGAACACATTGCTTTGAAATATTTTCGGGTCCCTGTACACAAACCAGTAGAGATATAAATTCGATTTTCAACAGAGAACATCCGATAGAGAACTTGTATAACATATTTCAATTTCATTAAGATTTTTGTACAGTAAGGGTATGAAAATATGGTTTATAGAAATGCGTTTCATAGAACACAATGCTTTGAAATACTTTTGTTTGTCCCTGTACACAAATCGGTGGTGCTATTTACTCCATTTTATACAGGAAACTTCCGATAGTGAACTTGAATAACATATTTCAATTTCATTAAGATTTGTGTACAGTAAGGATATGGAAATATGGTTTATAGAAATACCTCTCGTAGAACACAATGCTTTGAAATATTTTCGGGGGTCCCTGTACACAAACCAGTAGAGGTATAAACTCCATTTTCAATAGGGAACATCCGATAGTAAACGTGAATAACATATGTCAATTTCAAGAAATTCCATAAATATTTACGGCAGTTAGAGCGCGGACAGACAGACAGACGGACAAACAGACAGACAGACAGACAGACGGACAAACAGACAGACAGACAAACCGAAGTCATAAACACTTTACAACCTTGTTGGAAAGTGTTAAAAACAATTTATTAATGTTTACTTTAAAATTTTTGATAAATACTATTATTCAAGACAATTTTCTGACACTTTTTACTTTCTCTTACCCACAGGGTCGAGAAAGTATTTTTTTAGGGTCAAATTTTCTAACGTGAGTTTTTGTTATATTTACATGTTCTGAAGTCACCTGAATACGAAATCATGTTTTTAGCGAATGGTCTGTGTGTCTGTGTATCTGTCTGGGTGTCTGTTATCAGCATATCTCAAGAACAAATAGTACCAGAAATTCCAAACTCGGTATTCTAAATGTGTATCATATAGGGATACTAAACTAAGCTTTTCGTTTAGATGAAGCCAATGGTTCATGTACAGGGACATTCAAAAGTATTCAAATGCATTACGTGTATGGGGGAAATTGCAGGTAAGTAGAGTTTAACATCTATAGACTGCACTAAACCAAACGAAACGAATATATATTTTTTGTAATAGAGATAGTCAACTAGGAAAAACTTTTTATGTATGTAGGAGCCCCCCCCCCCCTCGAGGGGAGTAAATTTTCCTGATGGGTATCTTTCAAAAGAGCTCTCCAATACCTTTAAAACGAATGGTTGAACCATCGATCTGCGATAATTTAAAATAAAGTTATCGATCTTTTTCATTTTTAATAAAAATAAATAAATAAATAAATGTAATATTGAGAATAAATTCAACTTTTTTTTTTTTTTTTTTAAATATTTAGTGTTATACTACTTCTCTAATGTGGAAATCATCTGCATTATCATTAAAGATAATTTGTTTAAATAATAATTTTAATAAATTATTTTTTAATAACCGAATTAAATTCTATATTAATGTAGGTGCATTGATGAAACGAGGGGTTGAGGGGGGCGGTAGCTCCCCTCACACAGAACTAATTATCATATAAAACTCTTCCAAAGCCTAGTTTGAATTGTTTCACATAGGTTTACATAACAGTATACTTTATGTTACCTCTTAATCTCCAACCTGTATTTATAGTATTAAATTTCAAGGTAAGAGAAAGTCGTGGGAATGACATACCAGATTATTTTTGCTATTTTGTTTCTTTATTAAATATAAAAATTTCCCCTAGGTCTTCTTTTAAATCTCACAATACGCAATTAATTATCAATTTTACTAATCCTGATTTTAATTATGTCAATTTTCAGTCTATTATTAATAATGAATGTAATGTCTTCCCAATTAAAAATGTTTATATTTACAAATCTTTTATGTATCTTCTTACTTTAGGTCGGCGTAATTTTAATTACAATAATTTTTCTAAAAATATACCTTCTTCCAATATTGTTTGTCACTGTAATGACCCTAATTACAAAAATATGTTGACACCGCGCATAGACATATTATTATTGGTGATCTTACTATAGTTAATGATCTTCATTTATATAAACTTATGAATTACGGTACTAAATTTAGACTAAATAAAGTTTTAAGTCAGTTATCTCTAGATTTTTATTTATTTATTTATAAAATTGCAACTGATTATAACAAACCTTTAGAATATTTCAATGTTTGGAATATTAATGCTTTAAATTTTTAAAAAAAATCAACTTATTATTCATTCTAGATTTAGTAAATAGGAAAAATGTAAAACTTTAAATAAATCTAACAGTCTTTTACAAAATAAATTTATTATTACCTATGAAGATAATTCACCTAATAACTATGCCATTAACTTCATTATCTGATTAGCTTCTGATTTATATTTTAGCTCGGTCCTGTATATCCTGTATATCCCCCAGATACTTTCCTGAAGCATAATATTCATTCTTAGTTTTTAAAAACTGCCGGTTTATTGGCTCTCACATCGTAAAGTGTTAAGTTGTAAAAATTATCTTGCAGACGCTTTTTTATAAATTATTTTTCAATTACAAATTTTTACTAAAGTTCTTATTCAAATATTAAATAATTTTTTATCCTTATATATATATATATATATATATATTGAAAACCTTTTCAAACATTGAATTAGATGAAACCTGAAAAACACGAATAAAGATTACGAATATCAAACATCCATAAATTGAAACATGCAAATTCATTACGTTTTCAAGGGTATAGAATGAATGTTGCATGTAAAATAGGTGTTATTTCTGTCTTGTTGTATGCAAATTAATAAACATTTACAACAAGCTATACCTAATAACACCCCAAAAAAATCTGGAGTGACTCCACTCGACTTTCCGAACATTGAGTAACTAACAGTTTTGTAGATAAAATAAAGAAAGAGGAGTTGCTAAACAAACAAAAAAGAGAAAACCATAACAGAGTGTTTGAGTATTTTTCTCCATATATCACACGAGGTTTTATTTAACGCTACTGAACTTTGAGCCCTTAGATCATAATGATAAAGAATTTTTCGTTGTGTCCCTGTAAAAATCTATAAATGCTAGATTCACCAAAATGCTTATAGTTAGTGCAACAGTGATTTATAATATTCATACAAATTTTCAGCTGAACTGAATAAGGCGTTTAAATGCTATCGCTTGTCTCATAGGCCATAAAGATAAAGAATTTTTCTTTGTGTCCCTGTAAAAAAACTGTAAGTGCTAGATTCACCAAAATCTATACCGTTGGTTCAAATGTGACCTATAACATGTGTACAAATTCTTTGCTGAGATTAATAAGGCGTTTAGACGATATCACACTTTTAAAAATTTGGCAAAGAATTTTTCTTTGTGTCCCTGTAAAAAAACTATAAGTGCTAGATTCTCCAAAATCTATACAGATTGAGTATCTGTGACCTATAATATGTGTATAAAGTTTTTGCTCAATTGAACAAGGCGTTTAGATGCTATCGCACTTTTAAGATTTTGGTCCCTTGGCCATAATGATAAAGAATTTTTCTTTGTGTCCCTGTAAAAAAACTATAAGTGCTAGATTCACCAAAATCTATAGGGTTCGTACTATGGTGACTTACAATATACGTACCAACTTTCAGCTTATTCGAACAAAGCGTTTAGACGCTAGCGTGTTCACTCACAGACATACACACATACATACACACATACATACACACATACATACACACATACATACACACACACATACATATATCATCGTAAAAATAGTGAAAACGGACTCGTTGGACCTCGAAACGTATAGAAACATCAAAATCTCGAATTCGGATTTTTGACATGATTACAATACTTTCCTCACTATAGTGTTCGGAAAGTAAAAAGAAAAATTTTAAACTGATAAAATATGTGAAAAACCAAATGAGAATCAAGCATAAATTCATGCAGCATATTCAATATTATTAATTTAAATACTAATCATAATAGTTAAATGAAATACTAGTAATAATTAATAAAACTAAAGTATAACATACATTACACATGAAAAACTTGTATAAGTTGCTTGCACGGAAAGCTAGATCACTAAACATACATGTGGCTGCATACAGTTAGATTGACAGTTAATTTTGGAATCGTATTAAATAACTGAACGATTAATTTATTTTTGAATTTGTTATATATAGGCGTTGCATTCATAAAAAAATAAATAAGTAAATGAAATAAAAAACGTTTATATCATAAAATATCATGAACTAGAAAAGCAAATTATATAAAAATTATTGTTTTTTACAGAAATCCACAAACATTTCTTATAAATTCAATAAATTTAAAGAAATGTCACCTATAAAAATTTTCTTAAACATATGGATATATTTGTAATTTTTATTTTACCTTTTTCTTGCAGAAATCTGGAAAATAAAAACAGAGTTTATTGTTATTTTGCATGTTGAATGAAAAAAAAAAAAATAAAATAAAAGTTTCGTATCTGAAGAATTTTATGCACGCTTGCAGGAAATTTAAAGGTGTATTTCTCAACAGGAAAAAGGAAATAAAAATTTCGTTACTCCGTGAATGAATAAAGAAGCCCAGAACTTTAGTGCAACTGTAAAAATCAATTACACTCTAATATATTCTACAATTAATATTTAAAGGAAGTTTCTTATATGTTTGGTGCATATTCTTTAATTAATATAGAATGATATATATTTTAAACGTTTCGAAAAAATTGAAAATAACAATGAATATAATTTGTTCGTGTTCTTATTTCCGTTTATATTTTCAGAATTCATGTATACATATATACATGTTGATTCAAAATTAGTGTGACCAATTTCAGAGCGTCAGAAATTTTTATTAAATTAAGTTATTTACATGAAATTTTCAAAGTGATTTCTTTTAACATAGCGCACTTTTCGTAAACGTTTAGGCGAAGCCAAAAGAGCTTTTTCGACCATTTTTGGTGATATTTTTCCAACTTCCTCTTTGATTGCTTTTTGAAGCAGTTGAGGTGTTCTCATTTTACGTCTACTTAATTACTTTTTTAGGTATTCCTATAAAAAATAATCGCAAGGAGCACATTCAGAGGATAATGGTAGCCATTTCTCAGGAAAGAACATTTTTTTTTTTTTTTTTAAATCTTTCAGCCATTTTATAGTTGATTTTGTAGTACGAATGGGTGCAGAATCTTGGTGAAAAACAAAGTTTCCTTGAAGGTAAAGACGTTTACTTTCTTTGATCATTTGCTTCAAAACTTTATACTGATAGTATTTAGAATCAATTTCAGCCTTTTGTTCTACAAAAAATTGTTTTGTTAAGCCTTGAGAGGACACTTCTGTCTATACCGTAACACCTGACGGCCAACTTACCTTTTGCAAAACAGCTGCGTCTTTGCGATGCTTTCCGCGTGAAATATATTGTATTTCCGTTTTACCAGTTGTGGATGACAGATGAAACAGTGCTTCATCCGAAGTTATCCATGTTTTGCATATCTTTGCGTAACATTAAATACAGGGGCCAAAATCTTTTTCTTCGTTTTTTCTACGGTCTTGGCAGATATTTGATGATAGACTGATTTATTCACTTTTTTATAGCCAATTTTCTTTATCTGACGACAAATTGTCGATTGCGATACCCGTAGCTTCTTTGCAAAAGTTCTTTGAGGCAGAGGATTTTCTACAGTGATAGGTCTTTTCAGCTTCTTTTTTTTTTTCTTTTTCACCGAGAACTTTCTTTCGTCCACAATCTTTTCCCTGGAGCTTTTAATTGACAGCTAAATTTTATTTCTTTTCGATGTTTATATAGTAATCCATTCGAAAAATGTCTTTTTTGATTTTTAAATGCTTTATTTATAGCAGAATTCCTTCAAAAGCTTTAAAATTTCGTTTGGGGTTTGAGGATCTAACTTCGGAGCCATAATTTACGCCCACTAATAAAAATAGCTAGATTGGGGATTTAAACGTCTCATTTTTAAAGTAAATCTGGTTGTAAAGCGATTAAAATTTACCGTAAAGAATTACATGCTTTTAAAATTCGTTACACCAATTTTGAATCAATCTGTACAGTCGAACTTCGTCAACAGGAATCTCAAGGGGAATAAGAAATTTGTTCATGTTATCAATAGTTCCTGCAATCAGTAACTCAGAAATTAATCTTCATTTTTACGGGGATTGTGGAAACAGTCCACGTTAAGCGTGTTCCCGTTAACGAGGTTCGACAGTATATATGTAAGGAATATTTAGCTTTTGCTGTCTTTGTGACAGAAAAACATTCATTTAGCATGTTTGTATTCTACCAGGCCCTTAATAAAGTTAGAATGCAAATATGCAGTTTTCTTATTAAAATTTGCTTTAATTGATTTTGCTTTGACTTTAATTCCTTTTGCTTTGACTTTATTTCATTTTTGGTTTGATTTGGGTGATCTTTGTTTTTGATCATATTAATTGTTTGAACACTGATAATTATTTAATCATCTTTAAATTCCAACTGTACGTACTGATAATATTTAATAATCTTTACATTTCTACTGTACGTTCTGATTATCTATATCTATGTATATATACAGGTACATGATCCAATATAGCATTTTCCTTGTGAAGAAGATGAGCGTAAAAGACAGTATATTTTTGTTGATGGCTTTGGCTGTAAAGTAAAAACATTATTAAAAGATAATTTCCATTTAAAAGGTCCAGGCTCGGAATTAACTCAGAGACATATTTGGTTCTCATGCCAGTTTATTAAAAATATTCCAATTCACGTGACCATAGTCAATTAAAAAAACACAAGTTTTTTTAACGAAAACATTCTGGAGTGGGGAAACAGTATTGAGGATCAGGCCGGGCCCTAGGCCCGAATCACTCTTGAGCTCTTACATATTTTGAAGATGAGAAAGAAAGTGTAAGCTCCTAAACTGAAGCAAAACAAATGACAATGCATTTGGCGTTGAATTACAAGCCAAGTTCAAAGTTTGAGATAGAGAATGGTTGCCTTACGTTAGGAATATTCACATGTACATTTTTAAAAAGTGACGAGTAATTTATTGACCGTTGTTAGTGAATGTTGACATGATTTCGCCAAGATTTAGACCCTGGGAAAATAACTATCTAAACAAATATTCTATTTTACCGTTGATGTAAAATTGGTGACAAGAGGTTGCAGGAGTTACATTTCGATGTAAGATTAAAAGAGACCGAATTAATTATTTTCTGGTTTCCCAAAACAAAAGGATAGAAATAAGACAAAACATTACCATCTACAGAGCGAAAAGAATTTTCAGTACGTTAAGCTTGTTAAGTGAATACTGGGAACAGATCAAAGATTTCTGTTTCAGTTACATCGAAAAAGACATGAAAGGGAATATATAAAAATAGAAAATGCATATTGTAAAATTTATTATTTATAGGATAAAATCGTTATTCCATTATATTTTAAATAGTTGATTTAAGATTAAAGAATTTAATTTATAATTTAATTTATTTAGATAATTTACCTATTCCTTTAAAGAGAAAAATATAAATTTTATGATATGTGATAATCTATATCACATATTTTCTCCCCCTTGAGGAAAGCGAAATCTTTAATGCAATCATTTAATAGAGTTCAAAGTCATCATATTTCTTGCAATTTCAAAAACACATAAATTTTGAACAAATTGACAGTACAAATATTCACCCGAAACATCAAGATTAATGTTTTTATGTAGAATATATGGAAGGATGAATATGAATGAACATTACTGGGATGGAATGGACACGGGATGGACACGGGGAGAGGAGCAATCAAAAGGAACGTCTTTACATCATCAGAGAAGAGGCAGAAGTGATGAAATTGTTGGCTGGATACATTACACAAAACCACAGAATTATGATGCCAAGGACAACACTCTCCCTTTTTCAGTTACGTATTACTTGGTGCATTTTTAAAAAATATATTGGCGATTGATTTCTTAGTCAAAATACCGTTATTGATTCGTGAGAATCTGGCAAACTAACCTTAACTCTTGACCACAAGAATTTTATCGTTAAATTTTTACTCATAGACTTTAGTCGAGAAAGTATACGTTATTGCTATTTTTAAGCAGCAGATGTGCAATCTGTTCAATGTTCAAAAATTACATCAGGATACATTTTATTCTGTTTTATTTAATTGAGATGAAACGAACTGTTCTCCACAGAATTAAGTGATTGAAACCTCATCTCTTGCTTTTATTTTTTTTTATTAAAAGAAATAGAGATATAATGGCTTGCTCTTTTGGAATAAAGAATGAAACCGCATATATTAACTCGCTTTTTATAAAGATAGAAAATGAATTGGGAAAGAAATAAATTTATCAGAAATGTAGTACATGATTTAGAATATGTGATTTTCGATATCACATTCCTTACTAAAAATGCGTTCACATACAGGGTTTTTATAACATTGATTTGTACTGATTATTGATATATGAACAGGGACTATCAAAAATTTCGTCTACATTATTGTCTAAGTAAGAGATTTTTCGTTCGAATACCTTTTAATATTTTGTCCTGCGCTAAACATTCTTATGTACGTAAAATACATGTTTTTTTAAATAAAGTAAATCATATTCTTAGTTGAAAAGGGTATAGTTAAAATTCGTTTACTGTGCTTGGATTTATTTAAAGATATAGGGTAACTACAATTAAAACTTATTTTTTAATCTGATGAACCGCATAAATTTTTGTTTCTAAATAATTTCAGTAATTTCAAAATTATTCTGTAAAAGTAAATCAAATTATTTTCAATTCATTAAATAAAAGAATGGAAAAACAAAGTATTAATATTAGAATGAACATTATTGAAAAATAATTTATTTTTAGAAAGTTAAAAACTTTTTTTATTTTTTCTATATACATATATATAAGAATATTAGATCATGGATTTTTTTTTTTTTTTTTTTACCTGAATTACCATTTTTGATTTATATATAAATAATGTTAATGCCTAAATTAGGCAAATCCAAACATATGAAATTCGCATACTTTAATTTATTTGAAAATACATAATTTATTGAGCTTTATTAATTGAAATCACAATGTTTTATTTTAATCATAATTTCAAAATACACTCAAATTATGTTCGCAATTGCAGCAGTTTTTATTTTAAATGTAAATATATTAATAATTTTTAAAACGTAGTAAAAGCCGATCAACACATCCCCTGAAATCACGTAGACCAATAGGAATAAAATTTCATTAAATTAAAATTAATTGTGAAGACTGATTGTTAATTATTGATACAATTAATTTTACATTTTGATTTTTGAAACGATAAATTTTACTAATTGATTTTTTTTTTTAATAGAATTTATTTTAACTTGAAACTTACCCATATATATATATATATATATATATATATATATATATATATATATATATTTGTACGAACTGTTAATGCAGGGGTTAAGGGTATCAGTGGATTTAATCTGTCATCGTAGCGTGAGTATTTTATTCATTTTTCATTTACTAATCATTGCTTTATTTGTAGAATTTTCTGGAGGAAATTTTCTTTAATAATGTATCTCTTGTATGCCGAATTTCATTATGATTTACAACTATAAACATTATATATATATATGTGTGTGTGTGTGTGTGTGTGTGTGTGTGTGTGTGTAGCCAAAACTCGTTAACATGAATCTCAAGGGGGCATAAAATATTTGTTCATGTTATCAGTATATCATGCTATTAGTAACTAATCTTCATGTAACTAAATTAATTTTCATTTTGACGGGGATTATGAAACAGTTCATGCTAAAAGTAATTAATGTTAAGCGTGTTCACGTTAACAAGAGTCGACTGTCTCTCTCTATATATATTTGGATATGACGCAACTTTAGCGCGAATATTTTGGAATGATTTTTATTCATCTTTCTATATGCAAAATTATGCATGTTCTCCTTGTTTGGCAATTTCGAATTATTTAATTAAGTTTACTAATACTTGATTGGTCGTGCTGCATTTTGCGCAACTTTCATGTATTATTGTAAATTATAAAAATATTATCTTCATGTTGATTTGAATAGAATTTCCTTTTCTTGCATTGTTTTTTTTTTTAATTTCAGCATTTAAATTATATATTAATTCATTTTTTTCGTCATGTTTATTCAATTTTTTTACTTTTTCATGTGATATTTGGTTACATCTGCTGCAATGTTTGGGAAGGTTTTCAATATATATATTTATTATTATTATTATTATTATTATTAAGATTATTATGGGAAACTTTTTATCTAAAATTAAAAGGACATTAATTGAGAATATCAAAGAAATAAACAAGAAATATTTTCTCTGTTTTTTTTTTTTTTAAACACAAAGTAAAAAGCTACAACTTTATTGTCGGAAGTGCATATATATATGTATAAAAGGCAGCAGGAAATAGGAAATGAATCAAACAGGAAATGATTAAAAATAGTAACAAGATAAAGTTTACTATTACGAAACAGAAAGAAGCTTTTATTTAATTTTTAAATAAAATATCTTTTCTAAAAATTATAGAAAATTTTTAAATTTGACTTTATATTATCAATTTCAACGTGAATACTTAACATTTTGTTTTCAACTTTAATTCCTCTGACTTAAAGTTAAAAGTTGATATTTTGCATTTTTCAGCGCCATAATAAAATACTGAAAATTTAAATTAAGAATAATTGGAAAGTAACAGCCTATGGAATGGTTGTGAATGCTAAAAGACAATTTAAAAGAAATACTTTATTTGATAAGAATTTCATTAAATAAATTTTTCCATGGAATAACATGGAGTTTCGCTGTGTATGGGGATAGGTATTGCGACCTCTTAAGAATACGAAATAAGAATTAAATTTCTATCTTAATTATTATTTTTTTCTATATATATGTAAATAAAGCAAAGAGTTTGTCGACAGAAAACATCCGGGAGGACCACTCCTATTTTTGATTGGTCGAGATTTAACTACTTCGGTGATGAAAGTCGGCCATTTGTTTTTTTAGTAAAAACTGATAAATTATTTTAAAAGAACTCTAGAAACTGTTCATTTTTTGTGAGGACACTTTGTACATCAAATTATTATATTTAAAGATATTACGTTGCGAAGTTTCACAACGCGATATCATTCGACTGCTTTTATATTAAAACAAGTAATATAAAAAAATATTTTTAAAGTCAATTCCTACTTAGATCAACAATTTTTTTTTTTATTTTAGTTAATAAATAGAACTAAAAAGCGTGCGTGCAAAATCAAATAAAAAGTAAAATAAGATTTATAAATGGACAATAGAAGCTCGTGGACTCAATTCAGTGATATAATAAGAATAATTACAAGATAAAAAGAACTTTTCATATACCATGTTTTTAAATTTTCTGTTGAATCTTATAAACGCTACCGAAAGCAGCGGGAATCCGGAAAAATTGGCTAAAAGCATTAAAAAAATTCCTTGTTATCGTGTTTTGAGCTATTATAAATTTTCGAAAGTCTAGCTAGCTAGCCAGGAAGTTAGTTAAAAATCGATTGCAAGCTTTGTGCTGGTAACGCTGCCGAAGGCAGCAGGGACCCGAAACAGTTGGTTAAAAGTATTTTAAAAATGCATTTTCACCATATTCTGAAATATTCTGAAAGTTTCAAATGGGAAGTTAGTTAAATAAATTTTCCGTTGAATCATATAAACGCTGCCGAAGGCAATAGGGACCTGAAACAGTTGACTAAAAGTATTAAAAAATGTATTGTCACCGTGTTCTGAGCAATCCTGAAAATTTCAAATTTCTAGCTAGTCGGGAAGTTAGTTAAAAATCGATTGCAAGATTTAAACGAGATATATATAGGGAGAGTGTGAACTAAAAGTAGGAATTAAAAAAGAGTCTAATATTAAACAAAAAACAGTCTAATATTAAAGAATAATAATTAACTTTTTAAAAATTATCAGTTTTGAAGTTCTGAGAACTGCAATTTTTAAATTACAGCGTACTTATTTCCCACACGTGATCCATTAAATTTGTAAACAATTGTTGATTCATTCTTGAGAATCATTCACATAGAGCATTATTGCAAAATGAGTGCAAAACGGAAGAAATATTTAATTTAATTTAATTTGTAATGTGTTATTTTGACTTTTTGGCCGTAAAAGGAGTTTTTAATTATGTTACAAATCCCAAAATGTGATATAAAAAATAAATAGTGATTCAATTCTTTTGAAAATTCATTTAAATTTAGTGACCAGCGAAGCGGGCGTAGCTTGCTATGCTGGTACATAGTAAAATAGTATGTGATTCATGAAAATTACCGATTCTGGATTTCTAGGAATTTACACGTTTTGAGGTGTCCTGAGAACGACTTCATTATGTTTTGAAAATGGCTGTCTGTGTGTATCCAAAATTTTGTGAATGCTGTATCTCAGAAACTAACGGACGGAATTCAATATAAATTTATAATTGTTTTGAGCTCGACTTAAGTTGGTGCCGACACGTTTTTGGTGCATATTGCTCATCAGGTGGCATTGTAGCGCTCTTTTCTTTCTTTCTTTTTCTTTCTTCTTCTTTTTTTTTAATAAGGCAGCATAAGACAAAATTTCGTATAGAGATACAAATAAGGATTATTTTTAACCAAACATTGTGAAATTAAAATATATATATTTATAACAATAATAATAAACCAGGATAAAATGTTTGTATATGTAGTATAACAGCAACGTTCCTCCCCTGTGGGTCAATACCTGAGGTGTGTGAAAATATTCAGTGTGAGTATTTTCCAATAGAATTTGTCGATACCTTTAAAATGAATGGTTGAAACAAACTAAAATTTGTGATAATTTAAAACAAAGTTATTGATTTTGCTTTCCTAAAAATAAATAAATAAATAATTCTGTCTTTGACAGAATTTAATTTAGTACGACAGGACTAATTTATATACTATTACTACATTAAAAAAAAAAAAAAAAAAAAAAAAGGCTTCACCAACTATTACAGAAGATATCACTGACATATATTCAGAAGTTACAGCCCTCTATTCAGAAACCATTATCAAATATCAATACATATCTAGAAAAAAAATAGTCAATAAATATTCAGAAGCCATAAACCATACATATTCTAAAGGTCTCACCATCAAATATTCAGAAACTATTTTCTTTACATATTCTGTGAAGTTATAGCCAACAAATATTCAGAAGTCATAATCAATATATATTCAGAAAGATACCACTAACACATAGATAGAAGCCATCATCAATGTGCATTTCAACGATATCATCAACAAATATTCAGAAGCCATCATCAATGTATATTTATTAGATATAGTCAACAAATGTTCAAAAGCCATCATCAATACATATTCATTAGATATAAGACATGTTCAAATGCCATCATCAATACGTCTTCAGAAAATATCTCCAAGAATATCCATAAACCATTATCAATACGTATTCAGGAAATATTTCCAATAAATATTCAGAAACCATCCGATTTCAGAAACGTTGATTGTCTTGAATACCATTATTGGAAATTCATTTATACATGAAGTAAGGAAAAATCTCTAGCTTAACAGTAGGTTGGGAAAAATGTAAACGTTTTTACGGATTTGGCAAAATATTTTAAGATAGTTTAAGAAATTAAATGTTAAAACTGAATGTTGGAGGGCATCTTGACAAAAATGAAAGTGAAATGGTGACAATGCAAAATCGCTGCCACTTCTATCAAATACAAGATCCAATGAAATATTTGAATGCACCTTTCCTTTACGATGGGAACATTTATTCTGAAATTCCAGAATTGATAAACAGAAGTTGCATCGATAATCGACTACCTCAAAGAAAAGTGAATCTTTTATATCGAAAATTTTAATTACGTCTTCTTCTAATAAAAAATTTCATATGAATGGTTTTGAAATTTTTATTTTGACATAACGAATCAATCAACAGTGAAAAATTTAAACTACTGGAGGCAAAAAACGCAGATTTGCAAACAAATAAATAGATAAAATGGCCGCAAACCTGTATCATCATGCATCATTTAAATATATCAGAGTAAAAAACGCTCAGATGTTGTTCAAATCGATTAAAAATTTATCAAAATTTTATCGATATTTTTTTAGAATGAAATGAAGCGTTTATTATATAAATATCGATTTTAAAACGTTGTGTATTAAAAGGATCCGATTATTATTATTATTATTTTCTTTCTAAACCTAATCCTTTGATAAAATTGCGTGCATCATAATGAGAAGGAATGAAAAATGATAATAGTTAAAAACGAATCTTTGAGTTATGATAAAATAGTTTTAAATAACTTTTGAAGTAAGATTTTGAAGAAATTGGAATAAAGATTTTCAAAAGAAGTTCTATTTTATTTTCATTTTAAAAAGGGTTTCTCAGCGTAATGAAAAGAATAAAGAAAGTTATTGTTTTATTTTTTCTTTGAAAATGTAATTGAAAATAAAATCTTTAGATATATCTTAAAATTTTGAAAGAGAAGACATTTAATTTTTAAATTATGTATTCTGGTTATG
This sequence comes from Salticus scenicus, assembly GCA_963930645.1. Classification (NCBI taxonomy): domain Eukaryota; kingdom Metazoa; phylum Arthropoda; class Arachnida; order Araneae; family Salticidae; genus Salticus; species Salticus scenicus. The sequence continues at coordinate 30,860,478 of OZ005658.1, read as the reverse complement.
TTAGGTCAAATAAATAAGGTCATAGAGTTCACAAGTGGACATTTAAGTAAAGCATAGGTGTAAATTTTAACTTTATATATAATTTTATTTAAATTCATATTTTAAAATAGCACCGTTTTCATACTTATACAGTTCGGTAGCGTTTAACACTATGATTAAAATTGCGTTTTATTTATTGTAAAAATGCATCATTAATGAATGAAACCTCTTCTAATTTAGTACTTGAATGCTATTAATAACACGGAAAAAATATAGTGAGTTTTATTTTAAAATTAAATAAATCTGTTTTTTTCCTAAATATAGACATAAATCAGTTTTCATGCAAATTTACTGAAATTTGAAAGTGACGCATTACGTCACGTACGTTACGTGTGACGTTACGATGACGCGTGGAATCGATACTTTAAATTGCAGCTTGCTTTCTTCAGTTACTTGCATTTACTTCAACTTGCATTTTCAGATCTTTTTTTTAAAAGCTTTGTTTTTACGTCCAAATTCCGCGCAAACAAATAAAAATACAGGAAACGCATCTGCAGGATTTTGCATGCAACTTAAAAAAAAAAAAAAAAAAAAAAAAACGCTTCCAAAATTTCTGATTTTTTTCGGCACACATTTGCTCAGGTCTTTTTGAATCCCCCTGTACAAATAAACAACGGTTCAATTTCTTAACTATAGCTATCATCAGAAAGACCGTTTAATTCTCTTTCCAATCGTGTAAAACTTTTAACGAAATACGAACTAACGGATTATTATTATTATTATTATTATTATTATTATTTAATTTACGAACCATCGAATTTTTCACTAAGCATTTTACAATTCAAAACGTTTTTGAGATAAATAATATTAATTTTTCTCTATATTCTAAAAAAAGTTACTGCCATTCCTGTTCTTTTATTCCCCCCTGAACTGCGAATAGGCGGGCAGAGCCTCGCGGGGTTAATGAGCGAAGCAAGTCGGGAGGAAGACCGGCGAAGCCTCTCTCAGGGGTTAGTGAGCGGAGCGAGCAGGGCTAAGAGCCCCCTAGTATATTAATAATAATAATAATAATAATGATTTGTAAGTTTTTAGTCATAATAAATTCTACGCATAAAATCTTTTTTGTGCAAATAACTTTTATAATGTTATATGCTGCAAATAAATTTATTCTAAATTGAATTCTAAAATAAAATTTCTCTAGCTACATACATAATTCACAGTCGGGAATAAAAATGAATTTATTCTGGAATTTCAGAAGATGCATAATTAATTTCAGAAATTAAAAAGAGATCAAAGTCTCTAATATAACAAACGGGTAAAAAGGAGAGAGAGAGAGAAATAAATTTTGTGTAGATTTGCACTGAGTGTAAAAGTCACGAATGAGGAATTTATTATATGAAAAAAAATTATTAAGTGAATAGTAGAAGCTAAATTATTTCTTTGAATTGAGCTTTGAGCTCCATACACATTTTAGTTACAAATTTCAAGAATTAATGAAATTATTTCGCTTTTATTTTAAGTTTAAATTATATTTTCCAGAAATAATACACCGAGAAATATATTAATGGATAAAAAGGATGAGATATAAGACTATGGGATGTATAGTTTAAAAAAATTAAAATAAAAAATAAAATAAAAAACGTGAAATAGAGTCGAAAGGAAAATGAGTAACACTCGAAATTCAGAAATGTAACCGATTTTTTTTTTAGAGTGATGTGCATATGTCCTCGAAATTCGTTAACATTTCGTATTTTAGAATCATTTTTACCATGTTTTTATTAACTTCGATTCTTGTTTGTTTGTCCAGTACAAATCTTGCAATCGATTTTTAACTAACTTTCCGACTAGACATTTGAAACTTTCAGGACAGCTCAGAACACGGCGACAATACATTTTTTTAAATACTTTTAGTCAACTGTTTCAGGGCCCTACGGCCTTCGGCAGCGTTTATATGATTCGACAGAAAATATATTTAACTAACTTCCCGAATAGCTAGACATTTGAAACTGTCAGAATAGTTTAGAACACGGTGAAAATGCATTTTTTTTTTTTTAATACTTTTAGCCAACTGTTTTGGGTTCCTACTGCCTTCGACAACGTTACCTGTACAAAGCTTAAAATCGACTTGTCACTAATTTCCCGACTAGCTAGCCATTTGAAACTTTTATAATAGCTCAAAACACGATAGCAATGAACTTTTTAAATACTTTTAGTCAATTGTTCCGGGTTCCCGCTGCCTTCGGTAGCGTTTATATGATTCAACAGAAAACTTAAAAACATGGTATATAAAAAGTTCTTTTTAACTTGTAATTATTCTATGTTAAGGAAATTATTTATCATATTTATTGCCGTTTTGGCTCTCGTTCACATAGCATTAAAAATACCTATGTAATTGGGTAATTGTAATATTTTTAAACATTTTTTTTTTTTTTTTTTTTTTTTTTTTTAAGGTACTATAATACAGTCGCCGAATTTTAGAGCATAGATTTTGGATACTAAATTATATTAACTAGATTTTGGACACGGAATTTAAAAAACCTGGGTTCTAAATCTTTTGCACAAAACTGTCCTAAACTGTCAGAGATTACATTTTGCAGTAAATTTGTATTACATTATTAAAAATTTCAAATCAAACTTGAACCACTACATGGAGAAAAATTATAAGCAATATCAAAATATGGTTCATCTTCACTTTTAAGTTTTCTATTTCTTGCGATTGAATTTAAGTTGCAACAAAACTTGGAGCGACCGTACATCTACTCAAAAGGGAAGCATGAATCGATAAAATTCCCACTGAAATCAAACCAAGTTTAAATTAAAGAGCATGGTCGAAAACACAGGGTAAAGTGCAAATTTTGTGCGACAACTCACTCATGGGTCAAAATAAGACCCTAGAAAATTTAACCCCTTCTTATCAAAATCAATGAAATAGAATTAGCGGGAAAGAAAGCACGGCACAAAAATTCGGAGTACGTTTGAACAAAAACTTGGTACTGATGTAGCTGCAACCACCTGATGGTTTAACCTTTTACCATAATTAGGCAATTTTATGTTGAACCAAATATTGGTATTATGCTTTTTGTTTTTTGTTTTTTAAAAAAAAATAAATAAAATAAAATAAAAAATTCGACCGAGACGGGGATCGAACTGAAAACCTCCTTGTCTCAAGTCAAACACTTTGACACTGTGCCACTCTTTCTTGTCCGAACCAAATATTGGTTTTATGTTTTAAATAATAATAATAATAATAATAATAATAAAATTAAAATCCGTTCGAGACAGGGATCGAACTGAAAATCTTCTTGTCTCAAGTGAAACACTTTGGCACTGTGACACGCTTTCTTGCCCGCTTGTTCTGTTTTTGATAAAAGGGGCTAAATTTTTAGGGACTTATCTTGGTCCATGGGTGACTTTTTGCATAAAATTTGCCCTTTACCCTATGTTTTCGATAATGCTCTTTAATTTAAGCTTGGTTTGGTTTCAATAGGAATTTTAGCGACTCCTACTTTCCTTGTGAATTTATGTATGGTAGCTCCAAATTTTGGTGCAACTTAATATTAATTTAAAAAACTTAAAAGTGAGGTTCAACGATATTATGGTATTCCTTATAGCTTTACTCCGCATATAGTGGTTTAAGTTTGAACTGAAATTTTTAACAGTGCAGAGTGTTTGACTTGGGACATGGAGGACTTCAGTTCGATCTCCGTCTCGGTTGAATTTTGACCTTTTTTTTAATTTAAAACATAATACCAATATTTGGTTCAACATAAAATTACCAAATCATGGTAAAAGTTTAAACCATCGGGTGGTTTCAGCTATTTCAGTACCAAGTTTTGGTTCAAACTAATATCAAATTTTTAACAGCGTATGGCAAAACAATTTGTGGATTAATATGTTAGATCAGAAACATCAAAGACTTCTGAAAAAATTATAAAAAATATTAGGCACTACGCTTAATGAAATATTATAATTTTCCTCAACAGATCCATGTGAAAGTACATCCTGTACTACAGAAAGTAGAGAGAAATAAAAATGGGGACACAGGCGGTAAAAGAAAAGAGAGGAAAAGCATAAGCCAATACAAGGAAAAATAATAATTATAAGATAAAGAAAAACCCTTTTTATATACCATGTTTTAAATTTTTTGATGAATCATAAAGCTCTTATCAATATGCATAAAATTTTTAAAGTGATAATGACGTCCATTTTTGTCAGATGCATCACTTAACTTTTTATAATTTTTTAACGTTCACGTTGAACTAAATGTATTTATTTTTTATGTCGAAAGAAAATGAACTCGTAAATTTTTTTTGGCACCAATTAAATTATAGGCTATTTTAACGCTATTAGGTTGTTATTATTTTCACATTTTAATTAATTATAAGAAAACTTATCAAAAATTCGAAAATCGGACCTCGAAGTAGTGTGTTGTCTCCGGGTTCTGAGCTACTGTGAAAGTTTCAAATATCTAGCTACTGGGGATGTTAGTTAAAATTCGATTGCAAGATTTGTACAGGACAAACAATCAAACATACAAACAAGAATATAAGTTAATAAAAACATGGTAATAACAAGGCAACTTATGGAAGAGCGAAAGAGCAACCAATAAGAAAGTTAAAAAATTACAAAACAAGAAAAATAAGTTAGGCTCTCTAAAAAGGACGCCAAGGTCTTCCAAACCCCGTGTTAATGTATGGGAAAATAATCCTCATTATTATTCATCACATAATACATATTTTTAAATTACGTTCCACATTAAAAAAAATGACGGCCGTTACATCAGGTCCTAGTGTTCTGAAAATGTATTTTATTTTCTATTTTTCAAATTTATTTTGAAGTTGTGAAATGCAAAATTTCACAATTTACAGCTTCAAAATGAAGTATTAACCCTACAAGGCACCCAGTTCCATATGTGGAACACCGACTTTAAACGTTCCTATAGCTATAAAACTACTAGTAGCGACCTCTCTTGACATCTTGATAGAAGCTACTGACATTAAGCAATGTAGTAATACCAATATTTACCTAAAGGTGTCGTTCGTGTTTTGGTGCTTTCTACCCCCTCCTCCCTTTAGTCTCTAATTACTGAGTTTAACAATCATGAATAATTAGGTTTGGGACATAGAGTTTCAAGCGTCGTTAACCAACAACCCGAGACTGGAATTTCCGAGAAATAGTAATTTTTTGCCAAGTCTTCAAGAGTTTCTTCACAATTTTCTCCAAGTACTCTATGATACTGAGATCAAAATGGCTCTTGGCACAAAAAATTTTGCTTATGAAGGTTATTTCCTAGCAATGAGAATATCCGTGCGTCCAACTAAGTCGTTTGGGAGAACATAAATAATATTTAAAAATTCGAAGCAATGTGATAATTCTTAAATAAATTTTCCTTAATTATGAAAAAAAAAAAAAAAAAAAAAAAATTCTGGAATGACTCCACTCGACTTTCCGAACATTGATTAATTAACAGTTTTGTAGATAAAGTAAAGAAAAAGGAGTTGTTAAAAAAAAAAAAAAAAAAAAAAAAAAGAGAGAGAGAGAGAGAGAGAGAGAATCATAATAGAGTGTTTGAGTATTTTTCTCCATATATTACACGATGTTTTATTGAACGCTACTGAACTTTGAGTGCATAGATCATAATGATAAAGAATTTTTCGTTGTGTCCCTGTAAAAACCTATAAATGCTAGATTCACCAAAATGCTTATAGTTAGTGCAACAGTGATTTGTAATATTCATATAAATTTTCAGCTCAATTGAATAAGGCGTTTAGATGCTATCGCACTTTTAAAAATTGGGTCCCATAGGCCATAATGATAAAGAATTTTTCTTTGTGTCCCTTTAAAAAACTGTAAGTGCTAAATTCACCAAAATCTATACAGTTGGTGCAACTGTGACCTATAACATGTGTACAAATTTTTTGCTCAGAGTAATAAAGCGTTTAGACGCTATCGCACTTTCAAAAATTTGGCCCCATAGGCCATAATGATAAAGAATTTTTCCTGGTGTCCCTGTAAAAAAACTATAAGTGCTAGATTCACCAAAATCAATAGGGTTCGTACTAGGGTGACTTACAATATATGTACCGACTTTCAGCTTATTCGAACAAAGCGTTTAGACGCTAGCGTGTTCACTCGGAGACATACACACACATACATACACACACACTTACATAATCGTAAAAATAGTGAAAACGGACTCAGGGGACCTCGAAACATATAGAAACATCAAAATATCAAATTCGGATTTTTGACATGATTACAATACTTTCCTCACATATGTATGTTCGGAAAGTAAAAATCACGTTCAGTTATAAAGACGAATAAATTTTTCAAGTTACGAAACACGCATAATTAATTTTCGAATGTAGAAAGAGATCAAAGCAGCACGTATTTTCCTTTCTTTGAAAACTTACAAATAAATTCATGAATTTTGAATTCAAGAATAATAATGAAAAATAAGCGCCATAAATATTTCAATTATTTCTTAAAAATTCAGCAATGTGTTCAGTGAAAAATTTTTAGTTTTCGACTTCGAAGGGTTAATGAAATTATTTCTCTTTGATTCTAAAGTAAAACGTGTTTTCTGAGAAAAGGAAATTTCTCAGATTTTCCTTGTTTAGAATGTTAGAATAGACACATAAAATGCATCGAGTATATGTGAGATTTAAAATCGATAAATGTAGGAAAAAATTTTGATGTAGTTGGTGGATATGTATGAGAAAAATAAACAAAAAATGTTAAATTTAAGAAGGAGAGGAAATTTTTGTTATCATAATAAAGACGTCTGTTAGCTTTTGAAGGATTATCTAGGTATCCCATTTTGTTCGCTGCCATTAATCCATTGTTTTCAACTTTTTGGGAAAACTTTGATTCTAAAAGTAATTAAACTTTTTAATTGTGGTAGATTTTTTATTTCTCTTGTCTCTGGCTTAACATTAATGGATGTAAATTTTCAAAATGGGGGGGTCATATATATTTTTTTTATTTGAGGAGGAGGAGAGCAGACATAGAATTTGCGACTAAATTTAAATTTTTTACCTCATCTTCTATATATTAAAAAATCTATAAAAAGAATTCAGAAACACACACAAAAAAAAAAAAAAAAAAAAAAATGTTTCTGATCTTCGAATGTATGTTTTCAGAATATTTTTTAATTAATTAAAAAAAAAAAAAAAAAAAAAAAAAAAAAAAAAAAAACAAGATTTATAAAAGAGAAAAAAGAAAAGTTCACAAAAGAAGTTCATGAAAAAAATTCAGAAAGTTTTTCTTAAAGAAAAAAAAAAACTACTTACATTTTATTCTATTCTTCCATATAAAAGAATGCAGTAACTGTATTTCATTCCATTCCCTAGCATCGGTTACTATATTTTTTTCTTAAAATTATTTTAGTACAGCTTTATCATAGGAGCCCCTTGGCGGTTTTTATATAGTCGTCATTTTGGCGAAGAATGAAAAAGGGTATCGCAAGTGTACAATTAATGGCGAGAAACGACCGAGCTAGTTCGGTGTCAAACGTCAAATTTCAAATAGTTGTTGGTTATATCCGTAAGATATAAGCAACAAATATTCAGAAGCCATCATCAATACATACGCAGAAGAAATAGCCAACAAATATCCAGAAGCCACCTTCAATCCATATTCAGAAAATATCGCCAACAAACATTAAGAAATCATCATCAATATATCCGGAAGATAACGTAAATAATTATAAGAAAAAAAAAAAAAAACTTTTTATATACCATGTTTTTATATTTTCTGATGAATCTTCTATACATATAATAAAATAAGATGTTTGTGTGTGTGTGTCATTGTGTATGTATTTCCAGAGCTTTTTAGGAAAACGGTTGATGGCTGAGCTACAAAAAATTGCATGGCGTTTCGTAATGACCTCCCATGATGCACCTCGAAGCCCGATTTTCGAATTTTTGATTAGTTTCTTTTAATTAATTAAAATGTGAAAATAATAACCTTCTAATTTCTGATAAATAAGCCATTTTAATTTTATCCATAACTAGCAGGCTAAGCCCGCTTCGCTGGTCACTATTTTAAAATGAATCACTATAGTTAATGAATTCTCAAAATTTCATTATTTTTTATCATGTGGAAAAAAAAAAAAAAAAATCTGATTGGAAAAAATGTTGCACATGGTCCCCAATGCCTTCGGCGGCGCAGGTCACCGTGCGCTGCGCGCGCGCGTTCTACACTCTTAATGAATGACTATGTTATCGTAAGGGAAAAACATAAATGTAAAATATGATATATATATATATATACATATATATATATATATATTCTCCCATCGGTGGAATAATCGGTCCGGGCATCCACTTCCTGCGACAGCGTATACAAGCGCGCCCGGCGCGCATAGTCCTTCACCTACCGTTCCCGCCCCTCCAAATTGTTTTAACTTTAAAAATACTCGCAATCGTTCTCTAGGGCTTTTAAATCCAATAATACTAATTTCTAACATTCTAACTGAATTTCTTTCTTTTTGCCTCTGCGCCCGTCGCCCTTTCCTGCCCCTCGTACTAATTATGTACTTTTGAAAATATCCGCTATATATTTATCGTGCCTCGAAACCTAACAACACTAATTTTCAGCGCTCTAACTCTTATTTATATATTTTTACCCCTTCACCCCCCTTCCTGTCTATCCTAAAAATTTTACAAATTCGAAAATATTCGCAATCGATTTGCAGGTATCAAAAACCTCCATGTACCAATTTTCAGCGACCTAACTCTATTTTTATTATTTGCCCCTTCACCCCCACCCTTCCCATCCCTCCTAATAACTTTACAAATTCGAAAATAACCGCAATTGATTTGTAAGTATCAATAACCTCTATGTACCAATTTTGAACGGTCTAACTCTATTTTCATTTTATTTTTTGCCCCTCTGCCCCCCCCCCCCGCCTTTTCTGACCCTCTTAATAACTTTACACTTTCGAAAATGTCCTCATTTGACTAACAAGCTAGTAAAACCTAACTGTACAAATTTTCAACAATCTAACTGTATTTCTATTTTTTTTTCCCATGCCCCCCCCCCTTTTCCGCCCCACCTGGGACAAATTTCTAAAATTTAAAAAAATTAGTTTTTATGGATTTGTGAGAGCTATATTTTAGAGTAAAAATCTCACATATATCTATTTTTCTGTTTGCGATATAAAGGATTATTTCAAATCACGTTTTGCCTCCTCTCTCTCCCTCTTGGGGGCTGAATTTCTAAAATTCCAGAAATTGGTTTTTAAGTATTTGTATTAGCTATTTATTAGAGCAAAAGTTTCACGTATATCTGTTTTTTTTCTTTGAGATATATAGGAGTATGTGAAACCACGTTTTGCGCATGTGAAATCACGTTTTGCCCCCTTTCCCTCCTTGAGGATAGAATTTCTAAAATTCCAGAAATTGGTTTTTAGATATTTGTGTTAGCTATATTTTAAAGCAAAAAATTTACGGATATCTGTTTAATTTAAATTAATACTTAAATAAATAAATAAAAATAAGAATAAGAATACGTTTAATGGGAAATATATATAACCATAAAAATATTAGTTCTCTAAAATGCGGCAGAAATAGTGCTCATAGCATATTGTTATTAGGGATTAGTTATTTGCCCTGCATCATTAGCACTGTTGCAATGAAAGCAGTTTTACAGGCGAAGTGAAAATAAAAGGGCAGTTCATTCATTCACTTTCAGTTGTGTCAGCCTTGGCGACAAACTTGGTGAGTGGGTGACCAAATTTGGTGAGAGGGCAACCAAGTTTGATGAAAAATGGTAGTGAAGAATTCCTCAAGTTTCGAAGATCTCCGACACACGGGAGCACAGATCTTGAGCTTTCCGACTCGATGAAATCATCGGGGATGGGATTCTCGATGGAATCATCGCAAAAAGTTATAGATAGGTGTGAGTTGATTTATGCGAGAGAGTATGTACTCACTGCGAATCAGAGTTATTCAGGGACCTATTCTGATTGATTGCACTTTAAGGATTGAGCTCTAAGCGAATGAGCATTTTTCTTGAGATTGCGAAGATTTATGTTCCGGAGTATTTGATGTTATTTGCTTTACTCCTGTGGAACAAGTGACTGTTTTTCAGAGTATACCAGAACATTCACCGAATAGTGAATTTTGCTATATGAGTAACAGCTTCAACTGTTTCCAGAATAATCGAAGAATAAGCTTTACTCTTGGGTAGTTTTCGAGAATATTCGTTTTAATAATAGTTTTGTTGTATAGATTCGAGAAGCTAAAAAAAAAATATTTAGTATCACTGAAGAGATCCCATACTAAAGCTGTGGCGAAAATTGTCGCCAATCGAAATATATTTACTTAAACGTTTCAATTATTCAATTAAAAAGAAATCAATTTAATATAGTGACCAGCGAAGCGGGCAAAGCCTGCTAGTCATTAATAAAATACGCGAGGATATAAAAAATAATATATAAGCAATATTTAAGCACGCGGACTCAGTTTAGTGAAATAATAATAATAGTGAAAAAAAAAAAAAAGTTGGTTTTAAAAATAAAATGTTACTCCTTTTAGAACAACGTATATTAGCGTCTGGACAAAAGCGACATTATCACTTATAAATGTGTATAAAACTTTTAAAGTGATAATGACGTCCATTTTTTGCGAGATGCATCATTTAACTTTTTATAATTTTTTAACGCTCACGTTGAATTAAAAGTATTTATTTTTATGTCGAAAGAAAATGAACTCTTTTTTTTTTTTTTTTTTTTGGCAATAATTAAATTATAGCTATTATTTTAATGGCTATTTTATCGCTATTAGGATGTTATTATTTTCATATTTTAATTAATTAAAAGAAAACTATTCGAAAATTTGAAAATCGGACTTCGAAGTATTGTGTTGTCACCGGGTTCTGAGCTACTGTGAAAGTTTCAAATGTCTAGCTAGTAGGGAAGTTAGTTTAAAATGGATTGCAATCTTTGTACCGGACAAACAAACAAATAAACAAGAATCGAAGTTAATAAAAACATGGCAAAATTATTCAGAAGCCAACATCAGTACTTATTTAGAAGATATTACCAAGGAATATTTAGAAGCCACCCAATTTATGAATGATGATGGCCTCAGATATCACAGATCAGCAATTGGTTTTTTCATAGAATCGATGATAAATTTCTCACTTATCAGTATGGTTTTGATTTGAAGTATGTTAAATGTTTTTACAGATTTGACAAAACATTTGAAGATAGTTTAAGGTGACAACCTACTTCTAAAAATTAGAAAATGAAGAAAATTTTGAGGAAAATTTCTTCATTTTTAGAATTTTTAAAAAAACTTTCAGAATTTTCAGAAAAAAAAAAAAATAATAATAATAATCTGATGTGTCACGTACACTACTTTTTCTTACCCTGAAATTTAATACTATAAATACAGATTGGAGATTAAGAGGTAACATAACGAGTATTGTTATGTAAACCTATATTAAACAATTCAAATTAGGCTTAGGAAGAGTATTATATGACAATTAGTTCTGTGTGAGGGGGGGGGGGGGGCGTACAAAAAACAAGCGATGAATATTTAGCTTAAAACGTACATTATTTATCATATCTCTATGAGGAATTTATTTCAATTCTCGAACAGCTTTCCTGGAAATGATAAAATATTATTAGTAAAACACATCCACTAACAACAAATAACTAGTGCGTTGTGGCCACCACACAACTTTCTTCTATATTTCCCTATACAAATTCACTCAGTAAAAATAATTTATTAAAATTATTATTTAAAAATAATATCTTCAATGATAATGCACAAGGTTTCCATTTTAGAGAAGTAGTGTAACACTAAATAAATATATATATATATAAAAGTTGAATTTATTCTCAATATTACATTTATTTTTTTTTCTGTTAAAATGAAAAAAGATCGATAACTTTATTTTAAATTATCGCAGATCGATGGTTCAACCATTCGTTTTAAAGGTATTGGCGAGCTCTTCTGAAAGATACCCATCATGAAAATTACCAATCATGATACACATTTAGAATACCGAGTTTGGAATTTTTGCTACTATTTATTCTTGACATATGCTGATAACAGACACATAGATTGACAGACACACAGACCATTCTTTAAAAACATGATTTTCGTATTCAGGGGACCTCAGAACGTGTAAATATAACAAGAACTCACGTTCGAAAATTTGACCCTAAAATAGTACATTCTCAACCCAATAAAGAGAAAGTAAAAATGAATGCACGTACAAACAAAAATTTTATTTTGTGTTAAATAGTAGGACATTAATCTTTTGATTAAATAAATAAATTGAATGGCTTCTGAATATTTGATAGCAATATCTTCTAAATAAGTAATGGCGATGGCTTCTGAATATTTATTGGCGATGTGTGCTAACTATATATTGATGAAGACTGCTTAATATTTGTTGGTGATATCTTCTGAATATGTATTTATGATGTCTTTTGAATATTTGTTGTTGATACCTTCAGGATATGTATTAATGATGTCTTCTGAATATTTGTTGTTGATACCTTCAGGATACGCATTAATGATGTCTTCTGAATATTTGTTTTTGATACCTTCAGGATATGCATTAATGATATCTTCTGAATATTTATTTTTGATACCTTCAGGATATGTATTAATGATGTTTTCTGAATATTTGTTGTTGATACCTTCAGGATATGTATTAATGATGTCTTCTGAATATTTGTTGTTGATACCTTCAGGATATGTATTAATGATGTCTTCTGAATATTTGTCGTTGATACCTTCAGGATATGTGTTAATTACGGCTTCTGAATATTTGTCGGTGACATCTTCAGGATATATATTGATTATGGCTTCTAATATTTATTGGCTACTTCTTTTGGATATGTATTGATGATGGATTCTGAATATTTGTTGGCTATACATTCTGAATATAGCCAAAAAATATTCGAAATTGATTAAAATAAAGTAAAATAAATATATAAATTATTCTTGTCGTAACTAAATTACATTCTGTCTGTGTCAGACTTTTTATTTCCTTTCTTTTAATCTGGGTGAAAAATATTCAGATAGTCACCATTTCGAAACAAATAGCGGATGAAGCTGCCAACGAACTCCTCAATGAGACATTACCTTTTTATAAATGACTGGACACTTTCGATTTCAGATGTTTTGTTGAATATCTGAAAACAATGTTTGACGAACTATCTTGAAAATTCAGGCGTGTAAAGAGCACGTTATACTTCATATATTTCAGCTAAAGATTTGTTCTAAAAGCTAAATGGGAACCCACAAAAATAAAAGTAATGTTTGAAAAGCATTCTTGCTGTAGCGTGTGATTATGAGACCTACTTCAATTAATTGCATTAATTTGTTTGAGAATATCGCATACATATTTATGGAAAGATAAAGGTTTCTTTAAAAAATTTAAAAAAAAAGGCTCTTCATTAATTATAGCATGTGGGGTATTAAACCCATGCAAAGCCATTTCTAGGAAACTTGAAACAATAACATACTGAAATCATATAAAAATTCTAAATATCTGATGAGATATAAGAGTATTTACTAAATAGTTTTTAACTGCGCATACGCAAGCGTTAACAGAATTCATTTGGATAATTCATTAGCGAAATATATTAAGCTACTTGTAAGAAAAAACTGGGTAAAGGTCGTGAAAATTTGAAAATGTACCCTTAATGACTTGTCACGGATGGTGTGACGTCATGATGTTTTGTGTAAAGGAATACAAGTAGATATAGAATACAAGTACAAAATAGAGTTAGAAATCACCAATCCTGCGTTGATATCTACAACTGAAATTTAGATAAGAAAAAATAAAATACTTGCAAAATTTTCTTATATGTGAGAATGCTAGAAATAACAATGTAAAATTTCTATTATTATAGAAAATTTAAAATGTACTAGGTAAATTAATATTATTATTATATACACTCTGTTGCAATATATATATATATATATATACACTTAGAAAAAGTTGAGCATCAGCTACAAAAATTGACATGAAAAACAAAAATTGACAAATGGTCAAAAATTGAGGCAAAAAAGCGTTTTATTTACGAGTAGAAAGTACAGAGAATATGAAAATCAGTAGATGGTAAAGCCACCCCTGGCAGCTATGCAAGCCGATACTCGGTGGGTCATAGAATCAATTAAGTTGCCAATGTCTCTCTGCAATAGATTTTGACGCAAATGTTGCAACTGCTCAGCCAGTGTAGATGAATTCGTAGTCGGCTGGAGTTACCTGCCCAACATGTCCTAAACAAAATAGGAAATCTAGAGACCTGGAAGGCGATTCAAGAACATTGACACCTTGGAGACATAGTTGTGATAACCACAAATTTAATAGTTGTGATAGTCGTGCAGTATGAGGTCGGACGTTGTCTTGGATGTTGGTAAACAGCACCTGGACGACGTGATGTAATTGGATGTACCACGGGCTGCAAAATGTCCTCAATTTACCTACGAGAGCTGAGAGTATCTCGAAGCACGACTAAAGTTGAATGGCTGCCTCAGTTAATCGTGCCTTAGACTGTCACACCAGGCGTCATGGCTGTGTGCCGCTTTGTAACCAATGCTTAATTGAACCTCTGACTTCTAACCCCCACCCGTCTCCACACACATGCGACGATCATCATCACTAAGAGAAAAGAGGAATTCATCGCTAAATATCACATTTCTCCAATCGGACACAAACCAGCCTTTCCGAGAGCGACACCATTCAAGGTGACACTACCACTATAAAAAATATGTCCTATTTGCTGCCAGAAATTCTCTGTGATTTGAGAAAATACGTTCTGACAACGTAATTTTTTCGTAAATTAAGCGTATTTTCTCAAATTACAGAGAATTTCTGGCAGCAAATAGGACATATTTTTTAAAGTGTAGGTGAAGCGTCAGTGGCAAGCGCCTTAATGGAAGTCGAGACCAGAGCCCAACGTCGCGGAGTCGTCTCCGTATGGTATCCCTTGATATTACTGGATCCCTGAGAGTGGTCAACTGGCGTTGAATCACTCATAGAGTCACTGTTGGTTCGGACGTGTCTGCTCTTCTGATTGAGCGTTCTTCTCGTGCATTAGTGGCCCAGTGACGTCCGGAACCACTACGACGGCTGAATCTGCCTTCTCTAAGCCACTGTTTCCAATATCTGGCAACTATCATATCGCTCCGACCAATATGCCGGCTGATTCATCTGTTCGACCAACCGGTCTCTCTGAGGCTTATGATGCGACCCTTCTCAAAGCCAGACAACTGTTCGTACTGGCGGTGAATACAGTAACTAAAAGGCAACTTTAGTTACTGCGTCGTGTATCTAAGCGATCAGTCCGGTTCTAATTCTGCGTCAGTATTCGCATTCGGCCCTTTTAAATGCTACTCACTGCGCAGTTCATACGCACGTTGCATGCTTCCATACTGCCCACTGGTGCTACAAGTTAGATCATTTGTATAACATGGCAAGCCACATTTGAATGCTGAGTTTCGTCGTGGTGTTTCAATTGTTTCTGGGTGTATATATATTTTTTGCAACAGAGTGTATTATTAGATAAAAAAAAAAAAAAAAAATTCCCGATTCGTGATACATTTTTGAGTTGTCCTGTACTTCGTATGGCCATTTTTAGAAAATTTCTGTTCGTCTGTCTATAGTTGAGTAAGAAATTTTATGTCAGTTCTGATCCAGAGTTACTCTACAAAATTTCATAA
The DNA here is from genome assembly GCA_963930645.1 of Salticus scenicus. Taxonomy (NCBI): domain Eukaryota; kingdom Metazoa; phylum Arthropoda; class Arachnida; order Araneae; family Salticidae; genus Salticus; species Salticus scenicus. The sequence continues at coordinate 30,844,804 of OZ005658.1, read as the reverse complement.
AAATGTGTATTTAGTTGCATCTTGACATTATTAATTGTCTGTCAACTTTAGATTTTATTGCCAACAGGTGACGCTGCTATACTACACTTTTATCATGTACAGGTACAGTCGGTAACAAAAGTCTCCGAACATTAGCAAAAATTCCTATATTAAAAAAGTACACTTAATTCAGTTTTATTAAACAAATCCTTGTCGAATCCTGTTTATAGACTGACTAAGGATAGGATTCGACAAGGATTTATTTAACAAAACTGTATTAAGTGTACTTTTTTATATAGTAATTTTTGCTAGTGTTCGGACACTTTTGTTACCGACTGTATCTCACCTTCTATAACGTATAAATGCAGCAAACTGGGTATAAAAGATGCCCATCATGGAAAAGAATACTCACACATTTTGGGCACATAGCTGACAAATGCCGCTGCTATTCGCCTTCTGTAAATCTTTATATGTCTACGTTTCATATTTATTGGTTTAAATTTTACAAAACAGCAGACATAAAATATTTTTTTGTGAGAAGGGACGATTAAAATTTTGTTCACATGAACTAATAGATAAAGCTGTTATCTATACAATTAAATAATAATAATAATAATAATAATAAAATCTGATAGCTACAATACATTAATTTAGCTTAAGAATCTTTGTGCGGAAAGAGATATTCTAAATAAAGCAAAAGTAATTTTCAAAGTAAAAAAACTCGAAATCATCTATTTTAAAAGAACATTTTGCCGGGAAAGAAATCTAATTTATTTCCGAAATAGATGGAGGTATAAATTGAATTGTTTTAGATAAAAATGATTTGTTTTAAATCAGAAAATTATTTTATTTCAAGAGTTTTTTTTTTTTTTTTTTTTTTTTTTTTTTTTGTTTGTTTGATGACAAAATTGTTTTAAGTTTGTTCGCCAAAATAACTTTTCATCAGAATGTTTATTATATTAGTTTGTTTATTTCTGTTTAATCAAAATGAAATGACATAGAAATAATATATTAGGTAAAAAAAAAAAAAAAAAAAAAAAAAAAAAACAAGTTATTATGCTGCAATATACATATTTTTTAAAATTTACTTTACTTTATTTATTTGTTTATTTTATCTTTCTGTGATAAGCATTCGTCATCAAATATAATCCAATAATGCTTTTAAAAAATGCAATTACTTCTTATCGTATTTACCTTAAATCTTTTTGAAATTGCTTAAATTAAGTAAACGCCAGTGAATTTCATCACATAATAATCTAAAACATTAGTCTCTGATTAATTTTCCGTTGTTATTTTGTAATAAATAAATAAGTTAATAAAATTATTAAAAAATAAATACTTTTTAAAAACTAGATTTTTTTTAAAAAACAGTATCTATAAAGTGTATTATTTTTACTTACTCCTAAATACCAAGTCTGTTGTATATATATATATATATTTTTTAGTACGACAGGTCGTGCTATTTCTTTCAGATCGCGATTTTGCATTGTTATCATTTTGCGGTTTATATCACATTGAATAAATGCACAATTATTATTATTATTATTATTTAAAATATATACAGTTGAAAGTTTATCGTTGTATCAGTCTACAACATTTTTAATTTGCTATACAATGCTACATTATTAGTCGATCGCAATAAAAATTAGTATACTTATAAGTCAGGAGACGCCGTCAGGAGACTCCAACTGACGCCGTATTTTTTAGTTCAATCGGATAATTGGTTCAAAAGATATTAAATAACTACTATGTTGTGGCCACCACATGACTTTCTTTTATATTTTTCTATACAAATTCACTCAGTAAAAATAATTTATTAAAATTATTATTTTAAAAAAATTATCTTCCATGATAATGCAGACGATTTCCATATTAGAGAAGTAGTAAAACACTAAATAAAAAAAATAAAATAAAATAAAAAAAACCTCAATTTTATTAATATTACATTAAAAAAAATATTTTGTTAAAAATGAAAAAAATCGATAACTTTATTTTAAATTATCGCAGATCAGTGGTTCAACCATTCGTTTTAAAGGTATTGGCGAGCTCTTTTGAAGGATATCAATCACGAAAATTTACTCCCCTCGAGGGGGGACCCCCCCCACCCCCACCAGGGTGGGGAGGCGAGGTCCCTACATACACAAATCTTTTTTCCCAGTTGACTATCTCTATTACAGATAATTCTTTTAATTTTCATAATGATTATTAAAAAATAATTCTCTTTATGCCCATTTATGCAAAAATTTGTTCAATTTCTAGAAAAAACGGGATGGCAACGCGAGCTGTTTGGCAATTTTTACCAAAAGTTGATAGGCACTAATTTATATCAATGTTCAACTACATACCAATTTGTATTAAATTCTGTGCAGTAGTACCTGAGATACACACGCCACAAAATTTTGTCACACACACACACAGACAGACAGACAGGCATTTTCTAAAAATGGTCAAATCGTGTTCTACAGCTTTCAAAACGTGCAAATCCATCAAAAATCCGAGGTCGAAACTTTTTACGCATCCAATACTTTCTTCTATTGAATATAGAAGAAAGTAAAAAATCCATTTTATCATTGAAAATATTAAAAAGAAATAAAAAAAAAAGATCTACAAATTGATTATATTAAGTAAAAGAAAAAGTAGATGAAGTAGTTGAAAAATCGTCCTAAAGAAATGGAACAATTTAGAATAGGATTCTTGGACGAAATTAAAAAATTTTCACCGAAGTACTTTGGTCGTTTCTCGCCAAGATGCTTACTTATGTAACTGCGATACCCATTTAAATTCATCGCCAAAATGACAACAAAATTTTAAAAGACGCCAAGGGGTTTCTATGTTAAAGTTATAAGAAAGAAATTTTAAGAAATGAATATAGCAACCATGACTTTATACTGAAGAACAGTTAAAAATAATTATAAGATTAAAAAAAAAAAAAAAAAAAAAAGAGTTTTATATACCATGTTTTAAACTTTCTGATGAATCAAAGAGCTCTTATCAATGTGCATAGATTTTTTAAAGTGATAATGACGTCCATTTTTGTGAGATGCATCATTTAACTTTTTATAATTTTTTAACGTTCACGTTTAATTAAATGTATTTATTTTTATGCCGAAAGAAAATGAACTCGTACATTTTTATTTGGCAACAATGCAGTATCCAATTCCCCCTGTATTCTACAGCAGGACCCTCTATTTAAATTATTGACCATGAAAGAGGCCTAATAATTTTTAAAATTATACTAAAATTTTGAAAAAATCTATGACATTCTTATCATTTTGTTTTCATGGCATAGCTGGTGAATATTAAATTTGTTATATTACGACAATATGAATTGTTTTTCAACATTTTTTGCCTGTTTATATTGCCTATTTAGCTCCAGAAAACATTCCTATTTTGTTTATGTAGGAATTAATAATATTATAGGCATTTTTTAGCAAATAAATAAATAAATAACACAGGTCGACATGTAAAATTTTGATTTTATAATTTTGGCTGATCTTTATGTTTTTTTGGTGTGCTGAAACCAACAATGAAGCCAGTTTTTCTCTATCCCGTACAGATTTCTACCAATACAGAGGCTCTATTCTCGTCTAATTGCTTACTAACCACCACTTGTAATCGTTAACGACAGTCTGTAACAACTGTTCTATCCACCGTAATAACCATCTTCCGGCTAAGTGCTATTCTGGTCTACCGTCGTTTTGAGTGGAAGAAGAAACTCTCTGCGTTCGAGGGTGACATTTTAAACCAATCAGTTACATGGGGTCATTCGTAATCCGTTTTTGGTGGGGAAAATTGTGAATAGCGATGTTGACAACCGGTTTTCAATGGTGGAAAATGTGAAATGTCCCTTTAACTGAGCAAACTAAAACATTATACAGACGCGCCCATTTCTATTGTGATAAACGACGATTTTTAAGCTGAACAACTGCCTCCTAGCTGCCGGTAACTTAACGACTGTAAACAAGCTCGAATGAGAATAGCAAATCGTCGTTGTCTCGCTTCACAACAACCGGTTTCCGCGTAATGACTAGACGAGAATAGAGCCCCAGGGTGCCTACCTGTATATTTTTTCCATTACTCTTCCACCAATATAATTATATGGCAAGTTTTATAGTATGTTTCCATGATTAATTAATCATAGATACCTATTGTTGTAATTGCGCAGCACTAGTGCGACGTACAACCATACCAACCAACCAACCTATTGTTATGATGGTATATGTAAGAAATTGTTTCGGTAAACACCCTGTCTTGACAAAAATCTATACGTGATAGAGAAAATTGGACTGCATTTTCGGTTTCAGCACATCAAAAAGTGTAAAGATCAGCTAAAATCATCAAATCAAATTTTGTCAACTTCATTTCTGTAGACCTGATTAATCGTTCCTACTATTTTGTATTTTGCAATAAATTATTTTATTTTATTTTATTTATTTATTTATTAACTGAACTATCTGGATGCGTAAATAGGTATTCAAAAAAAGTCAGTAACAATTTGTTTGTTTGTCTGAAAATTTCTTTAAAGGAATCAGTAAACCAATTTCAAAACAGAAAAATAACAAAAATCTGTCTATTTAAAAAGGGTAAAGAGAACATTTTTTGAAAAAGAAATCTAATTCCATTTCGAATTGGATGGAGAGATAACTTGGATTGTTTTAGATATAAATGATTTGTTTTAAATCAGAAAATTGCTTTGTTTCAAGAGTTTGTTTTCTTTTGCTTGATGACAAAATTGATTTTGATTTGTTCACTAAAATATTTTTCACCAATATTATGCTGTTTATTTTCTTTATTTATGCTTAGGCAAAATGAAATGAGAAAAAAATTATTACAAAGAAAAGCGTTATTCAATATATATATATTGTCTATCTGTAATAAATAAAATTTTGTAAAGGCCATCCTCAAATATAATCCAATAACATCCTTGAAAAGTGCAAATACGTCTTATTGTTTTATTTTTATTTATCCTTCTAAAAATACTCATGATGAGTAAACTTTAGTTAAATCATCATCAAAAAATAAAAATAAAATAAATAAATATTTGAAAAAAGTTTAATTTAATTTTAATTTGGCATAAATATAGTTATCACAAAATTAGTAATTTTAAAAGCATTTATTATTATTATTATTATTATTATTATTATTATTATTATTATTGTTATTATTTTTAAAACAGAATCTCTTACATTTTTAATGTATCAAATATTCTACAAATAAACAACTAAATAAAAATAAAAATAAAATAATAATATAATTTTTGAAACGATTTATTAAACATTTTTTTTTTAAATAAAATATATTATGACAGTTGGACATATATTTGTAACACATTTTAAATGTCGCATTTGAAAAAATATCTGTAATATAAAGCTGAAGGTTTGTCGTTGTATCTATCCGCATTTTCAGTTTGCTATACAAAGCTACACCGACCAACAGATCACCCCAAAAATTGGTACACTTATTTGTTTTGTGTACAGGACAGGGACATTCAAAAAAGATGTCAATGTTTTGCATTCTAGGAAATGCATTTTTATAAATCAGATTTAAATACCTTTGTATTGAATAAATCATAATGAAATTGACAGTTTTATTCATATGCATAAAAATTCTTATGTCTAGAATAGGGTAAGTTTAACAGTAAAGATAAGAAGACCTTGCAAAAATATGGAGACACATAATGGGCCCTAAAATTGCATTTTCGTTCGAGTTAAATATTTTTAACCCTTTCTAACAATGATTGGGAGTGGTTATGACTCCAATTATTCTATTTATCTGTCTGTCTCACCGTGCTCTAAGTTTCATTATTTGAAGAATGTCTTTAATAAATTATCTTTTTCGAGTTTACTATGCACTGAGAAAAAAAATATACCGCCTTAATCTAGAATGAATAAGTGGTCATTTTCTAAATCCCTAAACTAGAAATATAGATTTCCGAACTAGGTGCATAAGGCACGCCAATAAACTGAATAGACGAAATTATTCAGAATGTAGTCTACACATTTCTGGAGGGTCAAACAATATTCTGAATCTTTTGTATTGCAAGAAATTCTCGCTTCATTTTCTAGAATTGGGTCATACACCAAGATTATAGTTGCTGAAACCCGCCTCTTGCAATCGCATTTATTTGCAGAGATTTTTAAATAACTTTGCCCTCGATAATATAGGCAAACGCTCTAGCATTCTAATAGGGTTCTCTAGAACTCACTTTCAAAGGGGACTAGAATTTATAAGAATGACAGGGAACCATTTTTTCTAGAGCCATAATTTAGATTCTCGATGTCAGTTACAGACATTTTTTTCTCAGTGTGGCACGTTTTCTATTGAAAATGGTATAATTAGCACAATCTTAGTTCATGACAGGAAATCACAAAATATTTTCAACGTATGACGATCTGTAATAGATATATTTATAAAGCAAATTTTAGCATCTTTATATAACATAGAAAAAAATATAATTAATTTATATTTTTGATATATACAGAGTATAAGGTATAATTTATGTAGGGGACTGGTTTACAGGCAACAGAAATGTGTTCTGATTCATTAGGAAATATAAGGATAACTTGTTTAATTTAAAATTTTAGTGTCGTGAGGACATAAAATGTGAATTAAACAATGACAATGTAATGTTTGGCTACATAAAAGAACCATTTTAGTGCTTTATTTTAGAAATAAAGCTATAAAGTTTGGAGACCCTTTACAACATAGTTAAAAACAAAATATACTTTTATAGGCTTGGTGTTTTTAGACAATATAGGGTAGGTGCTCCAGTGATTGGCATGCTCCAGTAATTGACATCTATTCCGAAATAATTAATAAATAAGAAAAATAATAAAATCATACATTTTACATATAAGAATTTTAACATTTTATGTCAAACACTGGAGCATAGGGTGCCAATAACTGGTAAAATGAATATCTAGCAGTGTTAAATACTGGAACATAGGGTGCCAATTACTAATAAAAGGAAAAACTGGCAGTGTCAATAACTGGAACATCGAGTGGGTGTCAAATAAAAATTCATAAAAAAAATAATTCTTATGAAATTGTTATGTACATATTTAACATATATGTGATTCTGTATGTCTTTCATGCCATATGTATTAACTTAAGATTTCTAAAAACATTTTCTGATGACTAGAACATTGAAAACATCAGAGATTGCTCTAAAAGTGTCAATCACTGGTTCACTTACCCTAATACATAAGCACAACGTAGGGGCTGCACAGAAGCAATCTATTATATTTTCTCTTTCAAATAAATAAAAAAACTGTAAAAATAATTTTTATAAGTTTTCTTCTTTGTGAATTAAAAATCAAAATTTTTTTAAAGTGTCAAAACGGAAGCAAAATACATTGAAGGTCAAGTGATGACGCGTACATACTGTTGGAAAGTGTTTATGATTTATGTGAAACGCATAAATTTTTCTTCTTGTTTTACATATTAATTGCTGGGTTTTTTTTTTTTTTTTTTTACTTTCTTCTATATGTAATATAGAGAAAGTATAGGATTCGGGAAAATTTTCGACCTCCGTTTTTTAATGGATTTACACCTTTTGGGATGTCCTGGACACGAATTGATAGTTTTTAGAAAATGTCTGTCTGTGTGTACCACGTTTTTTGTGGACGCTGTATCATACGAACCAATGAATGAAAATTAACCAAACTTGGTATTGAGTTGCACCCTGACATAAACTGGTGCTGATTAGATTTGTGGATCAATCGCTCAACAGGAGGCGCTGTGATAGCATTTTTTGTAAACTTTTAACATGGCAGTATAGGACAAAATTTCGTATAAATGTGCATAATGAGAGTTATTTTAAACTTGTGAATGTAAAATTAACATGAATTATTGATAATATTAGTAGTTAATTTTCAAGATGGGTATCTTTCGAAAGGTCTCGTCAATACATTTAAAACGAATGGTTGAACCATAAATCTGTGATAATTTAAAACAAGGTTATCGATTTTTTTACTTTTAACAACAAAAACTTTGAAAAAAAAAAAAAAAAAGTTATTTTTTTTTTTTCAACGAAATTTAACCAAACTTGGTATTTAGTTGGCCCCTGGCATAAACTGGTGCTGATTAGATTTGGAAATCGTAAAAAAATCGTAATTTTTTATTTTATTTTATTTTTATTATTATTATTATTATTTTATTGTTACTGAGTGAATTTGTATAGGAAAATATAGAAGAAAGTCTTGTGGTGGCCACAACATACTAGTTTTTTTTTTTTTTTTTTTTTCCTTCATTTATTCATTTTTGATGATTGCGTGAAAAACATTTTTAAAATAAAAAGATAAATAAGTGTTACGTACTTTATAAGTAAATATTTAGGGTAATATAGCCTAAAATGGTCCTAGTGGCCAAAACGATCCACATATGCTTTCTTCGAAACAGGTAGCGCCGTATACGGAGTAACATATAAACTAGTTGTACCAAGTCAAGAAGAAGCAACGGCGGTGTTGAAGCGATTGCAGTGCTACGCGCCTGAATAGAATTATTTGAAAAGCAGTATTTTTATTTATCCTTTTCTATTGATTCTTATACATCACCAGTTAATTAAAAAAAGATTTCTTAATTTCTACAAACAAATAATGAAGTTTGATAATATTAGAATAATGTACAAATACAACAATATGTTTTCTTTTTCTTTTCTTTCATTATTATTTTATTATTTTATTAGTATAAAGTGTGCTCTAATGAGGTCACCCTATTTATTTAAAACTCTGATTTAATAAAAAATTGATTAAACGAGCATTATATTTTTATTGATTTAATATTAAATATCTAACATAAAACATTTTTATTTCGAGTATAACTTGGATTTTGTAAGATTTTTTTTTTTTTTTTTTTTTTTTTTTATAAAATGTTTTCAGTTTCTTCAGAATATTTTTTCCCCTCTTCTTTGCCATAAACTAATTTCGCAAAAGTATATATATATATGATAGAATTCCACAATAGAACATTTACGAACGACATCTGGAATCCCATTACTTAATACTTTAATTAAAATGAAGAACAATTACAATAACTATATAAATTTCTATGTACATATTTACATCTTTTTCGCAATAAAAGAACAGAATATAACTAAATTGACGATACATCAGTCAGGCCACAGATGTATGTTCCGCGACATCGTACAACTACAGTCTCTGACTGCTGCTTCTGACAGACTACTGAAATTAAAATGTTTTCACTTCAAAATATCATTAGATATTTTGCCAAGAATGGCGACAGCGCCGTCTATATTATTTTAAAAGATAGGGTAGATGGCTCAATATCGATAGGCTATTTAACGTATTCGTACGTGTTTGAACCTAACGTGTTACTTATTTCAAAGAATTTAAATGGCCCCATAGCCTCTCTTTGTATTAAATGAAAAAGAAATTTAAGTTTAAATAAATAGAGCTCTGGAGTTCAGGAAGTTGACGGCAGTGCTACAAATCCTTGCAGAGGGGTGGATCATGCACGGGTGCAACTCTTCAAGATTTATTCGCTTTTCGTATTTGAATTTATTAAATTATTATCATTATTTTTATTTGATTTTTATCTGTTGATTTTTCTCTTCGAGTCTGATTGTTTTTCAAGTTCAGATATTTCAGTTAATTAAATATAATTACTTTTCATTCTTTCATTGTCAGTCACGTGATTAAATGTAACCTATATAATATTTCTCTAAAGTGGACCAGTTCAAATTATATTTTGTTAAAACGATACGATAGTCCTGTAATTATTAAAATACGCGAGGATAAAAAATAATATAATGGATAATATTTAAGCACGAGGACTCAGCTGAATGATCTAATAAGAAAAAAATGACTACATTTGTCTGATGATATTATTTTATGGAAAAATGTATTTTTAAAAGTTGCATCTTCAGAACCTTTGTAAGCGCCATTTTGAACGTAACAATACTTTAAAGACAGAATATGAATCATTATCATAAATTGACTGAAAAACACAATCATGAAAAGTGTAATCAAAAGAGGAATTAGTTTTTTTTTTTTTTTTTTAAAACAAAAATCTGTGCCAAAATAAATAAATAAAAAGTTATCACCAACATGGCGAGATAAATTTAAAAGTCGTCAGGGGGGTCCTATACACTGTTAAAAATTTCTGTAAATTGAATGTAAATATTTATCCAGAGTCTCAGTAAATTGACAGTAATTCTTAGTTAAAAGTGAATAATCGAGATTCTCAATCGTTATTCTGTATTTTTACCCAATTTTATTATTTAATTATTTAATTAAATTTAAAAATGACTGTTTCTACTTTATAAAAAGCATTCCAAATCCCAATTATATTCTCAACAATAACTAATTAAATTAATATAAGTTATTAAAGTGAATGTATAAAATAAGTTTTTTAACATCTCCGTTTATTTTGCTCTGTAATTTTACGTAAGACTTAAGATAATAGATTACACAGAGTTTTCTGTTGAAATTTTTAACAGTGTACTACAACGGTACTACTGCAGAAGTGTGAAAACTGGGTTGTCAAGCATGAATTTTATTTTTAAATCTTTCTTTGAATGATTTTGGTTTCACTGCTGCACAATGTTAATTTAGTTCTAATAATAATTTGGCTACGGGTAAAATAAAATTTTAGTTTGGTGGTGAAATTGATATAATATTTATGAGTTTCAAATTTTAAAGGTAAATAAGAAAAAAAAAAAGTGCGGAAATTTCGGACGGGTTTGCTAGTTTATAATATTTGCGATTTTACCATGGAAGTACCACTTCAGTTTTTCCCATAACGGAATGTTTCGATTGAAAAATATTTTATCAGGACTTTTTTTTTTTCTTTTCTTTCTTTCTCTCTGTTACTTCTCTCTCTCTCTCTCTCTCTCTCTCTCTCTCTCTCTCTCTCTAACGAACTAAAATTAAAAGTAAGCGCCCTTAACTGTTTCCCATAAAGTTTTATGAAATTTAGAGTTTTGATAAAACTGGCTTTTACGAACACTCTCATATACCGAGTAAACTGTGCTTTCTTTATACCTTCTTTCGTTATAAACGAAGTCAACTGTTTTATTATCTTTCGGAAATCAGTAATGATAATAATAATAATTATGACATAAAAAAAAAAAAAAAAAAAAAAACTTTTTATAAACCATATTTTTAAATTTTCTGTTGAATCATAGTTATAGAACTAACTACATTAGCACTTTATCAATGCGTATTGTTACGAAATTGTAAATAATTGTATTTATTTTTGTATAAATTCTTTCAAAGAGGCTTAGTAAGTTGATACAATGTCAATTTTCTGAATATCCAGCTCTTTTTCGCGTTAAAATAGCTTAATTTTCCCTTTAAAACGCATTAAAATGCTCCAATAGGCAGGCAATGGATTTGGCGCCAAATTTGGCGACTTTTTGCCCTTGGCGACTTTTGGGGAGACTTTTGGGGAGAAAATTCTTATTATCGATATAGCAAAGATGGACGTTCTAATGTGATTGGTTAAAGAGTTACGGGAAATTTGAATAATAAAAAAAAAGTTGGTTTTAAAAATAAAATATTAATCCTTTCAGAACAACATACATTTGCATCATGAACTACATTAGCACTTTATCAATGTGTAGAAAATCTTTAAAGTGATAATGACGTCCATTTTTGCCCGATGCATAATTTAACTTTTTACAATTTTTTAACGCTCACGTTGAATTAAATGTATTTATTTTTATGTCGAAAAAAAATGAACTTGTGATTTTTTTTTTTTTTTTTTTTTTTTTTTGCAACAATTAAATTATAGCTAACATTTTAATGACTATTTTTATTGCTATAAGGAGCTTATTATTTTCATATTTTAATTAATTAAAAGAAAACTATTCGAAAATTCAAAAATTGGACTTCAAAGTATAGTGTTGCCCCCGGGTTCTGAGCTACTGTGAAAGTTTCAAATGTCTAGCTAGTAGGGAAGTTAATTAAAATTAGATTGCAAGGTTTGTACAGGACAAACAAACAAACAAACACACAAACAAACAAGAATAGAAGTTAATAAAAACATGGTAATAATAAAGAAAGCTTGCTGTTTAAATATACATTCAACTTGATGAACATTCATAATTTTATTTTTATAATAATGTTTATGTGTGAAACTGACCTGTCCTGAGGCAGTGTGATGGTAAGAACCGATTCCGATCCGGCAAGCATGACTAGTCGTCTCGCCACGGCGTCGGCGAATTGGGATCCGTCCATGAGGATGGCTAGTTGCGTCCAGTCCTGCGACATGAGCAAGTGGAAGAGTGCGTCGGACAGATCTTCCGGTGTGGGATCTAAGCTCACAAGCAGCGGATTCATATCCTGGAAAAAATAATAATAAAGGAACATTAAAATAATATAGAGATTCCATTGATTATGATAATTTAACATTAAAATATTTGAATAATATTAGTAAAAAGAATTTGTTATTTAAAAGCAACCAATATATATATATAGAAAAACTTCTCAAACATTGCAGCAGATCCAACCAAGTATCACATGAAGGAGTAGAAAATTGAATAAAAGCTAAATTATATACAAACTAAGAATGAAAAGCAATCTCAAAACACAAGGGGGCCTTCTTCATGGGAGTCCCCCCCCCCCCTCCCCCATGTAGGGAACGAAAAATGAGAAGTTTCTGAAGAAACGCGTGCTTTTTACCGCAAAAATGTTTTTAGCCCCAGACTTCTCATAGATGAAAGCAAAAATGTATAACAAACTTTTCTCAAAGAAAGAAAAGTTTATAAATACTCTGTTCCAAATAAATACTTTTATAATACCAAATAAATACTGTTCCAAATAAATACTCTGTTCAAGTTTTATTTCTACTAATTTTCAAGATTTATTACATATATATACATTTGTACCAGCCTTGATTACCAAACAATTAAACAATTCTTGATATTTGGTTAAATTTTGACTTAAAAACGGTTCTCATTACATTTTAGAATATATTTCTCAGCAGATGGCGCTGTTATTTCGTTTTTTCATATTTTTTTATATGTTAATAAAGATATACTTACGTATAATTTACATAATGGTTATTATTTTTAATATCGGGTTGTGAAATTAGGCTCCTTTTTTTTTTTTTTTTTAATAATAGCAATAGTTAACCAGAAATGCTTTTTGTACCCCCTCCCCCCCTCCCCCACCCACAGGATGTAAAAATCTTCAGCATAGGTATCTTTCAAAAGAACTCGTCAATACTTTTAAAATGAATGGTTAAACAACAGATCTGTAATAATTTAAAACAAAATTTCAAATAAATAAATAAGTAAAATAAAACAAATAAATAAAAGATAAAATAAATAAAATAAATAAGTATCGGATTTTTAAAGCTACTTAATGCATAGCATAAAACTGACTTTATTTGGAGATTTAGTTACTTTAAGGATTATTGTTAGTTATATATTTCTCTGTAATGAGAATTGTCTACATTCATCAATGAAAATAATTTTGATTAATAATAACTTTAATAAAAAATTTGTACTGCGTGAATTTGTATAGGAAAATATAGAAGAAAGTTTCGTGGTGACCACAACATACTAGTATTAATTTATCAGTGATTATTGATTCTTTTTTGCTATACTATGTCCTAGAGCATATTTCACATATATGCTCTAGCAGGTTTGTCTTCGACACGTGCAAGAATCCATAATGTAAATGGTTTTTTTTTATTGTTTACTTTACAGTTTAGAGATACTCGTAGTGGGTAGCATATGTTTTTTAAAGATTTGTAAGATATGTTCGTAGCATTCCCTTTAATCCTTTAACATTCGCACTGAAACCAACATTTCACTTTATTTATTTATTTATTTATTTATTTTTTAAATGCAAAGATTTTTCAATATCTTTTCGTTGTTTTAATCGATTTCTAAACTTTTGTTCCTTCCTTGTTCGGTAGATAGAAGCACTACTCCAAAATGTAACAAATAATGTTTCAGAGAAAGCCATATGCAGAAGTCACTTTAAATTTCTCAGTACAATGAGAAAATACTGCCTTCGTCTAGACAAATAAGTAGTCATTTTCTGAATTTCTCATTTAGAAATATAGATTACCGAGCTATGCTTGTAAGGTAAGACAATAAATTGAATAGACGAAATGATCTAGAATTTCTAGTCCATACTTTTCTAGATGGTAAAAAATATTATTATTATTATGGAGATTATGAATAAGTTATATTGCAAGAAATTCTCGGTTAATTTCCTGGAATTGGGCCATAAAATCGAATTATAGTTACTGAAACTTGCCTTTTGCGTTCGAATTTATTTCAGAGATTTTAAAATAAATTTGACCTCGATAATACAGGCAAATGCTCTAGAATTCTAATAGGTCTTTCTAAAACTCGCTTTCAAAAGGGACTAGAATTTATAAGGATGACATGAAACTATTTTTACCAGAGCCATAATTTAGTTTGCAGATTCCACTCACGAAAACTTTTCTCAGTGTAGTCGCGAGTGTAAATTAACTGTTTGGATGATGACATCATGCCTAGCTTTAAAACCTGATGAAGAGCCGTTTTATCATTTGCACCTGAAACATTTGCTATTTACAAAGTTACTGATTAAGATGTTTATCATTATTATATGAATTGGATCAGGTTAACTTACAGCTGTTTCAAACCAAAAGTGGCGCGAAAATTAATAATGCTAATATTTTCGTTTAACGCATTTATGATCAGCTGTGTGTCTATACTGTTAAAAATTTCTGTAAATTTAATGTAACTATTTATCCAGAGTCTCTGTAAATTGACAGTAATTCTTAGTTAAAAGTGAATAATCGAGATTCTCAATCTTTATTCTGTATTTTTACCTAATTTAATTATTTAATTATTTAATTAAATTGAAAAATGACTGTTTCTACTTTAGAAAAAGCATTCTATGTCCGAAATATATTCTTGTCAATAGTTAATGAAATTAATATTCGTTATTAAAATGAATGGATAAAATAGATTTTTAACATATCCGTTTATTTTTCTCTGTCATTTTACGGAAGACTTAAGATAATAGATTACACAGAGTTTTCTGTTGAAATTTTTAACTGTGCAAGGCGACTAGAATTTATAAGGATGACATGAAACTATTTTTTTCTAGAGCCACAATTTAGATTCTATATGTCATTTAAAGAATATTTTTTCTCAATGCATGGAAAAAATCTGTTTGTACGAATATTTTCTGTATTGTTTTCTCAGTGTAAATAACAAAAATAGATAAAAATACAGAATAACGATTGAGAATCTAGATTATTTACTTTTAACTAAGAACTATTGTAAATTTACAGAGACTCTGGATAGTCATTTCAGTAAATTTATAAAAAAATTTTACAGTGTAATAACCAATTTTGAAATTATATTAGCAATTTTACAAAAAAAAAAAAAAAAATAATAATAATAATAATAATAATAATAAGTACTGAACGTTAAAGGATTAAACTTTATTTTCCGTTAATGAGCCTTAACGTGCAAATAATGATTGTAGAGTGACGTACCCTACCCATTGTTCACTTTCTATAACTATATCCCATAATATGGGATATTATTATGTCCGATTTCATTTCAGGTGACCCACTACAAATGATGGCATTCTTCTATCGCAGATTGCAAGCAGTCGTTTTGTGGGATGATAAATAATTGATAACGTATCAGATAAAAGTTTATGCGAGTTATTTCCAGATATCAGACATGAAAGGCGTTCAAAAAATGATCTTGATAAGATATTAAAAAAATATTTTCTTTCCTCTGTATTTAAAAAAAAAAAAATAATAATCTGGTGTGAAACCGCCACACGACTTCTATTACCCACTATTACCCGCATTATATGCCTTTTTTTTTTTTTTTTTAAGATAACATGATTAGAAGACATAAAATTGACCTAACGAAGTGAAAACCTAAAATTTTTCCAGCATGATAAACTAGAGTAGTAATAGAGTAGATAGAGTAGATAGTAGAGTATTTAAACATCTGATAGAGTGTTTATATAGGAACTTTGAAGACAATCGTTAGAGCTGTTTTTGAGATACGAACTTACGGTTCTACTTCCGGTTTCTGATGGTCCACTTTCTGTTTTCCAATTTTCACCCAAATTTGGGAAATTCATCTGTACACCAGATCTGTATCAATTCTGAAATTTCGCAATTCTATCTTTATTAGTTTCGGAGATATGATAGCCAGAAGATTTCACACACACACACACACTGACTAATTGCCAAAAACTATTTTTTGGACTCAGAAGACTATAACTGGGAAAATCAGGTGAAAACTCGGTATCGAATTTTTGAACCGAATACAATACATCTATTACCTACGGTAATATGGTAATGGAAGTAAGATTATATATATTCAGAAAAAGAGGAATACTCTCAATAACTTAAAATGTCCCCCGAAAGGAATAAAGTTACAAAATGCAAATTTTTCATTCTCATCCCGCGAATGATCTTAGAAGGAAAAATAAAACTGACTTGTTTGTTTCACAATAATTTAGAACCTGCCAAAAATTTGTCTTATCCCTTTCATCATTTTTTTTTTCTATTTTATTTGGGGAAAAAAATGTAGAAAAGTAATATTTCGCTGATACTTTGGTTTGAATTTTCCTTTTTCTTCTCTGAGCATTTGGCAATCACCCACGGTAGAGTGCAAAAATTGAGTAGCATTTATTTATTTATTTTATATTTTTTTCCAAATCGTGTATGTTATGCATCTAGTGGCATTTTAAAGTATAGTTTTAAAATTAAAAGAAATAAAAAAACAGCAAGATGAAAAAAGTAAATTATAAATGAGCTGCTATATGTGACTGCACTTGCACGCTGTCGGGCACAAATATTTGATTTATTCGAATTAATATTTAAAAAGTAAAAATTCCGTCAAAGACAGAATTTAGTTTAGTACGGAGGACTATTAATTTAAATCTGTAAAATCATAATTATTATCTATTTTTTATTTATTTTTTATCTCATTTTTTGACAGTAAAACTGGGCCACGTACTTTTTAAAATGACTGAAATGAATTAAAATAAAGTGTTCCACCTAAATTTCACATTTTAGTTAATTTAAAAAAATGCAATGGTAGTGTAGAAAAACTGCTTGCACCCCTGGATTCAGAAAAATCGCCCCTTTCATTAGGTACCGAATTTGTAACGATAGGACTGATATTTCTAATTTATTTTGGTGTTATACAAAACTGGTCTACAAAAACTGTTGACGACGTTTTTACCCAGATTAAAACTAATAGTCCTCCCAGTCCTAATAAAAGATTAATATGAAAGAGGATAATTCTTGTAGAAATTTTAAATACAGTGTAAGATTTAAAATGCTGTGGCATAACATATCCTAATACCTAATGGGATTAAAAAAAAAATCTGCTATCATATGTTTTAAATCCACCTATATATATATATATATATATATATATATATATGTAAGTGTGTGTGTGTGTGTGTGTGTGGTACGTGTGTGTGTGCGTGGTATCTACAAAAAATTACAAATTTTTCTTAAGTTACCAAACTGTTTAAGAATAAATTGTATACTTCAATACCTTCAATGTACCTTTACTAAAATAAAACCACTATCTATAGTAAATGTAACAAAACATTGGTTTTAAAGGAAACTGAACATTATAAGCACACGCTATAAATTTTAAAAACATTCAACAAATGTTTTATATCGTGATAATTAAACGGAACCCTACATCAGCAAATAAATATAGACACGAATACAGCGTGAAACCAGCCTCTGGGTCTAAATTTTTCTTCTTCTCGATGAAGGCTATTACTTAACTAATTCAGATCGAAATAACTGTGGCATAATGTTGAAATTTATGAGGTGTTTGTTTGTATATTTCTTTTTTTTTTTCTTCATCTCAGTATTAATTTTCTGGTGCTCTAAATTGCTCTAAATTCTTCAAGTCTTATAGGATGGGATTAGTACAATAACTGTAAAAATGAAAATTGTTTTTTGTGATTCAAACTAAAACGTGATCCCATAAATTATAATACGGGAAATGCAATATAATAAATTTATTATTATACAGCATGGAAATGAAAATCCTTTGGACATAATAAAGAACAAGAAAATGCAAAAAATATCCCAAACTTTGAAGATGCACTGAGAAACATCCAGAATCTGCATTGTGGCTCTAGAAAAAACAGTTCCATGTCATCCTTATAAATTCTAGTCCCCTTTGGTAGCGAGTTTTAGAAATCCCTATTCGAAGTCTAGAGTATTTACCTATATTCTCGAGGGCAAAATTATTTAAAAATCTCTGCAAATAAATGAGAATACAAGAGGCGGGTTTCAGCAACTATAATCTTGGTTTATGACCCAATTCTAGAAAGTCAAGCGAGAATTTCTCGCCATAAAAAGATTCAGCATATTCAGAATAATCAGAATATTGTTTCATCATCCAGAAATGTGTAAACTAGAAATTCTCGATCATTTCGTCTATTCAGTTTATTGGCGTGCCATATGCACATAGCTCGGAAATCTATATTTCTAGTCAAGGGATATAGAAAATGACCACTTATTCATTATAGAGAAAAGTGGTATATATTTTTTCTCAATGTATTTTGCCGTACAGAAGGGATGGATACATTTTGTGTTATATTTGTTAGGATGTGTGTCCACTTTTATTAAATAATAAATATGACTATAGGGACCAAGGTACTCTATAATAAGAGAGTTTTTGAAATTTTCTCAAAATTAATTTTTTAATTTAAAAATGCCATAATGCTTACATTTTTACAAAACATATTTAAAATTTAAAGTATATGTCTGCGCGGATGGTTGCAGAGATACAGGATTCTTGAGTACTTTGCTTTCCATCATGTATATACAGTCGGTAACAAAAGTGTCCGAACGCTAGCGAAAATTCCTATGTAAAAAAGGTACACTTCATACGGTTTTGTTAAAGAAATCCTTATCGAATCCTGATCTTAGTCAGCGTAAGAACATGATTCGGCAAGGATTTATTTAGCAAAACTGTATTAAGCGTACCTTTTTTACATAGGAATTTTCGCTAGTGTTCGGACACTTTTGTTACCGACTGTATATACAGGGTGATTATAACTAAAGTTACCATTTCAAAACGATATAATTTTAAAACTACCCATCAGAGCAATTTATTATTTTACCAGAGCAATCGTGGGGCAATGAAATTTTGTTTGGGGGAGGGAAAAGGTAGTTCCAACAGGTTCCTATAGAGGGCGCTGTCAGGGTAATGTCAGGGAAAACGCCTAAATGGACTCATTCAACACAGGAATGTTGTTAGTAACACAATGGAATAGCAGGAAACAATAGACTTCAAGGGTTTACTACAATTTTTTTAGCAAAAAGACAAGAATGCGTATTTACAGCGGAAACAGTCATAGTGAAAAGAGAAAAAGAGGAGCTTCATGAAACAAATACTTTACGGATAATAAACGGCACACTTTGGAACTAATTTTTTTTTTTTTTTTTTTTGTCAAACAAAGTTTCATTGCATCGCGAGATTGCTCTGGTAAAATATCAAATCGCCCTGATGGGTAGTTTTAAAATTATAGCATTTTGAAATTGTATCTTTAATTCTAATCACACTTTATAATAGAAATACAAAATATCACAATCGATAATTTATTGGTATTCCCCAAAGGAATAAATTTTTCAAAATATAAAACTTTTCAAATTCTCCTTTTCTCATCCCATGAATAGTATCACAGTAAAATAAACAAATAAAATAAAATGCTTATTTGTTTGTTTCACAATAATTTACAGCCTGCCAAGAATGATATTTTTCTTCTCCCCTTCATCGGTTTCTCCCCATTCATTTGGGAAAAGGGAAAAAAAAAGAAAAGTGACATTTCACTGACACTTTGGTTTGAATTTTTCTTTTTCTTCGGGCATTTGTCAGACACCTTACGGTTGTGTGTGAAAGTTGAGCAGCATTTCTTCAAAGTATGCAATTTTTATGCATCTATATAGAGACATTCGGAAGTCTAATTTCATAGAAAAAGAAATTAAATAAAAGATTACTGTCTGTGACAATAATTTTTATTTTCCGAACACTATAGTGAGGAAAGTATTGTAATCATGTCAAAAATCCGAATTTGAGATTTTGATGTGTCTATACGTTTCGAGGTCCCCTGAGTCCGTTTTCACTTTTTTACTTTCTTCTATATGTAATATAGAGAAAGTATTGGATTCGCGAAAATTTTCGACCTCCGTTTTTTGATGGATTTACATGTTTTGGAATGTCTAGATTACGAATTAATAGTTTTTAGAAAATGTCTGTCTGTCTGTCTGTATCATTTTTTTGTGGACGCTGTATCTCACGAACCAATGAACGAAATTTAACCAAACTTGGTATTTAGTTGCACCCTGACATGAACTGGTGCTGATTAGATTTGGGGATCAATAGCACAACAGGTGGCGCTGTGATCGCATTTTATGCAAATTTTTAACATGGCAGCATAGGACAAAATTTCGTATAAATGTGCATAATGAGAGTTATTTTAAACTTGTGATTGTAAAATTAATATGAACTATTGATCATAGTAGTAGTTAACTAGGAAAAAACATTTGCCTCCCCCCCTGGGGGGGGGGGGGGAAAGACTCTCCTCGAGGGGAATAAGTTTTCAAGATGGGTATCTTTCGAAAGGTCTCGTTGATAATAGTAATATTTAACTGGGAAAAAATTTTGTGCATGTGGGGGAATCGGTCCCCCCGCCCCCACTGGGGGAGCAAAGTTTCAAGATGGGTATCTTTCGAAAGGTCTCGTCAATACCTTTAAAACGAATGGTTGAACCATAAATCTGAGAAAATTTAAAACAAAGTTATCGATTTTTTTTTTACTTTTAACAAAAAAAAAAAAAAAAAAAAAAAAATCGTATTTTTTTTTTTTTTTTTTTTTTTTTTTTTAACGAAATTCAACCAAACTTGGTATTCAGTTGGTCCCCGACATAAACTGGTGCTGAATACATTTGGGGATCAAAACCTCAACAGGGGGCGCTGCGATCGCATTTTATCTAAATTTTTAACATGGTAGTATAGGACAAAATTTCGTATAAATGTGCATAATAAGAGTTATTTTAAACTTGTGATTCTAAAATTAATATGAATTATTGATAATAGTAGTATGTAACTAGAAAAAAAATTGTGTGCATGGGGGGGCATCGCTTCCTCCCCTAGGGGGGAAACACCCCCCGGGGGTGGGTAAATTTTCACAATGGGTATCTTTCGAAAGATCTCGTTGATAATAGTAGCAGTTAACTAGGAAAAAATTTTTGTGCATGTGGGGCATCGGTTCCCCCCCAGGGGGGGGGGTAAAGTTTCAAGATGGGTATCTTTCGAAAGGTCTCGTTAATACCTTTAAAACGAATGGTTGAACTATAAATCTGTGATAATTTAAAACAAAGTTATCGATTTTTTTACTTTTAAGAAAAAAAACTTAGAAAAAAAATCGTATATATATATATATATATTTTTTTTTAAACGAAATTTAACCAAACTTGGTATTTAGTTGGTCCCCGACATAAACTTGTGCTGATTACATTTGGGGATCAATCGCTCAACAGGTGGCGCTGTGATCTCATGTTTTCTAAATTTTTAACATGGCAGTATAGGACAAAATTTCGTATAAATGTACATAATGAGAGTTATTTTTAACTTATGATTGTAAAATTAATATGAGTTATTGATAATAGTAATTGTTAACTAGGAAAAAATTTCTGTGCATGTGTTGAACTATAGATCTGTGATAATTTAAAACAAAGTTATTGATTTCTTTTTTACTTTTAACAAAAAAAAAAAAAAAAAAAAAAAAAAAAATCGTATTTTTTTTTTTATTTATTTATTTATTTTTTAAATATTATTACTGATTGAATATGTATAGGAAAATATAGAAGAAAGTCTTGTGGTGACCACAACATACTAGTTTTACGATGATGTATGTATGTGTGTGTATGTGTGTATGTCTGTGAGTGAACACGCTAGCGTCTAAACGCTTTGTTCGAATATGCTGAAAGTTGGTACGTATATTGTAAGTCACCATAGTACAAACCCTATAGATTTTGGTGAATCTAACAATTATAGTTTTTTTACAGGGACACAAAGAAAAATTCTTTATCATTATGGCCTATGGGGCCAAATTCTTTAAAGTGCGATAGCGTCTAAACGCTTTATTAATCTGAGCAAAAAAATTGTACACATATTATAGGTCACAGTTACACGAACTGTATAGATTTTGGTGAATTTAGCACTTACAGTTGTTTTACAGGGGCACAAAGAAAAATTCTTTATCATTATGGCCTATGGTGCCAAATTTTTAAAAGTGTGATAGCGTCTGAACGCCTTATTCAATTGAGCTGAAAATTTATATGAATATTAAAAATCACTGTTGCACTAACTATAAGCATTTTGGTGAATCTAGCATTTATAGGTTTTTACAGGGACACAACGAAAAATTCTTTATCATTATGATCTGTGGGCTCAAAGTTCAGTAGAGTTAAATATAACATCTTGTAATATATGGAGAAAAATACTCAAACACTCTATTATGGTTTTCTCCCTTTTCTTTGTTTAACAATTCCTCTTTCTTTACTTTATCTACAAAACTGTTAATGACTCAATATTCGGAAAGTCGAGTGGATTCATTCCAGATTTTTTTAGAGCATTCAGATATTTTTTAAAATTTAAAATAAGCAGGATCCGATATAGACATTATCGGACTACAAACACAACTCGGTTAACATGAGGGTCGTCAAATCTGTGTTTCAACAAAAGTGATAAAAAGCACATTATGCATAGAAGGAGCTATTTATTGAATGCGAATTTAATTCAATTTTGTTACAAATTTCTTTCATTTTTTTCTTTTAATGCTTCAATGGATGTAGAAAAAATAAATACTGTTCAATAAAGATAGTTTTATAATAATAGTAATAATAATAATAATAATAAAATCTTTTAAAATAAAATTTTTAGGGATAATTACTATTTTGGACCTCCTAGGCACGAACATATTGAAAAATTAGGACTTGGTTAAGGTTGAATTTAAGTGCGTTTAACGTTGCCCTAGAGCTGCCAAACTTGCGGCGGTCAGGGATACACCTCTAGCTAGGGGTGGTCTGGAGAAGATTTAAAATAAGAACGTAATTCTGCATATTGTGCATTATAGAATGGAAGTGATAAAGTTTATGAAAATTCCAAAGTATAAAAAGAAAACTGTGCTGTATTTTTTATTTTATTTTACATTATATTACTCATTTTATTTTTGATTTTAGGAAATTCCTTAAGGAATTCGGGTCAATTTGAGAATGTTACCACTTTATATATTTTATAAAAAAATAATGCTAGAAAATAAATCTGCTTTCACGTTGTATTTTGCTTATTTTCATTCATTTGATAAAAGTTAACTCTTAATTATCCCGACCTTTTTTATTTTAATGAAACGTTGTTCTAAAGAAATACTTAGAAGTATTTTTACGTACATTTTCGAAATTCAAATTGTGCAAAGTATTGTCAGTTGGTTGGTTTGGTTTTACGTCGCACTAGTGCTGTGCAATGGCAGATATTGTCAGTTGGAAACGCAATGCATTAAACGATGAAATATGTAAACTTATTTCCCGTCATAATGCTAATGAGGTACAGTAGACACAAATTAACGATTATTTACTTATTTTAAAAATTACAACAATGTTCATGTGATTTTTTAAATTACCTTTATTTCCTTTTAATTCAAGGTTGTTATAAACAAGTATATAAAAGTATTTAACATATATTTCAGAAATTTAAAACCTGCAAATTGTTGACAATTGATTTGTAAATCCTTTTTTCGTCATACGAGTATCGGGATTAGTAAGATAACACTAGAAGCAAGTTAATGGTTATCCCCTCCTTTTAATAAGTTACCAGATGGCTTTCTCTCAATTTTCAAAATTTCTTTTATTTATTTTTTTAATTAAATATTTTAAAAAACAAGTACATAAAAGTATTTTAAAGTATATTTTAGAAATTTTAAACATGCAAACTGTTGTCAACAGGCTTCATAATACGTGAAAAAATAAAATTTGTTCTCGTCATATAGATATCCGAGTCATTACAAGCGAATGGATTGTCCTTTTCTTTTATAAGTTACTTTGAAGCTTTATCTCAGTTTTCAAAGTTTTCTTTCTTTATTTTTTTAATTAAATGTTATTATAAAAAAGTACATAAAAATATTTTAACATATATTCTATGTTCTTAAAAGACAAACAAACTGTCGACTGTTGGCTACACGATAGATTAAAGGTTAAAATTTGTAAATCTTTTTCTCGTTATACAGATATCCGGGTTAGTAAGATTACACTAGACACATGTTACTGTGTGTTGTATGTCCCCTTCTTTTATAACTTACAACACGGCTTTTTCCCAATTTTAAAAATACCTTTTATATACTTTTTTTAATTAAATATTATTATAAACAAGTACATAAAAGTATTTTAACGTATACTTTAGAATTTTTAAGCATACACTGTAAAAAAAAAACTTTTAAAAGTACAGGGAAAATCTGGCAGCTGGGGTGCCAGTATTTCTCCGTCAAATATACAGGACAAAACTGTACTTTTAACAAAAAACCTGTTTGATTTACAGGATTCCTGTGTAATATATATGTCAGTGATACAATTTTACGGTTTTAAACTGTATATTTGACGGAGAAATATTGGCACCTCAGCTGCCAGATTTTTCCTGTACTTTTAACAGTTTTTTTTTTCTTTTTTCGTAGTGTACGAACTATTGCCAATTGGATACACAACACATTAAAGGATAAAATTTGTGTCCGGCATAGCGATATCCGGATTACTATGATAACACGCAAAACAAAAGTTAATGATTTCTCCCCTTCTTTTATAAGTAAAAACAAAGCTTTCTCTCAATTTTCAAAATTCCCTTTATCTATTTATTTAATTTTAATTATAAACAAGTGCATAAAAGTATTTTCGCGTACATTTTAGAATTTTAAAACGTGCCAAGCTATATCACAATACATAATAAGATTAAATTTGTAGAACCTTTTACCGTAATTCAGATTTCTGGGTTAAACTATATACAAACACAAGTTAATAATTATATCCTTATTTTATAAGTTACAACATTAAAATTTATTTTAATAACGTTTTTGAAAGTCACGATATATTAACATGCATTTTTAAAATTAGCACAGTAAAAATTTAAAATTTAAATATAAACTAGCAGACCCGGCCACGCGTTGCTGTGGCTATGTTATACGTTGAATTATAATGTAGTAAAATATTCAATATATTAAAATTATTATTTACGAATAAAGACCATCCTTGATAACATCCTTGATCTTAGCAGACTTAGCCCGCTTCGCTGGTCCCTATTTTTAAATGATTCACTATAATTAAAGAATTCTCAAAATTGCATTAATTTTTAACATGTGAAAAAAAAAGAGAAAAAAAAAATCTGATCGGGAAAAATGTTCGACACTCATAATGAATCCATATATTATCGAAAGGAAAATGATATAAAATACAAAAAAATCTTCTCTCATTGGTGGAATAATCTGTTCGGACCCCCACTGCCTGCGGCAGTGTATACCTGCGCAAACCATGCGCACCGTTTCTTCATCCACCGTTCCCGCCCTTCTTAATAACTCTATACTTTCGAAAATATCCGCAATCGATTTATCGGGCCTTAAAACTTAATAATACTAATTTTCAAAGTTCTAACTCTTATTTCTATTATTTTGCCCCTTTGCCCTCCCCCCTCCCACTATTCTAAATAATTTTACAAATTCGAAAATATCTACAGTTTATTTGTAGGTGTCAAAAACCTGTATGCACCAATTTGAACGATCTAACTATATTTTTATTTTTTGCCCCTCTGCCCCCCTTCCCGCCCCTCCTAATAAATTTACAAATTCGAAAATATCCGCAATCGATTTGTTGGTATCAAAAATTCTATGCACCAATTTTGAATGATCTAACTCCATTTTTATATTTTGCTCCTCTGCCCCCCCCCCTTTCCCGCTCCTCTTAATAATTTTACAAATTCGAAAATATCTGCAATCGATTTGTACGTATCAAAAACTTCTATGTACCAATTTTTAGCGATGTAACTCTATTTTTATTTTTTTGCCCCTCCGCCCCCTTACCCGCCCCTCCTAATAACTTTACACTTTCGAAAATATCCTCATTCGATTTGCAGGCCTCTAAAACCTCTCTATACCAATTTTGAACAGTCTATCTGCATTTCTATTTTTTTTTTTTTTTTTTTTTTTTGGTTGTTGTTGTTTGTTTGTTTGTTTGTGAAATCACGTTTTGGCCCCTCCCCCCCCCTTTTGGGAGGCGAATTTTGCAATAAAAACTATCCTATCTCTCAAGTTGGACCAAATTGCACACAGTGTCCAAATTTCATTAAAATCGGCTCATTAGTTTAGGAGTTCATCGCGGACAAACATAATAAATTTTATATATAAAGATATATATATATATATATTATATTAAATTATAAAGTTTTGATCAATGAAGCACAAATAAGTAAAAAACAGGATTAATTTCACTGTATTATCTTCATTATAATATGAATTCAATTTACACTTCAGTCTAAGTAACACGTGGCCGGCTATGCTAACACCAAAAATTTAAAAAGTGGAAATAATTGAATTATACGAAATTTATTAATAGGTTAAAAAGTTGAAGATTCTTTGTGTAGATGGCAGCACCAAATATATTTCAGCTTTCATTTCAACCCAGTCGAAAGGTATCGACATCTGTTAGAATCATTTGGAGTTAACAGATAATTGTGACTGTCAAATAATAACAGACAAATAATTAGCAATAAATTAAAATTGCGACTATAATTTGAGATTTAAACTATCCTATCTCTCAAGTTGGATCGAACTGCACATGGTGTGCGAATTTTATTATAATCGGTTAAGTGGTTTAGGAGTCCATTGAGGACAAACATTGTGACACGAGATTTATATATATTAAGATGAAGGACAATATTTCAAATGATATATAAAAGCAAAGATTTTTCTTGAAAAATCCAAGTACAAGTCGCACTGGTGCCTTTTTTTTTTCCCTGCTTGATTATTGTGACCTGAAGTATTTGTTTACCTGCCTTTGCCTTTCGCATTATTTGCATAAACAATTTTTATTCTTAATCATACAATATCAGTTTTTGGTGTACTTTATTGCAACAATTAGAGTCGAACTGCAACTTCTAAACTGTAAATGATTATAGCCGTTTCTGACATTTGAAATGAAATTACAACAATACAGATATTCACCTATGACCAGGGTTGACTAGATTTTGACCGACCCGAAAAAACCCGGGTGGGTTTTTTCTGTGGGTTTGTTTAAAATTGTACTTTTGTCTAACTTACAATAAACTTACAAATATTATATACATTATTAGAACATGAACAAAGACTTTTCAGAAATATTGGAGATGCTCAAACTGCTCTATAGAAAAAAAAATCCTGAAAAATTTCTCATGAAAAAAAAATTATAATTCTCATATTAAAACAGAATAAAAAATTATATTAAAAAAATAAAAGCAAGAAAAAAAAAAAAAAAAAAGTTGTTTGTCAATATAAAGAAAACTGTAGGACTCAAGGAATGTAAAATATAAATAAATAAAGATCAAATTAAAAAAAAAATTCTGAAAACTTTAACAGTGCAACACTGTTATGTAATGTAGAGGGACAATAATTAAAAATATTTTATGAAAATCTTGTCTACGAAAAGTTTAATAAAGCAACATGAAATAATTATTAAAATCTAATTTTTTGTTGTAAAGAGCAGATAAAAAGAATTTTAGAATATTTAAAGTATAATTATTTAAGTTTTAAAATTTTGATTTTAATGAATAAATAATAATTCAGTTTTTTAAATTATCTTATTTTGAATGATTATACTTAATGTTAAAAAAAAAAAAAAGGAAGTAAGAAAATATTCCTAAAAACTGATAAAATCCAAAAATACTCTGAAAAAAAACCCTGATAAAATCCAAAAAACCCTGATTAAATCCGATTAAACCCGATAAAACCTCAAAAAACCTGATAAAACCCGAAAAGACCCACTGGGCTGGTTTTTTCCAACCCTGCCTATGACATAAATTTAACTTATCTCAGGCCCCTAAAAATGACAAACGAAACCACGTAAACAATTTTTTTTTCAACCGACGAGTATTATTTGTAAAAAAAAAAAAAAAAATAAAATAAAACTAACATACAATATGCTGATCTGTTTCTTCACAACATCCAATTTATTCCAACTTTCTAGAAATGGCATTTTCCCTCTCGCGATTTACGTATTTCATCTCGCGAAAATGATGAAAAGAAAGGAGAGAAAGGAAAAGTGGCATTTTGCTGACACTCTGAGATGCATTGTTCAAGTGAAAGTTTTTCTCGATTTTGCTCTTTTTCCCAAATTCTTGTGTACTTACTGTCATTCACTACGGTATGTTTGTGGATCTCAACCAAATAAAAAATGCGCCTCTATTTTAAGATAAATACAAGCTATTTTATTCGTATCTTCGTGGCTCAGTTGGTAAGAGAGCCATGTTAGTAATCCGGTGGTCCCGCGTTTGATACCCCGGAGTGCTAATTTTTGCAGACAATTAGTAGAAAAGATGTCAATTGATAAAAGAAAATTTATCGTTGACTACACAGTAATCTAAGAATTTTTGAAGAGTTTTTTTAAGAAGCTTTTTTCTTACATCTCTTTTTAGAAGCAAAAAAGAGTTTTTTTTGTGGACTACAAGCGCCCTCTATTGGGCGGAATGTTCACTAAAATGTCAATGAAACAATTAACAATACAAAATAAAAAAGATTAGGAAGAACACATAAACATTAACCAAATCAGTAAAATGTTAAGTTATAATATAAAATAATAATAATAAACTAAAATAATAATAAAAAGTTTCCTCAAACGAATAATTAAATTGCAGATATTGGCCCTTAATCAGAAAATGAAATGACAAAACTTATAGGTAATCGTGTGGTGCTGCCATCTGTTGGGAATTTTAAGAAATAATTCTTTTCTTAACACAGTTCAAATTTCCCCAATTTTGGTTAATAATCACAAAAGTTACATTTTTTTTTTTTTTTTTTTTTTTTTTGCAAATTAAATTTGATTTTAACTTCGAAAAGATTTATATGATACGCTATAATAAGATTTTGGGTTTTAAAAGTTTTTTTAAATAGATTATTTACTCCTTGCTTTTATACCGTAGACCTATTATAAGAGTGGACGGAGCATGCCATTATTAAGGGAATATAAGAAATGGTGCAAAGATGAAACCATGTGAATGTTGAAAAAGGTTACCTTTTTTGGCATTTTTCGCGTTATTGGCAATTTTTTGTTTTGAATATAAATATATATATTATTATTATTATTAAAGTATACAACAAACAAAACTAGTGTAAAATATTAAAACTGCTGAAATTTATTTTTACCTGGTTATTAACATCTAACAAAGTTCAAAAGTTTTTATATCTTTTTGTTTGTCTATACTCGTTCTAACTATCATAAACAATTATGGACATTTTTGAAATAATATAAGGCATAATATAGTTAAACTAATTCAATTTAGAGAAATAAGTATATCAATTATAAGAATTTTATAAAAATAATTACTTAAAAAGAATGAAAAAATAAAATATTAAAAAGATAATCTTACCTGTGAAATAAAATCCTTATTTTACATAACTTCTACGGTTTTTAAAGTACATCTAATTACTATTTCTTGCTATAATTCTTTTTAAATTCAAAACAATCTGACTTTTAAAGTGAAATAAAAATTTTAAAAAAGATCTTTCAAAGAAAAAGGGAAAATATCGTCTGCTTAATAAAAAGCAGAGTTCAGAGCATGGCGAGTAAATTTCAATATTGGCCAGTTTGGCTTCCTGTAGATCAACATTCGCATGACCTTTTTGTTTTTATGAGTTATCTTTGCCACTAAAAAAGGTTGCCATTGTCCCGTCTACTCTTATAATAGGTCTATGTTTAATACTCGCTGGGGTTGACTGATTTTTTGACTTGCACATGAATGATCCGTTCGCCAACTGCCAATATGACGTGTGTAAAAATGTTGTAATTTTTATGGCTGTTGATTCACTATATACTACATGCTAAAGATCGATCTTTTCGATCTCAAAAAGTAATTTATATGAATTATTTTCGTTCTTATTAGCTTATCTTGTGAATATTTACTAATTTCTTCTATATTCAATAGAAGAAAGTACTGGATTTTTAAAAATTTTAGGCTTTCGATTTTCGATGGATTTAAACGTTTTGAGTGCTCCAGAACGAGATTTGACCATTTTTAGAAAATGTCTGTCTGTGTGCGTGTGACAAAAACTTTGGGGCGATTATATCTCAGGATCTACTGCTCAGAATTGCATATAAATTTACATGTAGATGCACTTGAGATAAATTAGTGACTATCAATTTTTGGTGTCAATAGCTCAACAAGAGGCGCTGCTATGCAACGATTTCTGCATTTTAACGGAAGGCTTTATCTCAAATTCTATTGCGTATAATCGAAGAAACTTGATGTATGAGATGGCCATTATGAAGCATTATTCTGATTCAATTTAAGTGCATATCGGCTTATAGGTGGCGCTGTTATTTTGCATAATTCCCCGAGAACGGGAAGGCTATATCTCAGATTCTATTCTATATAATTGCATAAAATTTGATATATGAGCGAACCATTGTGAAACACTATGCTGATTTAATTTGGTTGTATATCGGTGAACAGGTGGCGCTGCTGTGTTTCAATTTCCTCCTTCAATAGGTAGGCTAAATCTCAAGTCATATGGTATATAACGACACGAAACTTGATATGTGAGGTAACCACAATAGTACGAAAACAAATGCTGACTCATTTAGGTGTATATAGGGCTATAGGTGAAGCTGCTATTGTAATTTTCCAATGGCACGTCTCAGTCTCTGTTGATATTTCCCCAAACTCCATATGCAAAAATTTTATTGTGAGAAGCTCTGATTAATCTTTTGTATACATAATAAACAGTAAGTGGCGCTGTTACATAGAATGTTATAGAAGAAAGTTTTGTGATGGCCACACCATAATCCTTTTCTATGTATTTGTAAAATAGATTGCTATGTTGACAGAATTTTTAAATTTCCATGTTTACCAGGTTAACGCTTTGGAAAGGACACAGACCACTCTGTTAAGAAATTTATTTTTTAATAGCATTGTAATTTTTACTTTCCGAACACTATAGTGAGGAAAGTATTGTAATCATGTCTAAAATCCGAATTTGAGATTTTGATGTTTCTATACGTTTCGAGGTCCCCTCAGTCCGTTCTCACTATTTTTACGATGATGTATGTATGTCTGTGTGTGTGTATGTCTGTGAGTGAACATACGCTAGTCGTCTAAACGCATTGTTCGAATAAGTTGAAAGTTGGTACGTACATTGTAAGTCACCCTAGTACAAACCCTATTGATTTTGGTGAATCTAGCACTTATTGTTTTTTTAAAGGGACACCAGGAAAAATTCTTTATCATTATGGCCTATGGGGCCAAATTTTTAAAAGTGCGATAGCGTCTAAACGCTTTATTAATCTGAGCAATAAATTTGTACACATGTCATAGGTCACAGTTGCACGAACTGTATAGATTTTGGTGAATTTAGCACTTACAGTGTTTTTACAGGGACACAAAGAAAAATTCTTTATCATTATGGCCTATGGGACCCAATTTTTAAAAGTGCGATAGCATCTAAACGCCTTATTCAATTGAGCTGAAAATTTATATGAATATTATAAATCACTGTTACACTAACTATAAGCATTTTGGTGAATCTAGCATTTATAGGTTTTCACAGGGACGCAACGAAAAATTCTTTATCCTTATGATCTATGGGCTCAAAGTTCAGTAGCTTTCAATAAAACATCGTGTAATATATGGAGAAAAACACTCTATTATGGTTTTCTCCCATTTGTTTGTTTAACAACTCCTTTTTTCTTTATTTTATCTACAAAACTGTTAATTACTCAATGTTCGGAAAGTCGAGTGGAGTCACTCCAGATTTTTAAATTTACAACAATGTTTAAGAGTAATTATGAATCCATTTAGTCCTGCTGTTTGTACGTTGTGTGATCACATAGGCAAAATATCAGGTGTCAGGGAAAGGTTTGTCGATATATGGCACCCAAACAGAGAGTTTGGACACGAAACCAAGTCTTTTAATGGAATCCAAAGCAGTAGTCTGATGAATTCCAAGCTTGAAGCCCACTTCTGTGGAATTTAACGTGGAATTTGTCCTGATTAAGGCTCCTATGTATACGAGCTGGCGCATCAGGCATTTTGTTGCCTTAGGGCTGCCACATGCACCCAGCGTGTTTCATTGATAAATAAATGGCAGTTATTTCTTTTATTGTCTTGTGTAACTTTAGAGTACTCCTTTTATTATACAGGGTGACAAGAAATAACTTGGACACACGTGATACATTATAACTT
This sequence comes from Salticus scenicus, assembly GCA_963930645.1. Classification (NCBI taxonomy): domain Eukaryota; kingdom Metazoa; phylum Arthropoda; class Arachnida; order Araneae; family Salticidae; genus Salticus; species Salticus scenicus. The sequence continues at coordinate 30,812,377 of OZ005658.1, read as the reverse complement.
TAATGCTAATGAAAATATTACGACCAAACTTCAACAAATATGAATACATTATTTTGTCTATTATATTTACATATTTTCAAAGTGGCTACCTTTATCCTTAATACAGAGCTTTAAACATGTCACAAAATTTTCGGCTATGGGCCGCAACTCACTTACTGATATTTATCCCATTCCTTGCATAAGAATTCTTTTAGGGATGCCAAAGTTTTGTGAGATTTAGCACACACCCTTGTCTCCAAGATGGACCAAACAGAATAATCCATTGGGTTCAAATCTGGGGAATACGGTGGCCATTCATGAGCTCCAATGAAGTCAGGAAAATTTGTCTTGCACCAGTCTTGAGTGCCTTTAGCTCTGTGTGCAGGTGCGGAATCCTGTTGGAAGGTCCATCTTTTGTTTCCAAAGAACTTTTGGGACCAAGGTAAGACAATATCTTCTAAAATGAGTTTGCGATAGTGGTAGTTGCAGATATTTGGTTTGAATCTTCGTCCAAGTTATTTCTTGTCACCCTGTATTTCATAGTTTCAGCTTAATGAAGTATGATATGAGATTTGTTTAACGATAAACTGCTATAATCACTCAAGAAAAGAACATAAAATGTTCAGATTGCCATAAGATAATTTGAGAAGAATAAAATAACATTACTTATATTTACTTATATTTTCCTTCTTATTTATGACATGTGTTAATGTAAAAATACAGAAAAATGTGTCATTTTAATCATCTTATTTATATTAATATTGATAAATTGATTTAAGAAGACCTTTCATTACTGTGTATTTGAGTTTTGGCGACATTTTGTATAAGAAACAGAAACAGCCCTAACACATCTTGTTTCCAATACATCAACAGGATATCCTGATAATGTAATGTGAAAAAAATATGTTGTTAGGAATATTATTGTTGCTTATTGCTTTTGTTGACCGATAGTAGCTTCAGAGCAAGATTTCTTAGAATCACAGGAAAGCGATAAGGACGCAAAGCGGGAATGCTGCCCTCTTCTGAGGGGGGAAAAAAATGGCGTCGAAGTGTCGGCCTATATATTTTATTTAAGGGGCTCTAGTCCCGATGATACTGTATCACTTCGTCATTGACACCTGATGGCCTTCCTAATCTGGGTTCATCTTTCAAAGAAAAATCACCCAATCAAACTTTCGCAAACCATCTTTGGTATGTTCGAGTTGTTACTGCGTCCTCTTCAAACACGTCACACAAGTTTTTTATTGTCTTCATCACGTTATTTCCTTTTTGGAACTTGTACAACATACAATGTCTTAAGTGCACCTTTTCTTCACCCATGGCGATAGTTCTACAAGTTTGAAAAAATCGACTAAAATATAAAAAAATGTGTGTAAATCATCAATCATACTCTAACCTAACTGTTTAAACTGGTTTCAGTCAATAATCAACAACGCATAAAAGTGCACGTGTTCAAAAACGAGAGAACTTTCCCTTCCACCTAATAGGGTAGGTGCTCCAGCGATTGGCATGCTCCAGTAATTGACATCTATCCCGAAACAATTAATAAATAAGAAAAATAATAAAATCATACATTTTACATATAAGAATTTTAACATTTTATGTCAAACACTGGAGCATAGGTTGCCAATAACTGGTAAAATTAGTAACTAGCAGTGTCAAACACCGGAACATAGGGTGCCAATGACTGATAAAATGAAAAACTGGCAGTGTCAATTACTGGGACATTGAGTGGGTGTCAGATAAAAATTCATGAAAATGATAATTGTTATCAAATGTATATATTTTAACCTATATGTGGTTCTGAATGCCTTTCCTACCATACGTACTAACTTAAGGTTTCTAAAAATCTTTTCTGATGACTAGAACATTAAAAATATCAGAGATTGCTTTAAAAGTGTGCACTGGTGCACTGGTGCACTTACCCTACATTAAAAGTTAAACATGACAAACATTACGTGCTGGGGAAAAGTATTAGTAATATGTGCAAACCGCATGAATTTTCTTTCTTGTTCATATTTTAAAGAATGTTTTGCCAATGTATAATAATATGTAAAAACATTATGTATTTTAGGCTGTCGAATATGACAAATGCAACCACACAAATGGAACTTTTTTAATCGACGAGTATGGTTAGATAAAATAAAAGTAATATACAAAATGTTAATCTGTTTCTTCATAGCATCCAATATATTAAAACCTGCTAGACATGATATTTCCCCTCTGTCGATTTATGCCTTTCATCTCGGAAAAATAACAGAAAAAATCTGATGTGGGCACCACATGACTTCCTTATACACTTTTAGAAATATACATAATGTTAAAAAACATTGACATTGGACCCGAAACAGTTGGCTAAAAATATTTTTAAAAAATGAATTATCACCGTGTTCTGAGTTTTCTGAAAGTTAGCTAAAAACCGATTGCAAGATTTGTACTGGTAACGCTGACGAAGGCAGCAGGGACCCGAAAAAATTGGCTAAAAGTATTAAAAAAAGGAATTTTACCATGTTCTGAACTATTCTGAAAGTTTCAAATGTCTACCTAGTCGGGAAGTTAGTTAAATAATTTTTTTGTTGGACCATATAAACGCTGCCGAAGGCAGCAGGGACCTGAAACAGTTGGCTAAAAGTATTAAAAAGATGCATATTCACCGTGTTCTGAACTATTCTGAATGTTTCAAATGTCTAGCTAGTCGGGAAGTTAGTTAAATAAATTTTCTGTTGAACCATGTAAACGCTGCCGAAGGCAGCAGTGACCCGAAACAATTGGCCAAAAATATTTTAAAAATGCATTGTCACCGTATTTTGAGCTTTTCCGGAAGTTTTAAATGTCTAGCTAGTCGGGAAGTTAGTTACAAATCGATTCCAAGATTTGAACTGGTAACGCTGCCGAAGGCAGCAGGGACCCTATACAGTTGGCTAAAAGTATTTAAAAAATGCATTTTCACCGTGTTCTGATCTAATCTGAAAGTTTCAAATGTCTAGCTAGTCGGGAAGTTAGTTAAATAAATTTTCTGTTGAATCGCATAAACGCTGCTGAAGGCAGCAGAAATTGGAAACAGTTGGCTAAAAATATTTAAAAAATGCATTGTCAACGTGTTCTGAGCTTTTCTGAAAGTTTCAAATGTCTAGCTAATCGGAAAGTCAGTTAAATTGCAAGATTTGTCTAAACCGTTTTTGAGTTATTACCGTTTTTTGATACATTATGGCCAAATTTTTGTCATTATGAACCTAATTTTCCTAAATATCTCCAAAACGGAAAATCATAGAAAGTCCAAAAAGGGAGGTGCACAACTAGATGTTATAACAAACCTATGTACCAATTCGCAACTTTCTACGTCCAACCGTTTTTGAGTTATGCGACATACCCACACACACACACATACAGACGTCACGAAAAATCGTGTAAAATCCCTTATATCTCTAAAACGAGAGCTCGTGTTAAGATAACACTTGCAGGTGTGCAACTGGACATCATGAAAGTCACACGTATAAATTAGCAACATTCAGCGATCATTATTTTTCGAGCAATGTGAAATACAAAATCCATTTCGCAAATCGGGATTACTATACTTCCTTATACTTTGTATAAGGAAGTAAAAAGTGTTAAAGGAAAAGTGACATTTCGCTAACACTTTTGAGATGCATTATTAATGCAGAAGTTTCTCACGGATTTTCTTTTTTTGCTTTTTGCACATACATTCATTGGAACTATTCGATTTTTGGACGTGTACATCAATAATCTGTTCCTCAATTGTTAAGATAAAGTGTACAAAATTGTTGTAATTTTTACTGTGCATGGAACAAGTCGTTTATTTCGATCTTATAACGCGATTTTTATCTAATATTTCCGTTTTAAGAAATATTTATGATCTAATTATAAAATGTGTTGTTATGTAAAAATAATTATAAGATTAAAAAAAAAAAAAAACTTTTTATATACTATGTTTCAAATTTTCTGATGAATCATAGAGCTCTTCCCAATGTGCATAAAATTTTTAAAGTGATAATGGCGTCAATTTTTGAGAGATGCATCATTTAACTTTTTATAATTTTTTAACGTTCACGTTCAGTTAAATGTATTTATTTTTATGTCGAAAGAAAATGAATTCGTAAATTTTTTTTTTTGGCAACCATTAAATTATAGCTAATATTTTAATGGCTATTTTAACGCTATTAGGATGTTAATATTTTCGTATTTTAACTAATTATAAGAAAACTAATCAAAAATTCGAAAATCGGACTTCGAAATATTATGTTGTCACGGCGTTCTGAGCTACTGTGAAAGTTTTAAATGACTAGCTAGTAGAAAGTTAGTTAAAATTCGACTGCAAGATTTGTACAGGACAAAAAAAAACATACATACAGGCATACAAACAAAGAAACAAGAATAGAAGTTAATAAAAACGTGGTAAAATAGAGAAATTTTAAATTTATATTTACCAGATTAAAACATTTTTAGAAAATGATACAGAACACTGTGTTAAGAAATTCCTTTCTTAAGGCGAAAATGGCCTTAAAAAAAAAAAAAAAAAAAAATCTGTAATTACAATTCAGATACTGAAAGGAGTTAGAGCTCCATATAGTATGAACACCTTAATACCATGCTAAAAATAACGCTCATATTATACTTAATTAAGATATTAATTAAAATTCTTAATTAATCGTTGCTCCTAGCTAATTAATTTTTGACTTAGACTTACTTTTATTTTACTTTCTTATTATTATTATTACCGGTAGTTGCAGTTTTAAACTATTTTTCGAAAAAAAAAAAGTATTATTTTATTTTTTCAAATATTAATGTTTCAAAGAACGTAAACGGAAAAATTTATACGTTTTGTGCTAAGATATGTAATAAAACGTGAAATAAATTTTCATGAACATTTAACAAAAAATAAAACGCCTGAAACATATTAAACTTAATGCAAATAAACAGGTAACAGTACTCTCGTAACAGGTAGTTTCGAGAAAATGTTGCTTAAAGTTTTCATTTTACCACAGATCCAATATTTGTTACAAAAATAAACTTTTATAGCTCATCTTAAAGTGATGGGAAGTGAATTTTTATTTATTTATTTTTTATTTTATTTTATTTATTTATTTATTCATTTTTTTTGCCACACATTACTGTTGTCATGTAGATTTATATTTTAGCAGCAAAATTAAAATACCGAATTTTTTGTTCAGTTTTGACATTTTGACTCCTAATAGAATTATAATAAACATTTTTTTGTAAAATTTTCGACTGGTTTGAACCATTTCTTTTTCTTTTCATTACCTTTTTCGTTTTACTTCCATTACCCTACTACCGTAGGTAATGAAAGTATTGTATTCGGTCTGAAAATTCGATATCGGGTTTTCATCTGATTTACACGTTTTAAGGTTCCCTGAGTCCAAAAAAGTGGTTTTTGGCAATTGGTCAGTGTGTATGTATGTATGTGGAGAATCTTCTGGCTGTTATAGCTCAGAAACTAATAAAGATAGAGCTACGAAACTTTAGAATTGAAATACGTATGGTGTACAGATGAAGTTTCCAAATTTTGGTGAAAATTGAAAAACCGGAAGTGGGACATCGGAAACCGGAAGTGGGACCGTAAGTCAGTATCTCAAAAACGGCTCAAACGATTTTCTTCAAACTTGCTATGTAAACACTCTATTAGATGTCCTTTCGAATGATATAGTTGGTTAGTTCAGAAAAAATTGATAGGCGTCCTGTATAAATAGCTCAATTTCAGGCCTCGCAAAGGCGTTCCTTTAAAAACGGTTGTTCGGATTTTTTTCAAATTCGCCATTTTAACTCACTTTTAAATATGCTTTTGTATGTAATTATTGTTTTCCTGTCAATAATTGAGTTTAACCGGAAGTGGGACCGTAAGTCCGTATTTCAAAAACGGCTCAAACGATTTTCTTCAAATTTGCTATATAAACACTCTATTAGATGTCCTTTCGAATGATATAGTTGGTTAGTTCAGGAAAATTGATAGGCGTCCTGTATAAATAGTTCAATTTCAGGTCTCCCAAGGGCGTTCCTTTAAAAACAGCTGTACGGATTTTTTTCAAACTCGCCATTTTAACTCACGTTTAAATATGCTTTTGTATGTAATTATTGTATATGTAATTATTGTATGCAATTATTGTTATTAAAAATGTATATAAAATGCTTATAATGTGTGTAGTACTGGGTAATGGAAGTCGTGTGGCTGTTACACACCAGATTTTTTTTTAATTTAATTGAAAGTTTCACTAACACATAATAATATGTAAAAAATTTAAGTTATTTTAGTCTCTTGAAAACAACTAAAAAAAAAAAAAAAAAACACCACAATAAGGAATTTGCACACATGAGGGATTTGAACAAAATCCTATTTTTCTGGTAGTTTTAGGCCCATAAATTTCAAAAAGTTTATTAAAAATGCAAAAAATGTTCTCATTAATTTTAAAATTAACTTTAAAATGAACCAAAAATAACGTGATTTGAAAACGCTGCCTGGCGTCACACTTTATGATGCTTCAACGTTTACATTTTGTTAGTCTTCGACAGTAAGCAACAATTCGTTTTAACTTTCGTAATTATTAATCGTTTATGTGATATCTGAGCATTTCTTTTTCATCTTATAATCATTTAATATCATTATCACCCTTTTCCATTATCATTATTTTCAATTGTTTTCATTTCATGGCGGTTGTCCGATGTTTTCGTTTAATAGGATCCTGTGGAACGCTAAAGAATAGCTTTTGAGAAGCATTAGCCGTTGTATTAGTGCAGAGTGGTACAAAACAATATTTGTACTACGATTTTTTAATATCCGTCATTATTATGTAGTACAAAACCTATTTCACTGATTCAAGAAGCAAAGCAAAGCACGAAATCGAATGTAATCATTGATTATTCCCGTTTGTTGTCATAAAGAGTGACGTCACGATATATTATACTGCGTTTTCTCGATAGAGTAAATAGAGCGATGTTAAAATTGTTATAAATCAGTCATTAGAATTCATTTTTTATTATAGAAGAATAAAATCAGAAAATGTGCAAATTCCTCATTGCGAAATTTTTAACCAACAAATATCATCATTTGAAAAATAGAATGATAACATAAAATGCTGATCTGTTATTTTCTTCACAGTATCCTATAAATTCCCACCCGCTAGGAATAATATTTCTCCTCAGTCTGTTTTCGCCTTTCATCTCGAGAAAAGTAAAGGAAAAAAGTGAGAGAGGAAAAGTGACATTTCTTCTCTGACATTTTTGAGATGCATTGTTCAGGAAGAGGCTTCTCTCAATTTTTTTTTTTTTTTTTTTTTTTTTAAATATATTTTTTGAACATGCGCTCACTAGAATTGACCTATTTTTCAACTTGCACATGAATGATTTGTTCACCAACTATCAAGATGACATGTGGAATAATATGTTGCAATTTTTATCTATATGAGCCCACTAGGGAGGAATGTAGTAATGAATGGCCCATGGGAATGGAATGAATGGGCTACTACAGTGTAAAAAATAGGTTCTGAAAAATAAGTATACATTGTCTCAAAATAGCCCCGAAACAATATATACTTAACCCTTTCATTCCCCGTGATGCCAATTGGAATCATAACATTTCAGATTTTCTTTCTTACCACCTAACACTCCCGCTGAATCAACACTATTAAAATCTATATACATTTACCCACCGAAAAGTATATATTTTAGATGATTTCATTATCCTTTTTGATAATTGAAAGTATATTTTACTCTATTCTCATAACAATATCGAAATCAATTTCCTGTTTTGGGCAATTTAAGTAAATTAATTGTTTGAAATATCTTTTATTTATTTTTTTATGTTTATAATTTGTATTTTAATTAATTGCAATATGTATTTCTTCAAAATTTTGATATTTTTATTTCTTGAAAAGTTACGATTTTAAGTGGCATCAGTGGTTATATTAAACATAAATAAAGACCTCTCAGCTGCTTTGTTAGCTATATTAATTCGTACTCTGCTATTATTCCTATTAAAAATAATATATTTATATATATCACATTTGAAATAAATTTATGACTAAATATAAGATCTATTGTTTTATGGAAGGAAAAAGTTGGGAATGAAAGGGTTAAATTTGAAAACTCATGTACTCATTTTTGAGTATATTGACATGCTCAAAAATGGGGTTAACCAATAAGAATTCCAATATCCCCACGTTTGACACGTCAATGCACTCAAAAATGAGTACGTGGGTTTTCAAATTTAAGTATATATTGTTTCGGGGCTATTTTGAGACAATATATACTTATTTTTAAGAACCTATTATTTACAGTGTAATAGTTTATGAAAACGTATTTGCATGAAACGTTTTTAGATGCTATCAAGTGAAGAAGCTACTTGTTCGAACAAATATACATAAAAGATTCATTTGTTGGTGAAAAGCCATTTTTTCGGTAATGTATAAAGTTACTAAAAAACTTTTTGAAAAGTAAGTTTTATCCCCCTTAAAAAAAAAAAAAAAATAAAGCTATCTGTCATAGTAATTAGGTGGATGAAATGGCAAAGGAAAAAAAAAAAAAAAGACAGGAAAGAAAATCTCGGAACATAAAATTTTATCATAACAAATGATAATTTATATGCGATATTATGCATTTACATCGTTTAGTTTTGAAAGAAAAGGTATCATCCGTATCTATAATGTTTATAAACGGCATCTTGTAAAATTAGATTACTAATGTCATTATACATTCGAAAATGTCACGTACTTTACAATACACTAATACAAAAAGATATATACAGTCCGTAACAAAAGTATCCCAGCACTAGCAAAAATTCATATGTAAAAAAAGTACACTTAATACTGTTTTGTTAAATAAATCTTTGTCGAATCGTGTTCTTAGACTGACTAAAAACAGGATTCGACAGGGATTTATTTAACAAAACTGTATTAAGTGTACTTTTTTTACATCGAAACTTTTGCTAGTGCTCGGATGCTTTTGCTGCCGACTGTATGTATATGTTAAAAAGGTACTTTTTAAACATTTTTTTTTTTTTTTTTTAACGTTGAATCATTTTAAGACTGTGATTTAAAGACAATCCACAGTGGCGGATTGTGAACCGAAAATTGGTGAAGAGCTCAAAAATAATATTTAAGTATTTTTAACCATAATTTTATTTTGCATGGTCTTAACTAAAATTAACTAAAAATACTTATTTAAATGTAAATTTATATTCTGTAAATGAATACAGCGTAAAATACAACGTGCCTCTTCACCAATTTTCGGTGCACGAGCCGCCACTGCAATCCAACTGTACTTATTAGTAATGATTACTATCATTTTTACAGTTGTCATTTTTCCCTTGGTATTTTTTTGGTTACTGTTCTTTTCATTGCCATTTTTACATAAATTCGACATGGTAATAAATGATACAATAAATCATTCTCCTAGCCATGAAGATGTGTATTTTTACTGTTATTTCAAGCTCTCAAAAATGACAGGTAGAATTTCACCTACGCAAAATTTTCAACCTACAAATATTACCATTTGAAAAGGGGGGGGGAAGAAAAAAAAGAAAATATAAAATGCTGATTTGTTGTGTTTCTTTACAGTATCCTATAAATTCAAATCTGCAAGGGATGATATTTCACCTTTCTCGGTTTACGCCTTTTATCCCAAGAGAAATAACGGAAAAAGTGAGAGTGGGAAAAATGACATTTTGCTGACACTTGGGGATGCATTGTGTAGGAGAAAGTTCTCTCAGTTTTTCTATTTTTTTTTTTTTTTTTTTTTTTTTTTACTCTACGCAAATTCATCTTTGTTTATTCGAGTCGACCCATTTTTCGATTTGCACTTAAGTGGTTTATAATGCTCGCAAGCTGCCAAGATGAGAAGTACAAGAAATATTTTCATTTTTATCGATTTAAATTCAGTATATATGACGCAAATAGATTGTCTAGATTTTATAGCGTGATACGCATAGAATAATATTTTAATTATTATTATCGTATCTAAGATATATTTATTTCACATACTATTGTAAAATATATATTGCTTAGGAAATCGAATTAACTTTTGATAATAAAAAAAATTTGAGATAGAGTTGTAGTCCGAAATACCCCCTCCCTCAAGTTAGTTGTTAATTTAGCTTGTACTGTGTATGCAAAATTAAAATTGAAAATATTGATATGAAATATGATTGATATGACATTGCATGCATGAAAAATTTCAGCTCACTCAGATGATAAGAAGTGGGTAAAAATTTGAAAACAAAATTTTAGCTGAAATCGGACACTTTTAAGTTCGTTACTGCGTGAATTGCCATCGCAATTATACATGTATGCAACGTTTCAGCTAATTCGGAAAAAAGATAGTGGATGAAAGTTTGAAAATAAATTTTGAATTGGGTTTGAGGGCCATGCGCTTCCAGCCCCTCTGCCCTTACCAATCCTTCCTGAATCTGTTATAACTTTATCATGTATTGTTATCAGAGTTATGCATGTATGGAAAGGAAGTGGGCTAAAATTTACTTGCAATTTCCCCGATATATATATATATATATATATATATATATATATATATATATATCTATATATCGGGTGGTTCAATCAGTCTCAACCATTTGTTAGATTTAAAAAAAAAAAAAAAAAAAAAAAAAATCTTATGCATTTATACATACTTGCAATAACAGAAAGTATTCTAATTATATGTTTTTTTTTATGCAGTATATTTTATAAGTAGTCGTACATTTAAAAGATATAGAAAAAAAACAATATGGTTGTCCTATATACAAAAATTTCAAATTAGAAAAATAAAACCCTGCCTTTAAAAAAAAAAAAAAAAAAATATATATATATATATATATATCCGATACCTACTATACATAACATGTTTTACGATTATATTTTAATCATTTAATTACTTTATTTTATATACAGGGTCATGTCAAAAAACTTTTTTTACTATAAGGTCTGTTAATATAATACGCTCCTTTAATGTAATATAATAAGGCAAAAAAAAAAAAAAAAAAAAAAAAACAGCTGCTTGTCATCAAAAGAAAAGAAAGATGGTCTTCTGATAAAACACATAGAATCATGCGGTATGATAATTAGAATGAAGTTTATCTTGATGTAAAAGACCAAAACAGATTTTAACACCGTATAAAATTTTGTACAGTTCCGAACAAGCTTTTTGTAATATTGTAGGTAAAACCAGAGACATATTATCACACGGACAAATCAACCATTGCCCAAAGCCCCAAAAACAATATATTTTTTTTTTTTTTTTTTTTCTCTCCTTTCTTTTTATTTTCTCTTCTATTTTCTTTATTTTCTTTCTTTCTTTTTTCTTTTTTTTAAATATTAATATATAATGGAAATTTAGAAAACGAATTTACTAAATTTACAGTAATTTAAACATTTACAATTTATCACACTTTAAATAATTTCAGCCCATAAACCATAATGATAAAAAAAATTTCTGTGTGTCCCTGTAAACAAAACTAAAAGAGCTAAATTCACCAAAATCATTAAGGTTAGTGCAACGGTGAGCTATAACATGCGTACTAACTTTGAGCTCAAGTGAACAAAGCATTTAGACGTTATTGTGTTCATTCACATACATGCATATGTATCACCGTAAAATTTGCAAAAATGGCATTAGGTACCTCAAAAATTTTCAAAACATCCAAAATATCTAAGTCGAATTTTGGCCATGATTAAAATACTTTCCTTATATATGTACGGGAAGTAAAAAATGTATACAATATTCTCATTTTGAACATATTTTAATCGCAGAAAAAGCAGCTTGTTAATTATAAACTAAGTTGCAGCCGAATATAATTATTACTTTACGAACATACATATGTAAGGAAAGTACTGTAATCAGGTCAAAAATCCGACTTTGAGATTTTGGTGTTTCTACACGTTTTGAGGAACCCTGAATTCATTTTGACTACTTTTACGGTGATGTAATATATGTGTGCATAGATAGCGCCTAAACGCTTTGTCCAAATGAGTTGATAGTTGGTACGTATGTTACAGGTCACCGTAGTACGAAACCTTATTGATTTTTGAGAATCTAGCACTTATAGTGTTTTTTTTTTTTTTTTTTTTTTTTAATTTAACGACTTCTCTTACTTTAATTGATTTATATAACCATTATTTAGTTAATGTTCAAAAAGTCGAGCGGAATCACTCCAGATTATTATTATTATTGATACAATCAATACATTTAAAGATGCAATATCTGCGGACTGTGTGTTGCATGCTTCTTATTAACTTTTTTTTTTTTTTTTTTTTTTTTTTACTTACAGAATAAGGAACGCATTATTTTCAGTAGAATATTTCCTTTTACAAACGAAATGTACAGGGTGTAAATTAGATGAGTAGAAATATCAATTTATGGGACCAAAGCAAGGGTTAAATTTTAGTGCTCAAATTATGTAACTGAACATTAATGTAATATATAATGGGTGGAAGTAGGGTCCCAAAATCTCTTAAGTCTTGAGGACCCACGTTTGTTTTGATCGGGACCTAGCTTCAATTATAAGATAGAACGATATCTTAAGGTAATTCATGTCATCTAATGAAGATTACAACTGCTGTGCGTCAAAATTTGATTCAATTTGTTAAAAAACTATTAACATTGCATTTGCCAATCTTTTTATAACAACTAATATCGCCCAGTGACAATTTTTTTTAAAGTAAGTATGTATTTAATTAATAAATTAATAAATTAAAAATTTTTGTGTAAACTTTGTTGCTAGCAAATATTCTACCCTTAAAACTCCATTGCTGCACCTCAACGTAAATCAACGACAGAATTGCAATATTTTAATTCACATAATTTTAACTCCTGCAAAATAGAGCTACTTAAAATTCATAAAAATAAAAATGAGCATTTTTTTCCAGAATCTAAATATATGCAATATTTCAATACCATTTATTCTTATGGGCTTAATACTGAATGAGTACAAAACTTTGAATAAACACCAAAAAACGTAATAAACTCGCAACAATTGTTTCGGGTGGAAAGAACACACGACCCTTTGTCAGGCGAACAAAGTAGGCACGAGTGCTGCAGTCAAAGCGTCAACTTGTTGCGAGTTTACTGCATTTTATGGTGTTTATTCAAAGTTTTGTACTTATTACTTTAAAACGCCAGTTCTGTGGCGCTTTCTTATCGACACAGAATGCTTTAACAAAGTTGTCAAAGTATATTTAAACATTATTCCCATACATGATTATACGACAATCTATGCACAGCTTAATCATAAAATTAATACTAAAACTACTTTTATTACAAACGTGGTTGTAAATCTTCTGATATTCTTAGTTCTAAAAATGCCATGATTAAGAAAATTTAAGAGTTGTGTAGTCTTCATATCTTATTATCTACAATGGGTTTTTTATACGAAAATCTATTTTTGCAATTAAAAAAAAGAAAGTATTTAGTTAACATTTAAAAGTATTTTTAACGAATTTAAACTGAACCTGGATCAGCATTTTTCTCATATTTTTTCTCACATTATTATATTCAAAATTAAACAGTATAATCTAAAAAATAATAAAAACCTAACAACCTTCAACCAAATACCCAAATTACTGTTAATTTTTCAAACCGAATTTTTAATAAAATTAACATTACTTCTATTATTAATTTTAAAGAATGTCCATTTTCATTAAAATATATAAATATATCTCGCACCTTTATATATCGAATTCAACTTAGAAAAATATTTAAATATAAATCTATATCAAAATCCACGGTATTAATAATAATAATAATAATTCATGTAAATGCAAAAATCCTTTGGAAAAATATGTTGACAGAGCACATGGTCATATAATTACTGGTAACCTAAATATTGTAAACGGTAGTAATCTAAAAAAAAAAAAAAAAAAAAATACGGAGTATGAAATTAAATTTCGACTTCCTCTAAAATTAATATTTATCCAAAAATTAAACAATTTTCATATGATCTTGATTTGTTTATATGTAAAATTTTAATTAAATATAAAACTTTTACATTTTTTTAATCAGTGAAAATGTATAGTATTATTAAAATTTATTAACGAATTAAAACTTAACTATCATCATTTAGCACGCTACAATAAATCTGATCTAATTAAATCAATAAAAGTTCTTGAAAATTATTATGTGATAACTTATGTAGACAAATCTCCAAATAACTATGCTATTTATATGTAAACAATATTACAAATCTCTTTTAAACAGCTCAATATATAATAATAACAAAAAATTTTCTTTAACTAAAAATAATAAATTAAACGATAAAGTTTACCAAAATAATTAACTCAGTTAAAATGGAGAAAGGGTTTCTGGCTATCCTGAAAAGACATTGGCCGCAAAATTTTATCGCTAATCTCGCCATACTGCAAACCAGTAGCCAGCGTAGATTTTTGGTCTCGGCATTGAATTTGGCGATTCGTCATCGAATTTAACGACTTGGCGAACGAATTTGGAGAAAATTTGTAGTTTAGGGTTCACAAAGTATAGAAGCTCTAACTTCAATAATAACAGAGTTCTGGAATATTCTACAAAAGTTCATTGGTTTATTTCGCGAAACTAAATTCTTCTATTTAAACTATTGTTAATAATAGAAAAATCAATAGTTATTATAAACTAATTAAACTTTGTTTTAATAATTTTAATTATCCATATCTTGTCCCCCAAGTTTAATAAATCTCCTGTTAAATTTCGAACGCTTACTATTGGCTGTAATACATAAATAACAATCCTAAAAGACTGTTGCTTGATATTCTGAAAAAAAGTTTATAACATTACTTCTAAAGAAAATAATTTTCACTGTCTTAAAAATAACTACCAACTCATTCATAACATAAAAAAATCTCAAAATTGTTAATAATAATCTTACTTATGACTTTCAAGATCTATTTAACGTTAATATATTGTCAAACCTCTATAAAAATTATAAATGATCTTTTTAATAAATACAAAGATCAAATTAAATTACGCATTAACTTTAATGATGAAAATTTTAAAACACTTCTTAATTTCATAATATATAATCACTATATCTTACATAATAAACTTATCTATTTACAAAAATTGGGAATCCCGCAAGGCGGATGCAACTCCAGTATAAAGGCTGATCTTTATCTTTATTAATATGAGTGCGAATTTAGTTATGACAATATTTTACTTTACCGTTATATTGATGATATAATTATTTTCTGCTCTAATAATAAGTCACCCGATTCATTTACATTAGATAATGCTTCTAATTTAATTTTAACTTAAAATAAACATAAAAATAAATCAATTAACTTTCTAGACCTTAAAATTCAATTTAATTATAATAAAATTTGTACTGAAATATATGATAAAAAACAAGATTTGGCTTTATATAAGCTAAATTTGTTTACTCATTTTAATTCATGTCTCCATCTTTCTGTATATAGAAATATCATATACAATCACTTGTTTCGAATAAATAATTTATGCTCAGCAAAATACAAAAACAAATATAGTAATAAATTTATTAAGGATACTATTAATATGGAATTCTCCCCCCAAAAAACTCTATTTATTTATTAATAGATCGATAAATATCTTTGTTATTAAAAAAAAAAAATACACCGGCATATGTATAAAAAAAATTAATAATAAAAGACAATAAAAGAGGTGAGAGATGGGTGGGCAGATGTTTTATTAAAGAGATAGGGTGGTGTCGTTTGGCTGGATGGTTGGGTGGATGCTGAATTAATAAATAATAATAATAATAATAATAAACCTTGAAATGATTGTTCCATTTACTTTAAATAACACTTTATTTATTGATTGTAAGCTAAATTTTTACTTATTAAATTAGAAAGTTGAATGATAATAAAATTTGTGATGATAAAAGACAAGATTTTGCTCTAAGCTAAATTTGTTTACTCATTTAAATTCATGTCTCCATCTTTCTGTATATAGAAATATATTCAATCACTTATTTCGAATAAATAATTTATGCTCAGCAAAATACAAAAACAAATATATTAATAAACTTATTAAGGATACTATTAACATGGGATTCTCAAAAAACATTTTTTTTAATTCATTAATAGATCGATAAATGTCTTTATTATTAAAAAATAATATATATGCCGGTATATGTATCACAAATAAACTAATAATAAAAGATAATTAAAGAGGTGAAGGATGGGCGGGCGGATGTTTTATTTAATAGGTGGGTTGGTGTGTTTGGTTGGATGGTTGGGTGGAATGCTAAATTAATAAAAAAAAAACTTGAAAGGATTGTTCCATTTACTTTAAATAACGCTTTATTTATTGACCGTAAGCTAAATTTTTACTTTTAAATTAGAAATTAAAATAAATAAAAAAAATTATTTACTAAAATTAATTAAATAAAAAATCATAAATGAAAAATACTCTTCAGATATATTTATTCCACTTTTTTATATATGCTGCTTTTATAATTATGAAAAAGTAATAAATAACTTTCAGCATATCTATCTTATAAACTTTAATAAATTTTAAATCCAACGTTTCGGCTAAATTCCTTCATTAGCCTTCCTCAGGGAAGAATGATGTTAAAAAACACATAAACATAGAAAATTTAAGTACATGATACCACAATTACAACTTCAAAACATTTAACAGATGATTACACAAATTGTAAAAATATACTATATACATTTTTAAAAATATGCTAAAACACTCAAAGGAACATGAAACATGATCACTACAAGACAAGGATAAAGAGCTACTAAAGCAAAGGTTAAAAATATCAAAATTGCGGGGTTGCCAGAACTAAATTAAAGCAGGGTAACCATAAATTAATTTAAGCCCAAGAAATGAAGCCAAATTGAGGGGGGGTTTACGGATAAGGAATCGTTACAAATTTCTGATTTTCTTTTAATAATTTCGAATGATTCATAAAGAAGTGCTTGGTTTCTATTGTCAGTATTGTAAATTATTTTGGCATTTTCAAAATCGGGGTCAATGGGATTAGTATTATAATTTCGTGAAAAAGCTGTGTTGGGTCTATTATATTTTAAATCTGCAATTTGCTCCTTCATTCTATCACAAAAAGGTCTATTAGTCATACCTATATAGTAGTTAGTTTTATTATCCACTTTATATGGGATTTCATAAACACCAGATTTTAATTTGGGGGGAGGAGGATCAAGTTTTTTAGAAATTAATGAATTTAATTTTAAAGGAGCTTTAGCAACCAAATTAACTTTTTTATGTTTAAATAATTTAGAAATTCCCTCATGAAGAGAGGGCAAATATTGAATTTTCTTAAACTTACTCTTAGAAGATTTATTATCATTAGAAGATGAAGAAGGGGGAGGAGGGGACATAATTTTATAAATTAATTTATTTATTGTCTTGATTTTATAACCATAATTAATAGCCAAATTATAAATAAAATCGATTTCATGGTCTAAGGCCTCAAGGGTAGAACTATGACTAAAAGCACGTTTAATCAGAAATCTAAAATTAGCTATTTTATAGGACCAGGGTAAAGGATAATTGCTATGAAAAGTATATGGAATAATATTGGGCTTTCTATAAACAGAAGTTTCAACATATTGATTAAATCGTTTAATTTTAATATCCAAAAAGGTTAATAATCCAAAATAATGATAATATTTTAACCTTTTTGGATATTAAAATTAAACGATTTAATCAATATGTTGAAACTTCTGTTTATAGAAAGCCCAATATTATTCCATATACTTTTCATAGCAATTATCCTTTACCCTGGTCCTATAAAATAGCTAATTTTAGATTTCTGATTAAATGTGCTTTTAGTCATAGTTCTACCCTTGAGGCCTTAGACCATGAAATCGATTTTATTTATAATTTGGCTATTAATTATGGTTATAAAATCAAGACAATAAATAAATTAATTTATAAAATTATGTCCCCTCCTCCCCCTTCTTCATCTTCTAATGATAATAAATCTTCTAATAGTAAGTTTAAGAAAATTCAATATTTGCCCTCTCTTCATGAGGGAATTTCTAAATTATTTAAACATAAAAAAGTTAATTTGGTTGCTAAAGCTCCTTTAAAATTAAATTCATTAATTTCTAAAAAACTTGATCCTCCTCCCCCCAAATTAAAATCTGGTGTTTATGAAATCCCATATAAAGTGGATAATAAAACTAACTACTATATAGGTATGACTAATAGACCTTTTTGTGATAGAATGAAGGAGCAAATTGCAGATTTAAAATATAATAGACCCAACACAGCTTTTTCACGAAATTATAATACTAATCCCATTGACCCCGATTTTGAAAATGCCAAAATAATTTACAATACTGACAATAGAAACCAAGCACTTCTTTATGAATCATTCGAAATTATTAAAAGAAAATCAGAAATTTGTAACGATTCCTTATCCGTAAACCCCCCCTCAATTTGGCTTCATTTCTTGGGCTTAAATTAATTTATGGTTACCCTGCTTTAATTTAGTTCTGGCAACCCCGCAATTTTGATATTTTTAACCTTTGCTTTAGTAGCTCTTTATCCTTGTCTTGTAGTGATCATGTTTCATGTTCCTTTGAGTGTTTTAGCATATTTTTAAAAATGTATATAGTATATTTTTACAATTTGTGTAATCATCTGTTAAATGTTTTGAAGTTGTAATTGTGGTATCATGTACTTAAATTTTCTATGTTTATGTGTTTTTTAACATCATTCTTCCCTGAGGAAGGCTAATGAAGGAATTTAGCCGAAACGTTGGATTTAAAATTTATTAAAGTTTATAAGATAGATATGCTGAAAGTTATTTATTACTTTTTCATAATTGAAAAATACTCGTTTTGATCTTGTTATTATGATTCTTAGAAATACAGACTATAGCTTCATAAGTAATAATAATAATAATAATAATAAAATAAAAATAAAAATTATCAAAAGCTAACAAAATAATAAAAACTTACTTTCATTACGCAATAGATAAACTAGATAAACATTAAGCAGTGGATTTTTATCAAAGCAAAATATATATGTATTTTTTAATTTCTAAAAATGAAATGTTTCTATTAAAATTTAATTAAGTTAAGAGAAAATAAATTATAATTGTTTTAATTTTACAAAGATGATGGCAGCTTTGCAGTAAATTCTAGTAACGGGATTTGTCTCTACGAATGTAAAATCTATAATTTTGGTATAGCATTTTTTTTTTTAATAAATGGTCTATAATACTTAATAAATATTCATTATGCTGATAAATAAACCTTGCTTGATATTATTTAGATCTGTAATTGTAATTTAGATTAGTAATAATTAATTAAAGTAAGTTTTAATTGATTAATAATTATTGTTCTTAGGTCATATTGATAGCTTCAACTAAACTTTGTGATTGCTTAAATATTTCATACTACTTATGAGGAGTGTGTTTTTATACATCTGCTTTATTATATTCTTTCTTTCTTTCTTTCTTTTTTTTTTTTTTTTTTTTTCATTTTTCTTTTTTTTGTTCCCGTCATTTAATTTTTTTTTTTTTTTTAAAGATGGGTCATTTTTTGTGTACTTTGTATATATCGCGTGCAAAAAATGGAAACCTTGCATTTCTTACCTCAATGTTGGGGTGGTGACTCGTGATAAACTACCTCTACAATCTGAGCATTTTTTTTTTTTTTTTCATTTTGTTATTGTCAATTCATATAAAAAACTTTTCTTTTAAAAATGTCCTTCTTTTTATGTTTATTGATATTTTGTGTTTTCATTGGAATTAATTAATTTAAAATGAGTATTCTGTTTTTCAAATCTAAAAAAAAAAAAAAAAAAAATACTGGTCACATTGGTTTTTGTGGGTTGTTGTGACAAAATTTTCATCTGTTTGCTTTTCGTTTTCATTCTTAATGTTATAATAAAATATGTATATAAGCCTCTTTATTCACATGAAGATGTATAACCCTATGAAAGTTTCTATCTTATTGCCTCGAACTCCGTTACGTCAAAGTTTTTCTGAGAAGCATTTTAATAGCAAAGAACACTGCCGATATCGTAACAATATATTAACAGTTTGAAAACAGAATTAACAAAGTTTTACACACTTAAAAGATAAAATAAAAATAAAATAAAATAAAATAAAAATAAAGTAAAATAACATATATATAAATAATTTCTGCTGTCAAAAAAAAAAAAAAAAAAGATTAAAAAAATAATAAAAACTAGTATGCTGTGGCCACCACAAGACTTTCTTCTATATTTTCCTATACAAATTCACGCAGTAACAATATTAAAAAAAAAAAAAAAAAAAAAAAAAAAAAAAAAAAAAAAAAAAACGATTTTTTTTCAAAGTTTTTTTTCGTTAAAAAAAAAAAAAAAAAAAAATCGATAACTTTGTTTTAAATTATCACATATTTATAGTTCAACCATTCGTTTTAAAGATATTGACGAGACCTTTCGAAAGATACCCATCTTGAAAATTTACCCCCCCCCCCCCCGGGGGTACTTCCTCCTGGGGGGGAAGCGATGACCGAGATTTTTTTCCTAATTAACTACTACTATTATCAATAATTCATATTAATTTCACAATCACAGGTTAAGAATAACTCCCGTTATGTACATTTATACGAAATTTTGTCCAATACTGCCATGTTAAAAATTTAGAAAAAATACGATCACAGCACCACCTGTTGAGTGATTGATCCCCAAATCTAATCAGCCCCAGTTTATCTCAGGGGCCAACTATATACCAAGTCTGGTTAAATTTCGTTAAAAAATAAATAAATAAATAAATAAATAAATAAAATACGATTTTTTTTCTAAGTTACTTTTTGTTAAAAGTAAAAAAAAATCGATAACTTTGTTTTAAATTATCACAGATTTATAGTTCAACCATTCGTTTTAAAGGTATTGACGAGACCTTTCGAAAGATACCCATCTGGAAAATTTACTCCCCTCGAGGGGGGACTTCCCCCCCCCCCCCAGGGAGGTTCACGAGACTCCTACGCATACAAATTTTTCCCCAGTTGACTACCTCTATTATAAATAATTCTTGTAAATTTCATAATGATTACTAAAAAATAATTCTCTTTATGCACATTTATACAAAATTTTGTCCTATATCACCATGTTAAAAATTTACAAAAAGGGGGATGGCAACGCAACCTGTAAGACAATTTTTACCAAAAGTTGATAGGCACTAATTTATGTCAAGGTACAACTACATACTAATTTGTATGAAATTCTGTGCAGTAGTTCCTGAGATACAGTTGCCACAAAATTTTGTCACACACACACAGAGAGACAGACTGACAGACAGACAGACAGACAGACAGACATTTTCTAAAAAGGGTCAAATCGTGTTCTACAGCTCTCAAAACGTGTAAATCCATCAAAAACCCGAGGTCGAAAATTTTTACGAATCCAATACTTTCTCTATATTACATATAGAAGAAAGTAATAACGTTGGAATAAAGCAAAAAGGCGTTTCTTCTATGCGACGTCGTGTTTGAGGCTTTAAAAAATAAGTAAGGAAAAATAATTCCTGAAAATTATGTTACATGACAAGCCATTGTATTAAATTTTAGAAAAATTGCACATGCAGGCAGTTTTAACAACGATAATTTTAAATATAAAGGATTGCGCGTATAAGATTAAAAAGCGGATAAAAAAGGTATTTTTATGTGTTCATGGTATCATATGAGAATACATTTTTCTGCAATTCACATTAACCATACATTTCGCACGATACTATATTTAAACCTCTCCTTCTGCTAAAAATAGGCTAAAAACGTAAGACAAATTTCATATTTCCATAATAATATATAAATTCTAATAATTCAGAATTTTGCTATTGTTAATAATGCATAACTTTCCCAAATAAAGGATTAAAAATCAGAACTGAGATTTTCTTTCCTCTCTATTACTTCTACCATTTCCACGAATAGCTCTACCGAAAATAAACCGAAAGTAAAAAATGAAAAACGCTGATCTCTTCTGTTTCACAGTCTGTATCCCGATATAGAAAAGGATATTTTCTCCGAAAATTCCTTAATTCGGCTTAAGAATTTCATCTGGGATAAAAAGGAAAAGTGACAATTTGCTGACACTTTGTGATATCTTAAGGAGGATTAAGTTCTTCTCGATTTTCCCACTTTTCGCGCTTGCGAAGTCCGTCTAATCTCCGATTTCACCTATTTTTTAGTTTACGCGGTAGTATAAATTAGTTTTATAAAATCTGGTGTGTAACAATCACACGACATCCATTACTCACTAATACACATAGTATACACCACGCGACAAAAAGGTAGGTACAAAGGGTTTTTTCTTTGATTTTTCATAAAATAACATTATCTAAATTGAGCTTATCATTTAATATTATCATGAAAGAACACTATTCCCGGACTCATTTTTGTTTTAAGACTCATTTAGAAAAGTTTTAAAACTAAAATTTTTCTAATTTAAGACTACCCTCAGCGACTAAAAGATAGGAACAAAGGTTTTTTTTTTAATTTTTTCATAAAATAACATTATCTAAATTGCGCTGATCCTTTATTATCATAACAAAATATTATCATATCAAAAACATATTAAATATTTGAATCATATTCAAAATAATCATATTAAAAAAAAAAAAAAATGTTCTTATCTTTTTGTCGCGGTGTGTAGTCTTAAATTAGAAAAATTTTAATCTGAAAATTTTTCTAAATTGGTCTTTAAAAAAAAAAAAAAAAAAAAAAGTCTTGAAATAGTGTTAATTTATGATAATAATAAATGATAAGCACAATTTAGATTATTTTATGAAAAATCAAAGATAAAACCCTTTGTATATATCTTTTTGTCGCGGGGTGTATAACTGACCTACCTAATGAAGAATTCTGTCAATGTTCCTGTAATAACCAAGTAAAACATACTCAAGGACATTGAAAAAGAGGTTTATCTAGCAAATTTGAAAAAACATCGTTAGAGAAGTTTTTTTTAAAGAAGTAAGACTTTGTAAGGGTTTTTTTTTTTTAAGGAAGGTCACTTGTAAGACTAAAATTAACTTCTTTATACAATACCTCTATCAATTTTCCTGAACACATACGAAAGGACATCTAAAAGGTTATTTATACAGTAATTTTTAAAAAATTCGTCAGATCCGTTTTTGAGATACGGATCTACGATCTTACTTCTGGTTTTCCAATTTTCAACAAAAGTTTGAAAATTCATCTGTACACTAGAGCTACTTGTCTGAATTCTGAAGTTTTGCCATTCTGATTTCATTAGAAATATGATTGTTAGAAGATTCCCCACATACATACAGTCGGCAACAAAAGACTCCGAACACTAGCAAAAATTCCTGTATAAAAAAAGTACACTTAATACAGTTTTGTTAAATAAATTCTTGTCGAATCCCGTTCTTAGTCAGTCAAAAAACGGGATTCGACAAGGATTTATTTAACAAAACTGTATTAAGTGTACTTTTTTTATACAGGAATTTTTGCTAGTGTTCGGAGACTTTTGTTACCGACTGTACGTACACACACACACACTGATCAATTTCCAAAAAAAAAAAAAAAAAACATTTTTTTGGACTCAGGAGCCCTTAAAACATGTAAATCAGATTAAAACTCGATATCGAATTTTAAACCTAATACAATAATTTCATTACCTATGGTAGTCAGGTAATGGAAGTTATCGAAATTTGTTTCGTATAAATTTTAATAGTTTTCCTAGAATAGTAGAATGTTGTCAGCGGAGAGTGGAGGGATGTCTTAATAAAAGGTACTATCCCGTATCCACGCTAGTTTCAGAGAAAATCACAAAAGCGTTCGAAAATTTACACTATAAAAATTTCATGAAAGTCTAAGCCAATAATCCAAAAGACTAGACCGACAAACTCAACCTCGTTTTGAAACCGGTGCCTTTGTCTAAGAACTTGGAGAGCTACCTTTCGGCCACTGGTGGGACCCCGAACAAATATGAAAAACAAGTGTTCATAATTAATGAGTGATGCATGATTTTGCATTCTTGGTAAAAAAAAAAAATTACTCAATCATTCTCTGATTCACTCTTTTATTTACCATACCATCCCGTAATATGGAAAAATGTATCATAAATAGTGAATCCTATATCATTTTACTTTCTGGTTTTTAAATAATGTTCAATGAATGATTTCCTGACATGTTCCCATTTTTATTACAACCATACTCCGTAATATGGAAAAGCGTATTCATAATTAATGAGTGATGTATGATTTTGGTTTCTTGAATTTAAGTAATATTCACTCAATTATTCTCTGATTTATTATCCTTTTTATTATAACTATACACCGTGATAAGAAAAAAAAGTTTCATAATTTGTGGATGATGCTTGAGTTTTTTGTCTTGTTTTAAAAACATCCCCTCCATTATTATCTGACTCATTCTCACTTTTAATGTAACTGCACACTATAATGTAGGAAAATTGTTCATAATTTGTGAGAGCTATAACATTTTACATTCTGGTTTTTAATAACACTCAGTTAATTATTATCTTACTCACTCTGTTTAAGTATGGACATACTATAGAAAAATGTTTCATCTTACTTCATATTAGGTAACCTACTGCGACGATTTTATAACAGACTAGCAGGCTTTGCTCACTTCGCTGGGTACTATTTAAACAAGTTGTCAAAATTCCATATCATTATTAATAACCTAAGTTAAAGTTCCCATTGTGTTCGGTAGAGGTTTTCCCCGCTCGCGACGTGAAGAGTCCGGATCCCCACTGCCTCTGGCGTAACTTACGTGCTTCTTACTTCCCCTTCCCCAGCGGGTAAGTCAGGACCCGATTAACCTTACAACTGAGGGGAAGCACAAATCCATTTGAGGGCTCCCACTGACTTCTTGGTCTAAAGACTCATACAAACATCTTGAAAAAATTATAAATTTTTCATTAAATTTTGTAGTTACCTGGAATTGAGGACAAGTAAATTCGCTTAAAACATAGACAAGCAAATTCACTTGATTTTTGTATCAAGATATAAACTGGTAAAAGCCTATATTCACCACAATACATGAAATTATTCCATTATAAATGAATGTTTAAAAGTTTTATTAGCATACATCCTATATGATCTAGAAATGATAGTTGTGCAGTCAGGTAGGACTGTGACGTTTTATAATCAGGCAATGCTTTTAGACCACAAGCTTACAATTCGGGCCCATTTTTTTGCAAAATTTGGGGCCTTTTCAAAATTTTCCAGGGGAAGCACATGCTTCTCGTGCCTATTGGGTAATCAGGCCCTGTGGTAAGTTCAAAGTTTTGCGAAATCCCATTGATTTCAAAAGACAAATTCAGCGATGAAAAGGGGGTCTCGTTTAGAGTAGAAATTAGCACAATCACAAAGCGTAAAAATTCAGGGAAAAAATGAGGCTCAGCATCATACGGCGCCACACGCTGATAATCTATCCCCTCGCAATAGTACCTTTAACTTATCCTAATTTTCTACGTGATTTTAGTAATGTTTTGTTGCGATCATTTGGTACGAACCAAAATTAGGCACAAGGACAGCATCGAACTGCGCCACACACTGATATTCTATCCCCTCTCGCAATAGTACGTTCAAATTATCCTTTTCTTAACTAATAGTACATTTAAGAAACTGTATGGAAAGTAACGAAACTGACACTAATAGAATCGCGAAGCACATTATTACGTGATTCTATTAGTGTCATTTTAGTTATTTTTCATGCAATTTCTTAATATTTCCCATGTAATAATCCCGTAATACAAGATTTTGAGAAATATTGTTCTATTCTGCCATGTTATGAAAATCCTCGCTCTACTATGAGTTAAAATCAACTCAACTCCACTTTGCGGAACAACTTAAATCTACTTTCTGAAATCTCAAGCAGTTTCATAAAAAAGAAAAATATAAGAAAAGAAAATGGTTTGTTTTCTTTTGCATAAAAACCAGAAATTTAAAATGTGCTGCCACATGATTTTTCACTTCTTTCGATATATGTTTTTTATTTGACGTAGAAAAGAGAAAGGAAAATTGGCACATTACTGACATTTTCTGATGCGTTGTAGAGGAGAAAATTTCTCTCGTTTTTTTCCCTTTTCTCTCTCTTTGCACGTTTGTCCTTTATTTAGCATAAGTCATTTTTCGGTTCAATTGATCTTGCGACGATTTTGCGCTATTCGTCAACTGCCATTGTTAATAATTGTTCAAAAAAAAAAAAAAAAAAAAATCTATGGATTGTCGTTTCTTACAAATAAAAATACAATTTATTTTTAAAGGCATTTTAATTCATCTGCATAATAAGGAAAAGAGTTTGTTCTAAAAATTAATATTGTTTTGTTTTATTCATTGAGAATCAATGAACGAATATTCCAGTATCATGTAAACTACGAATGAAATTTTATTTAATTTTATCTTAAAACGTTCTTGTGATTGTAGCGTAATTTTTTTTTTCTGTTTTTTTTTTTTTTTTTTTGATAAATTGTCTTTTTTTTTTTTTCTTATTTTATTCAACTGAAGTGTACGCGGGAAAATTATGGTTAAAATTTAATATTCTTTATACCTGTAGGGTAAGTGCACCAGTGATTGACACCTTTAGAGCAATCTCTGATGTTTTCAATGTTCTAGTGATCAGAAAATATTTTTAGAAATCTTAAGTTAATACATATGGCATGAAAGACATTCAGAACCACGTATAGGTTAAAATATATACATTTGATAACATTTTTTTTTTTTATGAATTTTTATTTAACACCCACTCAATGTTCCAGTAATGGGCAGTTTTTCTTTTTATTAGTAATTAGAATCATATGTTTCAGTGTTTGACACTGCTAGATATTCATTTTACCAGTTATTAGCACCATAGGCTTCAGTGTTTTACATAAAATGTTAAAATTCTTATATATGTAAAATATATGATTTTATTATTTTTCTTATTTATTAATTGTTTCGGGATAGATGTCAATTACTGGAGCATGCCAATCACTGGAGCACCTAACCTATATTGTTTTAGCTATGATATCATTTCCAGTGTTAGTTTTTGAAAACTTTGGCTTTTATTATTAAGAAGATGTGGACTAAAACGGTAATAATTAGGAAAATAATTTTCTAGCGCTTATTTTACAAAACTCACACAATCGATTTCAAATAGAGTCTGTCCCAAAGTTGCCTCTTATATTATTCCTCCAAGGTGCTAGCTGTGTTTTGGTAGACTCAATATATGGCTCCTACGGTATCATTTTTATTGCGGCAGCCATCTTTAGTAGAAAACAGTTAGCTTCATTTACTCTGCATGCCGATGTGCTGTCGGCCAACCCCTCTTACATAATTCCTCTCCAGGATAAATACCGCGAATAAGGCATTCTCAAATTGCACCTAAATTTAAATCCGACCTTGGATTAAAATAAAGTATTTGTATTTGGTTTGAATGTAATCAGCTAGATCCCCTATAAATACAGGCCGATTCACATCACAGATTACTATACAGCTAGGACAGTGAAGCTAAAACGCGAACCGGAAAGATAGTGGCACCACTAGTGTCAGCTGAGGGGAACTACATGTGTTAAGTCTACGTGAATAGCATCTTTGATCGAACATTGTTTTTCTATTTCGCGATTAGTTAGTAGCAGGTTAGTATGTTAAGTTTTCTTTTGCTTCACTTTTTATTATTTTTGAATTCACGAAATCATACTAAAAACATTCACAGCTATTATTTTAAGAAATAAAATTAATTTTTATTCAGTTTAAAAATATATTTTGCCAAATACATTTATATTCAAGTACAAATTAAAATAACAAACTGTAATTCTGAAATAGCAATGTGAAATCTTAAATATTTAACGTTGCTTGGTTTAAATAATACAAAATGCTTTAAAATGAAAAAAAAAAATTTCGGTTTATACATATTTTCGAAATTTATTTTCTTAATATTTAGTACTTGCTTCTTAAAATAAATTTCTTTTGACAATCAAGTTTGTAAACAATAACAAATTTGCTGAAAGTAAACATCAATACAATGGTTGGTTGGTTGTTAGGAATGACATTGCACTAGTACTGTGCTATGAACATAGATACAATAAAAATAAGACGAGGGATTGCGTAAGCTGGAAAGCTAAAAAACCTACAGCTGTTGCCAACAGGGTCACCGTAGTCCACAATTTTGGTTGCCATTGAGTATACGGGAGTGTCTTATCTGTATAATAACCTGTGATTCACATAGAAAACGTAGCCAAAATCGAAACTGAGCTCTTCCATATTTCTTTAATTTTTGAAAAATCATCTCGTTCGAAATCCATCTCTTGAATGTTTTAAGTAATTAATAACTGAACAACTACCTAAAATTCTAGAATCTTTTCTGATAAATATCGCACTAAGTGGGTAAGAATGGGTAACAAATTGAATTGTGAATCAGCCCCCTCTTTTAGGATCCTTATAGAGTCGGCAGTAAAATTATTGAAGTGCACATCAACACTTTTCATATACATATATATATATATATATATATACAGTTTGTAACAAAAGTCTTCGAACACTAGCAAAAATTCCTGTGTATAAAACGTACACTTAATACAGTTTTGTTAAATAAATCCTTGTCGAATTCTGTCCTTAATCAGTCTAAGAACATGTTTCGACAAGGATTTATTTAACAAAACTGTATTAAGTGTATTTTTTTTATATAGGAATTTTTGCTAGTGTTCGGAGACTTTTGTTACCGACTGTATATATTAGTTTGATCACTAATTTTTATCATCAACTTACTTTTTTATAAACAGCATAAGATCACGACTCGACACGACTGAGGTCATGACTCGACAAATATTTATTTAACAAAACAGTATTCGGTTCCCACCTTTTAAGTAGGAATTATAGCTAGTGCTTCAATAATTTTGCTGCTGACTGCACCTAGCCATGTCTAATCGCATAAGGTATCAAAGAAGGCTATTTTATTTATGCTTCCATAAGCTGTCTTATAGAAACTAGGGGTGCTTTGACAAATTAGATGACAGAGTGAACTGAAATTAATTACTTTTTTCCTTGATTATCATTAAAAATAAAACTACTAAAAATTTTCAATTTTTTTTATGTTACTAAACATACAATTAAAAATTGTATGATAGTTTTAGAAATTTATTGTGCATTTCATGCTGAATGAAATTGCATCTTTTGTAATTATATGTCATCTGGTTAATAAAATTCATCAAAATAAAATTTTAAATTAGTTTATATGTTCAACTCTACAGTTTTAAGTCAGAAAACGTTAAAAAAAGAATTCATATATACAATATCCATTATTTTATTGGGTTTTTCTTCCACAGAGTTAATATATTATGCCTATTTAAAGAAATAATGATCATGCAAAGAAGTCTGCAACCTCTCAATTTAATTTATGATTCTGCCGATAAAGCCTTTTTTTTTACTTTTCTTCTTAAGATGTCTCATCCAAAATCATTCAGCGCTGGGAATGACGTCGATCGACTGTGACGTCACTGCTAGGCCTTCATTGATGGGAGGGCGTGACTATAGAAGGAGAGAACGAAAGCTTCCTCACTAAACTGTTCAGATCACTAAGCTTCTCGGTTACAGTTTATCGGTAGATAGTCGACATTCGTCTGAGAAATATTAATGTCCTTTTGTAATTCAGATGCGGCAAGAAGGTGACAGACCAAAAGCTGTTCCTAATGATTCACAAATATAAGAAATTATTTCGCTGAATAATACATGGAAGTTAAGATAAGTTTTCCTTGAATGTACTGGTGCTTAAAAAATGGTTTTCAGCGAAAAGTAATGTTAGATTATTCGTTTGAAAAAGGGAGGCCTATTATGTGATTGATATTTATTTTTAAAAGATAACATTAATCCGCATGAAAATGTTATCTTTAATCATTGATAAGCTTGTTAAAAGTTTATTTTTTACACATTTATCATTAGTGCTTATAAGGACCTTTTTTTGAATCTGGAAGAAAGATATATTAATAATATTTTGGTTAAAATGATGTTCATCCAATTTTATAACAATTTTTTAATTTAAATTTTAAGAAAATATTAAAAACACTCCATATATATATATATATATATATATTATAATCTTCCAAATTATTATTATTATTATTATTTTGTAAAATATCTCTAAAGGCAAATTAAAAATATATGGAAGAAGAAAAGAACATTTTAAAACATTAGACAAAATAAAAATGTCCATTTTTTTTTCTTTTTTGAACAGATATCTATTTCTAATTTCAAACTAATTTTACATCAAATAAAAAATAGGAATAATCAAGCAGAAATATAACAGAAAAAAAAAAAATCCCCTTAAATAAGATACCATAATAATAAATATCAAACTTTCTATAGTTAAAATTGTAATTCTTTATAAATAAGATTTCACAGTAAAAAAAAAAAAAAAAAAAAATTAGTAAATAAATTAAATGTAAACTAACACAATTAAAAAAATTCTCAAAAATTTTTCAAACCGTAGTAAAATATCAGAATAATAAGTTCCTAGAGTTGTATCATCATATCTTGGAAATATCCCTCACAATACAATAAATGAACAGGCACAGTGTATGAAAGTACTCATATATGTTCTAGAAATAAACAGTCTAGAATACTTATAATAATTATCTAGAGCACTTAAACATTCTAGATAAAAATAGCTTTTATTTCAAAAAGGAACTGAAGTCCTTTTTATTCTTTCTCGCATAAATTTTTGAATTTACACGATAGTTGTTTGGGCTTTTCATTTAAGTAGCTCATTATTTTTGGTTATTAAATTATACAAATCAATTTTTTTTAAATCTTACGTATGCGTAGTTAAAAATTATTTAGTAAAAGTGCTCATAATTCGTAAGATATTTAACATTTTTGCATTCTGATTGCTGTATGCTATGTTTAATGTAGTAAGCCAAGTTTTCGAAAAATGGCTTTGTACTATGTCCAATACCCTACGTGTTATGATTTAAAAAGTGGAAATTTTTTAGAGAAACGACTATATCACCATGAATATATGTGGTAGCTTCATAAAAATGTATACAGATAATTAAATGAATTCTCATAATCACATGCTACAGCCAAAACGCATTTAAACCATTTCTTTTTACAGGGTGATCCAAAACATTTTGACTTTTATTTAAAAAAATACCTTTCATAAAGCTTTTGGACATCGGTCGAAGTACTTTCTGGGCGGTACCGCACTTTCCTCAGCAACCTTTAGTGTCGTCCGCTACTGTCGATACTGTTGTAGGATTCCTTCTCTGTTGCTTCTTTAGAAGATGGTGCCACACCTGGTGTAGATCTGCGCGCGACTCGTGCTCGTTGCATGCTGATTGGTCACTAACTATTTCAATTGTTTCGCGGTAAAATGCGCAGTTCGGGTTATTGTAGTAGGTGATTTTTCGGGTTTCATTAAAATTTATATCAATTTTATTTTCTTGGTTAAATTTCGTGAGAGCAGTGGTTGATTTTCCATATTTTATATCATTATTATGTTCTTGTGGATATTTTTCTTTTCGTAACGCTGATGTAGCAACCTGTTTTATTGTCGGAATGTTTGAAAGGAATTCTGTAAACACCTGCCGTTTCTAAAGGGGGGATTATTACGGACGCAACAGAGAAGGAATCCTACAACAGTATCGACAGTTGGGGACGAAACTAAAGGTTGCTGAGAAAAGGGCGGTATCACCCAGAAAGTATTTCGACCGATGTCCAAGAGCTTTATGAAAGGTATTTTTGAAATAATTAAAAATCCTTTCGTAAAATAAAAAATTTTAATTTTAATAGTTTGACTTTTATTTAATTTTTTACTGGTCCTCTTTTCCTTTTCAGGACAAAATGTTTACTGAAATATATGAGGCATAACATGTTCTTTATATTCCCAAAGTTTCAAGATGATTCTTGAAGAATTTTTCTAGATATTTGACAAAACGTCTAAATTTGGAAGTGTCCAAATACTTATTGGTAGATAATGCATAATAATAAACAATAAAGATTCTATACACTGCAAATAAAGTACTGTTATTTTTACAGAAGAATGTGTTAATAAAAATGGCAAGATGCTGGAAGATATTATTTTGTAAACAGAAAAAATTACGGCAGGAAGCTTTCTAGTGACTGCCTCTGTTACAGAAGTTTCTGCTGTAAAAAATACAGTAATTTTTCTTTCAATATTCTTAGGTCTTACTAGCGACTCTCAATAGAGAGAGAGATTAGACATTGAACAAAAATGGCGGGTGTTCCTTCAAACAGCGCTCGATCGCCGCAGAACATAATATACTTTTACCACAGTCTGACACTTTGCCTTCAATTCAAATCTGGGAACAATGGTTTTGTTCAGCTTTAGGCCCGCTGTACACTGACGAGACATGAGACAAAGTTTGAAGCGACATGCGACACGCGCATGCTCTAAATATAACTTCATCTCCTGAAAACTACTTGGAACATGCGTGTGTCGCATGTCGCATCAAACTTTGTTTCATATCTCTTCAGTGTGTGGTGGGATTTAGGGAGCCATGCAGAGAGTCATTTAAGTCATTTTCAGACCGTAGTGGTATCGTATATGACGGCCTGAATAAACATGGCGGATAGATTGAAGGGACAATGTTCAGTGTCTTACCATGTAGGGTCTCTAGGAGACACTACCACACTCTCGATTTCTTGTTAGATTAACCAAAAGAGGCTAAAATATTCTATGCACTGACGGTAATCAGACCTTACTAGGGGTCGAGAGGTTCTGATCTTAAATCTGTAAGACAAGAAGTTCCAATTTCGATGTCAGCTCACGTTCGTCGACCTAGTCGCTCGGAGATTTCCGTTGTTTTCTCCGAAATTTGTATAAATACAGGCTAGGAGCACATATAAGACCACACAGAGGGCATTTCTTTTTCTTTTACCATTTCTTTTCTTTTTCATCATATCTTGGTTTTATAATGCTTCCTTCAGTATGCTATCATTAATTTTTAATGTGGCTTTATAAAAAGATATTAATATTCTTTATAATGGTCTTGCTTTCATTTTTTTCCCTATAAACTTTATATGAAACATTATAACATATATATATATATAGATATATATGGTTGCATAATGGTCTACTCTGTTATTAACTGGGAGGAGACCCTCCAATTCCATTAGTTATGGCTTGGAGGAACCGACCAATATATAGGCCTAATGTCCAATACATACCATCACGTGATGCAGCTGTTAGTAATACCAAGCATTATGAACCAAGACGCATTCGACAGCGTGGTGTGACCTGGCAAATTCTTCCTTCATATTTCAAAATGCCTGTTTCATATGTGCAATGGCCCTCAGTCCCCGGCGACCGGAATGTTCCTGCTCTGGGCAACAAGCAGGAAGGCAAGAATGCAAAGGGTGCGAAGAATCATCGGGTCAGCTGTCAAGGAATGAATATATGTACATTAAATTGCAGGTCCTTGAACTCTGAAGATAAACTCCTTGAGCTTGAAGAATTACATAGGATATTGTAGGTCTCAGGGAAGTTAGAAGAGAAGGTGAAGATTTTCAAGATTTGAAAAGTGGTAATATGCTTTATTTTCAAGGAACTGGTAATAGAAGATGCAGAGGAGTAGGATTTTTGGTTAACAGTAACTTAAAAAACAGAGTAATAAAACTTACAAGCTTTTCTGGTAGAGTTGCAACACTCATCATCAAGCTCTCTAAGCGTTATAACGCTGAGATAATACAAGTTTATGCTCCAACCAGCACATGTGAAGACCAAGTCACTGAAATATTCTATGAGGACGTTACGAAGACTTTCAGCAAAAGCAGACGGCACAATCTTAGAACCATTATGGGTGATATCAATGCTTGGATTGGTACTAAACATTCAAATACATGTAGTTGGTGCATTTGGAAAGGGAACTAGAGATGAACGAAGACACAGACTGATTGAATTTGCAGAATGTGAAAAAATTTATGTCATGAATTTATTTTTTACAAAAAGAATCCAAAGAAGAAATAGATATGGAGGAGTCCCAATGGAGGAATAAGTGAAATAGACTACATTCTAACTAACAAGAAATACACTTTTACCGATAGTGCCGAGATAAATAGATTAACTCTGGTAGTGATCACAGACTAGTACGTCATAAGGTAAAGGGTTGCATTGGAAAGACAGAAACTGGTGCAAATTCGAAACAAGAAAATTCAACCACAGTTTCTTAAAACTAAAAAACAAGAGTTCCAACGTGAGCTAAAGTAGAGATTTCAGTTGCTTGAGGATACTGGAGACATCAATGCGTTCACGGTGAATTTCGTCAAAGTTGTACTGGAATCAGCAAAAAATGTTGCTGGTTCAGACGAAGATAAACCTGTTAAAAAAATCTCGGAAGAGACACGACAGCTTATGGAAAAGAGAAGAAAAATGAAATATAACAAGTTTAAATATTACTGCAAAAGTTGAATTTCCTGAATTATGTAAAACTCTGCAGAAAAAAATTGTAAAAGACACCAGGAAATTCAGTTGTAATATGCTCCAGCAAGCCATTGAAGAAATTAAAGGTTTGAAGACTGCAAATAGGTATCTGATGTTTGGTAGGAAAATAATTCTAGCTTTGAAGACAAAAAGTGGAAATATCATGCGGAATCAAGAGCAAATTCTAAAAGAGGTAGCAAATTTTTTTTCAGAATTGTACAGCTCACCAGAACAACTCAGTGGTTCACTTACCTCATCAAATTCAAACGACGCTATACCAGCAATATTGAAGGAAGAAGTAGCATGACAATAAAAGTATCCCCATGGCATTCTTCATCTTATCCAGTTCTCCAAACATGCACTCTCTATCCGTAACTAATCTTGGTCTTGGCCCTGGCCTCTCCTCCTGTTTGTGTCTTTCGAGCTTAAGCTGCCCGTTGTGGCATAGCATATAGCTCAGCTATATACCTACCTACCTACCTACCTACGATAAAAGTAATGAAAAATAGAAAAGCTTCAGGAGAAGACAAAATGACTGTGGATATTTTAAAAGAAGCAGGGAACGAAGCCATTGAAGTTCTTACTGAACTATTCAACAAATGTATAACATTATGGGACGTTCCAAAGGACTGGCAAAACACCATCATAATCTTACATTTTAAATGAGGAGAAAAAGAAGATATAAGAAACTACCGTTCAATCAGCCTGCTTTCAATTTTGTAAAAAATTCTGATGAAAGTTCTGATAAACCGTTTACAGAAACAATTAGATGCAGCGTAACTTAAAGCACAAGCAGGATTTCGAAGTAGTTTTAGTACCATCTACCATATTCATACAATTAGAGAAATTATTGAAAGAAGTAATGAATACGAATTCCCTCTCTGTGTGGCTTTTGTGGACTACGAAAAAGCTTTTAACTCCGTATCATCACTAGAAGTTACGGAGGCATTAAGGAATACTAATATTAATTCAGGATATATTCACCTTATTGGAAACATTTATGAAAAAGCAACAGCCAAACCAAAACTCCCCAAAACGAGTAATGCATTCAAAATTAGAAAGGGTGTAAGACAAGGGGATACAATTTCCCCTAAACTCTTCTATGCAGTACTTCAAGAAGAAGTTAAAAAAAAAAATTAAATTTGGAACAAAAAGGCATAAAAATTAATGGAGAGTTTATAAATCATTTGAGATTTGCGGATGATATTGTATTGCTTGACTCTTCATTTGAGAATTTGCAAGAAATGCTGCAGGAATTAAAGAAAGAAAGCAAGCTCGTTGGATTGAAAATAAACCTTAGCAAGACAAAAGTTGTGTCAAATGCCTTTGTTTCTTCACGAAAGATCACTGTTGATATGGATTAATTAGCAACGATTTGCAAATATTCTTATCTGGGACAAGTCCTTACGATGAACAGGAACATCGTGGAAGAAATTAACAACCAAGTTAAACTTACATGGGGGGCATTCGGAAAAGCATTCGCAATATTCAATTTGTTTGAAAAGAAAAGTTTTTGATCGGTGCATTTTGCCTGTTTTAACTTATGCTTCAGAAACTTGGGCATTAACATGTAAAGCTATACAAAAACTGCAAACAACCCAGAGAAGCATGGAAAGATGCATGTTAGGATTCATTCAAAGAGACAGAAAGCGAAACACTTGGATTAGGAAGAAAACCAAAGTTACTGGTGTTATTTCTGAAGTCAAGAAGTTAAAATGAAGCAGGGCTGGGCACATTGCTAGAAGAAATGAGGATAGATGGACCCCCAAAGTCCTATTTTCGATACTAAGAGATAAGAATAGACCGAGAAAGATACCACTGTGTTGCTGAAGAGATGAAATTAGGAAATTTGGTAGAGCAGAATGGAGAAGAATTGCAGAAAACAGGGCAGTTTGTAATCATCTAGGAGATGCTTTCATCCTGCAGGGAATTGATAAGTGCTGAAATTGATGATGGTGATAATGATATATATATATATATGGAGGTGGGTGTATTATATGATAGACATATAGAAAAGAAAAAGAAAAGAAAAATTTTATTTTGATCGGATAAAAAGGAAGAGAAATAAATACAGGATTTTCATAAAATAGGGAAATTTATAATACCAAAGACAAAAAGTTGATGATTTTTTAACAAATTAATACAAAGTATAAATGAAGAAATAATACTTTGCCTTTTATCTCTGAAGCAATAAAAAAGTTCTTTTGATTTACCGTTTATCGGAAAAATGATATCTGGGAAAAAGCTAAAAAATAAAGAGACGGCAAAAAATACTGAATATATCGGAAATGCTCTCTAGAGTTATATATATATATATATATATTTATACAATAAAGCAGAAACGTTCTCCACAATACTGCAAGGAAAGAAGCCACGTCATCTCAAATCATGTCTTACTCTGCATTAAATAGGAAATTGAATAAGCACGCTGTGGTAACTTATTTTCTGGACAAAAATGTGTGATTTATTTAATCTTTATATTTTTACCTATCTGCAAATAAGAAAATAAATATATTTCGGCCAAGCTTGCGAATCTGTATTCTTATTTTAAGAAAAAAAAAAATCGCAAAAACTATTTTCTCTAACGTTATATTTTCCTTCTCAGAGAAAAATTTATTTTCTTTGTTGGTATTCAAAAATATCTAATGTGATAATATGCTAGAAAATATTATTTGATATTTAACTGATCAGAAAAAAGAGCTAGCATAATTCGGTTTATGTACAGTAAAGCACCGTTTATACGTCTTTCAAAGGACTGGCGTTAAAGGACGTATAAACGAAAAAACGTATGATCGAAATTTAAAAAGCTAAAACAAAATTTATGTCTAAATACTAACTAATAAAGTTTTAAGATAGTAACTAGTAAATTATAGTAGAATTTATATTTAAAGATAATAGTCAAATAAAAAAAATATTTAAATTAAAAATGATTTATTACGAAGAGTGATGAAAACCATACCATTAATTCATGACTTGAGTAGTAAATTTATTTTTCATATTTTTCATATTATATGAATACATATTGAGTGTTACTTATATATATATATATTTTTTTTTTTTTTCGTTTTCGTTAAACCCACACTCTTGTCGATTTCTTTTAAAAATCCGATTTCTACCTTTTAGTGAAAGTGTTCTATGCTTTCATGACAAATAACAAACAGAACAGAACAACATTCAGTTATAAGGATTTTGGACCCTTCCTGTGTTCCTCCATGTAAAATATTTTCTAGGAAATGTTTCCCTTATTAGAACGAAAAAATAATGACTGGTCTAGAAATTTTGCAAATTTTAGAAAAGTAGAAAAGACGTAATACCGATAATGAGCGGCGTATAAACGAAAAAAAAAAAAAAAAAAAAAAAAATACATTAACCCTTTATAAGGCCGTGGGAAGTATACTTCCCACCAACTTTATTATTTTTTAAATGTCGAATCCTATACTTCCTAATTGATCTGGCAATTGTAAATGCCTTCATTCTCTGGAAAGTAAGTAGAAGAGATTCGGGACCTAGAGACCAATTAAATTTTCTACTTCAGCTAGCAAGACGCTGATTTCTGGATTTTTAAGTCGTAAACGAAAAAGACGGCCTGTAAGTTTCCTGTGAGCAGCAAGAAAACTGTTCCAGATGACGTACGATTGACTAAAGTTGATGACCATATACCAACTAAACTTACTATACTTCCTTATACTTTGTATAAGGAAGTAAAAAGAGCAGAAAATCTAAGGAGAAAAAAAAAAAAAAAAAAAAAAAAACCTCCACGAACAATTATTAGTGTTAGAAAAAGAAAAAGGATACCACACAAAATATGCATGAAAAATAAGTCAAATGCATCAAGAAGTTGAAGTGTGGGTCAGAAGTTGCAACTTCTCGACTCGATTAGATTGATATACCAGCTTGAAGAATAAAATAAAATTAAACATCCGTAACAGAATTATGAAAATAAATTATAAAGGGACACAGCAAAGTTTTATTGTAGTCATATAATTTTCCCTTTAAGTTTTTTTCTTTTAATTTTCTTTTTAATTTTCCTTTTAATTTTCCACCTGTATTCCAATTCTAAATAACGTCACAGCTGTCAAATGAAAAAAAAAACTTCATTTCATGTTGAGTTCTTCTTTTAAACTTTATCCATTTCAAAATATCTGCGCAAGTGCAAAATATTTCCAACACAAACATTGACGAAAAGGTACAAAAATAAATTTAAAAGAAAGAATGAAAGAAAATAGAAGAGTTTGTCTACTTTAAAAGAGAAAGTGATGAAAGGAGGATTAGAGTAGATTCTGAAGCATAATTTTTTTTCCCTCAAGGAATGATGGATTAGAGAGTAAAAAAGGGAGAGATGAAAACACTTTTTTACTCTATTAAAAAATATCACGGCTTACTCTTAATCGAGAGTTTGATTGCTGAGAAAGTTCTAACATCAAAGAAAGGGATGGGATAAAACATTCTAATACTTTAAAAAGCTTCCACTTAATTATATATATTATCTCTAAAAGAGATCTTTGTTAAGGCACGTATCACTGATATTAACCCTACAAGGCTCAATTATTTTTTAGTGCGCGACAAAAATATATAGGTTGTAATGAGTGATCAGAAGATAGGGAAAACTTATAAAAATAAAAATAAAACCCTATTTTACGGAAAAATCAACTTTTTACCTCAACGTACCGTATGTGTAACATTAAAACGTTTACTATTGTAATTAAAAAAAAAAAAAAAAAAAAAAAACTTACCTCTGCAAAATGTACACTTCGTTATAACACACAGTATATATATATTTTTTTTTCGTGTCAAAACTGTTCAATAACTATTCTTTTTTTTTTTTTTTTTTTTTTTTTTTTAATTCAGACAAGCGATTAACGTATCACTTTCATTCAAATTTCACACTGAGTGTACTATAACAAAAACACGAACGACACCTTTAGGTAAAGATTCGTATGACTACATTGCTAAATGTCAGTAGCTTCTATCAAGATGTCAAGAGATGTAGCTACTAATAGTTTTATAGCTATAGGAACGATTAAAGTCGGTATTCCACATATGGAACTGGGTGCCTTGTAGGGTTAAGATTAAAAACACTTTTAAAATACGTTTACTAAAAATTATACTTTATTTAAAAACATTTTAAAATTATCCAAAGCTTTTCTCTTTGAAAAATCAAAGCATCAACAGGGATTTCAAACATGTTTCTAATGAGCAGTTTTTATATATTTTACATAAGTTGAGAAGTGTTGAACAGAAGCATTAGTAACTTGTGGAGTCTGGGGATGGTTGGATCAAGGAGCGCAGCCTTGGTAATCATGAAAATTTCACTCCTTCCTTTTCTTTGCTCCTTGGTCCAACCTTCACCAGACTACGCAAGTTACTATTGCTTTTGTTCAACACTCCTCAACTTATTAAAGGACTTAACTGTCAACCATGAAATGTAAAATATATAGAGCATTTCCTCGTGACGGCTGGTGGTTGGCAAAAAAGCGCGCTCGACTTTCCCGCGCCCCGCCCACCATTGATACTATATTGGTGATCCGCCATCGTTATGCTTTTCCCAAGCCTTTTTGCCAACCACTCATAAAAGTTGAGATGTTTGTTTACAAACAAGGAACTGCCCTATAAAAACTGCTCATTAGAAACATGTATGAAATCCCTGATGGTGCTTTGATTTTTCAAAGCGAAAAGCTTTGGATAATTTTAAAATGGTTTTAAAAATAAAGTATAATTTTTTTTGTAAACGTGTTTTAAAAGTGTTTTTAATGTTTATTTGACTGACTATTCTTCGTTCTCATTCTTTTCTTTTACTATATAAGGATTATATATATATATATATGAGGGAAAGTCATTAAATAAGTCACAAAAGATAATAAAAAAAAATAATTTACCATGATAATCACTTGAAAATAATTTTTATTTTTCCCCATAATCTCCAGCAACGTTCATGCACTTATCCCACCGTTTTATCAGAGCCCCAATTCCAGCTGCATAAAATTCTTTGGGTTGATATCTCATCCACAGTAGGACTTCATGTTGAACGTCTTCGTCATCTGCAAATTGTTTGCCTCCAAGATGTTGTTTCAGTGGACCAAACAGATGAAAATCGCTTTGGGCTAAGTCTGGGCTGTAAGGTGAATGCTGTAGCACTTCCCATTTCTTAATGAATATTTTTACTTTCCGAACACTATAGTGAGGAAAGTATTGTAATCATGTCAAAAATCCGAATTCGAGATTTTGATGTTTCTATACGTTTTGAGGTCCCCTGAGTCCGTTTTCACTATTTTTACGATGATGTATGTATGTGTGTGTGTATGTGTGTATGTGTGTATGTGTGTATGTGTGTATGTCTGTGGGTGAACACGCTAGCGTCTAAACGCTTCGTTCGATTAACCTGAAAGTTGGTACGCATATTGTAAGTCACCATAGTACGAACCCTATAGATTTTGGTGAATCTAGCACTTATAGTTTTTTTACAGGGACACAAAGAAAAATTCTTTATCATTATGGCCTATGGGAGCAAAATCTTAAAAGTGCGATAGCATCTAAACGCCTTATTCAATTGAGCAAAAATTTTATACACATATTATAGATCACAAATACTCAATCTGTATAGATTTTGGAGAATCTAGCACTTATAGTTTTTTTACAGGGACACAAAGAAAAATTCTTTATCATTATGGCCTATGGGAGCAAAATCTTAAAAGTGCGATAGCATCTAAACGCCTTATTCAATTGAGCAAAAATTTTATACACATATTATAGATCACAAATACTCAATCTGTATAGATTTTGGAGAATCTAGCACTTATAGTTTTTTTACAGGGACACAAAGAAAAATTCTTTATCATTATGCCTATGGGGCCAAATTTTTAAAAATGTGATAGTGTCTAAACGCCTTATTAATCCGAGCAAAAAAATTGTACACATGTTATAGATCACAGTTGAACTAACTGTATAAATTTTGGTGAATCTAGCACTTACAGTTTTTTTACAGGGACACAAAGAAAAATTCTTTATCATTATGGCCTATGGGACTAAATTTTTAAAAGTACGATAGCATCTAAACGCCTTATTGAATTCAGCTGAAAATTTATATGAGTATTATAAATCACTGTTGCACTAACTATAAGCATTTTGGTGAATCTAACATTTATAGGTTTTTACAGGGACACAACGAAAATTTCTTTGTCATTATGATCTATGGGCTCAAAGTTCAGTAGCGTTAAATAAAACAACGTGTAATAGATGGAGAAAAATACTCAAACACTCTATTATGGTTTTCTCTCTTTTGTTTGTTTAACAACTACTCTTTCTTTACTTTATCTACAAAACTGTTAATTACTCAATGTTCGGAAAGTCGAGTGGAGTCACTCCAGATTTTTTTTTTTCAAGTCCTTTCGCCCACAAAAATTGGACCAATGTCAAAAAAAGTCCTGTTTGCTGCCAGAAATTTTCCGTAATTCAGAAAAATACGTTCTATCAACGGAAAAATTACGTTGGTAGAACGTATTTTTCTGAATTACAGAAAATTACTGGCAGCAAACAGGACTTTTTTTTTTTTTGACAGTGTATCGTACAATCATTCAGCACCATCGCCATTTTTGAAACTTAATTACGCATGCGTGTGAATGCTACCTACTCAGTATGAATTGAATATCATAAATCTGTATGGTGCTGCTATCTATCATCATTCTTTGGAGATATATGTTACTACTTTAAATCATGCTATATGCATTTGTGACTTACTTAATGACATACCCTCGTAGATATATGTATAAGAGCATCATGTATAAGGCCAACTGGCTATCGTGGGAATCTAAGCGTGTGTGCCAATATAAAAAATAAATAAGTAAATAAATAAAAAATTTGCATTATTATTATTATCATTATTATTATAAGGAGAGCTGGAAACATTCATTTTAGCATTCTTTTCTTGAGATTTTCTTATATAAATTGTGTAAAGGTATTAAAAGAAAAGTGCTTCGCTTTTATTTTTTATTTGAAAAAAAAATTAACAGAATTAATCTCACACTCATATTTAGTCAAGCGGGTTTTAATTAGTCAAGCGGTTATTTATTAATTAGTCAAGTGGTAGTTATTTTAGTCAAGCGGGTTTCTTTCATGTTTAGTCAAGCGGGTTTTAAAAAATGTTGATAAAACATTTTTTAAAACCCACGAAGAAGAAAAATCCCATTTAAATCGGGGAATTAGGTCTCTGGAAAAAATCAAATTTAAATTAACCGCAGGTCAGGGTCCCCGGGTAAATACTGTCCTTGATAGGGTATTTTTAAGCACCAACTCCGCGTGAAAATAACACACACACAAACTCTCTACCAATAAGTATTTGGACACTTTCGAAATGAGACGTTTTGTCAAATATCGATAAAAATTCTTTAGGAATCATCTTGAAATTTTGGGAGTATAGAGAACATATTATACCTCATGTATTTCAGTTAAAGTGTGAGGTTTGCGTTGATGCAAACTCCATGTTAATTAATTACTTAGGTAACTAAATGGATAAGTATAGAGAGCAGGAGACTTGAATATAACTATAAATAAGAGTTTTATTTGAACAGATTAATGGGAGGGAGGTCTGGCAATCAAGATAGCTCAGTCAGCGAATTGAATTACTTTATAAAAATATGTATATCAGAATTTAAATTAGATAATTCTAAATATCTCACCCCAGCAACAGTCGAAGGTGTAGCGACGGATGCACTCTTTAACTCCGCTACTGTGACTTCACTGTGGATCAGAGGATTCCCGTCTGATCCAACTTTACCTTTACGAATGCTAGTAGATACGTGCACAAACACTCATCACTACTTAATCTTCACACAACTAAATCTCCACTACTCCACACCTCAATACTCGCCAAAATAAGAATCTCCACAATCTACACCACAATCTCCTCTCCACAATCTCCTCTAATCTACTAAAACCATCTCCATCTTATACTACTTCCGACCAACTTCCTTTCTCTTCATTTCAATCAATACTTTTAAAATCACTTCCAATTCGTCTATCTCTCACAACTTAATTTGTTCGTTGCAGCACCATGTCGACACAAAACTAATCCGATCAAAACTTTCGCCGAGTCACTGGCGTCGAAGCGATTTTAACCGTCCCAACTTTATACTTTGCTGGATCCAGCTTAATTTCAAACCAACTGTGGAGACGTTCTGTAGTCTCAACCTCACAAAAATTTTGTTCAGAAGAGGAAAAGGGGACTAGTAAAAAATTAAACAAAAAACAAAATGTTTCGGATCACCCTGTAAAAGGTAATACTTGAAATGCATTTTGGCTGTAGCCTGTGATTAGGAGAATTCTTTTAAATATCCGTATAAATTTTTATGAGGTTACTACATATATTCTCAGACGGTTTCTTTGAAAAATTGCAAATAAAATTGTCACTTAAATTATAACACAAGAACCTTCCTAACTGAGACGAGAGGTTTCGCTTCTCAGCTGCAATTTTTTTGTGCTATTCATAAACTTGGTATTTCTTCAGGTTAGTTTTCCTAAACTATTCTTCAAATTTTCGAATGATTTCGGCTGGTTTGAT
This sequence comes from Salticus scenicus, assembly GCA_963930645.1. Lineage (NCBI taxonomy): Eukaryota > Metazoa > Arthropoda > Arachnida > Araneae > Salticidae > Salticus > Salticus scenicus. The sequence continues at coordinate 30,768,496 of OZ005658.1, read as the reverse complement.
GCGTTCACGTATGACAAATTATATAATAATGCGTTATGTAGCATGGGGAGTCAACCACTTGACCAATCACACAATGTGATGCCAAACGATCACGAAAAGAAATGTACTTACTGCGCAGTGTTGGTAGACACGTGACATCGCTATTTCCAATCATGCCCCTTACCGCCACATCAACGACCATACGAAACAAAATTCTCGTTCAAAATTGATACTTCCTCGTATTTTGCAAGAAAGAAATAGACTTTTAGTACTAATAAATTAGAATAAAGTTTTGTCATGGCCGCAGCATACTAGTTTTGCTTTTTGCTTTGTCACTTTTGAAGTAGGGGAGAGCGGGGTTAATTGTGCCTGGTGGCAAGTAGTGCCATAGGGCTTCCTGAATGAGCCGGTAGGTTGCAGAACCTGTCGTTTCATGTGAGTGCACAGGCTGATTATTGTAATGTGCTGTATATGTTTGGAAGTATAGCGTTCCGTTGTTTTCGAGATAAAATTATTTATCGTGTTTTCTATTGCAAAAGTAAATTTTGTGACCTATGTTAGAATCATCATTGCCACGAGGAATCGTGGGGTATGTAAACTGCCTTAACGTTATTTGAATATTTATATTTTGAGCTATTATTCTATGTATTTAATTTGTTAAGGATAACAACTTTTCGGAAAATAATGAATAAAGTTCAAAACAGCGTATCGCGGGGCTAGTTGTGACGGAGTGTAGGAGGCATGTTGTGACAGTGTCACTACTTGCCCCGGCATGATTTTTAATGCAGGCTTTTATAATTCAGGAAAAATTATGTTACATTTCAAAAGACTTATTAAAAGAGCTAAAGCTATACTTTACAAGATTGTGAAAGGGCTGCAATACAAGTAAATTCTGGAAGGTGCAGTTTAAGGAAAACTCAAGAACTGTTTCGTGTAAACAGAATGTCACTTCTTAGATATAGGAATAAAAATATGAGTACATACTAATATGGAAGAAAATATTGAAATGGGATTAGAAAAAAGAAAAAAAAAAAAAACGCATATGATATTCAAACTATAGGAAAAGGTCAAACAGTGCATCATATACACACACACACACAAATATATATAAATATATATATATATACGTTATTAAATAAAATAAAGTAGCAGGAATCGGACACCTCTGAAGGTGACGAAAGTTGCTCATGCCTAGTTTGCTAGGAGCAATACAAATTTTCTAGATCCGGAGAAAACTCGGTGCAGTGCATGACGTGTAAAAGACTGGCCCTTGTCAAATGTACCGAAAATGAACCTTATTATATTTATAGTAACTGAAAACTGGAAATCAGACGCTGAAATAAGCGATGACAATGAATGATTAAAAATATAGGTAGGCCTATAGGATATAGACCTACACATTGTAGTAAGCTACCGAATCAAAGATCAATATGCCTAAACATTTTTATTAGGCTACTTTTTAATTCTTTCCTGATTAACATATCGTTTTCCTTTATTTCTCTAAATATAGCTTTATAAAAGACTAAGAATTTACAAGTGTTAGTAATTTAACTCTTTTTTTTTTTTTTTTTTTTTTTTTAATTTTGTTTACAGAGTTATTAAAAAAAACTAAAGTGCTTTTATTGTGTTAAGAATGATATAAGTGAATAAAACTTTCATTGCTGATTTAAAATATCGCATTTTATTACCTTTCTCACATAATTTGTATATGTTACAATGTGTTTGCATGTGTAATTTCTATGTCAAAATGTGCCCCAAGCATTTCACTACTAGCCCCGCTATTGGGCAAGTTCTGACAAATTTCGACGTTACGCAGAATATTAAATGTTTCACTTCAGTTCAAATCTTAGAGCTAATATAAAAAATGACAAAAACGTCACTACTAGTCCCGGTCTCCCCTACATCTGAAATCACAGCAGATGTCAGGTAAATAGAATGTTACCTCATTCTTTTTTTAAAGACCTTTATTATGCAAATATTCTAAAAAACAGAGCTAGCATAAAAAAAATCTCCATTACAAAAATTCTCAGAAAGGATTATAATTTCTAAAAAAGAAATCAGTTTGTCTATTTAAAGAGAAAGCGAGAAAAATGAATCTATCAAGAGGATTAGATTCTGAATCATCGTTTTTTTCTCATGGGATGATCGATAATATAATAAAAAGAGAGAAACATTCGCTTTGTTTCTTCTATTTAAAAGAAAAAAAAAAAAAAAAGAGAGATAGTAGGCTTAGTATTAATCGGAAGTATGATTGTTTGGATTGCTAAAAATAAATAAGTAGATGAAAAGAATATAAACAACTCCTGTATTCTAAAAAAGATTGTATTGGGGGCAAACAACAACAAAAAAAAAATCTATGTCATCTTTTATCATAGAATTTTGCGAGAAAAGAGAAAATTGAGTGAAAATACAATCCTTTTTTTCTTTTTAAGGAGGGATTCGGTACAGCAGTTATTAGGACAGAGACTTATTTCTTTCATACAAAATAGACCAAATGAAAATGTTTTTATTTTGTTTCCTATTTGACATTAAGTTAAAATGAACAATTCATAAAAGAGAATAAGAACGAAAAATCATGCGGATAGCATGGAATATTAACACTTTCCAAATACTGTCCAAATTCGTTGCACCGTTTAACCTCCGATGTACTTACATGATCACACAATGGACAGACACAAGGACAGAAATACCGAGAGACAGACTAACTGAATCCATAATCACTCTTAAACATTTTTGGAAAGTGTTAAAAATTACCTCAAATGCAATTCCAGCATTATAGTCCTCAATGTATCTGAATAGTTTAATGTATTCCTATAAAATTTAACACTAAACATACTATATTCTACAGAACACAAAAGTAACAAATGGTAAAAGACACAGTCACTGCCGCTTATTATCTATGGACTCGCTGGGTACTTGTGAAAACCCTAAGGCGAAAATGAAAGTTAGATACACCAGCTTGTGCATAGAAAAGCCTTAATCTCAACAAAACCCTGAAAAATTATACATCACTTTCGAGACAATGCAAAAATATTTACGTAAATGAGAGTACGGACAGACAGACAACCGAAAATCGTAAACATTTTTCAACTTTGCTGAAAAATCTTAAAATGAGTAGCTCCGTATAATCAAAGGCAAGACGAATATATAGCAGTGTCAACCCCTCAAATTTTGCTATGTACCTACTGATAGCTCAAAATGTCCTTACAGTTACAATAAATGTTCCTACTTTAGAAAAAAAAATATCATGAAAAAAGTGTAAAATCTATGCAAAATTCTACAAAAAATTATTAAAAATGTACCCTAAAATGTCTCTACGGATTTAAAATCCGTCCCTACATCTTGAAGAAAAATGCTAAAAATCCCTGCAAGTGCCTACATTTGGGAACACTGATATGGCGAATGGCCAAAATATCAAAGTGAAGTAAAGTAACGAGTGTATACAAAAACTCCATTAATTTTTTTTTAAACTCTCTATTTAAGAGAAAATAAAAGGAAAGACGCAGCGACAGCTTATAACAGCAAAAATAAAGAAAAGTTATTTTTATGTTTAATTTTTCGCTTATGGAGGATTAAAGCGTGAAGATATTATATGACCAAACATGCATATTTTAAGTTTTTTTTTTTTTTTTTTTCTTATGCAAATAAAAGAAAATGAGATTAGAAACACTTTTTTTATTCAAGAAATATTATCTCTAAGGGTAAAATAGAGAAAGACAGAGAGATAAAATAAAATTTAAAGAATATAACTTTAGAAAAAAGTGAGTTTTTACAGAATAACTGCCTAATTTCGTATAATGAAAGCTACTTAAAATAATAGATGAATAATATCTGACAAAATAGACAGTTGTATTTTTATAAACGGGTTTTAATAATTTCTATTGCTAAAATTAATATTGGATTTGTGAAAACATTCTACGTTCATTAGTATTTGGGAATAAAGCCGATTGACTGCTCTAGTGTCCTAGGTCTGAGGGGAAGTACCTTCCATGGAGGTCTTTCTAAGGGGTCCTAGCCCGTATTTACGCAAGTTTCGGAGAAGACCACGGAAAACTCCGAACGGCTAGACCGACGAGCGCGACCTGGGATCGTATCCGGCACCTCACGTCGACCAGCTTTGAGCGCAGAACCGCTGGTGGGCCTATTACGTCCGATTGACGGATTTACCCGTTTTGAGGCACGTCTTGAACACAATTTGACTATTTTCAGAAAATGTGTGTGTTAACAAAAGCATACGGATGCTGTATTTCGCGAACTAATGGACGTAATTTATTAAAAGTGTATATTAGGAGGAACCATTACTTAAACTGGTGTTGATTAGACTTTGGTAAAAATCACCCAACAGGCGGCACTTCTATGCTTCAATTTTCTTCATTTAAAGGAAAGCTATATATCAGCATCTAATGTATACAAGCACAGAGCTTGATATGTATAATGGTCATAATAAAATTTGGGTGATATCGATAGATAGGTGGCGCTGATTAGCTCCAATATTTCCCGTTTATAGAAAGGCTGTATCTGAGATTCTATGATATATAAAAATAAAAATGAAACAAAGCTAATGTAAGAGATAGATAGAATAAAAATTATGCTGATTCAATAAGATTTATATCGGACAATAGGCGTTGCTAATGTTATTAATTTCTGTGATTTTTCAAATGGCTATATCTCAACATCTATTGCATAAAATTGTCCCAAAGTACATATGTAAATGTTTATTATGAGAATCTATGTTGATTCAGTTTTTATGTATGTTAACCGTTACTTGGTGCTGTTATAATGCTTAAAATAAATTATTGAAACTGATTATTTTGTTGTTGTAAACCAATTTTTTATTAGATGGGAAAAATCAGTTTTGTTGCCACAACGCAAAAGGTATTGTCAACAAATTTATAATATTTCACCATATATTTTTGTTTTTGCTTATATTAATAAAATATTTTGTTTAACTTTGGTGTAATGTTCGTATAATTGTAAGTAAAAAAAACAATTTTTTGATATATCATTTCTCTAGACTGTCACATTCCAGAGTTGCATGATTTTAATAGTTATAACTGCTATATTTTACTATATATAGACAGAGTAAGTTAATGTTTTTTTTCTAAATATTTGAATTTAACATCACATAAAAGATTTTTTTCTGTTTATTATTAAGAGAAACATGCGAAATTTTTACATAAATTTTTCAAAACACTACTGGAAGTATTTCTCCTTCCTTTTTGAACCAGCCATTTTGAAAATGTATTTTCCCTTTAGGTAAGTAATCGTTATTTTTGCCTGCATCATAAATTATAATTTTAAACATAGCTGCCAAATTTACAATGAAAGTAATACTCTTTGAAGTTTACCTTATTCTGTCACATTAAGAAAAATCTTAAATTTCAAATAACTTATGAAATTTTTTTAATTTGAATGTTCAAAACCATTAGGATTCTCGCCAGTAGCCTGTATGATATTTCAAAACTGACCTGATTTCTTTACGATGGTTTCTTCATTATTAAGATGTCTATACAGACTCACTAGCAAACTGACTAACGTACAAAAAGACACCACATGGTTTTGTGTTTTTTGGTTTCCACACACCTCAAAACGTGCAAAAGGTTAAAAAACCGAGGTCAAAATTTTAACGAATACCAAAAATCCCCTCATCTATACTATGATGAAGAACTAAAAACATAAAGATTTAATACATTTTTTTTATCATACTATCTCCAATTTACTTGTTTCAGTTATCGATGTTTAAAGTTAAAAAATGATCCTGATCTAATCTTAAACTTTGATTAATATTCCACATGAATACTCAAAGCTCCATAAAAATCGATAACAAGTAAGATGTAGACAAAAAGCTACAAATAATCAATATCACAATATAAATATTTATTAACAAGTTCAAAAAAGAGGTGGATAGAAAAGATGTACATTTTTCATTTTAAATAATATAGTTTCATATATTCTATCTCATGTACTCATATATTTCGATCCATGCAATCAGAATAAATCTCATTTATGCAAACAGCTGAATAAAGAATTATGCTTCATCTAATTTGATTTTGAAAAATTGAATAATAGAGATATATTGGTTCAAAACAAGTGGAGATAGATAAATTGTATTTTTCATATTTTATATTTCTGTATATATTAAGAAATATATTTTCAAATATATTCTTCGAATTTCCGAGAACATTTTAAATAATAAATATATTTTATTCTCTGATATAAAAAAATTTTCAACAATGTATACACACACACATATATATATATATATATATATATATATATATATATATATATATATATATATACTTTTGTTACTTTGTTTCGGGCTTAAAAAATTAAGAATTTGTTAACAATATGCACTTCACTTTTTAGTAAAAACGAAATTTGCTAACACAATCTCTTTATGCCCGGAATGAAACGTACGAATTCTGATAGCTTCCATTAATCTGATTCCGTCTAATTTTAATCCTTTCATTCTGATCATATTTTGGTAATTTCGTTTATTTTGATTTTATTTTTTCCATCTATTCATATAAGGGTAATTTTTTATAAGTTTACACAGGGTCTCCCATAAGTCGGTAGACATTTTAAAAATTCATAACTATTGAATGAGTTGATAGAAGTGAATGGAACTCGTGTGAATATCAAAGCTGAAATTGTACAACTAGACGTCATGACAGTCACAGCTGTAATTTTACGGCATTCTACGACCATTCGGCTTTGAGTTGTGCGGGATAGAAAATTCATTTCGACAAACTGGTATACTTTGTATAGGGAAATAAAAAGAAATTAAATAATAATAATAATAAAAACTATGGGTGAAATTCTGTCTATGGCAGAATTTAATTTTGTACTACAGGACTACTTATATTTGTATTTTAACACCCTTCCAAGAAAAATAAATAAATAAATAAATAAATAATAATAATAGAGGGCGCTCAGTAAAATTCTTAAACACATATTCAAATAATGTATTGATATTTAATTCCAAATAAATTAGTAAAATTTGAATGCATTCATTGTATAGTATCTTTCCCTAATTGCTTAATACTCATTTACTAAATATTTTAATAAATAAAATAATCTTAATAACAGTTTCGTATTTATTATTAATAATTGATAGTTTCAATTTCTACAGAACAAAACATAATATTAAAAAAAACTGTAAACCAACTATTCGATATTTAAATTATACTCAAAATTTACCACAGATTAATTATCATCCAATAATTTCAATCCATTAATTTTTCAAAATCATAACTAATATCAATATACTCATCTTATAAATCGGAAAATAACACATATTTTAAATAAATTTCACAGTTTTAGTCTAAAAATATCAGAAAACACTAGTCTACATAATCAGGAAACATGTAGCCACGACACGTTTCTCTGTGGTCAGAATACATAACTACGAACCCGAAGGTTTGTAAGTTCGGTCCTCACCGATGGAAAATGAAAAAAAAAAAAAAAAGTATGAATATATAAAAGTTTTCACGGATTTCACAAAATATTTTAAGACAGAGTAAGAAATCAAATGATAAAATTGGATATTGGCAGTCATTTTCGAAGTGGAACACTATAAATTGGTACCGACGCAAAATGGCAGACTGAAAGAAATAGTCCTGTCGCACTAATAATAACTTTTTTCTCCAGAAGGCGAATGTGAAATAATTCTTGAGTGAGAATAAAATTTGGAAATCATGGAAAAAAAAAAAAAAAAAAAAAAAAAAAAAAATTGACCAATTAAGGAAAAGAAAATATCTGATAAAATAAAGTGAACTTCAGTTTCATAACTATAAATCAAAGACACTTACTACAACTTAGTATATTAACCGGAAGCACACTATCTGGCAAACTGCCAGTTGAATAAAAAAAGGAAAAGGAAACCGGACTGCTTCTCCAGGATTCTATTTAAAAGAACAACAACGTCATTTCAAATCGTTCATCTCTGCATTAAAGGAGAAAATCGAGTGAACACGCGGCGGCGCCTTTTTATCGAGAAGATAAAATGTAATTATTTTAACCTTTTTATTTTATTTTATTTTTCTCATTTTCTGTGAATAGAAGTGTAAAAATATCGCTGTTAAGCACGAATGTAGGGGAGAGTGGGGATGAATGAGACATTTTTCATGTTTTTACTGATAACATTGGCCATATGTAATTCAGAATTTTGTAACATGGCTCATAAGTACACTTCAGTAATCTGTTACATATAAACATACTAACTTCAATAAAAAGTTACCATTTTTAATTAATAATATTTTTTTTACATGCATGTCAATTGTCCCATTCATCCCCACCTATGGAGATGAATAGGACAGGACTGGAGTTAACAAATAAAAGAAACAAAAAATGGAAAGTAAATAAATTTTTAAAGTTAAATTGGTTTATGTGATTTTATTACACAGTATGGATTTACTGAAATTAACATAAACTGATGTATTGATTCAAATTGACATCAAAAGGCAAAAGTCCTTTGTTTCGCACAGTTTCTAGTGCTTTAGGTTTTGGTAATTTAATCTAATAAGATCTAATCTAAAAATAAATAAATAAATAAGACACTAGAAAGAGATAAATCATTATAATAGAGTACAAATTATGCAGATAAACTTTTGTTTCCGACTGATCGGGAAAAAACAGCATTCTATTCCGTATTACATTAATAATCACCAGGATTTATTTAATTAATTTGATTGAAATTGTGATTTTAATCACATTATTTATTTATTTATTTTAATTATTGATTTAAGTTGCATTGAATATTCTAAATTAATTTTTTTAATCATAATTATTATAAACAAAAATCGGAACAATTAATTTCAATCTATTTTTCTCTAAATCCATGCTATTTTTATGATTCCATGTTATAACTACTGAACTACAGGTTATAAAAACATTGAAAATCGGTACAATTAATTTCAATCTATTTTTCTCTAAATCCATGCTACTAAATTCCATGTTATAACTATACTGAACTACAAGTTATAAAAAGATTGAAAATCTATTTAAAATTTGTTTTAATATGATTCTTGAGTACAATTTTAAATTAGCACATGGTGTGGAATGTCCCATTCATCTCCGTTCAAACTGTCCCATTCATCCCCACCACCACATGATCCTATAAAACAGGAAATAGTTTTAATGAACAATTGTCAATATGCTTCTTGAATATCATAAACACAATAAAAGATTATAACTTTTCACCATATAAGAGTTTAATTAACTTTAAGCAAATAGTTAATTTCTTAATTACTACCTAACTGAATCAGTAAAAACTTGCTTTGGCATCAGAAAAAGACACTTTAATTTTTTTCTGCCCTTCTATGACAATTCTGAAACTGCGCTTGATGAATGATCTCAGTACTGCCATAAATCAGAAAAAATGTCAAGTTTCCGGTGCTTGCAAAACATAAAAATCTAGCTGTAGTCCCAATCATCCTGCGTCCCATTCAACCCCACTCTCCTCTATTATTATTATTATTATTATTATTAATTTAGTTTGTTACGGGAATAACAAACTAATTTTTTTTTTCCATAATGACTTATTACTTAATGAAAGTTTTTAATTTTTGTTTTCACATTTAGAAAATTCGTAAGTGTTAAAATAGTACTTGTTTTCCAAAAATCGATTTTTTAAATCTTTAGTATTTCATTTTGCGACTAAAAAATAAGAAAATGCACTTTGTGAAAAATCGCATTTTTGAACTGAAAATTAAAATGTAAAAGATAAAAAAAAGTAATTTTTTTTTTTTTTTTTTAAATGAGTATTCATTTAACTGTTATGAATTTCCTGACTGTGAAAATAGAATTAAAAAATATACATTAAGTAATGAGTAATCGTAGTAACAAATTTTCCCATAGAATAACAACATTGGCCACGGCTCTCCGCAGGATTAGGTATATTGTCCCCTCAAATCATCCAATTCTAAGGAGTAAAATAAATATTTTATTTTAAAATGAAAAAATATATATATTAATATTTTTATTATTTGGGTTAATTTAGAAAATGCAAATATATCAGTGCAAAAACAACAGTAGTAATAATAATTATATTAAAAACACATTAAAAATACGTAAAATTTAATTTTATTTAAAAGGTGTTAAAAATTTTATCCGAAGATTTTCGCTTTAAAATAGTAAAGCATCTTCAGGGATTTTTATTACTCTTTTCCAATTAGCAGTTTTTAAATATTTTTCCTTTCACAGTCAACAGTTAAGTCTTTTAATAACGTGAATAGCAGCAAAGTCAATTTGAAGTCTGGTGAAGGTGGATCAATGACCTAAGAAAAATAAGAGGAGCTGGAACTATTGAAAATGTGCCAATAATTTGGCACAATATTATAAAATAGCTAATAGTTTATTTCTGCTAGTTCATTACGGTTTTTCTCCTACAATAGTCATAGTGTGATTTTTCAATAGTTCCAGCTTTTCTTATTTTTCTTAGCTCCTTGATACACCTTAACCGGACTTCAAATTGACTTTGCTGCTATTCACGTTATTAAAAGACTTAACTGTTGACTGTGAAAGGAAAAATATTTAAAAACTGGTCACTGGTAAAGATTAATATAAATCCCTGGAAGATGATTTACTATTTTAAAGCGAAAAGCTTCGGATAATTTTTTAACACCTTTTAAATAAAATTAAATTTTACGTGTGTTTAAAGTGTTTTTAATATAATTAACAAATGACACGTGTTCAATTTTACCGTTTTTTAGGGATAATTTATTGTAGTAATAATAATTAATATTTATATTTGGTAGATTCATTTATTCTTAAATTACGCAGTGTTCTTTTGTCATGTATCGGAAGAAAAATCTCCAAGAATTTTCCTGAACTGATCAAAACAATGTGCTTGCTGCAGACCTGTCAATTATTTTAATTTATTCCGTAATAGCGTTAGGATCCGCCCCTTCTTTCACACCATTGTATTTCTAGAGTAATTTTCTGTAATATGTACTTACAATTAAAGTCGAAGAAATTTAATTTACAAATATAGTGATGTGAAAAAAAGGCGGGTTTTAACAACATTACGGTATAAGTTAGAAGAATTGGCATTTTAAGTTTCTAATTTTTTAACATTCGAAGAATGAGTAAGCATTGTAAACTAATTTACGAGAAATAAAAACATTTCACACCGATATCTATGATTTGCAAGAAAAAACAAAAAGTAGTAATAGGTAGTAATAAACAGATAAAAAACATGGAACTACCGTATGAATTTACAGTCGGTAACAAAAGAGTCCGAACACTAGCAAAAATTCCTATGTAACAAAAATTACACTTCATACGGTTTTGTTAAATAAATCCTTATCGAATCATGTTCTTATACTGACTAAGAACAGGATTCGACAAGGATTTATTTAACAAAACCGTATGAAGTGTGCTTTTTTTACACAGGAATTTTTGCTAGTGTTCGGACACTTTTGTTATCGACTGTACAATAACCAAGTATTATGAAAGAAATTCAGAATTTAATTTAAAAGGAAAAAATAAAGAGTGATAACTGCAAGAGAAAGAGGGTGGGGGAACGAGAAAAACAAAGAGCTTATCCAGCAGCAACGAGTGTGAACAATAAAATCAATCTTTATAAAATATAAAATTCCAGATTAACTTTTCTCTCAAGGGATACACGAATAAACGGGAGAAATTTAAAATAGAAATATTTCCCTTTTTATCCATAAAAAGAAAGATTCACTCTATCTTAATATTAATCTGAAGCGTGATATCTGAAAATGTGCCAGAATATAAAATGCAACTCGAGTGCTCGCGACAATTCTATTTAAAGAAAAGCTACGTCATCTCAAATCAACAGAAGAAGCCTTAGGAGAAAAATAAATAGTTAGCAAGAAAGTTTCATTGTCCAATGAAAAAAAACCACATTATTATTTTTGGTTAGTTCAAAAATGCCAAAATTTCCGTTTGAAAATACGCAATATATATATATATATATATATATAGAATAAACTTCAACATTTATCAATCAACTGCAGGATGAAAGCCTCCCCTAAGTGATTCCAACCTGCCTTGTTTTCTGCAATTTTTCTCCATTCTGCTCTTCCAAACTTGACAGTTTCATTTCTCCAACAATACTGTGGTTTCTTCCCCAGTCTTTTCTTATATCTCGGTATTTAAAATAGGTTTTTGGTTATCCATCTATCATCGTTTCTTCTAGTAAGGTGCCCAGACCAGCTCCATTTTAACTTCTTAATTCTACAAATGGCATCAATAACTTTAATTTGCTTCCTAATCGAAATATTTCGCTTTCTGTATTTTTGGGTGCAACTAACATGCAACTGTCAATGCTTCTCTGAGTTGTCCGCAGCTTTTGTATAGTTTTACACTTTAATGTACAAGTTTCTGAAGCATAAGTTAATACAACTAAAGTACGCTGATCAATAATTTTTCTTTTCAAACAAATTGGGAGGTGGCTTTTGAATATAGCATTATTCTCTTCGAATGCTCTCCTTCGAAGTTTAACCCGGTTATCAACTCCTTTCATGACGTTCCCGTTTATCTTAATAACTTGTCCCAGATGAATATAACTGAAACGTTTTATGATAAGTATAACGTTAAAGAGTAAATGCTCTTTAGGCCGCAACCTACAGTCTGAAATAGATTACGAACCACTGTGAACGTTCATGCTTGTATCGGGATTCGAACCTGACACCTAGATACCAAATGATAGAGTGTTAATCATTTCATTAAAAGATGGGCTCTTGTCTTTAGAATCTGAATGAACGTGACTAAATGTTATACACATGCAGTAATTCTATTATTAACAGAAAATTTTCCCTCTTCCCAACCCTCAAAATATAAGTACATGTATATATATATATAAATTATGTTACATTCTTTGGAAACAGAACTTAATTTAGTACAACAGGATTTATATTAATCTATTACTCCGTATTAAGGTATGCTGTATTTCATTCCCCAGCATCAGTTTCTACATTCATTTTTTAAAATTACTTTGGTAAAACTTTAACATAGCAGCCACTTGGCGGTTTTTATATTTTGTTGTCATTTTAGGAGTGAAGTAAAATGGGTATCGCAATTGCGTAAGTAAAAATCTTGGCGAGAAACACCCAAACTACTTCGGTGCCAAATTTCAAGTTTCGTCAAGAGATCCAAGCTGTTCCATTGCTTTAACACGATTTCTCTCAATTTTATTTTAAATATTTTTGAACTTAATGCGAGAGGAAATAAAGGAAATACATTTTTTTTTTTTTTTAAATTGGCTTATATATACAAAATGTCTCCAATTAAAATATTATTTTTTCCATTTCTGTTTATTATTAGAAAGGAAATGGCTGAAGTAGTTTTTCATACATGATTGACATCTCTATAAATTAAATTAAATTCAATGATCCAGTACCATTATATTTCATTTTCCACGTGACCTTTTAATTTTCTAAATTAAATATTACCTAAATATATATGATCCCTTTTATAGTAGAAGCAAAGAATGGTAACTAAGAATAGTTAGTGAAACAATTCACCAAAGAGACATACATACGCAAAACAAAGCAACAATCTTAAAAAAAAAAAAAATAAATAAATAAATAAATAAATAAATAATTCAAGGTATAATACAATAAAAGGCAACAATGCAAAACCGCTGTCTGAAAAAAACAGTCCTGTCGTACTAAAAGTAAAATAAAATAAATAAAATACTTTTAAAATAGAAAATAAATAGAATTAAAACAACTTTAACTGGGAAAGATTATAAAAATATTACACATCTCACCAGAAAATGATGCTTTTTTTCAAATACATATACATTAAATAACAATAATTTGCGAATATCTTCAAAAAAATTCACGCCTATTTTCGATATTATGAAATAAGATGTTGATTTATTTCGAGGGATATTGAATACTTAAGAGGAATCAACATAGTAGTCATTGCATCCCTAATAGCACAACACTCCTCCGCACTACATCCTCAGGATATCCTCAGGATCAACTTTGGATAAATGCGCAAAACTTCTGTATTAATATTAATAGAGGAAAACAAGTTGAATCAAGACAAGCTGGATTGTAAAAATATTCACCGAAAATCATATTAGAGTCCTGCATCGGGCCAGGTAACCTGTTTTTATCTGAACAAGACTCGACCTACTGGTGATATTTTTTTCTCAGCAGATCGGGTCGACATATTGGGTCGACTAAAGAACATCTTTGAAAAATGTTTTACTGTGATAAGCAGAAATTTGTTTGATATAACCTTTATAATTAATAACAGATGTAAACATACATATGACCACGATTAAATAGACGCGTATTCAAATTACTATAGTAAAGTAAACATCCATATCGGATAAAAGCAATTAATAAAGCAACAGCAAATCATTATTATTATTATTATTATTATTATTATTTAGAATATAAGCATTAAAGATTAAAGAGTAAACACTAGCCCATTTTTAAACACTGGAAGTACACAGCACTCATAAATGGTTAAAAATTATTATCAATTCCTTTTTCAGATTTTTAAATTTTTAACTCAACAAGTACAGGTTGATTCAAAATTAGTGTGACCCATTTCAGAGCATCAGAAATTTTCATTGGGTTAAGTTATTTGCATGAAATTTTCAATGTGATTTCCTTTAGCAAAGTAAACGTTTAGTTCAAGCCAAAAGAGTATTTTCGAAGACTTTTGGGGGTACATTTCCAACTTCCTCTTTGACTGCTTTTTGAAGCCCTTGAAGTTTTCTTACTTTACGTCTACTTATTTTTTTTTTTTTTTTAAATATCTCCATAAAAAATAATCTCAAGGAGCACAGCCAGGGGATGATGCTGGAGGAATAAAGGAGGAAGACATTTTTTTTTAATCTTTCTGCCATTTTATTGTTGATTTTGCAGTATGACTTGGTACAGAATCTTGGTGAAAAACAAACTTTCCTTGAGGATAAAGACGTTTACTTTCTTTTATCACGTGCTTCAAAACTTTATTCTGATAGTATTTAGCATCAATTTTAGCCTTTGGTTCTGCAAAAAATGGCTTTGTTAAGCCTTGAGAGGACATTCCCATCAGCTACGTCTTTGTGACACTTCTCGGGAGGTAGAGAGCGGACAAACAGACAGATAAACATAAGTCATTAACAGTTTTCAACCTTGTTGGAAATTGTTAAAAATGCATGCTTATGCAAACATGTTTATGTAAGCATGTTTATGTAAGAAAAAAAAAAAAGAAAAAGAAAAAAAAGTATTTTTTTATTTCCATCGAAATCCATCCCTAATTCTTTTAAATATTTTCTATTAAGTATCCAAAAAAAAAAAAAAAAAAAATGTTAAGACTTTTCTTAAATATCTGTAGAGATTTAAGAATTTTGAAGATCATGAAAGAATGCAAATCAGTTTAAATATTTCAAATCTGTAAAAAAATAAAAATCCCTTTTCGTCAAGCTTAAAGACAAAAGAATATTCCTTTATGTTAATGTTACAAAAGTAAAGAAATATTACATATGCATTAACACTTGCTTAGCCAATGGCTTTGTTCCCACACATTACATTATTTACGTCGCTATTCTGATTTTAAGAAATTTAATTATCAAGAAATTTAATTCGCAAGATTCGTGAAGAAATTCCTGAAAAAAAAAAGGGGGAGAGAGAGAGAGAGAGAGAAAGGAAATAGAAAAGTTTAAAAAATTTAAAAAATACTTCTAGCAATGTTTCAATCAAACCAGTTTTTTCCTAGAAAAATTTCCAGGAAGGTATGGTGTTTTTTCCTGATTACGATAGAAGTAATTCAGGAGAAAAGGTATCAGTACTTTTCTAATTCATTTTTTTCTAATGATAAGGAAAGAGGTATAAAAAATACCGGATTATACCATTCTCGAAATGAAAATTGAAAAACGTTTTAAAGAGCGAGTGGAAGATGAAGAATCTCCGATTTGTCTTCCGATTTTTTTTTTTTTTATCGCTGAGCGTTTATAGACCAGCCAAGTAATTGGTGGAGGAAAGAAAAATTAATGAAGCCTCCAATTTCAAGTGAAATAGTATAATTTTTTCAGAAAAATAAACCATATACAAAAAACATCTATATTGTCTAAAAGGAAAAATTAATAAAACATAAATCCATAAATTCAAATGTAATTTATGTTGTTTTCTCTCTCTCTCTCTTTTTACTTTTACTTTTTTTTACTTCCCTATAAGAAATAAAGAAAGTTTTATAATCTGAAAAACTAATCATTTATTGTATATCATATAACAAATTAGTACTGATTTTTTTCTTTTATTATTTCCTTCTATATTCAATGTCTGGCCATATGTTGTGAGACAAAAATTTTGTGGCAAATCTATCTCAAGAACTTATGCTCAGAATTGCATATAAATGTATATGTTGTTGCATCTTGACATAAACTAGTGCTTATTAACTTTTGTCGATAATTGGACAGCAGATGGCGTAACATCCTGTTATGCTTTTATAATTTTTAACATGGCAGTATAGGACAAAATTTCGCCTAAATAAATTTTACCGAATCATTATGAAATTAAAAAGAAATCTTTATTCTAGTAATAGTCAAGTAGGAAAAAATATTTGTAGAAACATCGCTTACCCCCCTCCCTCATCCTGGGAGCGAAAATGAGTAATCCCGCGAATGTAAAATTTAGATATCAGAATTTCAATACTTTTGAAAGGAATGGCCAATTCACGTGTCTGTGATAATTTAAAACAAAGTTAATAATTTTTACTTTTTAACTTTTGAAAAAGAAAAAATAAAATAAACTTTTTTTCTGTCTTCATTTACTATTTTACTTCTCTGAGATGAAAACCGACTGCAGTCGTCACGGAAAATAATTATATTAAATAATAATTTTGATAAATAATTTGTATTACTTGAATTTTGCAGGAAAATATAAAAGAAAGTTTCATGATGGCCACATAACATACTAATTTTATTTATATTTCTCTCATCATATCTTTTTTCCTCATTCCTCATTATCCATTTATAAATGCGAATATTTAAAACTGTTACGTGTATTCATGATTTTTCCTCTTTCAAAATTTATTTTCGTTTGTATTGTAAATATTTTGCTTTCCTATTGGTTACCCTTTCTGTCTTCCCTCCTAGGTCTTTTTTCTCTCCAGTTTCTTGCTTTTACCTTTTTCCTTCAGTCTACCTTCTGTTTTTGCAGTGGCAGAAAATGCTTTCTTGTGCGCCCGATGAAGAAAGATATCCTCTTAAGAAACGCGTTGAGTTTGCATTTCATGATTTCACGTTTCTCATTACAAATAACATTTGTTCCGATTATTATTAATATTTTGTTGTTGTTTTGTTTTGTTTACTCGTACATTGATTATAATAATCAACTACGAATCCTTTATGATCTAAAGTATAACACAGGGTAATATATTTTATATATCTGGAATGTAAATGAATATAGTTGACTGAAATTTTCATGCATTCAGTGCTAAAAATCTCGTGTGAAATCACTCGAATTTCCTGATATTAAGTAATGTTAAATAATCAGCAGTTTTTTAAATAAATTAAAGTAAGAGAAGTAAATCCAAAATCAATCAGCTCAATCGAATAAGGTTTTTAACGAATAAGGTTTCACTCCAAATTATTATAGCCAATAGGTCATAATGATAAAGAATTTTTCGTCCTGTCCCTGTGAAACTCTTATAAGTACTAGAATTGTCAAATTTTATGTATTTCATACGACTTTGACCTATAACATGTATTTAGATTTTTGGGTAAATCGGATAAGGCATTTATACGCTATCGCACTATAAATATATTTCAGTCCATAAGTCATAGTAATAAAGAGTTTTTGTGGTATCCCTGTAAAAAAACTAAAAGTTCTAGATTCACCAAAATCTATATATTGCAATATATTCCAGTTCATTAGAATAAAACGATTAGACGCTGTCACACATTAAATAATTTAAGCCCATAAGCCTTAATGGTAAATGATTTTTGCCCTGTTTACCTGTAAAAAACTCTATAAGTGCTAGATTCACCAAAATACTATATAGTTTGTGACACAATGACCTTTAACATACACATCAATATTCAGTTTATTTGAACAACTATATCCGTGCATATAGTTATTCGAGTAAAATGAATGTGAATTAATTTCACACATACATACCTCACGAAAAATCGTACAAGATCGTAGATATTTCTAAAAGGGGAGCTTGTGGCAAAACCAAAGTTGGAAGTAAAGAACTAGACATCAGGACAGTCACAAATATAACTTTACAACATTATACGACCATTCGTTTTGGAGCTATGCAAGATACAAAATCGATTTCGCAAATCGGGATATACAGTACTTTCTTTGCATTTGTATGTTCAGAAAGTAACAAATAATTCCAAGATTATTGAAAAAAATCTGATGTGAAACAACCACACGATTTCCATTACCCACTATTACACGCATTATATGCATTTTTTAAAGACATTATATGCATTTTTTGGAATTTTTCAGTAAAAGAAACTTGATACACGTGTAAAGACATATAAAACAGAGTTTACAGTATCCAGTTAAAAAAAAAAAAGAAAAAAAGAAAAAGAAAAAAAGAAAAAATATATATATATATACTATATAGTATTTATATATATATGATAGAGTCATTTTTTGAAACACCAATTTCTGAGATATAACACTGAACTATCTAATCAGAATGCCGTTAATTTTTCTCTAATAACCACATAATACATGAGAAAGGGTATCTAAAATTGAATTATGTAACAGTTTTCAAGAAAATTATTAGAGCTGTTTTTGAGACACCAACTTTCACTAAAACTTGGTATACTCAATTATTGACCGGAAAGCAATTATTACATACAAAAGGATATTTAAAAGGGGGTTAATATGTTGAGTTTGAAAAAGATCCATACAACAATTTTTAAGGGAACGCTCTTGCGAGACCTGAAATTGAGCTTTTTATATAGAAAGCCTATCAGTTTTCCTGAACTAACCATCATTCGAAAGGACATCTAATAGATTGCTTATATAACAATTTTGAAGAAAAACATTAGAGCCGTTTTTGAAATATAATCTTAAGTTCCCACTTCCGGTATTCCAATTTTCACCAAAATCTGGGAAATTCATCTGTACACCAGACATGTATCAATTCTGAAGTTTCGTAGTTCTATCTTTATTAGTTTCGGATATATGATAGCTAGAAGATTCCACACATACATACACACACACTGACCAATTGCCAAAAACTACTTTTTTGGATTCAGGCGGCCTTAAAAAGTGTAAATCAGGTGAAAACTCGATATCTAATTTTTGGAACAAATACAATACTTCCATTACCTATGGTAGTAGGGTAATGAAAGTAAAATGTTTTCCAAATAAAATAAAACAATCAAAAACAACTTTAAGAGGATAGAGTCTTCCAGAATTTACATTTTCCCTAAACAGACTACTTTGCGGCTTGAAAAAAAAGAGAGATCCACGTCCTCACCAGGGAATATTACTTTCTAAAACCGATCAAAATAATTTGGGAAGAATTTCATGTGATTTCATTTCCATTTTACATTTTGGACGTGAAGTAGAGTTTGAGGGTAAAGGATTCCGGATTATCACATTTCTGGTGGAAAAAAACGGAATGCGTTTCAAAGAGTAAAGGAAAATGAAGTTTTCCTGAATTTATCCTGAAAAATCTCAAAAGGCACTCTCGCTGCGTATTTATAGATACCACGTTATTTGCAGAAGACCCGAGAGGATAGAATTTATCTTCTTTTTAAAGAGGACAGCGAAAATAAAGAAAGCTAAGTTTCCCTCTTTCTTTTTCTTTCTTTTAAAAAAAGAAATCAAAAGTGGCGTTTCTTAAATTACTTAAAGAGAAAAAAAGTCAAGACTTTCAAAATTAAGTTAAAAAGTTGAAATGCAATTTTATTTACTTATTTACTTATTGTATTCAACAAATATTAAATAATACTAAAGAAACAATATACATGAAAAACTTTGTGTGGTATAAAAAATAAAAAATAATGAGCTTAAAATAAAGTAATAATTTTTTTTTACATATTATATCTGTGAACTATCCAACAAAATTTAATTTTATAGTTGAATGTCTTAGTAGATCCATAGTCAGAATATTGTTTTTGAGAGAAATTTAACATTTGAGTTCGAGGAGAACTCCTCTTTAAAACCTCTTTGAAAAAATAATTTCTTTGATGACATTATACGCCGTAAACTTTCAAATTTATTAGAAAAAATTTTCTGAGCATGGCAGACTAGGTTAGTTGGATTTTTTTTACGTCGCTGTACTGCTGCGCAATGGGCAATTAGTGAAGGTCTGGGACTCACTTTAGAGGTGGTCCGGAGACATGCCATCACAACTTTGTTCCTACACGGAGAGGATGACTCTTTCCCGCTTCGGTAGTCCCCAGAGGTTTACATGGCAGAATAGGACAAAATATTGCACAAACGTGCATTATGAGGATTGTAGCATGGAAAATAAGATGGAATTACCTGAAAACTAAATGAGGAAAATAACACTAATGAAATTAGAAAGAAATTTAGGATAAAATAACTCGATTGAATCTAGAAGTGGGTAACATAGTTAGTAAAGTAATTGATTTTCTTGCTGATCCTGGCCATCAACCTAAATCGTTACTTTAATCTTGAATATTATATCACTGCAGCAGAAATTTATGAAAACAAATACAGGGTAGAAAATTTTACAGAATCAACCTATTCCAAATAGTTTTTATTTTTATTAAAATACGTAGATGTGTATACAGGTGCCTTCCGGCTATAAGTATCCAAAACCAGCTTTTGGTGTTTTTAGAAATATGGTTTAAATTTAATAAAACTTTCGTGAACATGATCTTACTGAAAAATAAACTAGAATATGTATAACAAATGATATATATATACATACATATATATATATATATATATAAAGCACTTTTAAAAATGATAAAATCATTTATAAAATAGTAAACATTTCGAATTTATATCAATTCCCCCTTTCAGTACAAATATTAATTTTCAAGTTTTAATTTAAATGTGTATGTGTATTTTTGATTGTTTAAGTATGTGTGTGTCTGAACACAACAATATCGAAACGGAGCGAAATTTACCACAGCCAAAATTTGGTTTACTTCTTAAAATCTGTTGTCAGAAAAACTGAATAGATTTATTTATTTATTTATTTTTATTTTAGGATCGGCAATGGATTTAGTATTCAAAGCACATTTCTAAACGGTAATTCATTGTATAAAACTATTTGAAAACAAAGTGGCGACCCTCCGTGGCGACCTACCCGGAATGGCGTGGGGACAGCATTTCACTTTAGTTCAGTACAGTAAGGGGTTGAAGTAGGGAAGGAGTTGCGGTGATTGATTGACATACAGTGATTTTCTATTGAATATCAGTTAAACTGTTAAATTCTAAATAAATATATATATATATATTTAAAATACGTACTTTGAATGAATGAGATTGTCAAAATACACCTTAGCGTTCTTAAACAGTTTTAAGTCGTTAAAAAACTTGTACTGTTAAAAATCGTGAAAATATTCTTTTTTTTTTTTTTCAAAAACTTTTTACAGTGTATGTTTGTATTCAGTAGCTTCCAAATAACGTTAAAGTTTATTGACTACCGGAATCGGTTAGAGATGTTTTCAGAATACAGTGCTCGCATATTCAAGTGAAGTTTTTCTAGATTCAACATGCAGATTTTCCAAAATAATTCAGATACATTAAAGGCTAATGTCAGTACTTTTAAATTGTATCTCAAACATTATAGGTTAATTCACATTGAAGGAAACATTTATAGTTTATTAAGCTTCATTGCAATTGCAGTATGTGTGAAAGGATGCATTTAGTATTTATAATTATTAAACAGTTCCGCGCAAAAAGATATGGACATCTGGTATTATAAATGCATTATGTATAGATGTAAGGATTATGTAAACACTTTCTACGAATAATGTTTGGGGTAAAATTTAATTGTAAAAAAAAAAAAAAAAAAAAAAAAAAAAAAAATTTTTGATTAATTAACTTTAAAAACAAATCGCTTCAATAACTGTATGCTTTTTTAACTACGTATTTACAATCTACATATATTTCAGGTTTTAACATGTAGCCTATTTTCATCACAAATATAGTTTAGACATAGATTTAATTTAAATTTAGATCATAAAACAAAGAATAAGAAAAAACAACTCTAGATGCAATTAGTAACATTTATTTCGGAGGGTTAACTCTGTTCGGAGCAATCGGACGATTAACTCTATTTCAGATAATTTCAGTCTGTTGTTATTTATATGTGACTGACATTAAATCTGTCTTTTGCACAGGGAAATATTACAATGTACACTGAGAAAAAATTCTGTAACTGACATCTAGAATCTAAATTATGGATCTAGAAAAAATAGTTCCAGGTAATCCTTGTAAGTTCTAGTCCCCATGGAAAGCGAGTTCTAGAAGCCCCTATTAGAATTCTAGAGCGTTTGCCTCTATTTTTGAGGGCAAGAGACTACAAGAGGCGGGTTTCTGGGACTATAATCTTGGTTTATGACTCAATTCTAGAAAATCAAGAGAGAATTTCTCGCAATACAAATGATTCAGAATATTTAGAGTATTCAGAATATTGTGTCACTATCTAGAAATGTGTAGACTAGAAATTCTCGATAATTTCATCTATTCAGTTTATTCGCGTGCCTTATGCGCATAGCTCGGAAATCTATATTTCTAGTCAAGGGATTTAGAAAATAGCCACTTATTCATTCTAGAGGAAGGCAGTATATTTTTTTTTCTCAGTGTATAAATTCCCAAAATTGATTTTTAAATACAGACATGTACATCAAAAATATTATAAAATATATAAGTATAGAGTAATCTACACACATGGAGAACCAAATAGAAAAAAAAGATCGTACATCATCATAATTCATGATCACTCCTAATTCATGAGTGATGTATGAGTTTGTATTTCTTGTTGAATAAAAGAAAATATCCCTAAATAAAAATTAGAAAGCTTTTTCTCTCACACTCTTTCGAAATTTCTTTCATCGTCGAAGTAAATAGCTGAAAAAGATCTGCTCCCTACGTGGGAATATTTCCTTCTAAACGCGAGAAAAATAATTTGGGATAAAATCTGCCGGAATCCTCCTCCTTTTGCAGTAGAACGAAAGACAGAGGGTGAAGGTAAAAGATTTGGGATTATCACATTCCCAGGAGAAAAATCAGAGAATGTTTTAAAGAGCAGAGGAAAATGAAGTATCCCGGATTTATCCGGAAAGACATTTTCCCGGTGAGCATTAATAGACAGCCAAGTAATTATTATAAAACATAGAGGAAAGCTGTTTCTGAAAATTAAATTTTTTAAAAAACATCCTTATAAATAATAATATTAAAAAAAATAAAATAAACAATATTATTTAAATATATAAATCTTAATATATATAAATCTCGTGTCACAATGTTTGTCCTCAATGGACTCCTAAACCACTTAACCGATTATAATAAAATTCGCACACCATGTGCAGTTCGATCCAACTTGAGAGATAGGATAGTTTAAATCTCAAATTATAGTCGCAATTTTAATTTATTGCTAATTATTTGTCTGTTATTATTTGACAGTCACAATTATCTGTTAACTCCAAATGATTCTAACAGATGTCGATACCTTTCGACTGGGTTGAAATGAAAGCTGAAATATATTTGGTGCTGCCATCTACACAAAGAATCTTCAACTTTTTAACCTATTAATAAATTTCGTATAATTCAATTATTTCCACTTAACAGATGTCGATTACTTTCGACTGGGTTGAAATTAAAGCTGAAATATATTTGGTGCTGCCATCTACACAAAGAATCTTCAACTTTTTAACCTATTAATAAATTTCGTATAATTCAATTATTTCCACTTTTTAAATTTTTGGTGTTAGCATAGCCGGCCACGTGTTACTTAGACTGAAGTGTAAATTGAATTCATATTATAATGAAGATAATACAGTGAAATTAATCCTGTTTTTTACTTATTTGTGCTTCATTGATCAAAACTTTATAATTTAATATAATATATATATATATATATCTTTATATATAAAATTTATTATGTTTGTCCGCGATGAACTCCTAAACTAATGAGCCGATTTTAATGAAATTTGGACACTGTGTGCAATTTGGTCCAACTTGAGAGATAGGATAGTTTTTATTGCAAAATTCGCCTCCCAAAAGGGGGGGGGAGGGGCCAAAACGTGATTTCACAAACAAACAAACAAACAACAACAACCAAAAAAAAAAAAAAATAGAAATGCAGATAGACTGTTCAAAATTGGTATAGAGAGGTTTTAGAGGCCTGCAAATCGAATGAGGATATTTTCGAAAGTGTAAAGTTATTAGGAGGGGCGGGTAAGGGGGCGGAGGGGCAAAAAAATAAAAATAGAATTACATCGCTAAAAATTGGTACATAGAAGTTTTTGATACGTACAAATCGATTGCAGATATTTTCGAATTTGTAAAATTATTAAGAGGAGCGGGAAAGGGGGGGGGGGGCAGAGGAGCAAAATATAAAAATGGAGTTAGATCATTCAAAATTGGTGCATAGAATTTTTGATACCAACAAATCGATTGCGGATATTTTCGAATTTGTAAATTTATTAGGAGGGGCGGGAAGGGGGGCAGAGGGGCAAAAAATAAAAATATAGTTAGATCGTTCAAATTGGTGCATACAGGTTTTTGACACCTACAAATAAACTGTAGATATTTTCGAATTTGTAAAATTATTTAGAATAGTGGGAGGGGGGAGGGCAAAGGGGCAAAATAATAGAAATAAGAGTTAGAACTTTGAAAATTAGTATTATTAAGTTTTAAGGCCCCATAAATCGATTGCGGATATTTTCGAAAGTATAGAGTTATTAAGAAGGGCGGGAACGGTGGATGAAGAAACGGTGCGCATGGTTTGCGCAGGTATACACTGCCGCAGGCAGTGGGGGTCCGAACAGATTATTCCACCAATGAGAGAAGATTTTTTTGTATTTTATATCATTTTCCTTTCGATAATATATGGATTCATTATGAGTGTCGAACATTTTTCCCGATCAGATTTTTTTTTTCTCTTTTTTTTTCACATGTTAAAAATTAATGCAATTTTGAGAATTCTTTAATTATAGTGAATCATTTAAAAATAGGGACCAGCGAAGCGGGCTAAGTCTGCTAAGATCAAGGATGTTATCAAGGATGGTCTTTATTCGTAAATAATAATTTTAATATATTGAATATTTTACTACATTATAATTCAACGTATAACATAGCCACAGCAACGCGTGGCCGGGTCTGCTAGTATGTATATATATATATATATATATATATATATATATATATATATATATATATATCTTAGAGTATACTATTAGTAACAACGACACAATTTAGAATTTTCACATAATTTACTATACTAACACTTATAATCCAGAAATGTATCCCACTTTGACTGAGGAAATTTATAGTTATGTATCAATGCACGACCTGTAATATACAATGTGATCATTATATGAATATATATAAAAGGTTCTATTCAAATTATCTGCGGAATGTTCTACATATTTTGGATTTGGCTGAAAATGGCAATATAATATTGTGAAATGCTCCCACAAGATTGTTTGGTCTGAAGCCGAGAATTAGCTTTATTTTGTGTGCTTTATTTTGTATTATATTTAAATTTATTTTGATAGGTTTTGTCGTATGTATTTTTCTTTAGTACTTTAAGTTTCTTGTCTTTTTGCAGTGTTTTCAATTGTAATTCTGCTACTTCACTTGCTTTTGCTATTTTTATGCATATTTCAAGATTTAAATCATTGTGTCTAAGTAGACGTTATTTTAATATTTTATCTCATACTCCACTGATTATATCATCTCTGATTACTCCAAATTTACAAGTACAACTGAGAGATAGAATGAACAGAATGGACAATATTTCTCCTTTGGGTTCCAAACTATAGGAAATCAGCTGTTTTTGGAAAACAATCCTCAACTCTACCACAGCAAAGCATTGTGGCCTGCAAATTTGTATCTTGCAATATTATTTATAAGAGCTACAGATTATATGAAATTGAAGTAAGAGTGATATAGTGATACCTTTGTTTTGTTTTTAATCCAGTTTTAGTAATATACTTTAATATTAATCAACATATGTAATATTATAAGTTGTCATGTGAGCTGTTGCGATGTCAACAAATTTAAATGGATGTTCCATTTAATAAATTCCTTTATTAAAGTGATTGAAATTCTAATTATTTAAGCTTTGAGTCTATATCCAATGCAATCAATGACATCTTTTTTC
This sequence comes from Salticus scenicus, assembly GCA_963930645.1. Classification (NCBI taxonomy): domain Eukaryota; kingdom Metazoa; phylum Arthropoda; class Arachnida; order Araneae; family Salticidae; genus Salticus; species Salticus scenicus. Next base: position 30,742,252 of record OZ005658.1, on the reverse strand, counting down.
TATTTATTAATTTATAATGTGATTTGTTTGTAATCTTTAATTTTGTTCGGAAGAGGCTTCGCTACTTTCGTTTTAAACATTGATATTAGTTTCATGATTCATAAGTGATGATTGATTTACTTTTTACGCATTTTTTGACGAGTTTAATTTTTATTATCTTTTATTCATTATGTATATATATATATATATATATGTAGGGGTGGGTGTATAAAATATTCTGCAATTTTTACGATATGGAATAGTCTTAACTTTATCACTCGATTCAGTTGTTTACATTTCTCTTTTGTTCTTCTTTGAACAGATATCTGATTATTAAGTTTCACTGGAGAAATATTTAGACTGGAAAATGTTATGCGTAACACTAAAACGGCATCTTGAATCTAATTTGTTTACAAAACATTGGCCACGTGCTCGGCGATTTTACCTACTGTGACGTCACAGGCATATTGTCCATTTCAGTTCTCTTAAAATAAAAGCTAAACTATAAGAGGTTTTACCCACACTTTTCTTTTGATTCAATCAGTGCCCAATGGCAATATAGCATTCGCTGATTGTAAACAAATATCGAGTAAAAACCCCTATCATTTTCCTTTTTTTGCGAAAAACTGAAATTCAGTTCATTCTATCTCTCATAACTCTTTAAATTTACACGATATTTCTTTGGGATTTTTATAAAGTTGCTCAATACTTTTGGCTATTAAATTACGCAAATGAAATTTTTAAAAGCTAGCACATGCGTAGTTAAAAATTATTTAGTAAAAATGCTCATATTTCGTAAGATATTTCACATTTTTGCATTTTGATTGCAGTATGCTGTGTCTAATGAAGTGTGCCAAATTTTCTGAAAATGCCTTTGCGCTGCGTCTAATACCCTACGTGTCGACACAGGTCGACACGTAAAATTTTGGTTTTATAATTTTGACTGATCTTTATACTTTTTGGTGTGCTAAAACCGAAAATGAAGCCAGTTTTTCTGTATCACGTATAGATTTTTGTCAATACAAGATGCCTACCTATGCAATTTCTTTCATTACTCTTCCACCAATACAATTATATGGTCAGTTTTATAGTATGTTTCCATGATTAATTAATCATGGATGCCTATTGTTGTAATTGCGTATAACTAGTGTGACGTAAAACCATACCAACCAATCAACCAACCTATTGTTATGATGGTATATGTAAGAAATTGTGTCGGTAAACATCCTGTATTGACAAAAATCTATACGTGATAGAGAAAAATGGGCTGCATTTTTGGTTTCAGCACATCAGAAAACGTAAAGATCAGCTGAAATCATCCAATCCAATTTTGTCAACTTCATCTTTGTAGGCCTGTGTAATTAAAAGAATGGATTTTTTTTTTTTTTTTTTTTTTTTGGGGGGGGGGGGGGCAATCTTAAAAAAAAAAAAAAAAAAAAAAAATATCTCCATGAATATGTGTGGTAGACACTTAAAAATGTATACAAATAACGAGAAAATTCCTTTTAATCACATGCTCGAGCCAAAAAGAATTTCAAGCATTACTTTTTACAGGGTGCTCCAAAACATTCTGACATTTGCTTAATTTTTTACTGGTCCCCTTTTCCTTTTCAGGACACAGCTTTTGCTAAAATATGTGAGATATGACGTGTTCTTCACGCTACCAAAATTTTAAGATGATTCTAAAAGAACTTTTCTAGATATTTCACAAAATGTCTAAATTCGAAAGTGACCAAATACTTATTTGTAGGAAGTGTATAATAATAAAATAAATATTATTCATTCCATGGAGACATAATTTTAATGAAGTGCTAAGACCAAACGTGAGAACAATAATTGGCCTTGTTGCCAGATACGAACCTAAAACTAATAATATTAATATCAGAATAATCTTAGGTTACAGTTAAAATGGGACACACAATGATGTTGTAGTAATAAAAATGACATTTTAAAATTCTATTTACATAAATAAGTTAAAAATACTCTAAGAAAGGAATAAGAAATGTTTTTCCCACATACGAGTATAAGAAAGTTTTTCACATAAACACAAACCAGAAGAAGAAATAATATTTTAAAGTATAAAACGAATATAAGTTGTTCCTTATTTAGTTCTCATTTCAAAAATCCTTTTTAACTTTTTTAAAAAAAATTATTCATTTTACGTAATTGTTCAGTATAAAAAATTTGGTATCTGTTATGTGTTTTTGAAATTAGAAAGCATAGTTACCAACTTAGCACTTTTTAGTAATCAGAAAAATTTAATAGAAAAATTTATTTTATTTAATCAAAGAACTGTAACCAACTGTAAGTAATAAGACTGTAAGTAAAAAGAACTGTAAGTAATTTTTCTCTAAATTCTATTCTGGAATACTTCATTCTTTTGCTGTATACCTGTAATGTGTGTCATATGTTTCTAAATCAACTTTTTGAACTATTAATTATTTCTTAATTTTCGTTTGTCATACAGTCGGTAACAAAAGTCTCCGAACACTAGCAGAAATTCCTATGTAAAAAAAGTACACTTCATACGGTTCTGTTAAATAAATCCTTGTCGAATTATGTTCTTAGACTGACTAAGAACAGGATTCGACAAGGATTTGTTTAACAAAACTGTATTAAGTGTACTTTTTTTACATAGGAATTTCTGCTAGTGTTCGGAGACTTTTGTTACCGACTGTACTACTTTATGCGACTGTACATCAATTTTAAAAAAGAAAAAGGTAAAAGCGGAGCATTTGTGGGATTTCTGAAAAGGATAGATGCCATGACGAAATGGGTTCATTAAATATACAGGGTGTCTTATATGTCTGTATACATTTTAAAAATTCATAACTATTGAATAAATTGATATAATTGAACGCGGATTGCAGAAAAATCCTTCTCGTAAAAAGGGATTTTTTTTTTTTTTTTTTTTTTTTTTTTTTTTTGTAAAGAAAAAATGTAGTTAATTGTTTTGTCGACGATAGTTAGACAAATAGTTAAATTTTTCTATAAATTGCACAATTTTGCGATTAGAACAGTTTATTTCTTATTTTGCTTACTACTTGTGCATACATGAAGTTTTAATTCCGATGCTGACTTGGTGGATAAAGCGTTATGGGTGAAGATGTTTTCCCTCAGGTACGAACCTCAGACTGAAGCCGCAATTAGTAGTGCTATAACTCGTTTTGCAAACTATACTTTGTGGGGACGACGAACACATAGTATAGGATTTGTATGCCTGTAAACATTTTCATGAAAATGTAGCGCCCCCTATCGACAAATAGCTTAATTATTATTTTTTCTTTACTTAAAAAAAAAAAAAAAAAATCTCCCTTTACGAGAATGATTTTTTTCGCAATTCTATCAATTCATTCAATAGTTATGAATTTTTAAATTGTCTACAGGCTTATGGAACACCCTGTATATCTCTAAAATTCTTTTTTTCTTTCGCTGCCATCAATTAAGTAAATCCATTCTTTAGTTCTATACTCGTATCCCCTCTATTTTCTTCTACTAATTTATTTTTTCTACTTTATGGATCACACAATAATGTTATAGTAATTGTAGTAATAAAAATTACATTTTAAAATTTTATCTGTTTTATATTTTTTATCTATTAATACATGAATACTATTTTACAAATAAGTTAAAAATACGCTAAGATATTGACAAAAAACGTTTTGTACATAAATTAAAATTTTCCACATATAGTATAACCACGTTTTCTACGCCTAGCAGTGAGGACGAATCCAAAAGCTTTGAGGGGTGCCACGTTCACGGTCAGGTTAGGATTTAGTAAACATTCAGTCATTCGGCGTTCCCTTATCGCTTGTTTTCTCTCAACGAAAATATTATCTCCCCTATTTTAGCAGTGGACTCGGTGAGTCCGCACTTGCGCAGAGGCTTCCAATGTCATAAGAAATGTAGTTAAAGAATAAACACTAACTAGAACAAGAAATCGTATTTTCAAGTATAAAACGAATATAAATTATTCCTCATTTTGTTCTTATTCTTAAAACCCTTTTTAACGTTTTTAATTTTTTTTTCTTTTTGCACAGCGTAAAGAATTTGGTATGTTTATGTGACTTTTTAAATTAGAATCATGACAAGGTATTCTGCCTATAATTTTCCTCTAAATTATGCTCTGGTATACTCTATTCTTTTGCTCTATAGTCCTAACATGTCTATTATACATTTCTAAATCAACTTTATGGACTACTTTCCTAGCAAAGTAATCTAGCAATAATTATAATATTTTAAAAAATCATTCGTTTTACAAATAAGTCAAAATGCTTCGGAAATTTTTGTATGTAGAAGATTGTTGCCATTAATACAAATTAGAACAACAAATTATACTCTAATGTATAGAAACAAATATTAGTTAATTCTCACTTTATTGTTTTTAAAAATCTTTTTGTTTATTTTTTTTTTAAAGTAATTGTACCAAATAAAAAAGGAGTGTGAATGTAATCTCTAAATTAAATAGTTGCATGATGAAAAGATTACATGATTACATGATTATAATTAAAGTTACGATTTCAAAACGCTATAAGTTTAAAACTAACAATCAGAGGATTTGATAGTTTACCAGAGTAATCTTGAGGCAATGAAATTTTGTTTGGGGGAGGAAAAAAGTAGTTCCAACAGGTTCCTAAAGAGGGCGCTGTCAGGGTAATGACTGGGGGAAGAAACGCTTAAATGGACTCATTCAACACAGGAATGTTGCTATCAACACAATAGAATAGCAGGAATCGATAGACTTCAAGGGTTTACTACATTGTTTTAGCAAAAAGACAAGAATACGTGTTTACAGCGGAAACTGTCATAGTGAAAAGAGAAAAAGAGGAGCTTCATGAAACAAATACTTTACGGATAATTAACGGCACATTTTGGAACTATTTTTTTTCTTTTGCCAAACAAAATTTCATTGCCTCACGATTGCTCTGTTAAAATATCAAATCACTCTGATGAGTAGTTTTAAAATTATAGCGCTTTGTCATCGTAACTTTAATTATGTATCACCTTGTACATGCTTATTTCTCTGAAAAACCAAACAACACACTCAAGAAAATTTTTAGTACATGTCAATTCGCCCTGGCACAATCTTTGAGAGCCAGTGGCATCAATAATATTATATTATCAATCATAGTACTTTATTTTCGTTGATTTTCAATAGTTGATGCACATCAAATTTCTGTTTTTATCAAGTCTTCCATTCTGTACTTGTAAAACATCTACTCTTCCATATTTCTCTCTCTCTTTATTTATTTATTTATTCCTTTTAGTACTTAAATTATAAAATAATGTAGTGATTATACCATTTAAAATTATACTTAAAAAAAAAAAAAATATATATATATATATATATATATATATTCTTCCAAATTATGGTGCTTTTCTAGCAGAAAAAAATGTCAGGTAAGCATTTTCCTTTTTATTATTATTATTATTATTATTATTATTATTTTAAGGGACTTTATTGTAAATTCATTGAAAATGGGTGTAACTTAAACTTATGCGTTTTATCCTTTAAACACGAAAAATGGTAATTTACTGTAAAGGAAACTCTAAAACTTCCACTTATTATTATTTCTTAACAGTGTATAAATGTATTTAAAACAAATGCCAGAAAGCCTCGAATTCTGAATAACGTTTCTCACATTATATAAAATGGACCAAGAAATTATTTTTATATGAATAAAATTAGCATGAATATCGTTTCTTGTTTAATCTTATTAAAAAAAAAAAAAAAAAAAGAAAAGAAAAAGAAAAATGCTGATTATGCTATTTTATGTAAATCTAGCATTTGATAAAACAATAAAAAAAAAAAAAAAAAAAAAAAAAATACATTTAAATATTATCCTACTGAGCTACTGAAATAGACTAACTTAACTGTTTACAGAAACAGTAGCTTCACAATCCTATTTAGACCCATTTTCATCAGTGCCCGTTCAGAAAATTTTCTGGGATTCACACGTTTCTCCAACAATATTATGCTTTTTCAAATATTTCAATTCAAGTTTTTGCGCATAATTACAGTGTAATTGTTCCTAGTAATTGTTATTTTACTTATTATTTCCTCAGTTTTTCTGAATAATTTATTCATGATCGTTTCACCTAATTGGTTTACTTTTCGAATTTATCTTTTCATATCTATCCAAATGTAATCAAAGGTATTCACAATGATAATATGCAACGCGGTCAAATATAGGGGGATTCGTTTAGCTTAATAAATTCTAATAATACAACTTTTAACACATTTATGAACTGGTGAACATTGCATTTTGGTGCAGAACGAATTTAGTTTTTAATTTTTTTGGTTGATCACATTCGGGATTTTGTGCAGTTTTTGCATGAAGGCGGCGTGTTATCAATAACAATCGCTATGTTTTTTCGGTAAGTTATAGTTTTTCTAATTCCTATTTAAATATATATGTATATTTGAGATTATTTGTATATTATTATCGCTTTGCGTTTATTGGTTTTGCATATTGAATTTGTCTTTGGCAAAAATCTTATTCCCCCCCCCCCCCCCCCCCCACACACACACACCTTGTACACAGCACGATAATTCGGACTGAAGCATTTTCTGATTTAAGAAGAAATTTAGTCAAAGACAGAGTTTTTTTTTCTCTTCAACATAAGTCGTGTACGGTTAGTCAAATTTATCTCGTTAGTTTTTCTTTCATAAATTTCCCTTTTTTTTTTTTTTTTTTTTTTTTTTTCCATCTTCATTTTCATTTTTCTAAGGGAATCAAATTTATAATTGACGCTTTCTACATTAATTACGATAAATTAGGACGCAGTGATCATCAAAGCCATTCATACATACAATTTAACCTATGAATAACTTTCCCCATTATTATTTATTACCCAATGTATATTTTTAAATTACATTTCCCTATTCAAAATAATCTGGTGTGTCACCCACACGACTTTCTCTTACCCTGAAATTTAATACTATAAATACAGGTTGCAGATTAAAAGGTAAGATAACGAGTGCTGTAATGTAAACCTGCGTTAAACAATTCATATTAGGCTTCTGAAGAGTTTTATAAGATAATTAGTTCTGTGTCAGGGCCCCGTTTCATTAATGCACCCACATTTATATAGAATTTAATTCGGTTATTAAAAAATAATTCTGTTTTAAAAAAATAATTTATTAATATTATTATTTAAAAAAATTATCTTTTATGATAATGCAGACGATTTCCGTATTAGAGAAGTAGTTTAACACCAAATATCCAAAAAAAAGCCCATTTTATTCTCAATATTAAAAAAAAAAAAAAAAAAAAAAAAAAAAAAAAAAAAAAAGATTTTTTTTCTAAGTTTTTTTTCGTTAAAAGTAAAAAAAATCGATAACTTTGTTTTAAATTATCGCATATCGATGGTTCAACCATTCGTTTTAAAGGTATTGGCGAGCTCTTTTGAAAGATACCCATCATGAAAATTTACTCCCCTCGAGGGGGGACTTCCCCCCCAGGGGGGAGGCGAGGCTCCTACATACACATATTTTTTTCCCAGTCAACTATCTCTATTACAAAAAATATATATTCGTTTCATTTGGTTTAGTGCAGTCTATAGACGTTAAACTCTACTTACCTGCAATTTCCCCCATAGGCGTAATGTATTAGAATTCTCTTGATTGTCCCTGTACACGAACCATCTGTTTGATCTTAACGAAAAGCCTCTGTAGCATCCCTATATGATACACATTTAAAATACCAAGTTTGAACTTTCTGCCATAATTTGTTTTTGAGATATGCTGATAACAGACAGACAGACACACACACAGACACACAGACCATTTGCTAAAAACATGATTTTCGTATTCAGGGGACCTCAAAACGTGTAAATATAACAAAATCTGGCGTTCGAAAATTTGACCCAAAAACAATACTTTCTCTACCTTATGGGGAAGAGAAAGTAAAAATTGTGACTGGTAAATTAGCTCTTGTTAAAAATCGATGTTTTTATTTATTTATTTATTTATTTTATTTTATTTTATTATTTATTACTATTATTATTATTTTTATTATTTTGAACCTCTAAATCGAAAAAAAATATTTAGAGAAATTTTACATTTTACAGCTTCAAAATAAAATATTAATAAAGTAACTTCAAACACAATAAACATCATATATTAAAATATGATTCATTTAAATTTTGTTTGGGTAAAGAAAACTACTTTAATACGCGAGTGAAGAAAAAAAAATAAAACAATTCAAATATTCCTTTTCCTTATATACACACAAAAAATTCATATAAAGCTAATAGTGTTAACAAAAATATTTACTAAAAATTTTTATTTAGTAAATAGCAGTTTTATTTTAGTTTTATTTATTATTCGTCTTTAAATGAATGTATTAAATTTAAAAAAAATGTGCCTTGAGGGGACTCATGTCAAAGTTGTGCCTTGGGGGGACTCATGTCAAAGTTGCACCTTCGGGGGAGGGACTCATGTCAAAGTTGGGCCTTGGGGGGACTCATGTCAAAGTTGGGCCTGGGGAGGGGACTCATGTCAAAGTTGGGCCTTGTGGGGGACTCATGTCAAAGTTGTGCCTTTGGGGGACTCATGTCAAAGTTGTGTCTTGGGGAGGGGACTCATGTCAAAGTTGTGCCTTGGGGGGACTCATGTCAAAGTTGTGCCTTGGGGGGACTCATGTCAAAGTTGTACCTTGGGGGGGGGACTCATGTCAAAGTTTACCTTGGGGGGGACTCATGTCAAAGTTGTGCCTTGGGGGGACTCATGTCAAAGTTGGGTCTGGGGGGGACTCATGTCAAAGTTGTGCCTTGGGGGGGGACTCATGTCAAAGTTGTGCCTTGGGGGGACTCATGTCAATGTCATTTTGAAAAGATGTTGATGAAATTCTGGCAAAAGCAGAATTTAGTTTAGGACGGAGGACTATTAGTTTTTTTTCTTCCCAATTATAACACCGCTTTCAAATTATTCAATTATTTTTTCGATAAATTTTAGATTTCGATAAATGTCCAACTATCGAAAAATGATTTCGACAAATGTCCAACTATCGAAAACGACAACGCAAAAATCGCTGTCTGAGACTAATAGGCCCTCAGTCCTAAAAAAGGAAGAAGAAGAAGTTTGTCTTTTTTTTTTTTTATATATTTTTTTCTTTGAAAATGGACATATGCTTTCCTGTAAAGATATTAAATTTATAATCAGTGGCGGATCCAGAACTTGACTTTTTTTTTTTTTTTTTTTGGGGGGGGGGGGGCTAAGATTTTTCAAAGTGTTATTCTAGACCAATAAAAAAATTACAATTGCAATATTCAGTTGTGAATGTCAGTGTTTTGGAGGGGGCTGAAGCCCCCTAGCCCGCCCCCCCCCTTAAATACGCCACTGTTTATAATATTAATCTGAATTATTCCGCTCTACTTTCATTTATTCTTTAGATTCTTTTGTCGTATCTCTTTTTAGGACGGAGGACTATTAGTTTTAATTTGGAGTTTTTGTGGACCAGTTTTGTATAACACCAAAATAAATTAGAAATATCAATCCTATCGTTACAAATTCGGTACCCAATGAAAGGGTGATTTTTATAAATCCAGGGGTGCAAACAGTTTCGCGACGCGACCATTAGATATTTTTAAATTAACTAAAGTATAAAATTTAGTTGTCAACACTTCATTTTATTCATTTCAGTCATTTTAAAAAGTACGTGGCCCAGTTTTACGATCAAAACATGAAAATAATAATAATAAAAATTAATATTAAAAAATTAAAAAAATAAAAAATAAAAATTTTACATATTGAAATCAATAGTTCCCCGTACCTAAATTCTGTCTTTGACAGAATTTTTAAGATTGCATTTTTAAGTTAAAAAATGCAAAATTTTGCATTGTGAAATACCGCATTTTGAAACTTTAAAATAAAATATTAAAAATTGAAAAAATCAATTTATTTTCTTTGTCTTCTTTTATTTTGCGCTTATATTTTTAGATTAGACAAGACAACAAAATAATGCAGCAATAATAATATTTTAAAGTGATATGCATTATACATAAAAGACAACAAAGAATTTCGCATGCGGAATAACCATTGTTTTGTTAACATATATTAGAGAAGAGGAAATTATTTATAATATGGGAAATCAATGTTGTTACTTCGATCACATGACTACCGCAGGCATCGGAAGTATTGTATTCGGTCAAAATTTCCGATTTCGAATATTTATCTGATTTACATGTTAAGTCCACTGAATCCAAAAATGTGTTTAGTCAATGCTTACGTGCCTGTGTGTGTAGGGGATTTCTTTTCTGCCTATCATTTGTCCGCATGCACTTTCTGATAATACAGGATTAGTTATAGTAAAAGTAATAAAGGAAAGGATTGATTTTTTTTTTTTTTTTTTTTTTTTTTTAAACAAGGAAGTAAAATCAAGTATGAACTATGAATACCCTTCTCATATTATGGGATATATATTTATATATATATCCCATAATATGAGAAGTGTATTAATAGTTCAAACTTGATTTGCAGTAAGTTTTACTTATGAATTGTTTCACATTAATTAAGTTTCTCGTCAGTTTTTCTTTGGTTATTTTGTTACTTATTTTCAACTTTTATGACTGAAAACATATATTATAATTTCTTATATATATATATATATATAAATAATAGTTTTTAATACAAATTTTTACTCCCATTACCCGACTACCGTAGGTAATGGAAGTATTGTATTCGGTCCAAAAATTCGATATCAAATTTTTACCGATTTCAATTTACAAGTTTTAAGATCTCCTAAGTCCAAAAAAGTAGTTTTTGGCAATTGGTGAGTGTGTGTGTATGTGTGTGTACGTATGTGTGGAATCTTCTGAATCTTCTGCGTGGTATCTTCCAAAAATGGCAACACAATTTTTTTTAAAACTCGGAATAATAACTCTTTTTTAGATATCCTTTCGTATGTAATTGTTGTTTTCCGGTCAACAATTGAGTCTGTCAAGTTTTGGTGAAAGCCTGTATGTCAAAAACGTCTCTAACGATTTTCTTGAAAATTGCTACATAAATCAATTTTAGATATACTTTTTCATGTATTACATGGTTATTACAGGAAAATTAACAGTCATCCTGCTTAGGTAGGTTAATTTTAGATCTTGGAAATAGGCGTTTCCAAAGATAAGTAAACCACTTTTTCTGTTATTTTGTAACTTGTCATGTAAACTTTGTTTTCAGTGGCCGATTCAGGCAAAAATTGGGGCCCTTTTGCTGCTCCTTCAGAAAAATCATATCTCTAAAATGGGCCCCTTCACAAAATTCAAATCCTGAAAATGGGTCCCTTCACAAAATTCAAATTAAGAAAATGGGTCCCTTCACAAAATTCAGATTTGCAAAAACAGCCCTTTCACAAGATATTGCTTTATAAAAATAATACTTTTGTAAAATTCTTCCTTGTTTACAGTATTATATTTAATGAGTGCCTATACTTGTTTAATGAAATGCTATTAACTTGATTTTAAACATTAGATAGAGTAACTTCTATAATGAAAGGTTTCTAGCGACAATTCTTTTTTTCACGAAAATATTTTGATTTCACAAAAATAGAAATTTCACAAAAATAATTTGTTTTTCACAAAAATGGGCCCCAAAAATTAAAACCCGGATAAACCCCTGGTTTTATATATATTTACTGGTGTATTAAGTTTCTCATACCGAAAAAAATTTAGGTTTCTACTTCATTAGGTCAATTTTATGCCTTCTGATAATATTGTCTCAAAAAAAGAAAGAAAGAAAGAAAGAAAGAAAAGAAAAGAAATATGCATATAATACGTGTAATAATGGGTAATGGAAGTCGTGTGGTTATTTCACACCAGATTTTTTTTTTTTTTTTTTTTTATATGTATATAAATTTTTTATGTAGAAACTACACAAAAACTTTAATTTTCAGGAAATCGGAATATAAACTATATGTTTCTCTTTTACTAATTCCCCTAAATACACAACAATTTAATATTAATATTTAAACATATAAATTATGTAAGACAGATTATGAACCAAAAGAGGAGTGCTCAAAGAGGAAGAAAGTCAGGAAACACAATGAATTGTAAAAAGCTCCCAACTGTTGTTTCAAGTCTATATAATAATGAGCGATTCGTCATGAGATAGAAAACAAAATGTTGTCAAGAATGCAGTGTGAAAGCAACAACGCAATGTAACAGACAGAAAGTAGCACTGATACAGTACCTTGAAGACAGAAAAATCTTGAAATCGACTACTGAATCATGACTGATGTTCAACAAACTACCATTAAGAAATTACAGTTAGACATTTTTTTCAAATACTTAAATTTCGATTTGTATTTTTTTAAACCGATATTTTAGAAATATCAAAATATATTTGTTTTCTTAACTTGAATATGAACGGGAAAAAAAAGAGAAATTTTAAAAAATATTTTAGACGATACATTTGTTGTCTCTCTGTGTTATTTTGGCGACATTTGTAGATCACTCAGCGACAAATTCCGTTTCATCGCCATACTAGATTGAACCTTACTTATAGTAAAAGTGTGTCAAAGAATGATGGATGAATGCTATTTTCGAAACAAGAAAGCGAAATCATGCATTTCTCATATATAACGAACACTTTTCCTATTTTCCTATATTTCAGTATATTAGTTATAATAAAAGTGAAATGATTCCTTGAATCATCTTTATATATATATTTCTTTTGTGCGTGTGTATGTCACTGAACTCCTCCTAAACGGCTGGACTGAGTTTAATGAAATTTTTTGTGTGTCTTCAGGTGGATTCGAGAATGGTTTAGATTTACAAATGAAAGTTGTAACTTAATTAGTTCTTTCTTAATTAATTTTTAACCAACTCTTTCAACAACTTTTCCACCTAGATGGCGTGAGTTGTCGTAAACACGATGTCAGAATTTATTTAATGTTGAAATGAAAAATGAATTTTTAACCGTATCTTACGAAGTGTTTAAAATATTTTTTCAAAATTAATATTTTTAGAATCGTAAACGTATCTTACGAAGTGTTTAAAATATTTTTTCAAAGTTAATATTTTAGAATCGTAAACATGATGTCAGAATTTATTTAATGTTGAAATGAAAAATGAATTTTTAACCGTAAATGTTTAAAATATTTTTTCAACGTTAATATTGTTAAAATGTTAAAATTAGTTAAAATGGTATATTCTTTTAAAAAATTCGTCAATTTCCGACTGATTTATTTTATGTTAAAATGAAAAATAAATTTTTAGGCCATTATTATTTGTGCAGATGGAAAATGTACTAAAAGTTTTCCGAAAAATTTCACGATCACAAATGTTGACGAATATCCAATATATCGTCTAAGAAATCCCGATAATGGCGGACAATCTTATCATCTATGGCGGTCATCTATGTCAACAACATAGATATTGACATTGATAACCGTTGGGTGGTCCCATATTCGCCTCTGCTGAGCAAAACATTCAATGCTCATATTAATGTTCAGTTCTTCAGTTCAGTGAAGAGCATCAAATACATTTGCAAGTATGTGAATAAAGGCAGTGATATGGCTGTATTTCGAGTTGAAAATACCAATGTGAATGCTCCTCCGGTGAATAACAACGATGAAATAACAGTTTACCAAATTGGCCGGTACGTCAGCTTCAATGAAGCTGTTTGGCGTATCTTTGGTTTCCAAATTCATGAACGGGATCCAGCAGTTCTTCATTTAGCCGTCCATCTTGAAAATGGCCAGCGCGTATATTTCACGAGCGAGACAGCGATTGATCGTGCTATAAACCCACCAAAAACTACACTCACCGAATTTTTTGAATTGTGTAATCGTGCGGATGCTTTTGGTGCTTTTGCACGGACATTACTCTATTCAGAAGTACCATGCTATTTCACATGGGCTCCAACAAAAAAATGGATGCCCCGCAAGCAAGGCACGCCGATTGATGCATGTCCCGGTTTATTCAAATCAAACACCTTGGGACGAGTATTTACAGTCAATCCAAGGCAGACTGAGTGCTTTTATCTTCGACTGTTATTGGTTAATGTCATCGGCCCTTTTTCATTTCAAGATTTACGTAAAGTGAATGGACAACAGTATACAACGTATAAAGATGCATGCCTTGCACTCGGCTTGCTGGAAGACGACAACCAGTGGGAGTGTATGCTTGCTGAAGTAGGACTGAACTGTACAGCAAAACAAATTCGTCTACTATTCGCTATAGTGTTGACTACATGTTTCCCGGCCCGAGCAGAGACATTATGGGATAATCACAAAGATTCAATGACTGATGATATATTGCATCAACATCGTTCACGGTGCAATGATCTAACGATAGTATTCAGTGACGCTATGTACAATGAAGCATTGATTGCTATTGAAGATCTTTGCATTATCATTGCCAACTTACCACTCAGTCATTCCGGTATGCATTCAACAAATCGAAATGCATCTGATTTAATAAGCACTGAATTGAATCGTGAACTACAATACAATACTGTAGAAATGGCAGCGATTGTTGCTCGCAATGTCGCACTAATGAATGAAGAACAAAGAACCATTTACGACCGCATCATGCTCGCAGTTTTGGCAGGACATTCCTTATTTCGCTAATTCTCGCCGAAATACGATCAAATAATGGCATCGCATTGGCTGTTGCATCATCTGGCATTGCGGCAACTTTATTGGATGGAGGCAGAACAGCTCATTCATTATTTAAACTGCCACTAAATATTCAAAATAACCCAGACGCAGTGTGCAACATAAAAAAACAATCGTCCATGGCCACAGTGCTGAAATAGTGTAAAATTCTTATCTGGGATGAATGCACTATGGCACACAAACATTCGATTGAGGCGTCGAACAGGACATTGAAAGATATAAAAAACAACGACAAACTATTTGGCGGCACTCTGTTACTCTTTTCAGGTGATTTCAGACAAGCACTTCCCGTTATTCCGCGTTCAACATACGCTGATGAGATCAACGCGTGCTTAAAATCATCGTCATTGTGGCTTAATGTTGAAAATGTACAACTGAAAGTAAATTTGTGCGTTCAAAAGCTTTAAGATCCATCCGCTGAAGCATTCTCAAAACAATTGTTAGATATCGGCGATGGAAAAGTTACTACAGATGAAACTGGATGCATAAAATTACCGACCGATTTCTGCACTACCATTGATTCTCAAGATGCTCTTATTGACCAGATATTTCCCGATGTACACAGACGATACACAAATCATGAGTGGCTGGCAGAAAGAGCAATTTTAGCAGCAAAAAATGTGGACGTCAACGAATTGAATCTCAAGATACAACATTTGTTACCAGGAGACTTGGTGTCATACAAATCTAATGATACAGTTTGCGATGCCACCGAAGCTGTAAATTATCCAACAAAGTTTTTAAACTCATTGGATTTACCAGGCATGCCACCGCATATTTTACAACTGAAGGTTGGATCTCCGGTTATTTTGCTTCGTAATTTGAACCCACCACGGTTGTGCAACGGCACGCGATTAGTCATAAAAAAATTAATGAAAAATGTTATCGAAGCCATCATTTTAAATGACAAATTCCGAGGTGAAAATATATTACTACTGCGAATCCCTATTATACCCACAGATGTGCCAATTCAATTTAAACGCCCTCAATTTCCAATTAGATTGGCATTTGCAATGACTATCAATAAGTTTTCGGGCCAAACGATGTCTGTCTGGGGCTTAGATTTGAGCACATCATCATCATGTTTTTCACACGGACAATTAATTATACGTGGCTCTCGAGTGGGCAAACCATCCAGTTTGTTTGTATTGGCGAAAGATGGGATAACAAAAAATATTGTACACTCTGTTGCATTAAGGGATTGATATTGTTTTTTAGTAATATTGTTATAAGTAGCGATATGTATATAATTTTAAAGAATCAATTTTAATAAATTAAAAAAATAAATGATTGGTGTTTTGTTATTTTTATATTCTTTCACCGTTCACAGCGCTCCATACATCTTCCACTTATATACCACATCCTTACACACTTACAAAGTGTAAAGTGTTAGTTATTTTTTTCTAGCAAAATATTCTCTAGAAATAATTTATATGACAAAACAACGTTTGTCGGGTCAGCTAGTATATATATAAAGTAAGAAACTAGAATCGTAGAAAATGAAATACTTTCCTATATTTTTAGCTTGATATAGATATTAAAAAATCTGGTGTGTAACAACTACACGACTTCCATTACCCACTATTACACGTATTATATGCAGTTTTTGGAGGTAATGCGATCATAAGACACAGAACTGACCTAATGAGATAGACACCTGAAAGTTTTCCGGTAAGAGAAGGTTAATACACGTGTTTAAGATACATAGAACAGAGTTCACATAACGAGTTAAAAAAAGAGGGGGAAAAAAAAGGTAGAGTTTTTTTTTTTTTTTTTCATTTGTTTGTTTGTTTGGAAACACAAAATTTCCGAGATCTAAAACTGATCTACCTGATCAGATGACTATTAATTTTTCTGTGATAACCACGTGAGAAAGGATATCTAAAATGGGTTTATGTAATAAATTTCAAGAAAATTTTTAGACCGTTTTTAAGATACCGACTTTTACCAAAACTAGGCATAATCAATTGTTGACCAGAAGACAATGATTACATACAAAAGGATATTTAAAATAGGGTTAATATGGCAAGTTTGAGAAAAATCCACACAGTCATTTTGAAAGCAATGCACTTGCAGGACCTGAAATTCAGCAATTTGTACAGGACACTTATCCATTTTCCTGAATCAATCAACTATATCATTCCAAAGGACATCTAATAGAGTGTTTATACAGCAATTTAAAAAAAAGTCATTATAGCCCTTTTTGAGATACGGACTTAAAGCCCCACTTCCGGTTTTCCAGTTTTCATCAAATTTTGGAAATTTCATCTGTACACCAGACCTATTTCAATTCTAAAGTTTCGTAGTTCTATCTTTATTAGTTTTGGAGACATAATAGTAAGAGGTTTCTTCATATACATACACACACACAGAGAGACCAATTGCCAAAAACCACTTTTTTGGACTGAAGACTGAAGAGACCTTAAAACATGTAAATCAGGTGAAATCTTGATATTCAATTTTTAGACTGAATACAGTACTTCCATTACCTACGATATAGTCGGGTAATGGAAGTAAAAATTATTTATGAAACACAAATCTTATTTTTAAAATATATTCTCTCTCACGCAGTTATACTCATATTTTTATATCACGCGTACACACACATAAATGCCCAATATTGATCTAAATACTCAATATGAACCTAAATACACAATATCGATCTATGTTTATCCTCTACTACTTTATATATGTTTTATATTTAACACTAATGAAATTGAAGAATTCTTTAAAAAAGTTATTTGTGAAACATGAAACATATTTTTAAAAATAAAACATCGATAAATTATGTAACTGCTTTTATTCGAAACGACTTAACTACTAATTTTTTAAAAAGTTCAAGAGTAGGTTTTAAACAAATTGGGTTAAACCGTAAAATAAACATATTAATTTATAAAAATAATATTGGGAATATGAAAACAAATATCAGAGTTCATTACACGGGTGTCTAATTGAACGATCTGCCAATAAAAGAAAAGAAACGCCGTCGTAAATGGTTCATCGACTTTATATCGTATGTAACGCCACGCCCCCTCACTCCAAGGATCTCTGACCTTTTCCTTAGTTCACTTTCACGTAACAAATATTACAATAATTCTAACAAATCATACGGCGAACAATAAGTATTTATTTTGGCCTACATATGTCAGATAAAGTTATTCTTCCGAAAGGAACAAAGTTTGTAGCATTGCCGATAAATAGAAACAGATGTCTATATATTTTATCCGTTGGACTTAAAAAAAGAAGAAAAAAATCGTCGCTTGCAAATGGAATAATTTTGCAATATCTATTTTTTAGAAATTGTAAAGAATATTTTTGATCGGTAGAAAAATCTGAAATCTGTCAAATTTCTTTCGAAAGGGGAAGGGCACTGTTAATAAATTTGCTCCATTTAAAAGAAGTGGGATTTTGGTCGAATGCAAATTAGGGTCGTATACTAGTCAAAAATATTTCCTACATTTGGGTCGCTAAACAAAATATAAGCGGTGTAATCTATTTCATGCACAAAATATTTTTAATGTTTATTATATGGGAAAATTTGTTTCCATAATTACTCGTTATCTAATGTATTTTTTTTTTTTTTAATTCCTTTTTTAAAATCAGAAAATTCATAGCGTTTAAATTAGTACATATTTCCGAAAAATTGATTTTTTTGTCTTTCTTTCTTTCTTTCTTTTCTTCTTTTTTTTTTTTTTTTTTTTTTTTTTTTAGTTCAAAAAGGCGAATTTTCCCTCAATGTTACATTTTTACTCCGAAGTTAACGGATACTTTGTGTTCGATAATGCAACCCTACGTCGTGGCAGAATCGTTCGAGGTTGGTTCAGTGAACATCAATCTGACTTCTAACAGTTTCCCTAGATGCCGTACAGCCCGGATCTTAACCCAATAGAAAATGTTTGGGACATGTTGGAAAGGAGTATCCGTCAGCAATCCCCTCTTCCATCCAATTTACAGGATATTAAAGTCTGTGTAGCCGAAGTATGGTAAACTCTGGACATAAATTCATCCCCAGAAGCTTGTAGAATCGCTGCCGCCCACACGAATACTGGCTGTTATTCATGCAAAAGGAACTCTAACGTGCAAAACAAGGTCCAATAAAATATTACTTTAAAGGTTTCTAATTCATTGGCCAGTGTGTACAGAACTAATATTTTCCCCATAGGACCACAGCGGTCAGCGAGATTGGGTATTGTCCGCTCGTAAGTGTTAAAAAGGGAAATTTTTCTATGTATTAAGTTCTTAATATTGATCTAAGTACCTATGTATTAAGTTCTTAATATTGATGTCTTGACAAGGAAAGAGTATTTGAAATACTTAATTATTATAATATTAGTTAGAAATTTGCATACACTGCACCTACACCTATGGATTTTAAATGGGCCCCGACTTAAAACAGTTTGAGAACCACTGCATCAAAATAGGGTATGTCTATACAATGTTGCCAGATTTGAGGACTTTTTTATTCAACATCTACCAATAAGTTTTAACTTTAACGATTGCCTAATCAAATCGAAGATTAATCGTCGATTATGTATATCGTATTTCACTACTCAAAATTATTGGTGATAGTTTAATAAAAAAGTCCCTAAGTCTGGCAGTTTATATCAATTCTGAGTAAGAGAAAGAAAATCTGGGTGCTGCACTCGATTATTTAAACATTTGTAAAGTATTAATTTAAACATTTGTAAAGTATTAGAGTGTTGAAAGCATCAAGTTTTATACTCATCCGTATTCCCTTTAAAGAATCTAAAAATATATAGTTTTATTCTCTATACTTTTAAGTTGTTGCAGTGTTGTGAGGACGATCCGACCTTTTTAGACAATGTGGTAAGTGGTGACGAATCTTGGATCTTCTTGTACCAGTGATGCCAGATTGGGGATTTTGTCTCCATTTTGGGGATTTTTGAGGCTTCTGGGGACAATTTTGGGGAACAAATGTTTGTGGGGACTTTTTTGGGTAATTCTAAAATTTTTGGGGACAAATCTGGGGAGTTCTTCAACTTTCTGTCAATGTTGGCAACGTAATGATTCATCCCTACGACTAGAGACTTTCAATAGCTTTATTGCTATTTGGGGGTTTTTCAAAAAATGCCTTCATTTGGGGAAAAATCTGAGTTTAAATCAGAAAAATCTGCTTGATTTTTTTTTTTTTTTAACTTTTTATTTTCCCTTTTTAGTAGAAATTAAGTTGGGGATTTTTTCGAAAAAAAATCCTGATTTGGGGAAGTTTGAAGACCTGTTTGGGGAAATAATTTTCGACCATCTGGCATCACTGTCTTGCACGACCCAGAAACAAAAAGACAGAGCGCAGAGTAGCACACGACGTCGTCCCCACGTCCAAAAAAAGGTAAGAATGAGCATATCGCAGGTCAAAGCGATCACCATTGTTTTTTTTTTCGATTCCAAGGGAGTGGTCCTTTTGAATTTGTTCCATCTGGTGAACCAGTCAACGCCAAATTACATGTCAAAGTACTGAAAAGGCTGAAACAACGGGTCAACCGCGTCAGGCGCGAGATCTAGAATTCCTAGAAACTGCACCATGACAATGCTCCCAGGCACACCGCCTTTATGACGACTGACTCAAGGCCGGCATCTCAACGCTCCTTCAGCCGTCTTACAGTCCTGATTTGTCCCCGCCCGACTTCAAAGGACAGTATTTAGGGACCCTGGAGAACATCAAGGCGGCTACGATGAGGTCACTAAAGAACATCCCTGTGACGGACTTCCAGGACGCATATAAAGCATGGAAATCGCGTTGGAACAAGTGTGCTGAAGCAGGAGGGATATATTTCGAAGAATATTGAGTAATTGTACGAATCGGTTCAATAAATTTCTTAATATAAAAATGGGCGCATTACTTTCGGGACAGACCTTGTACATATATATATATATATATCATATATATATAACATTAAAATGCAAAAAAAATTACTCCAATAAAATATTAACGACTTTAAAAACCCTCGTGCATTCTGTAAATAACATTTTCATATTATTTATTTCTTTTAAACAAATACAAATCAATAAAGAAAAAAGAATTATAATTTAAACCAATAAGCCTACAGAAAAAGAGTACAATGTCCTTTATATAACAAACAAACTTTTTTTTTTTTTTTTTCGAAGTATACTAAAAAGAACGAAAATTTTTGCATCACTGATTTAAAAAAAAAAGTTTTCTTTTCTTTCTAACAAAAATAATCCTCATGCAAATAGTAAAAATTTCCAATATCTTGAAGCAGAAAAAGGATTTCGGGAGGGAAGGAAAAGGGGTGAAATCTGTTCGCGCCAACTTCTGGGTGATTTTTAAAGGTATTTCTTTTCTCTTTTCTTTTGGATGGAGGGGGGAGGGGGGGGGAGTTTTTTATGCTTGCAAATGCCTTTTTCTTAAAAGATTTACATAGATTTCAATAAACAGCTTTTGAATTTAAGAAACTTCAAGTTAAACATACTTCATCTAGAATTGTTGTGTTAGTGTACAGACTAAGCTTTTTGGAAATATTTTCCTTTCAATGGTGCTTTTTTTTTTTTTTCTTTGAAAAATGCATTTTATATTTAAGCGTAATTTTTTAAAGTATGTGTAGTAATCTTTTGAATAGTCTGGCACTAACAATAACTTTACATCAAGACAGTACAATAAAAACGTTGATTTTTTCAAAAATTAATTGATTTTTATTCGCAAATCGCTATTTTTGTTGGACAATGGTTAAAATATACTTATCAAAAAACAGTATAACAGATTTTTTTTTATCATAATTTGAAGTTTACAATTAACAAGAAAAATTTTTAAAGGAGATTTTTAGAAAATAATTTAATGAACGCAGTTTTAATAGTAAATTTTACTTATTATAATGGGTGCTAAGTATGCTTTAGAAAAAATAAATAAATTGTCTCTGCAGGTTTTAATTTACTGCTAGAGCGGAAAAACCTTTAGTATTATGGTGGTGTCGTCGCGATTTACCCAGTAGATATTCACCCCAGAATGAAAATTGTAGACATTCATCCTGGTTTATACCCTTTAATTTGCAGTCAATATCTATAGTATAAAATGTGTTAAACTTTCTTTCACACTTTATTCAGGCTAGGAGTATCAGTAATTATTACAGGCATGTTTAAAAATTTTCTGTTTCTGTCTCTCTCTCTCTTTCTTTCTTTCTTTCTTTCTTTTTTCTTTTTCATTGCATATACAGCGGGTGATCAAATTATTAAATTTTTGTAAATTATTTTTTTGACATTTCTTCTATTTTCTAAAAAAAATACTGCACGGAATGCCCTTGGGCTTCAAATATGCAAAGAACATTTATAAACTCACATTTTCCGCTATCGATTTAGTCACGAGTGCATTTAGGGGACAGACCACAAATCAAAGACATGCACAGATAATTTGGAACACCCTGTATCATAAAACGATACAAATGATTTAACACATGATTTCACTTTCTATATACAATATTTGTATGGCTTTTTTTTTTTTTTTTTGTGGGAATCGAACAATTATTTGGGCAGGTATAATTTTTTTTCCCACGAATATTATTATTATTAAGGAGATTTTTCTTACTGATAACAAGAATGGGTTTCAAAAAAATTTTACATAACTTGCAGAAAATTTGACAAAACATTAGAGAAACACAATTCTGAAACGTATAATTCACACGCGTGATTTTCGCTGAAGTATGAGTATTTGTAGTAAATATATATATATATATATATATATATATATTTAGTGCTCATACACAAAAACTAAAAATTGTTTATGACATAGGCTGAAAGCAGATATATTGGACAACTTATGTCAAAAGTTCATTTTAACAGAGTAAAAATTAAGAAAATTATCGGCAAAAGAATGAGTAATTTGTAAACCGAACTTGCATTTTTCTTTTATAAATATACTTTTCCCGAATCTGTTTTAACGTTGAATATTTCAACTATTTTACATTATTTCTACCTTTTCAGTCGATTCTTTCATATTATAACCAGCTTCTTCCTAAAATATAGCTGCTTTTATTTTTCATTTTCCCGAAATAATTGTAATATAAATAATAATTCCAACAAACCATTCGGTAAATAACGACATTATTGTCTTACAGTCGTACAAAGTTATTCTTAGAAGTATATTTAAATAAATAAATATGTTGCATTGTTGATAAAGAAAAACAGAAGGCTATTTATACTTTCGAGTGAAAAAAAATTTCTCCAGCAAAAATTCAGTATTTTCAGGGAGATTTTTTTTCTTCTTTGGGATGGATGTTTAGGGGCGGAGAAGAGGGGGGGGAGGGTTAGGGAGGGAAATCTTTTTGTGCCATTTCTGGATGTACTTGCTTTGTGTGAGTAACAAAATGAATACTTTTTCTCTTTTTTAATTTCTTCTAAAAACACAAGAAGAAAGTTTTTAAAGAGAAACCTTTTTTAACTTCGGTGTTCGATGAATATAAACGTTTTGATATGTCCTGAACACATTTGACCATGTCTCTGTATCTGTGTGTATGTTATAAAATTTTGTGACGCTGTGGTATTTCAAAAGCTGATGAACGGAATTTAAGCAAATTTCATATTTAGTTGCACTTTGATTTAAATTGGGTCTGATTAGATTTTCGCATCGTTTCTCAACAAGTGTCACTGTCATTCCCCCCCCCCCCCCTTTTTTTTCCCATGATTTTTAATATGACAATGACAAAAATGTGTATAAATGTAAACAATAAAAATCATTCTTAATCAATCACCTTGAAAAAAAAATTCAATAGTAATAGTCAAATGGAAGAAAGATTATGTTTGAATTTGAGCATCGCTTCCCCCCCTTTACGAGAAAGTACCTCCTTCCCGGAAGTGTCAATTTTTAATATAAGAAAATTGTAGAAGAACTTGTTAAAAATGAATAAATCGAATGTTTAAACCATATAGCTCCATGATAATTTGAAATAATAATATAGATTTTTTTTTCATTAAATAATAAATAAATAATTGCTTTTTTTTTTTTTTTTTTTTTTCAGGTGTTGTTTGTAGGAAACAAATTTAACTTTCATTCAACGTTTTGTGTTACATTTCTCTGATATGAAAATCGACTGCAATGCTCATGGAGAATAATTTTAATAAATAATTTGTACTGCGTGAATATGGATAGAAAAATATAGAAGAAAATTTCCAAGTGACATTATGAGCAACAATTACAACAGCAAACACCAAAAAACTTTTGGCGAAGAAACGGATGATTCATAGATATGAAACAAGTTCTTATATTGAGCAGTTTGGATAAGATTATTATTACACACACACACACATATATATATATATATATACGGTGTTTATTGTTTATTTGCGAGAAAAAGTTATTCTTTCATATCGGCAAATTGTTAACAATTTATCTTATTATTTCGAAAAGCTTAAGTTACTTATTGTGTCGTTATGTTAACAAAGATTACCATTGGTTACTTTAGTTAGTAAATCAGGAATACCGATCATCGGTTTCTAACAATATTTTTGTTTATGAATGTGATTTAATGTGCGGGAAGTGCATTATAATAATAATAACAGCACTGGCGGATCCAGAACTTGACTTTTGGGGGGGGGGGGGCTAAGATTTTTCAAAGTGTTATTCTAGACCAATAAAAAATTTACAATTGCAAAATTCAATTATGAATGACAGTGTTTTTTTTTGGGGGGGGGGGGCTTCAGCCCCCCTAGCCCCCCCCCCCTTAAATCCGCCACTGAATAACAGTTATAATTATTGCTATTATTATTTTATCAAAATATATTGGCGTTTTGCAAACAGTTTTGTATTGAATTGGATCTCCATATTAATTCACTTTATCTAAATCCATTTAGAATTCCTAAATATTTGCGACATTTGTAATAATTGAACCCCAAACTTAAAATTAACTAATTATAAGTTAAAAAACTTTTTATATACCATGTTTTTAAATTTTCTGTTGAATCATAGCTATAGAACTCCATTAGCACTTTATCAATGCGTATAAAACTTTTAAAGTAATAATGACGTTCAGTTTTGTGAGATGCATAATTTAACTTTTTACAATTTTTTAACGGTCACGTTTCATTAAATGTATCTATTTTTATGTTGAAAGAAAATTAAATATTTTTTTTTTTGGTAACAATTAAATTATAGCTAATATTTTAGTGGCTATTTTTAAAGCTATTAGGAGGTTATTATTTTCATATTTTAATTCATTGAAAGAAAACTAATCAAAAATTCGAAAATTGGGCTTCGAAGTATATTGTGTTGTCACCGGTTTCTGAGCTATTCTGAAAGTTTCAAATGTCTAGCTAGTAGGGAAGTTAGTTAAAAATCGATTGCAAGATTTGTACCGGAAAAACAAACAAACAAGAATCGAAGTTAATAAAAACATGGTAAAATATATCACCTTGATCCTATCGTAGTTTGACAAGCAACTTTTAAAATATCTTTGATCTTTTCATACTGTATATTTTACAGAATTAAATATATTATGAAAGATGATTCCAACAAAATCATTCAGCAAACAGCAAATATAATGTTCTATATATAAGCCATACAAAGTTATTCTCCAAAGATTATATTTAAAGAAAGAAATATATATTCGTTTCTTCGTCGATAAAGAAAAACAGGCCATTTTATTCACTGGAAAGAAAAAATTGTCTCGTGCAAAAAGTAGAAATTTTCAATAACGTTAAAAAAAAAAAAAAAAGAATTTTTTTTTTTTTTTTTTTTTTTTTTTAAAGGCGGCGGGGTATGCAATCTTTTCGCTCCAACTTCTAGATGATTTCTGGAGTTTTTTTTTTTTTTTTTTTTTTGTCCTTTCTCTTACGTAGCTAAAAAATTATTTTCTTCCTAATGTTTGCGAAATAAATAAATAAATAAATAAATAAATAAATAAATATGGATTTCAATAAACAGTTTTATAGTCTACAAACTTTTCGTTCTATATTAAATAATTCAGAAATATGAAATAAGTATTTATACCAAACTATCTGTATTAACTTATTTTCTTTAACCAACGATATTTGACTTTTCATTTAGGAAGAAAAAAAAAAATCTCCAATATCGTCAAACATTTAAGATATTTACATACTTTAACTTACAGTCAGAGGTATATTTTATCAAGAATTTTTAAATCCATATTTTTTTTTTTTCGAATTTACGGTCGGTAGGAATTGCTCTCAGAAAGCAGTTTATTTTGATTCCTGATTAATAAAATTCATAAAATAATAATAATAATAACAATATGTTTTTTCTTAACTATCTGTAAAAGTTTTAGAATTTTGAAGATCATGAATTCACGAAGAAATGCAAACTGAGAAAGCGTAATTTAAAGTTTCCAAATCTGTAAAAAAATGTATAAATAGTCTATTTAAAAAAAAACTATTAAAACCCAAATTCTTATTATAGCGTATCATATAAATCTTTTCGAAGTTAGAATAAAATTTAATTTGAAAAAAAAAAAAAAAAAAAAAAAAAAAAGCAACTTTTTTGTTTATTAACCAAAATTGGGGAAATTTGACCTGTGTTAAGAAAAGAGAAATTATTTCTTAAAATTCACAACAGATGGAAGCACCACACGATTGCCTATAAGTTTTGTGATTTCATTTTCTGATTAAGGGCCAATATCTGCAATTTAATTATTCGTTTGAGGCACCTTTTTATTATTATTTTAGTTTATTATTATTATTTTATATTATAACTTAACATTTTACTGATTTCGTTAATGTTTATGTGTTTTTCCTAACCATTTTTATTTTGTAGTGTTAATTGTTTCATTGACATTTTAGTGAATATTTCGCCCAAAAGAGGGCGCTTGTAGTCCACAAAAAACTTTTTTTTGCTTCTAAAAAGAGATGAAAGAAAAAGGCTTCTTAAAAAAAAAAAACTCTTCAAAAATTCTTAGGATACTGTGTAGTCAACGATAAATTTTCTTTTATCAATTGACATCTTTTCTACTAATTGTCTGCAAAAATGAACTTTCCGGGCCTTCTAGGTATCAAATGTGGGACCACCGGATTACTAACATGGCGCTCTTACCAACTAAGCCACGGAGAGACAAATGAAAACATTTGTATTTACCTTAAAATAGAGGCGCGTTTTTTATTTGGTTGAGATTTACAAACAAACCGTAGTGAATAACAGTAAGTACATAAGAATTTGGGGAAAAAACATACAAATTGTTGCCTGAATGCATATTTTACTGAATCAATATAATATAGTTCAATTTATAAATATAAAATAGAAATATAAACTTTTACATGAAACCTTCAAGTGTTCATTTATTTATTTAGTACTTATTATGCATAATACATAGCTTATCAAATTCCATTTGCATAGCATTGCAAACTAACTATTGATTCTATGCACACTATCTTTTACAGAAATCATGCTTTTAAAATATTTTAATAATTTATCTTCAAATCAAGTCGTTACAATTAAATATAATATTAAGCAAGAGGCCTCTAGAAATGTGTCAGGAATTTTCAAAACCGCAATTATTATTATTATTATTATTATTATTATTATTATTATTATTTTGATAAAATGTAAGTCATATTATAACAAATGGTGCCAAGTCCCCTTAAGCTGAAATATTTCCCCCTTTTCTTGAATATATAAGGTGCCTGCTTACCTTTAATACGCAATTTTCGGTCAAAACTCCGATTTTCTATTTTTGGGTTAGTATTAAAGCCTGACATTTTAGCTTTCTAAATCAGTTTGAATTTTGTTTCTATCTTGCTTCCAGTTTTTGAGACCGGAAGTGACCGGAAATGACCCGTAAGTGTTTGTTTACATAAATGTTTTACTCAATATAAGCATCAAAATTTGTTACTGAATATAAAATGAATTTAAAAAAGAAAATAAAAAGCTTTGTAACAAATCAGGAACTTATTAAAATTATTTTCTGTTTAATAGGTAACATTTTGTTTTTAAATTTGTTTTCTGCTTTTTATCAAAATGAGATTTTTAGCATTTTGCTTTATCCCAAAACATCATAACTCCAAAAGTTGTAATTGGAACTTTGACAAAATACTCTAGAAAAATTGTTTTAGGGATTGAACTACGACAATGAATTTAGCTAAATTATTATCATTATTTTATTATTTTTTTTTATTTTTTGGCGATGGAAGTTATGAACTGCCATGTATATTCATGATTTTTTTCAGCATGTAAAAATATTATCGTCTCTAAAATATTAAATAACATGGTTATAGTTTTGAGAGTAGTTCACTCCCTTAAGGACCTTTCAATAATCTAAATAAAATTTACAGAATAAAAATATCTTTATTTAAATTTGATATATGATGTTTTGTAAAAGTGCTTTTTTTTCGCAAATTTTATGCATATTTTGAGCCTAAATATAAAAATAGTTTAAAATTTACATTTTTTTTTTCAGGTTATTCACTGTTTTTTACTATATTCTATCATATAATGCACATAAATAGGCAATTCTTCAATTATTAAAAAAATCACCTCTGACGGTAGGCAGGCACCTTAACAAATTTATTCAACAGAAAGAAAAGTCTATTCCCAAATCTCAAATTTAAACAGAAGAAATTCTTTCCCTTCGACAAAAACTAAGTAAATAACATTATTAGAGATCTGGAATCATTTCCGCCGAAGAGTCTAAATTACTTCGTTATAGACGAAATATTCGTCTTTTATACTATCGTTTAAAATAATTGTGCAGTTTTCTTTCGGCAAACACAAAAATTGAGACACTCCGTTTATATAAGAACGGCAATTTGGGATGCATTTGGAGAAGCTCTTAGGAGAACTTTTCAGGAGTTACTTAAGCAGCGCGTGTTTGAAATAGGAAAAGGCGAAATATCTCGTATTAAGTCAGCATTGCTTAACGGCCTTTTTCACTTACCGCCACCGGAAGCCCGAGCCAATGTTATTGTATGGGGAAATTTTCTTTACAAATAACTTATTAACTAATACATATTTTTAAATTCTGTTTTCACGTTCAGAAAATTCCCAACTGTTCAATGGACGGACCTTTTTTAAAAATGTATTTTTTTTATTTTTAATATTTTATTTTGAAATTGCAAAATGGAAAAATTTCACATATTGAAAATTCGTATTTTGCAGCTTCAAAATAAATTATTAAAAATTTAAAAAATAATTTTTTTAGAAAGGTCCGTCAATTTAACAGCTGGGAATTTTCAGAACATGAAAACAGAATTTAAAAATATGTATTAGTTAATAAGTTATTTGTAAAGAAAAATTTCCCATAGAATAACATTAGCTTCGTCTTCCGACGGCGATGAGTGAAGCGGTCCCTTAAACGGTTAGTGTTTAGATAGATTATTTAACATTTTAGAATTTTTTTTAACAACCTTGAAAATTCATTTTTGATAGAATGGAGTAGAAGGCTGATTTTTTACCAACTATGTGAAAAACACCAGAGCCGGGAATCGAACCAGGGCCTAAAATAATTGTGCACTTAACAGTGGTTAGTGCTCACAAGGAAACATTCAAAAGGTGTCGTCTTCAAAAAATATTGAAAAAAAAATATGTGTGATTCTACTCTTCATAAAACATCAGACAGTGAAAAAATTAATGGCTGAAATGAATTACAGCGACCACAATAAGTTATCAAAATTAAGCATTTTTGGCGATTTAGCGTTGTTAGGCACTAAGTTCGCTAGCACCGAGGTTGCCGTGTACGAACAGGATTTTTCTTCTCCGCCAAGTACTCAAAATCAATCGCCTAACAGTGTAAAATAGTCAAATATGTTTAATTTTGATAATTTTTTATGGTTACTGTAATTCATTTTAGCCGATAATTTTTTCACTTTCTGGTGTTTTATGAAGAGTAGAATCACATATATTTTTTTTCAATATTTTTTGAAGACGACACCTTTTGAATGTTTCCTTGTCAGTGGTTAGAGCATCCGCGCAGTAAGCGGTAGGCCCGGGTTCGATTCCCGGCTCTGGTATTTAACTTTTGCTTAATGATACTTCGTTAAAATTATATTTTAAGTACTTAGTTAATTTGGTATGGGATAGACATGATACAGGGTGGTCCGAAAAACATGATAGAAAGTATTTTAAGTTTCTGATTTCAAATGTATTGATGTAAATATAATTCTTCCGAATTATAATAGCACATATAGTGACATTTCAGTTGAATGCTTAATTACCGGAAATAAAGAATAAGCAATATAGAATCACAAACCTTTTAAGATCGATTATATATCGTAAGAAAATTTTATGAGAATAACCGATGTAATGTCCCCGTTCGACGGGCATGTCGTTCAGAGTTTAAAAAGAAAAGGACACTTAGTGAAGAGATAATCGCGCAGTAAGTTATAGCACTCTAAAGTTGCAGTGACTTTCATGCCATCAGATGACTGATGTAATGGTCCTAATCTCCCACTGATTTTCATTGTTTACAGGTTGATGGACAGATATGAGTCTACAGGGAGTGTTTAGGATGCAAAAAGAAAGGCGTCGGGACGAAAATCAGCAGTTGTTACTGACGACATCAGGGAGCCTGCACGCGCATACTTTGAGGATCAGCCAACCACTTCCTCTCGACAGGCGATCCAACAATTAAGCATATCCAAAACATCATTACAAAGGCTAATGAAAGCAGTAGGATTGTGTCCATACAAGATCCAAATGTGACATCCGCTAAAGGGGGGGGGGATACTGTGCAGCGGAGAGATTTCGCAAACCACATAATCGAGGAACTTAAAAATGGTTCCATCAGTGAATACAAGATCTGGTTCAGTGATGAGCCCCATTTTCAGTTGAATGGTTTCGTGAACAAACAAAACTGGCGCCACTGAGGTACGGAAAATCCTCATCTCAGCGCCATCTCTTCACTGCATCCACAAAGGGTCATGGTGTGGTGTGCCATATCGTCGAAGCAGATAATTGGTCCGATATTTATTGATGGTGTGGTCACACGAGTGAAGTATCGAAAGCTGCTAGAGCGACACTTTGGCCCTGATGCGGGCCATCTCAACAGGACACGCCGGTACTGGTTCAAGCCAGATGGGGCTCGTCCCCAAAAAACTTCTGACGTGTTCACGTGGCTTGAAACGACGTTTGGTGAGCGTTTGATTGCATTGGATGCAGAGGAATTCACGGGGCACGGGATAGAGTGGACCCCATACAGTCCGGACCCAAATCCGTGCGACTTATTCTTATGTGGTTACATTAAGGTTAGAATCTATAGGAATAGCCCTGATTCACTGGAGGACATAAAATTGGCTATCAGAAGTGAGATTGATGCACCTGATTACGACACACTCCAGCGCATTATGACAGAGTTTCAGAACCGGCTTTATAACACTATAGTCGGGGACGGTAGACATTTTAAGCATCTTGTATATTAAATGTCATTCATATCTTTATTCAATAAAATATGTTTCATGTTCTTGCATGTTGTCTTTTTCCACAATGATCGCTTACTTTCTATCATGTTTTTCGGACCACCCTGTATCACACAGCTTTCTTGTACACTTTTAAAGACAAAATATTAATTTATCTTAATAAATTTTTGTGTGCAGTTATATCTGAATGTCTTTCTTCTAAATAATTTAACCATAGAAAAATAATTCACACTCACAAAGTTAAAAATGTAGTGTAACAGATATGACCCCCTCCCCCAAGAAAAAAGCTTACTTTCCATGACACATATTTATCAGTCAGTTGCACTAAATTTAGGCGCATTTAAAGTTCAAAATTTTTAAATCATATAAAAAGAAATTTCATCTGAATTTAAAAATGTCCTAAAATTTAAATAAATTACACAAAAAAATATTCAATAGCATTATAGGCATGACATGCGTAAAAATTTAAAATCATCTTTTGCTTACTTCTTCTTAAATCACAATTTTATTTTTTAATTAACGCAATCTAAAAAATTTTTATACATAATGTGTTATAGTATTATTTGATATGTTTGCTATATATTATCAAGAAAAAAATAAAAGTAATCGAGTAAACTGTAAATTAAATAACTATTTATAAACCCTTATATAATATTTTATTAACCCTTTTTGCATGAAGTTGACCACTTATAAATTTATGTTTGGTAGATTCTGTCTCTTGTGTATCAGATATACAAGGCAATTTAAGAATAGCTAGATGAAATTTAAGAAATAATAACTTACACCAAAATAAACATTTTTACATATTTTAAGTAGGAGTTTAGAATCGCAATTAATTTAAATTAATTTAGGCAGAGAGAAATACAAAATGTTGAACTTTAAGTTAACCCATATCGTACCAAACATTGAAATTTTTTTTTTTCTTTATAATATCTTAAATACATGTTTCTTTATGCCTATGTATAAACACAAAATAAAAAAAACTTACTAGCCTTTCATTAGCTTAATCGGTACAGGCTGTCCTAAAAATAGGTCAATGGTTTAAGCCAGTCGAAAATATAAGGAAAACAGACCATATATATATATATATATATATATATATATATAGGTATATATATATAGGTATATATATATATAAAAGTTTTACCAGTACAAAAGTGTAGAATATTACCTCAATAAATTTGTATGTCCGTTATTCTTGAACGCAAAACGTTTTTAAATAATAATGTGTTGAAAATGTAATGAATAAATCTTCAAAAATCGTAATTTTAAAAATAATAATAATAATAATGATACACGTTAATTTAAACAAACGATAATGACACATATGTATTTATTGGACTTTTAAATAATATATTGCCTTTAATTTGAATTAAAATATTCAAAAGAATTTATATAAATACCACTTATGCATGGTGTCCTATTTTTAGGACTGTGAGGTCGTTCCTTCACTTATATGATTTTAATTACAGCTTTAAATAAATGCAATAATTAATTACTATATTTTCAATAAATTAAATAGCTATTAAAAATATCTAACGAATTTCTAAATTACTTTTTATATTTATTCCCATTTGTCTCTCTATATAAATATCTTAGTTCTAATAATATTTTATCTGTTAAGCTATTAAATAAATCTTCTGAAACAAAAATATATTCTTTAAAATTAATAATTTATTTCGGCTAGTCATACGTTTATATGACATCTCTCAGAATTATAATCTCTCCTAAATCATTTAATAAATAAAATATAAAGAAAAATATTATTTTCATTTATAAACCGTTGTATACATAATTACATTTTCATTCTTTTAAAATTGCGCAAGTCCACTTTGTTATAAATAAATTAAACTATAATTTCCGTTGTAATATCATTAAAGGGTAATTTATATTTTTTTAATGACATATGTGCAATAAATCGCAGACTTTATGTCTCTCTTACTCAACGGTTTTCTGGCGATAAAATTTGGCATAGATGATTGGCGTTAATTCTTTAACGGACTTGCTAAATTCAAAATATTTATATTAATTTGATCTAGAAACAATGGATTATCTTTGGCTGTAAAATTTGGCACTATTTCAAAAATCTTGGCGTAATTCAGCAGTCTGATCTTGATTGCGATATAGTCAACTTGAGGATTCGCTCTGAAAGTACTGATAGGATAACATGTCATCCCGTAGCTCTCTCTCTCACCTATACCTTTTGCATTCTCGTAACTTACGGTCAATATGTACTTTCATTATTAAGGAAATGTTTATTTTCCTATGAAAATTCTCCAAAAATAAAATATATTATACAGTAATTTATTAGTACTTTTATTTTAACGCCATCTTTTTCAGCTGTATGGACCTGGACAATAAATTGGAACTTGCTACAGTAGAATCCCAGAATTCTACTTAACAAGGACGATGGTGAAATATGGGTTAAATTAACAATTTTGGGAATTTTGTTTTCTTTTCCGTGAAATGAAGTAGGATCATAAAAAATGCTGAAATGGTCCCCATGTGCTAGAAGACAGCTCTGATCTAACATACAATGTTTCAAAATGCGCTGATGATATGAATGGTTTCATATCGCCAATAAAATGTGCATAATTCCAAAACTTTTGTGACGTCAACTCATTTCATGGTAAATAAGATGAAAATTAGAGTTTTATATAAATATTTTATAGTTTTGGCATGATGAAAAAAATCTGGAGTGACTCCACTCGACTTTCCGAACATTGAGTAACTAACAGTTTTGTAGATAAAATAAAGAAAGAGGAGTTGCTAAACAAACAAAAAAGAGAAAACCATAACAGAGTGTTTGAGTATTTTTCTCCATATATCACACGAGGTTTTATTTAACGCTACTGAACTTTGAGCCCTTAGATCATAATGATAAAGAATTTTTCGTTTTGTCCCTGTAAAAATCTATAAATGCTAGATTCACCAAAATGCTTATAGTTAGTGCAACAGTGATTTATAATATTCATACAAATTTTCAGCTCAATTGAATAAGGCGTTTAGATGCTATCGCTGGTCTCATAGGCCATAAAGATAAAGAATTTTTCTTTGTGTCCCTGTAAAAAAACTGTAAGTGCTAGATTCACCAAAATCTATACAGTTGGTTCAAATGTGACCTATAACATGTGTACAAATTCTTTGCTGAGATTAATAAGGCGTTTAGACGCTATCACACTTTTAAAAATTTGGCAAAGAATTTTTCTTTGTGTCCCTGTAAAAAAACTACAAGTGTTAGATTCTCCAAAATCTATACAGATTGAGTATCTGCGACCTATATTATGTGTATAAAGTTTTTGCTCAATTGAATAAGGCGTTTAGATGCTATCGCACTTTTAAAATTTTGGTCCCTTGGCTATAATGATAAAGAATTTTTCTTTGTGTCCCTGTAAAAAAACTATAAGTGCTAGATTCACCAAAATCTATAGGGTTCGTACTATGGTGACTTACAATATAAGCACCAACTTTCAGCTTATTCGAACAAAGCGTTTAGACGCTAGCGTGTTCACTCACAGACATACACACATACATACACACATACACACACACATACATACACACATACATACACACACACATACATACATCATCGTAAAAATAGTGAAAACGGACTCGTTGGACCTCGAAACGTATAGAAACATCAAAATCTCGAATTCGGATATTTGATATGATTACAATACTTTCCTCACTATAGTGTTCGGAAAGTAAAAATGAACAAAGAGAAACAACTCACGTGACTTGAAAATTTTCACAAAAATATTTCTTACCTGAAAAAAAAAAAAGAATGATTATTAGTGTGATAGTTTTTATACCAAATAAACATAAATAAGTTAAACAAGATTTTTTAATAATATGCATGAAACACAGAATCATTTTTATTGACAAATATATATTGTTAGCGATTCCTTTCTCTCTCTGTTTCATCTCATATTCTCCTTGCAATTATTGGATTTTTCTCTCAAGTCTCATACTTTTAAGTTAAAAAAATATATATGCAGTTAAGTTTTTTTAAGCATGTTTCATTAATCAAAATACAGGGTTATAATTAAAGTTACGATTTCAAATCACTATAGTTTTGAAACTACCCATCAGAGCGATTTGATATTTTACCAGAGCAATCGTGAGTCAATGAAATTTTGTTTGGCAAAAGAAAAAAGTAGTTCCAACATGTTCCCCTAGATGGCGCTGTCAGGGGAAACACCTAAATGGACTCCTTAAACACAGGAATGTTGTTAGCAACACAGTGGAATAGCAGGAAACAATAGACTTCAAGGGTTTGCTACAATTTTTTTTAACAAAAAGACAAGAATACGTGTTTACAGCTGAAACAGTCATAGCGAAAAGAGAAAAAGAGAAGTTTCATGAAACAAATACTTTACGGATAATTAACGGCACATTTTGGAACTATTTTTTTTTCCTTTTGCAAAAAAAATTTCATTGTCTCTCGATTGTTCTGGTAAAATATCAAATCGCTGCAATGGCCAGTTTTAAAATTAAGCGTTTTGAAATCGTAACTGTAATTATAATCACCCTGTATATATTTTTTACATTCTATTCTTTACCTCTCACCATCATAAAACACACTGGGGTCAATTAGATTATCGACTTGATCAATACTCATATATAATTACATCTGAATGTGGCATAACTTTAAGTAGACTTCTAAATTGTTTGAGGCTGCGAATCTTCATCATACCTTTATATATATATATATATAAATCTAAAAACTTTTCATTAAACAAATATTATTCATTTAAAATTGAATATATTTCTTGAATGTAATAGGAAATTAATAAATGTTAAATATCTGCACATTTAAAAATAGGATATTATGGCGTTTTGTATGTTTAATATTCTTATTGTTATTAAAAATAATAATTTCTTATTCTTATTTGTTATTTTCCAATACCACTTTCTAGGCGCATTTTAGTCTAACAAATATTGTCGGTGAATGATAAAGACATAAAATTACTGCTTTCAAGTTGCTTTTCTACACCACAATGAAGGATCGCGTTTAATTATTTCGTGCCGAAACAACTGTCATGAGATTTTTTAAAATAATAATGTTTTTTTATTTTCTTCTATATTCAATAGAAGAAAGTATTGCATTCGTAAAAATTTTCGACGGATTTACACGTTTTGACCATTTTTAGAAAATGTCTGTCTGTTTGTATGCGTGTGAAAAATTTTATGACGATATATCTTAGGTACTACAGCACAGAATTACATATAAATTTATATGTAGATAAACTCTGACATATATTAGTGCTTATCGACTTTTGGTGTCAATCGCTGAACGAATGGCGCTGCTATACAGCGATTTTCGCAACTTAAGGAAAGACTATATCTCAGGTTCTTTTGCATACAATCAAACAAAATTTTATATCTAAGAAGGCCATTATGAGATATTATGCTGATTTAATTTGCAAGAATATTGGCCCAGAGGTTGCGCTGCTATACTGCAATAATTCCCGAGAATCAGAAGGTTACATCTCAACTTCTATTGCATATCATTGCACAAAATTTGAATATGAGAGAGGCAGTATGAAACACCGTGCTGATTTAATTTGGCTGTATGATACATATGTGATATATTCCTTATGCAAACACGTTTTTAAGATATTATTTATACAGAATAAAACTGTCTTTTTTTTTCTTTGAAATTTAGTGTTATTTTTCTCTAAGATGAAAATCGTCTGCATTAAGCTTTTCAAATAATTTGTATAGGAAAATATAGAAGGCTGTCTTGTGGTGGTCACAACATACTAGTTTTGACAAATTTTTGCTTGTTTTAAGAAAGTTGATATTAACTATTTCTTGTTGCTTTAAAAGCGGAAATCTTCTTATAAAAGTTAACAAGTATTCACAAAGTGAAACATATTCCACATTTTTTTTTTCTGTTCCTAATGTACAAATATTTCCTTTTCCATTTATGCAAAAGAAAAGAACTAACATGTTAGAAAATACTTTCCCTTTATTTGAGATGAAGTTAATATTTCTTTAAAAATTATTTCGTTTCTGTGACTCTCAAAATAAGGTTTCTCGAAAGTAAATACCGAAGCTGAGGAGTTATGTTAAAATGTGTAGAATTATTTAAAATACATTTGGAAAGAAGATAACAATGTCTTTTTCCCATCTCCCCAGAGTGAGAAAAAAACATTAATGTTATTCATAGCATCTGTTTTAAATATCACATAACAAAAATGTTCTCAATAATGTTTCTTTTTATATTTGTTATACTAGATTGTCTATAAGTTTCTTTATGTCCAAACGTTGTTTTTCTATAAACAACTGATGTATTTAACAATGGAAATTTGAATATATTGTGGCAGTTTCTTGAAGATTGGCTTAGCGCGTAGTCTGTGCGTGTAAGTATACGTTCATGTGTTCTATTAAAATAATAAATAAAGAATGTTAAAATTGGCCGGATATTTTTATGTTGAATATACTTACTTTTTTCAGAAAAGCGTTGTAAAAACATTGAAATTATGGATTTAACGAGAAACAAAAGTAAGTGTAGGATGTATGTGTATTATATATGTGTGTGCATATATATATATATATATATATATATATATACATATATATATATAGAGAGAGAGAGAGAGAGAGAGAAATTGATAGATAGATAGATATAAATACAGATGTATAAATATAGCGTGAGTGTTTTGTTCATTTTTCATTTACTAATAATAGCTTTATACATTTAACTTTTTTCGATGAAGATGACATTAATAATGCTTCTCTTGCATTCTAAATTTTATGATTTATACATTTATATAAATTATGTATACAGATATATGTATATATATATATATATATATATAATTTAAAAGTATTAAAATATGTATTTATGTGTTCTATAAATATTAAAGAGTGAATGTGAGCAGTATGTATCATAAAAAATTAAATTGTGTATGTGTGAAAAAATGTTCTAGACTTTTGCCTCATCTTCAAAATATATAATTTTTTCCGTTAGTGGAAGTGACAATTAACGTAACCGCTGCGCTGACTAAAAGCGAGTGTTAACTGTCTGCATGCTACAAATATTATAGATTATATACTACGTTTCCTAAAAAA
Source organism: Salticus scenicus (assembly GCA_963930645.1). Classification (NCBI taxonomy): domain Eukaryota; kingdom Metazoa; phylum Arthropoda; class Arachnida; order Araneae; family Salticidae; genus Salticus; species Salticus scenicus. The sequence goes on along the minus strand of OZ005658.1, from coordinate 30,704,255 downwards.
ATATCCACGTTTTAGGGAAAAAAGGCTTATGAGTTTCTCATACACACACACATATATATATGCATATACATATATATATACATATATGTATATAAAATTGTTCATTCTGTCTTGTTTGTGGCGACCTATACATCTTAAAATGTACATACTTGCAATTTCACCCATAGACGTAATGTATTTAAATTATCCTGGTTGTCCCAGTATACGTACCATTTCCTTAATCTCAACGAGAACGGCAGCACCCCTGTGTGATACATATTTAAAATACCGAGTTTGGACATTTTGTTGCTGTTTGTTCTTGAGACATGATGATAACAGATAGATACTGCTAAAAACATGATTTTCGGATTCAGGGAACCTCAAAAAGTGTAAATATAATAAAAACTGAGTTTCAAAAATTTGACACAAAAACAATACTTTCTTTACAATATGAGTAAGAGAACATAAAAAGGACAATCACACAAATAAGAAATTAATATTATACATACATGTGTCTTTGTGTGTGGAAATGTGTGGGTCAAATAAAAAAATAAATCACGTACTTGCTGAAATACAAACCAAAACAATAAACCGTAATTTAATATGTATATAAAACGAAAACAATTGTTCATTTTTAATGGATAAGTGACGTATAATAACTATTCTATAAAATTCTAAATAGCGAAAAATGCGGTGTTACATTAATAAAGCAGGAATATTTTAACACTTTGAGCTAAATTGAAGGGTTTAATGTCGCAAGCAGATTTCTAAAGTAATTAATCGATGAAAGCGGGTATGTTTGACGTCATTTGGGAATTATTACACGTTTGGATATAAAAGGAAACTGAAAGTTACCAGAATTCGAAAATTTTAATTATAGAATGGCAAGGCAGCGGGAAAGAAAAGTAACTTTGACAGGGTATTATTGTCTCTTAAAACAGTTTCTAAATCATTATTTTCCTCTTACCCATACATATGGCGGAGAAAGTATTGTCTTTGGGTCAAATTTTCGAAAGTGAGTTTCTGCTATATTTATCTGTTTGGAGGTCCCCTGAATCCAAAAATCATGATTTTATCGGTTGGTCTGTGTGCGTGTACCTGTATGTGTGTGTGTGTCTGTCTGTCTGTTATCAGCATATTTCAAGAACAAACAATAGCAGAAAGTTCAAACTCGGTATTCTAAATCTGTATTATATGGGGATGCTACATTAAACTTTTCGTTGAGATCAAGCAAATGGTTTGTGTACAGGGCCATCCTAGAGAATTCAAATACACTGTATGGGAAAATTGCGGGTAAGTAGAATTTAAAATCTATAGGCTGCACTAAACCAAATGAAACGAATATACATTTTTTATATGTGTAAAAACATGTTTCGTGTAGAATATGGCATGGAAATTATTCGCCGTTCATTTACAGGGACACACAAAAGAACTAGATTATAGTGGGACAATACTTGAAAATGGATAGATGTGAATTTCAGGTTGTGCCTTGTGTTATTAATATAGGATTATATTTATGTGCACCATGTGGTGTGTACATAATCTCCACAAGATATACAGGGCTGCCAAAATGTAAACGATAACATTCTTTCTTATTGTTAGTGGAAGTGCTTTACTATAGTATTTCACATGTCCAGGGAGCTGCTCAGGAATTGAAATTAATTATTCATAGCAATATGGTAAATAATGTATTTTTTGGCTTGTTTTTTGTATATTTACACGTTTTGAGGCTTTCTGAATACCGAAGTCAAGTTTTTAACGCTTGATTTTTGTCTGTGTCTCTTAGAATAGCTAAAATAATTTAGGGCGATCCAAATGCTGTATTTTAAAGTTAATGTAAGTTTGTTACTAGAAAAGTTTGATCAAAATTGATAAGTTTCGAGGAATGTTCCATGTAAATTTGTCTGAAAATTTTTAAATTAACTTTCAGTTTTAATAACCTATTTACATTCTGTATAAATATAGGTAAAATAAGGAAAAGGGAAGTTGAAGGGGGCGACAGCCTACTACAAACAGAATTATTTGTCAAATAAAGCCGTTTTAAAGCCTAATTTGAATTGTTTTAACATAGATTTACATAACAGTACTCGTTATCTTACCTCTTAATCTCCAATCTGTATTTATAGTATTCAGAGTAAGAGAAAGTCGTGTGAGTGATACACCAGATTATTGAGTTTTTCTAATCAGATTAGTAAAGTTGTATTTTAGGAATGTGTGCAAACTTTATCCATACATTTATTTAGTGGGGTTACCAGTGCCCTAATTAAATAATTCGAACTTTTATTGATATCTTGTTGAAATAAATAAAACAAGTTTGCATAGGTGATCTCTGCTAAGTTCCCCATCATATTTATGCTTTCATAAATTTCTAGTGCGAGACATATTACAATCATGTGAAAAGAAAAGAATTTGACCAAAGCTTGATACAGTGACAGAATGAAATTCCCGCCTAATAGGCTATCCACCGTTCACTTCGATATATTTATCTTATTCTAATCTATTAATTTATTTTATCAGGGTCAATTCCGTTGTTTAGTTTTCATGCTACTATTTCCAATGCAATAATCTTCAAAATTCAGATTTATATGGAAAATTTACAATTTCGCTATGTTGATAAAATCGTAAATTACAAATAATTTACGAAATTTTCCTATTAGAATATTTGTAGTCAATCATGTTCAAACAAATATCATAAATGTAATTTTGAAGTTCTCGAATGTATTTATAATCATCAAAATGGAAGTTTATGCTCAATTTTGCCTTATTCTGACATGTTAAGTAAATCATAAATTCCAAATAACTTATGAATTTTTTAAATTGGAAAAACCATAGTCTATGATATTCATGCCAGTATCCTAAATAATATTTCGAAAGTGGTTCGACATTTTACGATGAAAATATCCCTCAAGATTGACGTTTATGTGAAAATTTGCTCTACTCTGTCATGATAAGACATTCGTAAATTTCCAATAACTCACGAAATTTTTATATTGGAAAATTCATAGTCATTAATATTCATGCCAGTGTCGTAAATAATATTTCAAAAGTAGTCTGACATCTTTACAATGAAAATATCTTTCAAAATTGACGTTTATGTGAAATTTTGACCTATACTGCGTTGTTAAGAAATTTGTAAATTTCCAATAACTTGCAAAATTTTCAAAGTAGCATATTTGTAGTTACTGATGTTCATTCCGGGATCAAAACAGATATTTTAAAACTGATCTGTCATTTTTACAGTAAAAAGTTTCCATTTAATGCACGTTTAAGTGAATTTTCCTCCTCTTCTCCAATGTTAAGAAAATCGAATGCTGCAAACGAATAGGGTTCTTGCCAGTGTCGAAAGTAATATTTTAAAACTGATCTGACCTCTATGCAACAATTTGTTCTTGAGATATCGTGTACACAGACTAACAAACTAACGGACTAACGGAGTAACACACTAACCCACTAACAGACACCCTAAAGACAGATACCATACAAATTTTGTCATTTTCGGATTCCTCACACCTGAAAACGTGTAAAAAAGTCAAAAAACCGAGGTCGAAAATTTTCACGATTACCTAAGTTCCCCATACCTGTAGTATGATGGGGAACTAAAAATGTATTTGAAATACATTTACTAGTTAGTTAAGGGGATTTGACACGACTTGGTTTGTTCAATAAAATGTAATATATTCAGGAAAAATTTTTTTTTGTTTTTTCAAACATTGTTTTTTTTTTTTTTTTTTACAGATCTGAAATCATAAATAGCGTTTTCTCACTTAGCAATTTTTCTTGAATTCCTGATCTTCAAAATACTGAAACTTGTACAGATATTTAAGAGAGGACTTAATACCTTTTTGGATGTTTAATATTGGGTTGTTTGGATAATAATTTCGTTTTTTTCCTTTGAAAATGAAAGACGATTTTCTTATATAGTGTAATATTTTATTGAAATATATATTCTCCACTTTGATCGGTTTCTTAGCGATCTGACGAGTTGTTATTTGGCAGTTTTCATAAATCAATACTTTATTTTGTCTTCATTAGTATAAACTGGTTTTTCAGAATGTAATGCATCTTCGACGTCAAAATCGCTGGGACAAAAACCAGTTTTAACATTGGCGTTCTTTAAATAAATTTTCTGTATACAAATCGTATACTTTTACTTTCCGAACACTATAGCGAGGAAAGTATTGTAATCATGTAAAAAATCCGAATTTGAGGTTTTGATGTTTCTATACGTTTCGAGGTCCCCTGAGTCCGTTTTCACTATTTTTACGATGATGTATGTATGTGTGTGTATGTATGTGTGTATGTATGTGTGTGTGTATGTATGTATGTGTGTATGTATGCATGTGTATGTATGTGTGTATGTATGCATGTGTATGTATGTGTGTATGTATGTGTGTGTGTATGTGTGTGAGTGAACACGCTAGGGTCTAAACACTTTGCTCGAATGAGCTGTAAGTTTGTACGCATGTTGCAAGTCCCCGTAGCACGAACTCTATTGATTTTGATGAATCTAATCACTTACAGTTTTTTACGGGGACACAAAGAAAATTTCTTTATCAGTATGGTCTATGGGACAAAAATCTTAAAAGTGCGATAGCATCTAAACGCCTTATTCAATTGAGCAAACATTTTATACACATGTTATAGGTCACAGATACTCAATCTGTATAGATTTTGGAGAATCTAGCACTTACAGTTTTTTTAAAGGGGCACAAAGAAAAATTCTTTATCATTATGGCCTATGGGGCCACATTTTTAAAAGTGCGATAGCGTCTAATGCTTATTCAATCTGAACAAAAAATTTGTACACACGTAATAGGTCACAGTTGCACGAACTGTATAGATTTTGGTGAATTTAGCACTTACAATATTTTTACAGGGACACAAAGAAAAATTCTTTATCATTATGGCCTATGGGACCAAATTTTAAAAGTGCGATAGAATCAAAATGCCTTATTCAATTGAGCTGAAAATTTATATGAATATTATAAATCACTCTTGCACTAACTATAAGCATTTTGGTGAATCTAGCATTTATAGGTTTTCTAAGGGACACAACGAAAAATTCTTTATTAATATGATCAATGGGCTCAAAGTTCAGTAGCGTTCAATAAAACATCGTGTAATATAGGGAGAAAAATATTCAAACACTCTATTATGGTTTTGTCTCTTTTTGTTTGTTTAACAACTCCTGTTTCTTTACTTTATCTACAAAACTGTTAATTACTCAATGTTCGGAAAGTCGAGTGGAATCACTCCAGATTTTTTTTCCTTGTTTGAACAATATTTTCGCTTTTTTGATAGCAAAAACAAAATATGCCAAAAATGTCGCATCAGATTTTCTTTATTTTATAGGGCACTCATTAAAACTTATTAAGCAGAATAAAACGAACTTTTTCACCAGCAAGCCTTGCTGTATCAGCTGTCACAATATATAATGGTAATGCAGCTTAATTGTGAAGATGGTGTGAAAAAACTACAATTAAGTTCTCTGCTGAGAAAAACGAAATTACTTTCCGAATAACCCAATAGAACGTACTTAAAAGAATTAGGAATAGTTTCTTTAATATCATTAAAAGAAAAAAATATTAAAAATAACAATATAGCAAAAAAATATTTTTTTTTTCAAATTGTTATATAGACATGCACTGGGGAAGTTTTATTATAACCACTCTGTATATAACGTTCTATCATAGTAATCAATAAGGTGGAATCATCTTAATTCACCATTGGTACGCAGAAGTCGAATTAAAAAAAAAAAAAAAAAAAAAAAGGTCTGAGCCTTGAAGGAAATTTTAAAATATATATTTTAATCCTTCTAAAACATTTCTTAAAAGATTGGTGGTAGATTTATGCAAAAGAACGAAAAAACACAATAGAAAATCACCTTTCCCTTTATTTGAATTGAAGTTAATATTTCTTTAAAAATTATTTCTTCTCTGTGACTTGTAAAATAACGTTTCCCAAGAGAAAACACCAAATCTACGGTACTCCTTTTTTAAATGTGTTAAATTACTTAAATTGTATTTGGAAAGAAAGATAAAAATGTCTTTTTTTTTTTTTTTTTCGACCGTAAATCCCGATTATCCGAGTTTCCGCTTTAACCGAACTATCAAATATTTCTAGGATATATTTTTTTTTTTCTGTTCTATATTTTCCATTTTAAAAATTACTGAAAAATATTCTGAACTTCACTGTTAAAAAAATGCAGAAAAAATACAGAAATTCTCTGTAATTTCAGAAAAAAAGGCGTAAATTACGGAAAAATTACGTAGAAAAAACGTATTTTACGACTTTTTTTCTGAAATTACAGAGAATTTCTGTATTTTTTCTGCATTTTTTTAACAGTGTTGATCATACAAACACTTAAAAAAAAAAAAAAAAAAAAAAAACTTAAAAACAAGAAACAAATTACTAAAACCTCTTATTGAAGGTTTTGAAGAAAATAAAAGTGTCCCGGAGACATTTAAAATTATAATGCTGCGCTGTAAAAAATTGTGTAACGTTACTCCATAAACCTCCAGTTTTATGCAGTAATATATAATTGGTGTTACGAAGAGATGTGTAACGTTACACCAGTTATGTAGGTTAAATTACTCCATAAAGTAGGAGGTAGCACGGCTGCCACCAGTTTTATGGAGTAACGCTACACAAAATTTTCACAGTGTGTCTACCAGATAGCTGGGGCATGGGATGAAGTAAAATCTGCCGCCGTATAAGGTCTTGGAGTAAAATTTTTTACAATACATAGAACAACTGAAAGTCTAATGGAGGTAAAGATGTGCTTTTGGATTTAATCATGCAACTGCTATTTTGTGAGCCAATCAACGAAGAGCTTATACGTCACTGGATAAATGCTAACTAACCACAAAGAGTTACGGTTGAAATGATCGTCAATAAGGAAAGGGCATGTTAACAAACAAACGCTCCGTCAATCAATCTTTGCTACTCTCGAGTGGAAAAAAATCAACCTCTATTGGTGGAAATACCAATGTTTTACCACTTTACCCATAATTTGACTGCGAGTGACGTCACGTGCCCTTTCCTTATAAGGAAAATGAATCTAGCAATGATGATGAAGAGGGACAAAGGAAATTGACGTATGAAAGTATCCCATACGGATGGACTAAACGCTATCAAAAGTGCTCTTAAATATACAAAAGAAGAAGAAAGAGCAAGACCCAACAATCTTGTTTCTTTTAAAAGAATGGCGAAATATTGCTGCAAAAAAAGTCAATTTAATGATTATGAAAAAGTAATAAATAACTTTCAGCATATCAATCTTATAAACTTTAATAAATTTTAAATCCAACGTTTCGGCTAAATTCCTTCATTAGCCTTCCTCAGGGAAAAATGATGTTAAAAAACACATAAACATAGAAAATTTAAGTACATGATACCACAATTACAACTTCAAAACATTTAACAGATGATTACACAAATTGTAAAAATATACTATATACATTTTTTAAAAATATGCTAAAACACTCAAAGGAACATGAAACATGATCACCACAAGACAAGGATAAAGAGCTACTAAAGCAAAGGTTAAAAATATCAAAATTGCGGGGTTGCCGCAATGTATATAGTATATTTTTACAATTTGTGTAATCATCTGTTAAATGTTTTGAAATTGTAATTGTGGTATCATGTACTTAAATTTTCTATGTTTATGTGTTTTTTAACATCATTTTTCCCTGAGGAAGGCTAATGAAGGAATTTAGCCGAAACGTTGGATTTAAAATTTATTAAAGTTTATAAGATTGATATGCTGAAAGTTATTTATTACTTTTTCATAATTATAAAAGCAGCATATATAAAAAAGTGGAATAAATATATCTGAAGTCAATTTAATGTCAATATATATATATATATTAAACCTACATGATGATTGAAACCTACATGTAGTAAACCTACATGATTTATTTTATTTACACTTTTCGCTTTAAACGAGTTTTTCAGTTATGGTCAACATTAACTGGGATAATCGAGACTCTACTATATATATATATATACAGTGTGATTTAGAGAAGATTCCAGATCTTTGAAACGGCATAATTGCAAAATAGTAAGAAACAGTAAAGTGAAGCAAGTGGTATGTTGGATGTAAAGATCCGGAATTTGTTTTACACCGGTTGTAGAAACAGTTCCAAGATTGGCTAATAGGTGGAGCCATAAGCACGTGAAGCTTTCAATAGCACTCAGAAATACGGAAAGAAGTTCATACATCAGTCTGCTTTATTGCTGACACGAATTAGTTATTATAGGAAATTGAAGAACATCTTGTCGTATTCTTTCGAGTAACGTCTTTATATTGTACTGGAATACCACCGATTAGGCCGATGTCTGACGATGATAAGTGGAAACTTTCAGCAAAAATTTAAAGTTAAAATGGTATAGACCAGAAAACAATTCGTAATTTATTCATTAAATATATATATATATATATATTTTCCAGACTTGTCTGTCCAACATTCCACTTGTTTCACCTTTTTTTCTTTCACTGTTTCGTAATTATGTCATTTCAAATTTGGACTGTAACACAATGCAAATTTAACCCTTTCTGACCTAACCTACAAAATTGTGTAGATTAGATATCTACATATCCACATACATTTTTGCATCTAAAGCAGTCGTATGTTATAAAAACAGGAAATGAACGATCGTGCTAATTTCCAGAAAGTGTAAAATACCATTTTATATCAACAAATGGTGGTTGTACTCCATATTTTTCTTTCAGTGGGCAAAAACGGAAGTTAAAATGGTTTAGAGGTAAAAATGTCCTGGTCGGAAAGGGTTAAAATGACAATTTAAAGTGTGTGTGTATATTATACATGTTGATCAAAAAAAAAAAAAAAAAAAAAAAAAAAGGTGTACTTGCTTATACACGAATATATATAGGAAAATCATGTATAAAATAACATGTATAAAATAACTACGGAATATTAAGGAGTAAATTACGCATAATTATAATTGCATGAAATTTAAAACTGCGAAATGTGCGGTGTTACATTAATAAAGCAAGAATAATTTAACGCATTCAGCTAAATAGAAAGGGTTTAATGTCGCAAGCAGTTTTCTAAAATAATTAATCGATGAAAACGGAAATGTTTGACGTCATTTGGGATTTATTAAACGCTAAGATATTAATGAAAACTGAAAGTTACCATAATTCGAAAACTTTTACACTGGAATAGCAAGGCAGTGGTGGTAGGGGAAAGTACGTACGACATGGTGTTATTGTCTCATAAAACACTTTTTAAATCGTTATTGTTGTTTTCTGATCAGATTGGTGAAATTATGTTATGCGAATGGGCATGAATTTTATCGAAATTTGTTTTCAGTGTGCTTGAAATAAACATTTTAAACTTTTATTTATATCCTTTTGAAATAAATAAAATATGTATATGAAATACATTTTTTATTTATATAAGAACAATTCTAAAAGAGTAATTAAGAAATATTTAATGAGGTTGTGCCTCTTTAGTTTACGATTGGTACGGAGAGGTTGAAAAAAGGTTTGGGTTTTCAAAGAAATCTTGAATGTATCATATTTTTTATCAACTACATATACACTCCTTCTCATATTTATAAGGACACTTTATATTTTGAAATAACTAATGTAAAAATAATTGTGAACAATATTATACTAAGTGCACTTAATATATCTAGTATTCTAAAAACCAAAACTGTTATAATTTTTTAAATATAAAACAAAATTAATAAAAAATAATGCAAAATGTGTTTTTCTCCATGTTTTTAGATGTTCATAATTATAGGGACAATCCAGATTTTTTCGTTTTATTTAACTTACTAGCGGGTAAATTACAGTTGACATGCGAATTTGTTAACTACTGGACTAGATTAATTCATATATAAGCCTTCAATTTTTCTTGGACGGACATTTCTGATAATTCCTCGGAAAAAAAGAACGTTCAAGTAGTGAAGTATGATAAATGTGTTTTTTAAGTGGAAGGATAATTTCAATCCGCCGAATTTCTAATGAAATTCGAAGGTCTAAAGTTGCTGAAGGAAATGGGATCAAACGTTGAACTGCTGGTTCGATAGGAGAGAGATCTGATGCAAAATCAGAGTTGTTTTACAGAGATCGAAGACTCATAATTCCTCTTACTGTTGTACTCATAATGACTGCTGCTGAATTTGCTCGTAATTTTTAACGAATGGTTAGGGTCCACATTTATGCATGTTTAAAATAATTAATAATATGTTAAAATGAATAAAAAACCTGTAATAATCAATCCGCATTTAATGGGGGAAGAACGTCTGTGCTAAAGTTGAATAAAGACAATATTAAATAGTAAAATGTTGCATTTTCGGATGAAAAACATTTTATTCTTAATTAACCAAATGGTTTTAACAGTTACTGGCACGATCTGAAGACATCGAAAAACAGAGCAGATTTTTTAAAGGCAGATATGAATCGGGCATTTTAAAGGTGGATCTATGAGGCTCTCTGGAGCTGCTTCTACCGAAGGCAGAATGAATTTAGTAATTTTTTCTATTATTATGAACAGCAAGAGAATATCCGCAAATTTTAAACGTGGAATTATCAGATTTTTGTTAGATTTTGGGGGTAATAATATTTCTTTCAACAAGACTTACATTTTTGCTCTACTTTTAGAGCAATAGGAAATAGTTTGAAGAAAGAAACTTCTGTATTATTGCCTTTCCAATGGCCTAAAAGTTGAAAAAACCTTAACTTATGATATTAGAAAAGTACATGCAAGTGGAAAGCAATTTTAAATAGCTTAAATGTATTCGGAATATCATCTATGCTATATGAAATGGTATTGAAACTGAATATTAAAAAAAATGAATATATATATATACCAGAGAGAATGTCTGACTGTTTAACCCTAAAAAGAGACCCCATAAAATATTAATTTAAAGAATAACTGAAAAAAATTACTAAAATTCGAGCTGTCCTTATAATTGTGAACACCTGAAAAATCATCTTTTTACCATATTTAAAGTTTTTTAAGATAGAAAAACGATAAAACTTTTTAAATATAGTCTATTAATGAAATTCAAATTAATGAAAAATATGTTTGTTTAAATAATAGTGTTCAGTGTTTAGTTAATATAGAAAAACGGGTGTCCTTATAATTATGAGAAGGAGTGTAAATAACCAACTCCTCAGAGAGAGAGAGAAAAAAAAAAAGAGTGCATGTAGCAAATTTTAATTATGATGTAATAGCAACTTCTTACAATATCATCTCTTCTTTCAACATTTAAAAAAGCTTTTTTCTATATTCAATAGAAGAATGTATTGGTTTTTCAAATTTTTAGACATCCGGTTTTCTATGGATTTACACATACACATGATTTGACCATTTAAAAAAAAAAAATGATTGTCTGTTTTTGTGTAGGGCAAACATTTTGTGGAAGAAACTTGTGTACATAATTTGACATAAACTTACATGTAGTTTTGCACTTTGATATAAATGAGTGCCCATCAACTTCCAGTGAAAATCCTCCATCAGGTGGCGTTGCCTTCCTGCTTTTATCAGTTTTTAATATAGTAATATTGAGCAAAATTCTGTATAAATGTGTCCAGTGAAGAATTATTTTTAACGAAATATTACGAAATTAAAAGAAACTTGTGTACATAATTTGACATAAACTTACATGTAGTTTTACACTTTGATATAAATGAGTGCCCATCAACTTCCAGTGAAAATCCTCCATCAGGTGGCGTTGCCTTCCTGCTTTTATCAGTTTTTAATATAGTAATATTGAGCAAAATTCTGTATAAATGTGTCCAGTGAAGAATTATTTTTAACGAAATATTACGAAATTAAAAGGAATTACATATATGAGTATTAAAAAAAAAAAAAAAAAAAAAAACTTGTAAATATTGTCTAGACGAATAGTTGAACCGTAGATATCTGATTATTATTTATTTATTTATTTATTTATCTTTTTAAGTTACATTTCCTGTTTTCCATTTTAGCAAAAAATATCTTTAAAAAAATAATGCATTTTCACATATATCATTTTCAGGGTACAAAATTGACTTTTTTTAAACAGAAATAATAGTTAGAAGTAATATTAAACAGAATAATATATAAATACTTAAAATTTTTTTAATCCAATGTCTGGGTGTCCGATACATGTTCTTTGGTGTCCGAAATATAAAGATTTCACAAAAATTTTCGATTCTATGCGATCTACTTTCAAATGCACAAAATGTTTTCCCCACAGCTCTAAATAAAATCATTGAAATTGTTCTATAGGTATGATTTTAATTTGGGTGCAGGTAGAAATTCTTGGGAAGTTTTCTTCTATTTTGACCAGCCATGTTTACAGAATATACAAACAAACAAAAAAAAAAAAAAAAAAAAAAAAAAGAAGAAGAAAAAGAAATATTACAAACACACACATACTGAAAAAATAATAGTAAGACATTTTTGGCTTCTTTGGTGTCTGAAACGTAAAGATATCGCGAAAATTTCAAATTCTGTGCGACTTACTGTGCATGTGAATATTTTTTCCCCCACAGCTCTGCATCTAATCAAGATTTTGAAACGGTCGATAGATATAGTGTTAATTTGGGTGCATTCTAAAACCATTGATGGGTTTTCTTCTATTCCGTCCAGCCATTCTTACGTAATATGCGGGAAAAAAAAAAGAATTATTAGAGACAGACACACACAGAGAAAAAAAAAATAACCTGAAGGCACTTTTGTCTTTCTTGATGTATGAATTGTAGAATATGTAGATACAGTGTGAGTTAAAAGTCTCTGGAACATTTTAAACTGTAATATAAAATCAAGTATGTGACGTATGATAGTGCTGTTTTATACTATAAAGCTTTTCATAATAAACATTTTTGTTTCATAAAAAAAAAAAAAAAAAATCCCAGTCGGCATTGTTTACACAGTATTTCTTATTGAATTTTTCAAAACAAATGCTCTTCAAATGCGATTTTTTATGTTTTTTCATGTTATTTTTAAGATACAGCGCCATCTATAAGCAAAATTTTGAAATATTTCTTTATTTGCTTAAAATAATCTTTCTTCATAATAAACATTGTAGAATAAATGACACTCGCGTTCGTGAGATATTTTATTTCACATTAAAAACGAAAATGTGGTATGAAATTTTGAATCCACCGCCCCCTTCCTTGTATATCGCAAAATAATTCAGTTCGGCAAAAGTTTTATTTTATGAATATGGATAAATAATTTTATTTATTTTCTTATATCTATGATTTATGTCAAATAAAAGTACTATCTGAATATTTTTTATATTTGTTTTTAAGTATTCCATACATGTTTCATTTAAAAGGTCAATTCGATGTTGGCCAGCGTTCCCATCTTTTATAATTTATTCACGTTCATTTTTAGCACCGCCTTCTTTTCGCACCAGAAATTTTGTAGATTATTTCACTTTAATATGTGACAAAGATTAAATAAGAAAAAAGTCATTTTTCAAAATTTCCGGTAGGAAAAAGAGGCGGGGCTAAAAATGCTCGTGAATAAATTATAAAAGTTGGGAACTCTGATGTTGGCACCATTTATGGTAAAGCTTTTTTTTTTTTTTTTTTTTTTTTTTGAAAAAACGGGCATATACTTTCTTATATCAAAATGAACAACACTTGTAGCTTAATAATCAAAACTAAAATAACAATAATCGTAAACATTAAATGTGTTAAATCTGAACTCAGATTAATAATTTGATATTTAATGGGAAAAAACTGGTATACTTGATAGACTTTCTGACAGATATCTATGAACAGTCTTGTAAAATATTATATCTAAAAGATATGAACAATTTAACTAATATAATAGAAACTATTTAACGCTTTGGGCTGAACTCACAAGATTAATATCGCAAGCAGTTTTCTGGAGTAATTAATTGCTACCGAAGAAAAGGTTGTAATTTAGAATGCTTCACGTCATTCTAGAATTATTAGAGGATTTGTTATCAATAGAGATTAAAAGTTATTCAGAACTAAACCCCTTCATTGGAGGAATAAAGTCACTTTATATATTACACAAGTTAAATAATTTTAAAGACAAGGATTTATTTCAAAATGTACTAAAAACTTTAATTCAGCGGATGCGGATAATATACACGCATGGAAAACCACATGGCATGGAAAACCACAAACACGTATGTATGGCTCAATCGGATGATAAAAAGTGATTTAAAATTTCAAAAGAAGTTTGAACTGAAGTTGGGGACCCGGAGGCATACCCATAAGTCCGTTATTGCTTAAGAATGTTTTGCCACTGGAATTATACATGTAGGAAAAAATTCAGTTCAATAGGACGATAGGCAGTAGGTTAGTATGTAAAAAATAAATAAATAAAAATTATACAGACACGACATTATTTCATTATTTAAAACATGAAAATCTGACATTGACAGATTTTAATTTAGTGCCAGAGGCCTACTGCTAAACTTGTTAATATCGACAAATTCTTCTTTAGTTAATTCGTGACGATCTAAATTCCATGATAAAGTTTTCATTAAATCAAACCAATGTGTTTCAGCTGCAGATACTGTAACAAATAACGTTGGAAGTCCAAACTGTCTTATAGCCGCAAAACAACGTTTTTTCTCTTTTTCCCAATGAGGGGGAGGTGTGCCGGGGGGGACTCATGTCAAAGGTGTGCCTTGGTTGGGGACTCATGTCAAAGTTGGGCCTTGGGGGGACTCATGTCAAAGTTGGGCCTGGTGGGGGACTCATGTCAAAGTTGGGCCTGGGGGGGACTCATGTCAAAGTTGTGCCTTGGGGGGACTTCATTCAATAAATCCCCATTCAATAAACCGACTGAAATAGGTCCTTAGCACTATTAAGAGTGTATTATAAAAATTCGACAACGCTGTACCGACTGAAATAGGGGTACCTTGGGGGGGGGGGACTCATGTCAAAGTTGTGCCTTGGGGGGACTTCATTCAATAAATCCCCATTCAATAAACCGACTGAAATAGGCCTCTAGCACTAATTAAGAGTCACCTATAAAAATTCGACAACTGTACCGACTGAAATAGGCCTCTAGCACTAATAAATAAAAATTACTGTTGTTTCGACTGGTTGCGCTGCAAAAAAAAAAGAAAAAAAAATCGAGCCCTTATTCTATTTTTGCTGATTCTTATGTAAAATGACCTCCTGAATCCGAATAGGACTACCATTTTGCCCAGTCACCCTCCGTTTTCTCGGCATATCACCCCCTCCCCCAATTTTTATTACTGTTCGGTAATTTTATGGCCATGAATTTGATTTGAAGAATGAAAAAAAATATTTTAACAGTTAAAAAAAAAAAAAAAAGTATAACGTTTAAAAAATAACATTAATAATCGATTAAAAAAATATAAGAAATGTAACATATAATTTCCCTGGCAAATCCCTCCCCCCTAAATTTTCCCCTTGCCGCAAATCTTCATGTTTTAGAATTTTCCAACTCTGCAGTCCTTCAGTAGATATTTAACAGTTAAAAAATTGCCCTCCCCCTAAAAATCAAATTTATAGCCATAAAATCACCAAAAAGTGATAAAAATAGGGGCCGGTGGGTTATAGGGCAAAATGGGCGACCTATTTGGATTCAGGAGGTCATTTTACATAAGAATTTGCAAAAATGGTGTTGGGGGCAATTTTCATGCCGAGCAGTGAGGCCCGCCAACCCTCCTACTCAAATCCGTTCGTAGTTGAGGCTGTTATTGGAAGTGCATGCAAATTTTTAGCTTAATCAGACGATAGAAAGTGGGTTAAAATTCGAAATAATTTTTTAACTGGAATTGGTTGTCCAGGGCCCTTAAGACCCCCTACCCTCATACATCACCGTTATTGCTTGATCATGCATTGCCATTTGAGTTACACATGCATGTAAAATTTCAGTTCAATTGGACGAGAGGAAATGCAATGCCCGCAGTAGTCCTATATTTTTACGTGCATTTTATTGTTTTCCCACCACTTTAACCCTTTCAGGGGCGGTGGCTAGAGGGTCTATCCACCTACTTTAGAAATTTTTCTCTAGGTGTGCAGTGGCTACTTTTTCTATCCACTTTTATGAAAAGTTAATGTGTACTTCTAAAATTGAAATAGAGACGGCAGAACTACAGTAACTTTAAGCAGGATGTGCCTATGACTTTTTTAAATGGACAAGTTGCGGGAAAATTTTTTGAAGTTTCTTTTATATATTTTTATGAAAAATAATTTTTTATTCAAAAGTATTAGGTAGTGTAAATATACTGTAATGCACCTCTTAAATACAACAGATTTACATATTATCTTAGATCATTAATTTTAGTTTGATTTTTAGGAGCATCTTTTAGGTGGATAGACCCTCTAGCCACCGCGCACGTAAGACAGTTCTGCTGGGGAAAAGAATCTCAATTTCTTTTCCTTTGAGATAAACAAAGAGGGTCTTTTGGGGTTAGTGAACTGTGATAAATATAAACAGTAAGGGATAGCAGAATGTAAATACAGATGTAAACAAGTGTGGGAGGATTCTTACAAACTTACTTTACTATTCAGTATTTCTGTTTACAGTGTAGAAAGAGGCTGCTTTTTTCTATTGCTCTTGTATCGTGATTTTAAAAAATAAATTTTTATTTCCACAGCTTTTAAATTTAGTAAATTTCTCTAAATAATCTTAAATTAAATGTATCTATCTTAATTTTTATCACAATAATGCCTAGAAAAGGCTTATCTTTGGATGAAGCTATTGCTCTGTTTGAAGAGCTACCCTCAGATGATGATTCTGCAGTATCTGGATCAGGAACAAACAAATTTTAAAGAACATTAATATTTTTAAAGTTTTCATATTCCTGTGTATGCAATTTGTGAATTGATTATTTCATTACAATATGAAGGTAAGAAATTATGTCTTTTAGTTTATGTACTGAATCAATTTCAAAATTTATTGCACTTACAATATAATTGAATAACTATAATTTTTATTCCTTAAATAGTGAATAATTTTTTCTTATTACTAATGCATAGAGGTTTCTAAAGAAATTTTAAACAGCCCATATATGTGTGTGTATATATATATAATAAATCATTAAAAATGGATAAAGAAGCATTATAATTTAAGTAATAATTAATTATTGTTACATTGTATTATTATAATTACATTTTCAAGGCATAATTTCAATTTTTATTCCTTAAATATATAAATATTTATTTCCATACGAAACTTAAGGTACATGACGTATGTGCGCAGTGGCTAGAACGTCTAGCCACCACCCACAAAAAAAAACCTCACATGCTGAATTTTTTTCTTCATCAAATATGACTTGTAGGGGATGTTTACTTTATGATATATATATATTTAAAAGAAAATTCAATCATTTTTACTTAGTGCCCCTGAAAGGGTTAATCAATCAGTATACTTTTACCTAATGCTTTAGCTTTAAATCTTGACAGAAAATGTATAAAAAAATAGTGGTATTAAAATAGTAAAATACACCTGAGAATATAGGACCGCTGAGGGCACTGGAAATGAGTTAAAATTCTAAATAAATTTTGAACTGGAGGATGGAGGCCCAGGATCTCCTAGGGTCCACTCATAAGTGCATTGCTTATTGAAAATGCATTGACATCAGAGTTATATATGTATTCAAAAATTTAGCTCACTCTGACGAGAAAAAGTAGGTGAAAATTCGAAACAAATTTTAAACTGGATGTTTGGGTACGAAAGACGCCAGGACCACTCCCTTAAGTAAGTTACTGCTTGAACATGTATTGACGTCGAAGTTAGGCATGTATTGAAAATTTCAGCTCAGTCAGATGATAGAAAGTGGCTGAAAACTGAATTCTTCGATTTGACCCACACACATACCTTTAAATAAAAAATAAACAACATACCAAGTTAAATGAAAGCGTGTAAAAAAAACGAAAATGCTATTTCAAAAGACTAAGGATCGTTTTTAAATCAAAACCACAATTACTGAATCGTTTAATCCATCTGTTCCTTAATATAATTGAATTTGATTGTTATTCCTTCTTTTACATGCAACCACATTAAAAAAAAAAAAAAAAAAAAAAAGAATGTTTAGCTAAAGAAGATTTCATAATTCTCGTGAAATTCTTAAACAAGGCAGTTGTACAGTTTTAGACTTATAATACAATGTTCGACAAGATTGTATTTTAATTTCTTCTCGTGTTTTCTTTAACATTCTATAAATGTTACGATTCGTTAGAAATTTTCAGCTACGCACAGAACTTTATGCTTATATATCATCAATCACTTACTCCTTGAACTTATTATTTCCATTACCCTACTGCCGTAGGTAATGAAAGTATCGTATTCGATCCAAAAACTCGATATCGAGTTTTCACCTGATTAACACGCTTTAAGACCTCCAGAAAAGTAGTTTTTAGCAATTGGTCAGAGTGTGTGTATGTATTTATGTATGTGTGTACGTATGTGCGGAATCTACTGGATATCATATCTCCGAAGCTAATAAAGATAGAACAACGAAACTTCAGAACTGATACAGGTCTTGTGTACAGATGAATTTTTCAAGTTTTGGTGAAAATTGGAAAACCGGAAGTGGGTCATCGGAAACCGGAAGTGGGACCGTAAGTCCGTATCTCTAAAACGGCTCTAACGATTTTCTTCAAAGTTGCTATATAAACACTCTATTGGATGTCCTTTTGAAAGACACAGTTGTTTAGTTCAGGAAAATTGATAGGCGTTCTTTATAAATAGCCCAATATCAGTTCTCGCAAGTGGGTTCCTTTAAAAACGACTGTACGGATTTTTTTCAAACTCGCCCAATTAACTCCCTTTAAAATATCCTTTTTATGCAATTATTGTTTTCCGGTCAATAATTGAATATGCCAAGTTTTGGTAAAAGTTGGTATCACAAAAAACGGCTCTAACGATTTTCTTGAAAATTGTTACATAAATCAATTTTAGATATCCTTTCTTATGTATTACGTGGTTGTTACAAGAAAATTAAATGTCATGCTGCTTAGGTAGGTTAATTCTAGATCTCGGAAATGGGTGTTTCAAAGAGTAACTCTATCATTTTTAACTTGCCATGTAAACTTTGTTTTATATATCTTTAAACGTAATTAAGTTTCTCATACCGGAAAAATTTTAGGATTCTATTTCATTAGGTCAATTTTATGCCTTCTGATCACATTATCTTTTCTGATCACATCTCCAAAAAATGCATATAATACGTGTAATAGTGGGTAATGGAAGCCGTGTGGTTGTTTCACACCAGATTTTTTTTATTCAATTCCTACTATTAGCTCACATTCTCCCTATACATATCGAGTACAAATCTTGCAATCGATTTTTAACTAACTTCCCGACTAACTAGACATTCGAAACTTTCAGGATTGCGCGGAACACGATGACAACACAATACTTCGAAGTCCGATTTTCGAATTTTTTATTAGTTGTCTTATAATTAATTAAAATATGGAAATAATAACATCCTAATAGTGTTAATACAGCCATTAAAATATTAGCTATAATTTAATTGTTGCAAAAAAAAAAAAAAATACGAGTTCATTTTCTTCTTTCGACATAAAAATAAATGCATTTAATTAAAGGTGAATATTAAAAAACTATAAAAAGTTAAATTGTACATTTCACAAAAATGGACGTCATTGTCACACTAAAACTTTTATACACATTGATAAGAGCTCTATGATTCATCACAAAGTTTAAAACATGGTATATAAAAAGTTTTTTTATCTTATAATTATTTTTCTTTCTTTTTGCGCGCGCGCTTTTTATTCCCTAATTCAAAATTATTAAAAAAAAATCTTTTTCCGTAGTGTTTCTAAGTAGGAATTGACTTAATTTTTTTTTTTTTTTTTTTATATTACTTGTTTTTTAATTAAAAAAAAAAAAAAACCTTTATTTAACTCTCGATGACTGATGGAGCAGTATTTAAATTAAAATCACAAGTACAAATTACTTTTTATTCATCCATTTTTACTTTCCGAACACTATAGTGAGAAAAGTATTGTAATCATGTCAAAAATCCGAATTCAAGATTTTGATGTTTCTATACGTTTCGAGGTTCGAAGAAAGTCATGTGGTGGCCACAACATACTAGTTAAAAGTGCGATAGCATCTAAACGCCTTATTGAATTGAGCTGAAAATTTATATGAATATTATAAATCACTGTTGCTCTGACTATAAGCATTTTGGTGAATCTAGCATTTATAGTTTTTTTACAGGGACACAACGAATATTCTTCATCATTATGATCTATGGGCTCAAAGTTCAGTAGCGTTCAATAAAACATCGTGCAATATATGGAGAAAAATACTCAAACACTTTATTATGGTTTTATCTCTTTTGTTTTTTTAACAACTCCTCTTTCTTTACTTTATCTACAAAACTGTTAATTACTCAATGTTCGGAAAGTCGAGTGGAGTCACTCCAGATTTTTTATTTAACTGCTCGTGCCTATACATAAGATCATTTTTTAGAAAAAAACTTATCTGGGGTACCTAGTATATTTATCCTAAAATTAAAATGAAAATCAAATGTTCAATTACCATTTATTTAAATAATCACACCTGAGTATCAATACAATATCATACAGCCGGTAACGAAAGTGTCCGAACGCTAGCAAAAATTCCTATGTAAAGAAAAAAAACAATTCATACGGTTCTGTTAAATAAATCCTTATCGAATCATGTTCTTGCACTGACTAAGAACAGGATTCGACAAGGATTTATTTAACAAAACCGTATGAAATGTTTTTTTTTTTTTTTTTTTTTTTTTTTCATAGGAATTTTTGCTAGTGTTCGGACATTTTTGTTACCGACTGTACCTAATGCAATATTCGCCAAAATTATTTCTAAAATATTAGTCAAGTTTTATTTAAGAATTTTTCATTTAAGTATGTTTTATTGCTCTTTTAGAAATATTTCACTACGCACAGGAACATTATCCCAATCACTTAACTTCTTGACCTTAATTTTACCTCTTCAGTAATTTCTCCGAAAAGTTTAATGAAGGAGACATTAATGAAAACTAGTGAATGTACAAATTTAATTTAAATCAAATTAATTGCTCGTGGAGGGCTTTTGTAAACAATGTTTGCATTAGTTGTTAAGAGTTGTTGTGGTTACAAATCTTCTATACATTAATGACAGTGTTTAAGTTTATTAATCAGTTTAAATATTACAGTTTTCTCAAATACTTATCTTTCATTAAACATAAAACAACTTTACGAAATAACTTAAGTTTGCAAAATCCAATTTATGGAATACATCTGCTGGAAAATCATTTTTAAAACGTACAAAGAAAAAAAAGTTGTCTTACTACACACTAACACAACAAATTTGCTTGTTGTACCCAAAAATGAAATGACATTTCAATGAAACACGTAAATACCAAAAATGAGAAATGAAAAATTATTTAGATATTAATTCTTTTAGACAAATCAATATTATAAAAATCTAGTATGTTGCTTTCTTCAATATCATTCTTTAAATATGACAGGTACTCGCTTTGTGGGTCGGGTGCAGTTAGGATTTGCATTAAGATTTGACCCGGGCTTACCCACAAAAAAACTATTTCTCGAAACAATTTTTATAGTATTTTTACTTTCTCTCACCCATAAGGTAGAGAAAGCACTGTTTTTGGGTCAAATTTTCGATATTGAATTTTTGTTATATTTACACGTTTCGAGGTGACCTGAATACAAAAATCATGTTTTTAGCAGTTGATCTGTGTGTCTGTCAGTGTGTGTGTGTGTGTGTGTGTGTGTGTGTGTGTCTGTCTGTTATCAGCATATCTCAAAAGAAAATTATAGCAGAAAGTTCAAACTTGGTATTCTAAAAGTGTATGATATAGGGATGCTACACTAAACTTTTCGTTGAGATCAAGCAAAAGGTTCGTGTACAGGGAATACACACAAGAAAATTAAAACACATTACGACTATGGGGGAAATTGCAGGTAAGTAGAGTTTAACATCTATAAAGTGCACTAAACCAAATGAAACGAATATATATTTTTTTATATGCGTAAAAACAAATTTCATGTAGAATATGGTATAGAAATCATTCACTGTTCGTTTACAGGGATACACAAAAGAACTAGTTTAATGTAAATGGATGGAAGTGTACTTTAGGTCGTACCGTGTGTTATTAATATTGGATTATATTTATGTGCACCATGTCATGTGCACATAACTTTCAGAAAATATACAGGGCTGCCAATATTTAAGCCATAACATTCTTTTATTATTTGTAAGTGGAAGTGCTTTACTATAATATTTTACCACGCCCACGAAAGCTGCTCAGGAATTGAAATTAAGTCCTCATAGCCATGAGATAAATAATGTATTTTTAAAGCTAAATATTCATCACTTTGTTTTTTGTATATTTACACGTTTTCAGGCCTCCTGAATGCTGAAGTCAAGTTTTATACTTTGATCTTTGACTGTGTCTATTAGAGTAAATTAAAAACAAATAATTTTAGGCGATAGGATAGAGTAATTACTAAGAAGAACATTGTTTATGCGGCAATTGAAAAATTCTATATTCCTTATTTAAGTGCTTACTTAAGAATTTGGCCGGGTTTCGACAACTGGGCGATACTAGCTAAATTTAAACTCCAAATAGCAAATTTAAATATATAAACGATAACTTTCTATTAGATATTTATGTATTGCATCACGTGAAATATCATTTACGTAAAATATATCCCAAGTTCCATTAATAAACAGAAATTATTTGATGTTTTAGGATAAACCGACAAGATTAATTTTGCAAGCAATTTTCTAATTCAATTAATAAATACTGAAACAGGTGAGCTTTTGACGTCATTCAAGAATTATTAGAAGATTAGTTATCAATGGAAGTTAAAGTTATTCTAAACTAAATAGCTTCAAATGCTGAACAAAGTACCGTTCGAATAACGAAAAATTGCCACGTCTAGTTATCATATCATACCTTAACTTGGTCTTTTAAAATTAAAACCACATTAACAAAATAATGTTCATCCTCATTTTTATGAATTACTTGAATTTTTAAGGCCACTCATTTTATATAACATCATTTAGAAAAATACTTAGCTGAAGAGGCTGTAATAATGATCGTAAAATTGTAAATAAGTTAATTTTACAACTTTGTACCTCAAACAATACTTAAAAATTTATCTTTCAGAGTTCTTTCTAAAATTCTTTCACTTCAGTTCGTTTTACGGTTCACCGAAATTATTCAACTTTCCGCATACATCCCAACCACTTTAGTTGAACATCTCAATTTTACTCCCTTTATAAAATTAAATTGTCCTAATTTAAAAGAGACTTCTAGAAAGTGTTTCATAATGAGTAAATAATGGTAGCCTGGTAAATAAATAAACTGAATTTAAATCGAATAAAACTACATTATATATTACCAATCTTTAGCGAAATATTAGCTGAAGGAACTTTTATAAAGGCACTCAAATTGTAAAAAGTAAGTAATTTGAACAATTTTATACCTAATTTTATAAATCAATAAATTTATTTTTCAAATGTTTCTGATGTTCTTCTCAAGTTTCTTTCACTTAGTTTGTTTTACGGTTCATTAAAAACTTTCCGTTGCACAACACTTTATACATGCACCTCAATCATTTAACTTTTTGACCTTCATTGTATCC
Organism: Salticus scenicus; assembly: GCA_963930645.1. Taxonomy (NCBI): domain Eukaryota; kingdom Metazoa; phylum Arthropoda; class Arachnida; order Araneae; family Salticidae; genus Salticus; species Salticus scenicus. The sequence continues at coordinate 30,680,674 of OZ005658.1, read as the reverse complement.
TTTAATAACATAAAGCGTCTTCGTTTAAAAGAGAAAACATTTGATGATGAGGCAGTAATGGAAACTAGCAAATATATAAATTTAATTTCAACTGAATCAATTACACTTTGAGGAATTCTTTTAAAAATGTTTGCTCTAGTTGTTAAAATATGTCATTTAAAAATAATTTGCTTATTTAGAGTAATGTTTGTCTGAAGTGAATAAATAATCAATTTTAATGTCAAAAGTTTTTCGACTGCTTATCTTGAAGAAAACACAAATATATTGTTACAATTTAAATTTTCTAAAGTAATATAAACAATAGACCTGTTCTAAGCATGTTTTATAAGGCTAAATATATATATATATATATATCTGTATTATACACTCCGCGACAAAAAATGTAGGTACAAAGTGTTTTTTCTTCGATTTTTCATAAAATAACATTATATAAATTGTGCTTATCATTTATTATTATCATAAAATAAAACTATTTCAAGACTAACTTTTTTTTAAGACTAAAATTTTTCTAATCTAAGGCTACACTCCGCGGCAAAAAGATAGGTACAACTTTTTTTTTTTTTTTTTAAATTTTTCATAAAAAAAACCTTATCTAAATTGTGCTGATCATTTATTATCATATCAAAAACGTACTAAATATTTGTATCGTATTCAAAATATTCATATTCAAAATAATCATATTTAAAAAAAAAAAAAAAAAAAAAAAAAAAAAAAAAATTGTACTTTTTTTTTTTTTTTTTTTTTTTGTCGCAGAGTGTAGTCTTAAATTAGAAAAATTTTAGTCTTAAATTTTTTCTAAATTAGTCTTAAGAAAAATTAGTTTTGAAATTGTGTTATTTTATGATAATAATAAATGATAAGTGCAATTTAGATAATGTTATTTTATGAAAAATTAAAGAAAAAACCCTTTGTATCTATCTTTTTGTCGCGGAGTGTCAAATTAAAATACTGAATGCTCAAAATGGAAAGGGGAAAATTTTATACAATTATTTTATTAGAAAAAAAAAAAAAAAATGTAACATAATAAAACAGATAAAAGATTCATTAAGGATAAATTCTGGAACTATTTTTAATATAATGTGAAACAAGCAGTGGCAGTCCGTCTTTAAGGGCCAGTGGGGCACCGACCCACTACATTTTTTCTCGATTAATATAATAATAGCAATTCTTTTATTTTTTGTAACTGTTCAAAAATATATATACAGAATAACAACGTCTATCTAACTTTTTCTTAATCTTCTTTTCTTATCATTTATTTGTCAATATATTCTTTTCAGACTTTCAGTGCTCATAAATCACTGAATGACTGACCGAACGCTACTTCCCGTTTCTTTATCTAAGAAAATGGGCCGTTTTCGATGGGCCCGAGGTTGGCGTGTTTTTATTGTACAGTATTTATTCTACTAGAACAGCGGGTTAATATATTTGGCGACGAACTGCTTTATCAGTGTTAGCACGGTTGTAATTTTTTCGTTGATGGGCACACGAAGACTGGTCCATCCCTTATACTGGCCACTTTGGGACAAAAATATAGGGAAAAAACTGTCTCCTTTAAAATATGTTAACCATACAATTCGCGCATAAAATTTGGCGACTTCTGAATTACTTTTATTTCCTCATTCATTTTTTGGAACATTTTTTAGAATTATATGTGATAGTTTAAAATTTTAGTGTTTAAAAAAAAAATCTCGTAATAGTCAAAAATATTTTTTTTAGATTAGCTTTTGAGATAAAAGTTCGTATAAGAATTCGAGACCTTTTTTAACTAAAGTATTTTTAATTTAAATGGGAAAAAAAAGGGCGATTGTGTTTTTTTTTTTCCCTTCAGAATTGAATTTAATCATAATTGACTAAATAATCATGACTTTCTAAATTTCAATATAACTTCTTAAAGACTGGTTAAGATTTATTTTATTCATTTTTTAAGATAAGAAACATGTATGTAACATTTGAAATTCCATAATTAAAAGATCTCTGGCTATAACTCGCACACGTAAATAATATTACCCGCTGAGACATTTAAGTTTAAATTTTAGTGTATTGTTAGGGTTAAAGCCAGTTGACTAAAAGAAGGTCCTAGACCTGTGTGGTGTATTCTCTGTAAAGAGTCTTTCTAACTGTTACATAGCTTTTATTTATGCGAGTTCCGGAGAAAACCATGGAAAACGCCAAATGTATATGTCGACGAAAGCGTTTACCAGCAACCAGCAACCAGCTTCCAGATATTTAAATTTTGATATTCGGTTGATCAGAGCATTTCAGAATTTTGCAATTGTAATTACAAAACTTTAATTTTTGAAATAATTTTATGCATTTCTTTTTTTTTTTTTTTTTCTTTTTTTTTTTTCATAATGGGAAATTTAAGATTCGCTATCAAAAAAATTTTTTTTTTCCAAAATTTTGTTTTACATCCCACTTTAATAATGTTTTTTTTCATGTTTGAATAATCAATAGTATTAATGTTAAATTACACATCATACAATGAATCGGGCCCCACCTGTGAAAATTCGCTCGAGCCGCCACTGGTTACAATTATAATAAACATAAGAGTTTATCATTAAATTTAGTAATATAACTTTGTAATTCTATCTACCACCTCTATTTCAAAATACCATTATATTCATAATCATATAAAATCGAATTTAAAGAAAAAATCACCAATATACTTGTATAGATCCGTAGTTGCCAACATAACCTAGAAGATTATTAGACCCGCCCATATTTGCCTTTTTTTTTACACCAGTCTTTCTTTAGAGTATTTTTCTTCTTATTTAATCGTAAATATGTTTGAAGAGAATTACTCTAAAAATTAAGTGGTGTACAAAAAGGGGCAGGAACTGACAATCTTCCGGGTTAGGTTAGCAAGTATGTATATCCAAGCGTAAATATTTCCATAGTTGACAACTTTTATTATTATTATTATTATTATTTAAATAACCCCCATTGTTACCTGATAGCATTTCCCAATGCAATTAACTACAAATAATTGTTAGGAAATTGTTAATAATAATTACTATCAGCATATATAGTTACCCTCATCCGTGGCTGATTCTGTCACACTTTAGGCTTAAGAGTAGGCTTAAGAGATTTCCTTGGACTCAGTCTCCTAATTTTCATACTTTAGTCAATTTAAAAAAATCTAATTGTTCGACCGATAAGCTGTTTAAACCGACGGATTCAGAAAAATTACGCCTTTCATTGGACACCTTATTTGTAACGAATATATAATTAGATGTTTTAAAATTAATTAAAATATGAAAATAAAAGCTTTAAAATTAATTAAAATATGAAAATAAAAGCTTTAAAATACATCTTAAAATTTTAATTGTTGCCATTTTTTTTTTCAGCATAAAATGAAACATGCTTTCCCGTAAAAAAATGAAGTAAAAATAAATTTGCTCATGCATAAGAAAACAATGACGTCTATAAAATAATAATTTTAAAGGTAATGAAGAGATAAACAAAGTGAGAAAATTTCGCACGGGCTTGCTAGAAAATGAATTATTTAAAGTGAGAGTGTAAAATAAAACGATTATTTTTCAACGGGCGCCTTAGCCGCCCTACAACAAACTAGTTTAAAATAAGAGGTAATGCAACTTCCAGGAAAACTGAAAGACTTGGAAATTATTATTATTATCTTTTTTTTTTTTTTTTTTTTTCTTTTCATCACACCAGATGACATAATACATTCTATGGAGTCGTTTATATTATTTAAAAATTGCTTTAAGACAAATAAAAATATTTCAAATACGTTTTATGAATTATTTTCAAAGTCTTATAAAAAGAAGCGTTTAAAATTGTACTGATAATAATAATAATTAATAAAATAAATTAATAATCTGATAAGTGATAACTGATAGAAACTCTCAAAATGTTACTTTTTTTTTTTTTTTTTTTTTTTCACTTTGAAAACCAAGCTAAAATATTTAAAGTTGAAATAACAATAGATTTATATTAGATTATTATGCACTGTGTTATATTAGGTCCAGAAAGGCAAAATATTTGCAGTTTCACTAATAAATCAGAAAAATTTTAATGCTTTAAGCTAAAATGATGAGATTAATAACGCAAGCAGTTGTCTAAAGTAATTAATAGAGATAAACGCTGGTGGATGTTTCACGCCATTCGAAAATTATTAGAGGATTAGATAGTAATGGAAACTAAAAGTTACTCTGAACTAAAAGCTTCATCTGCGGAATAAGTATCATTTAAATAAGAAAAAATGGCAATGCCTAGCTTTAAGGTGGTTCTTAAATCAAAATCCCAAATACAAAATTAATTTTCATTCGCACGTTCATAAATTTCACTGAATTTTATTACGAAACCGCCTTTTACATTACATTATTCTTTAGAAAGATATTTAGCCTGAAGAAGCTTTTATAACTATAGTAAAATTTGAAAATATGTCAGTTGTACAACTTTATACCTAATACAATATACGATAAAGTTGTATTTGAAATGTGCTTCAAGTATTCCTTGAGATTCTTTCACTTCAGTTTAATTTACGGCTTGTCTGAAAAACTTTTCTACACTTTCAACTTTACACATTTTTTCGAATAATTTAACTTCTAAGACTTATTTTTAACCCTCAGTAACATCAATGTATCTTTGTTTAAAATAAACAATAATGGAAGCCAGTACATATATAAATTGAATTTGAATCGAACAAATTACTTATTGGGGACCTCTTGTTATAATGTTTGTTCTAGTTGTTAAGAGCGATTATTTAGAAATAATTTATTTATTTACGATATCTGAAGTGTAGAAATAATTAGTTTAACCCTTTGCGGCGCAAGGTAATTTGGATTATTTAAATTACAATGCCACCGGTATTCACAAACAAAATTAAAAGAAAATGACGAGCTTTTAAGCTATGTTATAAAAGTAAAATTTTGCTAAAAAATTTCCGGGATGAGTTTTTGCAGTTGAAAATTAAATTAGGTGATGCTGTAGTGGCATCACCACCCCTGAAAGGGTTAAACGTTTCATCAAATAATTCTCTCAAGTTAGAGATAAAATAAATTATTGAATTATAAATTTGTAAAATACATTTTAAGGAAAACATTTGCTTAACAGACTGAAGAATAAATATAAAAAAACTAGTATGCTCTTAGCTGCCAACATTTCCGGCAAATTGTTAGTACCGCCCCTTTTTCTGCACTACTTAATTTTTAGAGTAATTATCTTCAGTTATATTTACGATGAATGAAGTAAACAAATACTCTAAAAATTAAGTGGTGTAGAAAAAGGGGCGGTACTAACAATTTGCCGGATTAGGTTGGCATCTCTGTATGCTATAGCCACCACAAAACTTTCTTTAACATTATTCTGTGTAACTACGCCACTTAGTGGTTAACATACACAAAAATTCAACCAACATGGTTTATTTCGATAAACATTTCCCGCATATAATTTACAAAATTAAACAAAAATCAAAATGTTTTGGATCACCCTGTAAAAAGAAATGGTTTAAATGCGTTTTGGCTGTAGCATGTGATTATGAGGATTTTTCTCATTATCTGTGTACACTGAGAAAAAAAATATACCGTTTTCATCTAGAACGAATAGGTGGTCCTTTTCTAAATCCCTAAACTAGAAATATAGATTTCCGAGGTATAAGGCTTTCGAATACATTGAGAAAAAATTCTATAACTGACATCTAGAATCTAAATTGTGGCTCTAGAAAAAATAGTTCCATGTCATCCTTATAAATTCTAGTCCCCTTGGAAAGCGAATTCTAGAGACCTCTATTAGAATTCTTGATAGTTTGCCTATACTATCGAGGACAAACCTGTTTGAAAACATCTCCAAATAAATGTGAATATAAGAGGCGGGTTTCAACAACTGTAATCTTGGTTTATGACCCAAGTCTAGAAAATAAAGCGAGAATTTCTCGTAATACAGAAGATTCAGAATATTGTTTCACCATCTAGAAATGGGTAGATTAGAAATTTTCGACCATTTCGTCTATTCAGTTTATTGGAGTGCCTTATGCGCATAGCTATATTTCTAGTTTAAGGATTTAGAAAATGACCATTTATTCATTCTAGATGAAAGCGGTATATTTTTTTTCTCAGTGTAAAATTTTATGACACTGTGATATATATTCATGGATATATAACATTTTTTTTTTTTTTTAATTGAAAAAAAAAAAAAAACTATTCACTTTTTTAATTATGACACGTAGGGTGTTAAACCCAGTGCAAAGTCATTTTTAGGAAATTTGGCATACTACATTAGATACAGCATACTATAATCAGAATGCAAAAATTTTAAATAACTTGCGAAATATAAACATTTTTACTAAATAATTTTTAACTACGCATGCGCTAGCTTTTAAGAAATTTCTTTTGCATAATTTAATAGCCAAAAGTATTGAGCAACTTATGTGAAAAACCCTAAATAAATATCGTGTAAAATCAAAAAGTTATGAGAGATAGAATGAACAGAATTTAAGTTCTTCTCACAAAAAAAAAGGGGGGGGGGAGTTGATAGGGGGTTTTATCAATATTTATTTACGATCAGCGAACACGGTATTACTATTGGGCATTGATAGAATTAAAGCAAGTAATATAAAAGAAAAAAAAATTAAAGTCAATTCCTACTTACAAACACTATCGAAAAAGCTTTTTTTTTTTTTTTTTTTTTTTTTTTAATAATTTTGAATTAGGAAATAAAAAGCGCGCGTGCAAAATGAAATAGAAATTATTATAAGATTAAAAAAAAAAACTTTTTATATACCACATTTTAAATTTTCTGATGAATCATAGAGCTCTTATCAAAGTGCATAAAAATTTTAAAGTTATAATAACGTCATTTTTTGTGAGATGCATAATTTGACTTTTTATAATTTTTTAATGTTCACGTTCAATTAAATGTATTTATTTTTAGGTCAAAAGAAAATGAACTCATATTTTTTTTTTTTTTTTGGCAACCATTAAATTATAGCTAATATTTTAATGGCTATTTTAACGCTATTAGGAGCTTATTATTTTCATATTTTAATTAATTATAAGAAAACTAATCAAAAATTCGAAAATCGGACTTCGAAGTATTGTGTTGTCACCGGGTTCTGAGCAATCCTGAAAGTTTCAAATTTCTAGCTAGTTGGGAAGTTAGTTAAAAATCGATTGCAAGATTTGTACAAGATATATATAGGAGAGTGTGAACTAATTGAATAAAAAGGTGAGTAAAGGCCAGTATAGTTCAGCTCTTATTTTGAGAGAACTAAAAATATGTTCATTCTATCTCTCATAACTCGCTAAATTTACACGATATGTGTCTGAGGTTTTCATATACGTAGTTCAATACTTTTGGTCTATGAAATTATGCAAATGAAATTTTTTAAAAGCTAGCGCATGCGTAGTTAAAAATTACTTAGTAAAACTGCTCGTATTTTGTAAGATATTCACCATTTTTGCATTTTGATTGCAGTATGCTGTCTAATATAGTATGCCACATTTTCTAAAATTATCCTTGCACTGAGTCTATAACCTTTGTGTCATAATTAAAAAAGTGGAAATTTCTTTTGCATTAAAAAAAAAAAAAAGTTATATATCTATGAATATATGTGGTAGCTTCATAAAAATTACATCGATAATGAGAAAACATTAGCCTCCTTAACTAGATGCCTGTCGCGTGGCACATAAACTTGGTAACAGTTGAAGCGGTAGCGGTAGACAGCGCCACCTGGTACAGATTGCCTGACTTTTTTATTCAACAGTCACCACTAATTTTAAGAATTCATATATGATATATATAATCGACGTTTCTTCGATTCTATTCGCCTTTTTATGTGTATCATATCCCACTTTTAAAAATTTTTTGTGGCTGTTGAATAAAAAAGTCCCGCAATCTGTACCAGGTGGCGCTGTCTACCCCTTCAACTAGAAATCCTTTAGTAAACCACTGTTGCCAAACTTCCGAGCCACGAGACAGGCATCTAATTTAGGAGGCTATGGAAAAAATATCTATTAATCATATACTGCAGCCAAAACGCATTTAAAGCCTTACTTTTTGCACGGTGATCCAAAACATTTTGACTATTGTTTAAATTTTTACTGGTCTTCTTTTCCTCTTCAGGAAACAACTTTTGCTGAAATATGTGAGGCATAGCATGTCCTTTTCGCTAACAAAATTTCAAGGTGTGATTCCTATAGAAATATTCTAAATATTTAACAAAACGTCTAAATTCGAAAGTGTCTAAATACTCATTGCTAGATAGTGTATAGCCATTTGAAAAATCTCGGAAAAAAGCTGATATTAACGTCACCTGTTATTGATATGCACCCAAATTTAATTAATAAAGTTTTTTTTTTTCTTAATAGCCCTGTCACTTACCAAGTTTGGTGCTTTTGTGCACGATATAAATTCATATATAAATTTCATGTGAATGAACAAATTTGCTGCCTATGCCGAATCGAGGCATGTGGCTGTGAGAAGATATATGTCAAAATCAAATCTGTATCAATTCATGCTATTATAAATATAGATTGGCGAAATTCCGATAATTTCTTTCTGAGATACAGCGCTAAAAAGTTTTTGGTAAAACACAGACATCTGCATTTTTAAATTGGTCATATGATGGTCATTTCAAAACGTGTAAATTCATCCAAAAAGAAAGGTTGAAATTTTTTCCAAGTGCAATACTTGCTTCTTATTCATGTCAAAGAAAGTAAAACAGTGAGCCCATGTTACTGTGTAATTTAAGAATAGATACACTGAGAAAAAAAAAATATACCGCCTTCATCTAGAATAAATAAATGGTCATTTTCTAAATCCTTAAACTAGAAATATAGATTTCCGAGCTATGCGCATAAAGCACGCCCATAAACTGAATAGACGAAATGGTCGAGAATTTCTAATCTACCCATTTTTAGATCGTGAAACAATATTCTGAATATTCTGAATATTTTGTATTACGAGAAATTCTCGCTTAATTTTCTAGAATTGGGTCATAAACCAAGATTATAGCTGCTCAAACTAGTCTCTTGTAGTCACATTTAATTGGAGATATTTTCAAATAGGTTTGTCCTCGATAGTATAGGCAAACGCTGAAGAATTCTAATAGAGGTCTGTAGAATTCGCTTTCGAAAAGGACTAGAAAATATTTTATAAGAAATTTATAAGGATGACATGGAATTATTTTTTCTAGAGCCACAATTTAGATTCTAGATGTCAGTTATAGAGTTCTTTCTCAATGTATTCGAGTGCCTTATACTCATACCTCGGAAATCTATATTTTTAGTTTATGGATTTAGAAAAGGACCACCTATTCGTTCTAGATGAGAGCGGTATATTTTTTTTTCTCAGTGTATATTATTAAACTGTTTTACTTTCTTCGATATTTATAGGAAAGTATTGAACTTTTAAAAAGTATTGTCTTCTGGTTTTTCCCAGTTTTGTACGTTTTAATAAATCCTGAAAGTGTTTCGATCATTTTTGGAATGTTTTTCTGTGTTTGAGAAAGATTTTTGGCAATTTTAGAACAAAACCTAATGCACAGAATTTCGTGTTTTGTGCTGGTAGTGTGTATGCAGTATCCGAAGATGACCGAAATATGATCGGTACTCGAGCCGGCCAAAGACCGTCGTGTACACTAATGGTGGCTGGTGCACGTAAAATCTGTCGTGGATGCAATGTCCTCCACGTTCCCATAAAAAATTATACCTTTGGGGGTCACCGAAGCGGGAGAGCCACCCCTTCCGTGGAGGATCAAAATTGTGATGGCATGTCTCCGGACCACCTCTAGGGGTATGTCCCAGACCGTCGCCAATTGCCCATCTGCGCAGCACTTGTGCGACGTAAAATCCAACCATCCATCCATCCGAAATATGATCAATGGAAGAAATTCTAGAAATTCTATACTTGCTAGTTTAATGGGTATTATCCTTCCAAGCTATTGAGGGCTCTGCCAACACATCCTACAAGATGTAGGATGTATTGGCTCTGCAAGCAATTCAGGGTGAGCATTATTCGTAAAGAGCTATGAAGTAGGAATTAGACATGTGCCGGAGTTTCGTATCCGTATTCGTATCCGCGGATTTCCGCGAATATCTATTGAAAAAAAATTGGAAATACATGTGTAAAAATCTACAGAAAAGTTTACAAAGAAAAAGTATCCTTTAATATCGCGAAACTGTCAGCATTGAAAAAAAAAAAAAAAAAAAAAAAAAAAAAATTACTTACTTATTTAGTTGCTTCGCTACCAAAGGTTACCATTGATTAGTTTAGTCAATATATCGGAAATCCTGAAGTCGATTTCTAGCAATATTTTTGTTTATAAACATGATTTTTAATGTTTTTCCGAGTTAAGTATATTATTATTATTATTATTGTTATATTAAAGTATATTGTCGTTTTGTAAACTGTTTTGTTATGGAATGGATTTCCTTATTATTTCATTTTATCCAAATTCATTGAGAATTTCTAAACACTTCCGATATTTTTACAAATCGAACATCAAACTTAAAATTACGAAAATTTACTTTGATCCCATTGACAAGCAGCTTTTAAAATATCTTTAACCTTTTCATACTGTAGTTTTTTTCACAAGTAAATGCGTTATGAATAATAATTCCAACAAAATCATCGGTAAGTATAATCAAGAGCAAGTATAATCTAAGTCATATAAAGTTATTCTTCAAAGAACATTTAAAGAAAAAATATATTGTTATTGCGTGGCCGATAAAGAAAAATAGGCCATTTTATTCCCTGGAACGAAAAAATTGTCTCGTGCAAAGAGTAGGAATTTTCAATAACGTAAACAAACAAAAAAAATTCAAAACGGCGGAGGATGCAATCGTTTGACTCCAACTTCTGAATGATTTCTCGAGATTCTTTTTTGTAATTTCTTCTGTATAGCTAAAAAAACTGTTTACTTTCAAACGTTTACAAAATAAACAAATGAACAAATAAATGAATGAATAAAAATACACGAATTTGAAAATTTAAATTTAAAATAATGAAAACGTTTCCATTTATACTAAATAATCCATAAATATGAAAAAAGTATTTATACCAAACTATCTGTATAAAAAAAAATTCTTCAATATCGTGAAACATTTGAGATATTCACAGACTTTAACTTTCTGTCAGAGGTATATTTTTTCAGGAATTTTTGAATCTATTATTTTTTCGAATTACGGTCGATAGAAATTGCACTCAGAAAACAGTTTATTTTGGTTCCTGATTTAACACATAAGTCTGAACGAAAAATCAGACGAACCACATATATGATAAACAATTTCCGAATGCCCACTGCCATTGCATTGTTTAATCTTTAATGCAATTTGTCTATGTTACCACGCAATCAACAGGTCCCTATCTGAGTCTTTCTATCTGAGTAACAGATAGAAAGACTTATTGAATTCATAGCACAGGTCGACATGTAAAATTTTGATTTTATAATTTTGGCTGACCTTTATGTTTTTTGGTGTGCTGAAACCGAAAATGAAGCCAGTTTTTCTCTATCACGTATAGATTTTTGTCAATACAGGGTGCCTGCCTATACAATTTCTTCCATTACTCTTCCACCAATATAATTATATAGTAAGATTTATAGTAGGTTTCCATGATTAATTAATCATAGATGCCTATTGTTGTAATAGCGCAGCACTAGTGCGACGTAAAACCATATCAACCAACCAACCAATTGTTATGATGGTATATGTAAGAAATTGAGTCGATAAACACCCTGTATTGGTAAAAATCTATACGTTGTAGAGAAAAATGGGCTGCATTTTCGGTTTCAACACACCAAAAAATATAAAATTCAGCTAAAATTATCAGATCAAATTTTGACAACTTCAATTTTGTAGGCCTGTTTTAACACTGTCGGAAAGTGCTAAAAATACGTACCCCAAACTGAAATGCAATTACAACAATTTCCAATCGTAGCCCTTAATATATCTGAATATTTTAGAATAGTCTTGTACACTTAACGCTAAACATACCATATTCTACATAATATATATATATATATATATATATTAAACCCTGAAAAATAAATGTCAATTCTATTACGTTTCTTGCAGTAGAAAGTCAATTAAATATGCCTTTAAAAAAGTACCTCTCATAAAAACCAATGCATTGGAATTCTTTTGGGTGTCTCTGTACACAAGCCATTTGCACTCTTTACACCATTTTAAATAGGGAACAATGAACTTAAATAATATGCATAATTTTGAAGAAATTTTAAATATATTTTGAACGCGAATTTCGGACAGACGGACAGTCATACAGACATATTAGTTCAAATCTCAATCACTCCTAAATATTTCTTTAAAGTGTCAAAAAGGCATGATGAAAATGAAAATGCAATCGCAGAATTTACCAATGTAACTACACATTTTTGAGTAGCCATGTAAACCCCAATCCCATATATGCGTTATTCTACAAAAAACTTTTTTATGTACACATGATTAATTAATACCAATGTAATTATGATCTGCACAAAAATAAAATGAACTTTATAGAAATACCTCTCATAAAACACGATGCTTTGGAATAATTTCGTTTGTCCCTGTACATGAACAGGCAGTGGTATTTACTCCATTTTTAATAAGGACCATGCCATAGTAAACTTGAAAAATATATATTAGTTTCAAAGAATTATAGATCGCGGACTGACAGACAAACAAACAGACTGACAAACCAAAGTCAAATACTTTTCAACTTTGTTAGAAATTGGTAAAGACGGTTGGCACAAAATGAAAAATTTCCAAAAATGCATATTTAAAAAAAAAAAAAAAAAAAAAAATTATAAAGCTATCTATTTATATAATTTGTAAGAGAGGTGACGATTCCGGTTCGTACTCATCTATATAGCAAGTTGTGACCTAATTTTCATAATTTAGTTAATTAAAAAAAAAAAAAATCTGATTGCCCGATCGATAAGCTGTTTAGTCCTACGGATTCATAAAAATTGCCCCTTTCATTTGCTACCTTATTTATAACGAAGTTTTTATTAGATTTTTTAAAATTAATTAAAATATGAAAATAATAACCAGGTAAAACTTCAAAATTAGACATTTAAATTTATAATTTTTTTTTCTTTTAAGCATAAAATGAAATATGCTTTCGCGTGAAAAATAAAAAAAACATAAAATATTAAATTTGCTCATGCATATGAAAAAATAAAAATATGAAAATGGAGTAAAAAAACAACCATAATCTTTTTTAATACACTTCAATTTTAGAACTTTTTTTCTTTTTTGTTTTGTTTAAATAGTATGTTTTTGGCACGGATGTCATGAAAGTTAATTCGTTCGCTTGCCATGAAATTCGTTGATAATCCTGGGTTATATTTTAAAATGTTGATGCTGAAATAGATCGGACATTTTTCGCCAAGGACTCTACTTTTATGAAAGCCACTTTAAGCCAAAAATTTCTGTGTTAATCAGACTTGGCACCTTTCGCTTGGTTCCACTGTATATTTCGTATACAGGGTAATTACAATTAAAGTTATGATTTCAAAACTCTATAATTTAAAAAACACCCATCAGAACGATTTGATATTTTACCAGAGCAATCATGAGACAACGAAATATTGTTTGTCAAAAGAAAAAAAAATAGTTCCAAAATGTGCTGTTAATTATTCGTAAAGTATTTGTTTCATGAAGCTCCTCTTTTTCTCTTTTCACTATGACTGTTTTCGCTGTAAACACGTATTCTTGTCTTTTTGCTAAAAAAAATTGTAGTAAACCCTTATGGACCATATTCCTCCTTTGGGTTCGAGACTATAAAAAATCAGCTGTTTTCGGTAAACAATTCTCAACTCTACCATAGCAAAGCATTGTGGCTTGCAAATTTTTATCTTGCAATATTATTTCTAAGAGTTACAGATTATATGAAATTGAAGTAATAGTGATATAGTGATAACTTTGTTTTGTTTTTAATCCAGTTTTAGTAATATACTTTAATATTAATCACCATATGTAATATTAAAAGTTGCCGTGTGAACTGTGGCAATGTTAACAAATTTAAATGGATGTTCCATTTAGTAAATTCCTTTATTAAAGTGATTGAAATTCTATTAATTTAAGCTTTGATGTCTATATATATATGTGTGTGTGTATAAAATGTTCTTATTAATCTTTTTTTCATTATATATATGTATGTATGTGCGTGTGTATACATAAAATGTTCTGCAATTTTACGATATGGAATAGTCTTAACTTTATCATTCGATTCAGTTGTTTACATTTCACTTTTGTTCTTGTTTGAACATTATTAAGTTTCACTGCAGAAATATTTAGGAAAATGTTATACGTAACAATAAAATGTCATCTTGAATCTAATTTGTTTACAAAATATCGACCACGTGTTCGGCGATTTTACCTACGGTGACGTCACAGGAATATTGTCCATAGTCTATTGTTTCCTGCTATTCCATTGTGTTGCTAACAACATTCCTGTGTTTAATTAGTCCATTGAGGCGTTTTCCCTGACATTAGGGACCCTATATAGAGAGAGACTGGACATTGACCGAAAGTCGGCCATCTTAGTGCCAATTCGGAGCGATCCCCGTAGAACGTAATGCTTTTTTCTTCGCGATTGACGCTTTACTATACAACATAAATGAAAGAAAACTGTACTAAATTTGTGCAGAAAGTAATGCAGAATATAAATATGTAATTTTTTTCGTCTTAGAAAAAAAGAATTTTAAGAAAAACGAATTTTGTTTTAACCTTCGACATGATTACTTTTTCAACTCCGATCGGAAAACAGAGGAATTTTTGTTGTATATTTCTATACTAAGCAAAATACGTAGATTGTGAAAGTAATTCTACCTTATTTTTTCTGAGGACATACATTCTATATATAAAAAGTTAGAAATTTTTTTAACAAATATATGGTAATCTTAGTTTTTGTCAAGTAATTCATAAGTAAATGTAAAACTAGAAATTAGAACAGAAATTATTTTTTATTATTTTATATATTTACGTAATATTTTTACAAGCTAAAAATACATATTTTATTTATTTCAATTACGCATTATTAATAATAATGACTTAATTAAATATTAAAAATAAAAATTTAATTAATAATAATTTGTAAAAATATTAACTAATATCTTTAGAAATTAAAAAATGTTTTTAATTATTTTATTTACATTTGCTTATTTCATTGATTTTTTAATTTTTTAATTTTTTTAGTTTTTTTTTAAATATTATGTAAATAAAAATAATAACTTATTTAAATATTATTTATAAAATTTATTATGGCAATTATTATTTAAAAGAAATTTATATTTCATATGCTAGCAAATAATATAAACGTTATTTTCTGTTTTTTTAACAATTTATTTAAGAAATCTGATACATTTTGCGTACTAGCAAATAATCAAAAAATTGCAAGCTAAAAATACATATTTTATTTATTTCAATTACGCATTATTAATAATAATGAATTAATTAAATATTAAAAATAAAAATTTAATTAATAATAATTTGTAAAAATATTAACTAATGTCTTTAGAAATTAAAAAAATGTTTTTATTTATTTTATTTACATTTGCTTATTTCATTGATTTATTTTTATTTTTATTTTTTTAAATATTATGTAAATAAAAATAATAACTTATTTAAATATTATTTATAAAATTTATTATGGCAATTATTATTTAAAAGAAATTTATATTTCATGTGCTAACAAATAATATGCACATTATTTTCTTTATTTTCATCAATTTATTTTAAGAAATCAGATACATTTTGTGTACTAGCAAATAATCAAAAAATATCTTTTTATATAGTTTTTTTAAATATGTATTTTAAAATATATCAGAAAAATACATTGAGATCTAACATATTAAATATATTGCAAAACAGAACTTAAAAACTAATAGCTAGAAAATAAATAATGTAATTAATCTCATACGTTAGGAAATAAATACGTAAAACAGCATGCAATAAGAAAATTCAGTGTATTTAAAGCATGATGTAAAATAAATAATTATGCATTTTTATCTTTTAAAAGTATTCCAAAATTAAAGCAGTTTATCTCCCAACAAAGTAAAAATGTAATAAATAAGTTCTTTTTCGATTATGACTTAAAATAATCAAAATTTCTTCTCAGCGTAATGATAAGCAATGGAGCAACTGGCACTAAAATGGAGAATTTCGTCAAAAAGCCGGCGCGCCAATGTCCAGTCTCTCTCTATATAGGGTCCCTACCTGACATTACCTGAAAGCGCCATCTATAGGAACACGTTGGAACTTTATTTTATTTTATTTTATTTTTTTTTTTTTTCATTTGCCAAACAAAATTCCATTGCCTCACGATTGCTCTGGTGAAATATCAAATCGCTCTGATGGGTAGTTTTAAAATTATAGCATTTTGAAATCGTAACTTTAATCATAATCATCCTGTAAAAGCTTATATTTTTATTAAATATTTATAAATAGAACTGTATTAGGTTTATTCAATAAAATAATTATCCAGGTAAAAATACTTTAGGGTTTTTGATAGATTTTTTAGAGTTAAGTTTAGAATTAATTAAAATCGTTAAATTAAGTTTTTCCAGTTTGCAATGTTTTATGAATTATATCTATTCTGATATACCTGCGGAAGTTTTAGAATTTTGAAGATCATGAATTCATGAAAAAATACAAACTGTGAAAACACAATTTAACGATTCCAAATCTGTACAATATATCTGTACTGATAAGTATAAAGGATTTAAGTCCATATTCTTGATTTTTCAGAAGACGAAAAATAAAGTTAAACTAACTAAAAACAAATCAGAAGAATCGATTAGGAAAAAGGGATTTCGTTGACTTATACCCATTATACCATTCAGTGATTGTCAACCTTCATTTAATAACGGGAAAAAATTGAATTAAATATTTTATACCATGCATGAATGCTAAATTTCTGACTTGAACCTTTTTTTACCAATGGATTTTCTCAAAGACTAAATGACATAAACTTAAATCCTTTATACCAATCGATTGAGAATTTTTTTTCTGAGTCTGACTATGTACTTAACTCAAAATTGACATTTTTGGACTTAAATCCTTTATACTTATCAGTACAGATATATACAGGGTGATTATAATTAAAGACACGATTTCAAAACGCTATAATTTTAAAACTGCCCATCAGAGCGATTTGATATTTTACTAGAGCAATTTAAGACAATGAAATTTTGTTTTTTGGAGGAAAAAAAGTAGTTCCATCATGTTCGTACAGATGGCGCTGTCAGAGTAATGTCAGGGGAAACGCCTAAATGGACTCATTAAACACAGGAATGTTGTTAACAACACAATGGAATAGCAGGAAACAGTGGACTTCAAGGGTTTACTACATTGTTTTTAGCAAAAAAGACAAAAATATGTTTATACAGCGGAAACGGTCATAGTGAAAAGAGAAAAAGAGGAGCTTCATAAAACAAATACTTTACGGATAATTAACGGCACATTTTGGAACTTTTATTCTTTTTCTTTTGCCAAACAAAATTTCATTGCCTCACGATTGCTCTGGTAAAATATCCAATCGCTCTGATGGGTAGTTTTAAAATGATAGCGTTTTGAAATCGTAACTTTAATTATAATCACCCTGTATATAAAACCATAAGAATTGTTGCTTGAATATATATTTCATTGAACAAACTTGTATAGTTCAATGTATAAATATTAAAGTGATATATAAGCTTTCAACCTTCAATACTGCTATGCTAAAAGATCCCAAGTCCTCTTAAGCTGAGGTATATTTTCCTTTTTCTTGAATATTTAACAAATTTATTCAAGAGAAAGAAATTTTCTATTCCCACATCTCAGATTTACCCAGAAAAAACTCTTTCCTTTCGACAAAAACCTGGTAAATAACCTCACTGGAGATCTGAAATTATTTCCACCTCAGAGTCTAAATTACTTCGTCACTGACGAAAGATTCGTCTTTTATACTATCGTTTAAAATAATTGTGCGGTTTTCCTTGGACAAACTGGAAAATTGAGACACTCCGTTTATATAAGAACGGCAATTTGGGATGCATTTGGAGAAGCTATAACGAGGGCTTTTTAGAAAGTATTTCAGCAGCGCGTGTTTGAAATAGAAAAAGGTCAAAATATCTTGTATTTAGTCGGCATTGCTTAAATTGTTTATGTTTAGATAGATTATTTAACTTTTGTTTAACTAAATTTTGTTAAAATTATATTTTAAGTACTTGGTCAATTTCGTTGTGAATAGGCAGATTTATTGTTCAATTTTAAACACTAAGCATTAATTTATCTTAATGAATTTTCGTGTGGCGTTATATCTGTATGTTTTTCTCATAAGTAATATAAAACTTTTAACCTAAGAATAACAATTTACACTTAAAAAGGTAAAAATGTAGCGTGTGCACCCGAAAAAACAGGCATATTTTTAGTGACTCATCTTTTTTGTTACTCAATTGCTCTGAGTTGAGACTATTTTGAAATTCAAAAATGTTGATTTATGTAAATAGTAACGATATATAATTTTAGAAAAGTTTTAAAAATTTAACACGTTGAGCGCTATGTCAGCCATTCTAGGTTCTAGACATTTTGTCATATATTTTTAAAAGTACTGAAGGAATCATCTTGAAACTTTAGGAGTGTGCAGAACATGTTTATACTTCAAACATTTTAGTGAAAGTTTTACCCCGAAAATAAAAGTAGTACCAATAAAAAATTAAAACGTCGAGTGTCCTGCCAGCCATAGGTGGCTGACCAAATATGATATAAAGGCGCGTCAACCATCGGTGGCGGATTTAAAATAAAAATATTGCATTTAATGATTGAAAAATTATTAAAAATACTCTTAATTTTTATTTATTACAGGAAGAATCATTATGGAATTTCAATGGATTATAAGAATTTGCGTGGTGCTCAACGCGTGTGAAAATTTAGAATTATCTTTTGCTTACTTCTTTTTAAATTAAAATTTAAAACTTTAATTAATGATTTACAAAATTTTTTATGAATAAAGTGTTATATTGTTTGAGATATTTTGTACGTTTTCTATCAAGAAAAATTAAAAATAATTGAGTTAGTTGAAAATTAAATAATGGTTTCTATGTCCCCTTTTGCATGAAATTGATTCACCACTTACAAATATATGTTTGATGGGTTTTCTCTCTCGTGTATCAGATATACAAGGCGTTTCAAGAATAACTGGGTGGAATTTAAATGTTATAATTCCTACCCAAACAAACATTTTTACATATTTTGAGTATAGGTGTCTAAAATCGTAATTTATGCAGAGAGAAAGATACGAAATATTGAGCTATACCCTAGACTAATATGTATTTAAACTTGAAAACTTCTTCACACACCATAAATTTGAAGAAAGAACTACCTGTAATAACAGGAGACTTGGCGTTGGAATACGTCAGAAACGAAAAAGAACGTCTAAAAGAACATATGAATTACGTCCGCAAACAAGAAACCAATAAGTCGGCTATTTCTAAACATTGCTGGGAGGAAAATCATAATTTTAAATTTAATTCAGCTAAAATAATTTGCAGACCTAAATCCATTCATGAACGCGATTTCTTTAAAGTTTTTCATATTTATAAAAATATTAAAAACTCTGTAAATTGTGATTTCGCTGTTTCCTATTTGTCTGATTGTTGGAAATTTTACATTCAGTCCACATTTTCTTAATTTTTCTACTGTTTACACAGCTACACATTCCTAAATTCTTATTAGCCACACTCCCCACCTTTTCCGCAATCCTATTGGTTGAACTAAATTCCGTCCTTCTCCTATATATACGAGCACTTCTCCAGATTCAGAATTCTTTTTGCACTGAAGACGGTACGCTTAAGGCTACCGAAACAGCCGTATGGATCGCAAATATGTTTCTTTTGGCGTTTCTGACGTAGTAGTTTATTCGGGTTTTAAAAGAACTACCTGTTTTGAAAGGTCGTGGCCTTTCTTCTTTAGGTGCAAATTGGGCGCCACTGCCTTGGATTCAAAAGCAAAACAGTCTTGCTTTTGCTTCCGAGGTAGTAGCATATATTTTGCACCTGAAGATGAAAAGTCACGTCCTTTCAAAACACTTCTTTCTTTAATTTTATGGTGTGCGGAAATTGAAGTTTAAATATTGATTGTACACCAGTTCTTTAATTTAGCATTATTAAACTAATATGTTTGTACATTTTGCATTCCTTTCCGTGAAATGAAATGGGATGATAAAAATTGCTGAAATGTTCACTATATGCTATCTAACATACAATGCTTCAAAATGGGCTTATAATAGGAATAACTTCATGTCACAAAACAAATGTGTATAATTTCAGCTCTTTTGTGACGTCAGCTCATTTCATGGGAAAAAAGATAAAAATTGGAATTTTATATAGATGTTTTATAGTTCTGTCTGATTAAAAAAATTTCATAATAATAATAAAATAAAACAAAGAGGAACAACTTACACTTATCTAGAAAATTTTCCAAAAAAAAAAAAGTTTCTTACCTGAAATAAAATAAAAGAATGATTATCAGTATAATACTTTCTATACTAAATAAACACATAATAAGTTGAACAAGGGTTTTTAAATAAAAGCATAAAAGCATAAATATTGTTAGTGAGAGATGCATATTATTAACAAGACAACACTTGTTTATCTGTTTTATTCTAGATTCTCCTTACATCTCTTAGATTTTTCCATCAAGTTTTATATTTTTAAGTTTCATAAACAATACTACGTATGCTTTTGTCACAAAATTTAGATTTGAAACCATCTTTTATTTATTTATTTAAATACACTTAATTTTCTATTTGATTAGTACGCATATAAAATTTTATTTGAATGTGGTATAACGTTATATGGACTTTTCAATTTTTTGAAACCATTGTCTTCGTCCATAGCTTTATAAAATTATAAAAAATTTTGAGTTAAATAAATATTATTCATTTAAAATTAAATAAATTTCTATACTAAAATGGGAAACTAATAAATATTAAACACCTATTCTTTCATAAACAGGTGTTATGCTCATATTTGTAACTTTTTTTTTTACCAATGGCGCGGCATTTTTTTGCGATGGGCGGTACCCAATGGGCGGTCATCGCTATTCCTAACAGGGACAACACATCCATGCTTTCTCCGGGATTCGAACCCAGGCCCAACCGTGTAGGAGTCAGGGACGCTAACAACTACACCATATTTGTAACTATTATTAATGCCATTCTGGTCGCATTTTACTGCAAAAATAAAGTGTTGTCAATTAATAATGACTTAAAGTTGCTGCTTTCACGCTGCACTCGTGCATCCAATGAAGGAAAGAGTATTTCGAACGGAAACAACTGTCAGCTTTTTTTTTTTTTTTTTTTTTTTTTTTTAAAATAGTGTTTTATACTTTTTTTTTCTGTATTCAATAGAAGAAAGTATTGGATTCGTAACAATTTTGGACTTCCGGTTTTCAATGTATTTGCACGTTTTGAGAGGTCCAGAACACGATTTGACAATTTTTAGAAAATGTCTGTCGGCATGTGAGTGTGTGAGAGAGACAAGCATTTTGTGGCGACTGTATATTATGGACTACTCCATAGAATTGAATATAATTTTATAGATTCACCTTGACATACGTTCGAGCCTATCAACTTATGGAGCAAATCGCTCAACGGGTGGCGCTGTTACACAGCAATTTTTATAATTTAAGGGAAGATTATATCTCAGGAACTGTTGTACAGAGTTACATATAAATTTATTTGCGGATGCACCTTGACATACAATAGTGCTTATCAACTTTTGGCGCCAATTGCTCAATATGTGGCGCTGCTATACTGTGATTTTCCGCAATTTAAGAAATCTCAGTTTCTATTGCATATAATCAAACAAAATTTGATGTGTGAGAATCCCATTATGAGACATTATGCTATTTCAATTTGCATGTATATCGGTCAATAGGTTGCGCTGCTATACTGAAATTTTTCCCGGGAATAGGAAGGCTATATCAACAATTCTATTGTATATAACTCAACGAAACTTAAAGTGTGAGATGAACCTTATGAAAATACATTTTTTAAATGTTATTTATTGAGATTAAAACTGTCTTTCATTGGCTGTTTATTGTTACTTTTCTGAAAGATGAAAATCGTCTACATTCATCATGGTAAATAATTTTAATAAATAATAGTTTTAATACATTTTTTATACTGAGAGAATTTCTATAGGAAAATATAGAAGAAAGTCTTGTAGTGGCCAAACCATATTAGATTTAACAAAATTTTTTACTAGGAAAAGTAAATTAATATTAACTATTTCTTGTTCCTTTAAAGACGAAAATATTTTCCTTGTAAAAGT
This sequence comes from Salticus scenicus, assembly GCA_963930645.1. NCBI lineage: Eukaryota > Metazoa > Arthropoda > Arachnida > Araneae > Salticidae > Salticus > Salticus scenicus. The sequence continues at coordinate 30,658,398 of OZ005658.1, read as the reverse complement.
TAACAAATAGACACAAAGGAAACATATTTCACATTTTTTTCTGTTCCTTAATGTACAAATATTTCCTTTTCCATTTATGCAAAAGAAAAGAGCTAACATGTTAGAAAATACTTTCCCTTTATTTGAGATGAAGTTAATATTTTCTTTAAAAATTATTTCGTCTCTGTGACTCTCAAAATAAGGTTTCACGAAAGCAAATATCAAATCTGAGGAGATCTGCTTAAATATGTAGAATTATTTAAATTATATTTGGAAAAAAACACAACAATGTCTTTTTTCCGACTGTTTAAAGTGGGAAAAAAATTATATTATTCATAACGTCTGTTCTAAAAATCACATAATAAAAATGTTCTCATGAATGTTTATTTTTGATGGAAGTCTGTATGTTTGTTAGTGTGTGAAATTTTCTATAAGTTTATTTATGTCGAAATTGGTATTTCTATAAACACTTGATATATATATATATATATATATATATATATATAAAATTTTACTGCGTTTATTGGTAAATTTGACGGTTTTAGCGGTTGCCGGGAAAAAAAAATCACTAAATCGCTAAGAGGTAGTTTTTACATAGGATTAGATCTGTTCTTTTAAATTAGCTTTTAGACTCATTTTATCTGCCTTAAATTATAGATAAATTTTCATTTCTCAATACTACATTGTTACAATTGTAACGTCATTTTTTTCAGCTATATAATCTTTCATTCATTATTTTATTCATTCCGCCAAACCAATGATAAAAATTTGTGTTGTCTTTATTTCAATATTTTTGCAGATGTGATGCTAGTTCTGAGCATTATCCCTGAGAAACTTGGTATTTTATTATTAAGAATATATATATATATATAGGGGAGAACCGTGTAGTATATGGACCATCGTGTAATGAGGACCATGAGGAAATTTGTATGTTCAAAACTAGATGGTCCCATCTAGTTCAAAACTAGATGGTCCTGTTTTGAAAGGTCGTGGCCTTTCTTCTTTAGGTGCAAATTGGGCGCCACTGCCTTGGATTCAAAAGCAAAACAGTCTTGCTTTTGCTTCCGAGGTAGTAGCATATATTTTGCACCTGAAGATGAAAAGTCACGTCCTTTCAAAACCGGTAGTTCTTTCTTTAATTTTATGGTGTGCGGAAATTGAAGTTTAAATATTGATTGTACACCAGTTCTTTAATTTAGCATTATTAAACTAATATGTTTGTACATTTTGCATTCCTTTCCGTGAAATGAAATGGGATGATAAAAATTGCTGAAATGTTCACTATATGCTATCTAACATACAATGCTTCAAAATGGGCTTATAATAGGAATAACTTCATGTCACAAAACAAATGTGTATAATTTCAGCTCTTTTGTGACGTCAGCTCATTTCATGGGAAAAAAGATAAAAATTGGAATTTTATATAGATGTTTAATAGTTCTGTCTGATTAAAAAAATTTCATAATAATAATAAAATAAAACAAAGAGGAACAACTTACACTTATCTAGAAAATTTTCCAAAAAAAAAAAAAGTTTCTTACCTGAAATAAAAGAAAAGAATGATTATAAGTATGATACTTTCTATACTAAATAAACACATAATAAGTTGAACAAGGGTTTTTAAATAAAAGCATAAAAGCATAAATATTGTTAGTGAGAGATGCATATTATTAACAAGACAACACTTGTTTATCTGTTTTATTCTAGATTCTCCTTACATCTCTTAGATTTTTCCATCAAGTTTTATATTTTTAAGTTTCATAAACAATACTACGTATGCATTTGTCACAAAATTTAGATTTGAAACCATCTTTTATTTATTTATTTAAATACACTTAATTATCTATTTGATTAGTACGCATATAAAATTTTATTTGAATGTGGTATAACGTTATATGGACTTTTCAATTTTTTGAAACCATTGTCTTCGTCCATAGCTTTATAAAATTATAAAAAAATTTGAGTTAAATAAATATTATTCATTTAAAATTAAATAAATTTCTTTACTAAAATGGGAAACTAATAAATATTAAACACCTATTCTTTCATAAACAGGTGTTATGCTCATATTTGTAACTTTTTTTTTACCAATGGCGCGGCATTTTTTTGCGATGGGCGGTACCCAATGGGCGGTCATCGCTATTCCTAACAGGGACAACACATCCATGCTTTCTCCGGGATTCGAACCCAGGCCCAACCGTGTAGGAGTCAGGGACGCTAACAACTACACCATATTTGTAACTATTATTAATGCCATTCTGGTCGCATTTTACTGCAAAAATAAAGTGTTGTCAATTAATAATGACTTAAAGTTGCTGCTTTCACGCTGCACTCGTGCATCCAATGAAGGAAAGAGTATTTCGAACGGAAACAACTGTCAGCTTTTTTTTTTTTTTTTTAAAATAATAGTGTTTTATACTTTTTTTTTCTGTATTCAATAGAAGAAAGTATTGGATTCGTAACAATTTTGGACTTCCGGTTTTCAATGTATTTGCACGTTTTGAGAGGTCCAGAACACGATTTGACAATTTTTAGAAAATGTCTGTCGGCATGTGAGTGTGTGAGAGAGACAAGCATTTTGTGGCGACTGTATATTATGGACTACTCCATAGAATATCATATAATTTTATAGATTCACCTTGACATACGTTCGAGCCTATCAACTTATGGAGCAAATCGCTCAACGGGTGGCGCTGTTACACAGCAATTTTTATAATTTAAGGGAAGATTATATCTCAGGAACTGTTGTACAGAGTTACATATAAATTTATTTGCGGATGCACCTTGACATACAATAGTGCTTATCAACTTTTGGCGCCAATTGCTCAATATGTGGCGCTGCTATACTGTGATTTTCCGCAATTTAAGAAATCTCAGTTTCTATTGCATATAATCAAACAAAATTTGATGTGTGAGAATCCCATTATGAGACATTATGCTATTTCAATTTGCATGTATATCGGTCAATAGGTTGCGCTGCTATACTGAAATTTTTCCCGGGAATAGGAAGGCTATATCAACAATTCTATTGTATATAACTCAACGAAACTTAAAGTGTGAGATGAACCTTATGAAAATACATTTTTTAAATGTTATTTATTGAGATTAAAACTGTCTTTCATTGGCTGTTTATTGTTACTTTTCTGAAAGATGAAAATTGTCTACATTCATCATGGTAAATAATTTTAATAAATAATAGTTTTAATACATTTTTTATACTGAGAGAATTTCTATAGGAAAATATAGAAGAAAGTCTTGTAGTGGCCAAACCATATTAGATTTAACAAAATTTTTTACTAGGAAAAGTAAATTAATATTAACTATTTCTTGTTCCTTTGAAGACGAAAATATTTTCCTTGTAAAAGTTAACAAATAGACACAAAGGAAACATATTTCACATTTTTTTCTGTTCCTTAATGTACAAATATTTCCTTTTCCATTTATGCAAAAGAAAAGAGCTAACATGTTAGAAAATACTTTCCCTTTATTTGAGATGAAGTTAATATTTTCTTTAAAAATTATTTCGTCTCTGTGACTCTCAAAATAAGGTTTCACGAAAGCAAATATCAAATCTGAGGAGATCTGCTTAAATATGTAGAATTATTTAAATTATATTTGGAAAAAAACACAACAATGTCTTTTTTCCGACTGTTTAAAGTGGGAAAAAAATTATATTATTCATAACGTCTGTTCTAAAAATCACATAATAAAAACGTTCTCATGAATGTTTATTTTTGATGGAAGTCTGTATGTTTGTTAGTGTGTGAAATTTTCTATAAGTTTATTTATGTCGAAATTGGTATTTCTATAAACACTTGATATATATATATATATATATGTATATATATATATATATATATATATGTGTGTATATATATATATATATATATATATATATATATATATATATATATAAAATTTAACTGTGTTTATTTTTATTTTATTTTTATATATATTTATTTTTTTAATTAAATTAAAGGATTTCGAGTCATGCACGATGGTAAATTTGACGGTTTTAGCGGTTGCCGGGAAAAAAAAAATCACTAAATCGCTAAGAGGTAGTTTTTACATAGGATTAGATCTGTTCTTTTAAATTAGCTTTTAGACTCATTTTATCTGCCTTAAATTATAGATAAATTTTCATTTCTCAATACTACATTGTTACAATTGTAACGTCATTTTTTTCAGCTATATAATCTTTCATTCTTTATTTTATTCATTCCGCCAAACCAATGATAAAAATTTGTGTTGTCTTTATTTCAATATTTTTGCAGATGTGATGCTAGTTCTGAGCATTATCCCTGGGAAACTTAGTATTTTATTATTAAGAATATATATATATATATATATAGGGGAGAACCGTGTAGTATATGGACCATCGTGTAATGAGGACCATGAGGAAATTTGTATGTTCAAAACTAGATGGTGAAACCATCTCACTGCGTTTAATGAATATTATTGTTATCTAAAGCAGGAAGTGACTTGTACGTGCGTACCTGTATTTGGACGATTATGAAATTGAGTTTTCGGTTTGTATGATCACTGATGTAACAAGTATGTAAAAATGAAAGTATTACTTTCTATTGTTAGGTAATTGTAATATAATTTTCGCGTTAATAGTAACAAATGTACTTATTTTATGAACAATTTAGACATGCATTTCATGGGCATCCATTTGCATAGCGATTTTCGATTGGAAACCCCGTTGCTCTGTTTACGCGTGTAATATGAACCATGCTGTGTTGTGTAATATGGACCAGTGGTCCATAATAAAAACAGAGAGATTTTTGTTAATGCTTGGCATACATATGTCGCATACTCAAAATCTTGAGGCTATAGAATAGGCCAGGCAAGCAGAAGTAATCAAATTATCACTTCTTTCGCACACTACCCATTGGATATAACCTTTAGACCTCCCCTTTTTTTTCGTCTATTAACTATTGTTTTTCCGTCGATTTTTACTATTTCCAAGGGATGTACTAGTGCGTGAGGGAACATACTGGACAGTTCGTTTCACAATTCCAAGTGTGTCAACTGTTGGGGAACGGAAAGGACCACTACGGACCACTTGGTCCATATTACCCATACGTTCGTGTAATATGGACCACCGATACGTAAATAAAATAATTATTTTCTGCAATTATTAATAGTTCCCAGAGTATTTTACCAAGTTTAAACTATGTAACTATGCAATTGTAAAGAGCAGCCACCAAATTAAATATTTTTATTTTAATAATTTAAGTTTTATGAACAATCTTGCTTAGAGGGTCCATGTCCATAATACACGGTTCTCCCCTATATATATGTGTGTGTGTCAGTATGTTGATCGAATAAAAAAACCATGTACTTGATTAACACAAACCATAACAGTAAATCATAATTTAATGTATATAAAGTGAAAATAATTGTGCATTTTTAATGGATAACTGACGTATAATAACCATTATATAAAATTCAAAATTGTGAAAAGTGTGGTGTGACATTAATAAAGCAAGGAATAATTTAACACGTTGAACAGAATTGAAGGGTATGTCGTAAGCAGATTTCTAGAATAATTAATCGATGAAAGCGGGTATGTTTGACGTCATTTGGGAATTATTAAACGGTTAGATATAAATGGAAACAGAAAGTCACAGAAATTTTAATTATAGAATTGCAAGGCAGAAGTAAAGAAAGGTAACCATGACAGAGTGTTATTGTCTCTTAAAACAGTTTCTAAATTGTTATTACTGTTTTCTGTTAAGACTGGTAAAACTGTATTTTAGGAATGTGCACAAAATGTTTCCATACTCTTATTAAGTGTGGCTACGATTCCCATAATTAAACATTTTGACTTTTTACTTATATCCTTCTGAAGTAAATAAAAAATTGTATTTGAAATGCATTTTTACTTCCATTGCCCTACTACCGTAGATAATGGAAATATTGTATTCGGTCCAAACAATTGATATCGAGCTTTCACCTGATTTACACATTTTAAAGTCTCCTGAGTCCAAAAAAGTAGTTTTTGGCAATTGATCAGTGTGCGTGTTGTGCGTATGTATGTACAGAATCCTCTGGCTATCATATCTCCGAAACTAAAAAAGATAAAACTACGAAACTTCAGAATTGATACAGATTCGGTGTACAGATGAATTTTCCATATTTTGGTGAAAATAGGAAAACCGGAAGTAGGTCATCGGAAACCGGAAGTCCGTATCTCGAAAACGGATCTAACGATTTTCTTCAAAATTGCTATATAAACACTCTATTAGATAGCCTTTCGTATGATATAGTTGGTCAGTTCAGGAAAATGGATAGGCGTTCTGCATAAATAGCTCAATTGCAGGTCTCGCAAGTGTGTTCCTTTAAAAACGGTTTTACAGATTTTTTTTCAAATTCGCCCTATTAACTCCCTTTTTAAATATCCTTTTGTATGTAATTATTGTTTTCCGGTCAATAATTGAGTATGCCAAGTTTTTGGTAAAAGTTGGTATCTCAAAAACGGCTCTAACGATTTTCTTGAAAATGGTTATAAAAATCCATTTTATATACCCTTTCCCATGTATTACGTGGTTATTACAGGAACATTAACGGTCATCCTGACCAGGTAATTCAATTTTAAGTCCCGGAAATTAGAGTTAAAAAAATAATTCTATCTTTTTTTTTTTTTAACTCGCTATGTAAACTCCGTTTTATATGTCTTTACATATGTATCAAGTTTCTCTTACTGGAAAATTCCAAAAAAGGCATATAATATCACGAAAAAATGTATATAATACGTGTAATAGTGGGTAAGGGAAGTCGTGTGGTTGTTTCACACCAGACTTTTTAGTTAATTAAGGGGGCTTGGCAGCAGCGTTCCCAACTTTTATAATTTATTCACGAGCAGTTTTAGCACCGCCTTCTTTTCGCACCAGAAATTTTGTAGACTATTTCTCTCTAATATCTGACAACGATTAAATAAGAAGAAAACAATTTTTTTTAATTTCCGGTAAGAAAAAATGGCGGGGCTAAAAATGCTCGTGAATAAATTATAGAAGTTGTGAACTCTGTTTGGCCCAAATGAAGGTTTCATATGAAAGCTTATATTTCCATTTAATATTTACAAATTGAACTATATTTGGTTTTCTCTGTAAAATATATAGTCAGGCAATAATTCTTACTTTTTTTTTTTTTTTACGGATTAGAAATCTTTGAATTGCGTTTGCTCAGTTTGCATATTTTTCATGAATTGATGATCGCCAAAATCCTGAAACATCTATGGACATTTAAGAAATGGCCTTAATACTTTTTTGGATTTTTAATAAAACGTACTTAAAACAATAAACTATGGATTTTTTAATATCATTAATATATATATATATATATATATATATATGAAAATAAATAAATATATATGCTTTTATTTTTAATTTCAATAATTTGTTGGCATCTTCCTATTCTCCAGTTTGTATAAAAGTTTTACATGTGGCTACTCTGCTTTTTTCTAGTTTTCTGTATGGATTCCTTGATGATTTGGTTTAATAACTTATTTAATTTCTCATTCAAAATTATTTTGCTGCCTCGATCGGGGTTGGAACGATATAAATTGCTATGATTAGCTATATTGTTTTACTAAATCGATGCAGCTTTCACAGCTTTATGAAGTACATGCTCCCTGACGAGTTTTTACTTCTAATTTTAAGCATTTTTATCCAATTATTATTTCTGTGGTCCTTTATTTACTTTTTCCGTCATTAAGTTTAATGGTCCTTTTATTATTATTATCATTCCAGTCGGCGTAAGTAATTTAAATTGTTTTTGTCTCTTATAGTTCTCTATCTGTAACGCAACATTTTTGTGTCAGTCTTACCTATAAGTTAAAATCAGTTCTATTTTTGTTGTGTTGGTATTGTTTTGAATCTATTAATTGCTAAATTTTATTACGATATCTATCATTTATATATATGTATGTATATATATATATATATATATATATATATCAATTATAATGAGTTTTTTACTCTAAACTTTTATCTAGACATGCTTTTTTAAATTTATTTTCCCTGAAAATAACTAACAAATTTCAAAATCCATCCTAAATTCATGCTTCCCCTGTATATAACTGGCATTATAGAATATAAGACGCGAATAAGTATTTTCTTCTCAACTGAATGCTAGACAACACGTTGACTGGTTTCAATTACCGTTTGGATTGATATATTATGCTTAAGCAGAACAAATACCCTTTAACCGCCTTTTTTATTTTTCTTGTTGATTTTAAAATACAACAATAAAAATATTTTGAAATACAACAACATTATTTTAAAATACTATTATTAATGTTCAGCGCCATCTATCGACAATATTGTCCATTAATTTTTTTATTTGTTTACAGAAAACGTTTCATCGTAATAAGCATTAAAGTAAAAATCGTAGTGTTGTACGTCAATTATTTATATATAAACAGAAATGTGGCACGAACTCTTGGCTCATTCTATATATCGAAAAATAATTCAAATCTGCGCCATTTACATACCTTATTTCATTGATATAGATAAATAACTGTATTTTTCTTGTTTTATCTATGATTTAGGTCAAATAAAACTACTATTTGAATATTTTTATCTTTTGTTATTAAGTATTCCATGTGTTTCTTTAAATAGTCAGTTTTATGTTGGCTCCACTTAAAACGAAGCTTTTTTTTTTTTTTTTTTTTTTTTTTTTTAACGACCCTGTATCTCCTTATATCAAATGAAACAGCAACTGTGGCTTAATAAACATAACTAAAATAACAATAATCATAAGCTGTCTAAATATTAAATCTGAACTCACATTAACAGTTTGAAATGATTAATGGGAAAATAACTGAGGTATGTATAATCAATAGACTTTCTAACAGATATCTATGCACTGTCGTGTAAAATATAATATTTGAAGGATACTCGTATTCACAGTTTCACTAATATAGTAGAAACTGTTTAACGTTTTGGGTTGAACTGACAAGATTAATATCGCAAGCACTTTTCTGGATTAATTAATTGCTATCGAAGAAAGGGGTATAATTTAGAGTGTTTCATGTTATTCGAGAATTATAGAGGATTTGTTATTAATAATGATTAAAAGTTATTCAGAACTAAATCGCTTCATTTGATGAATAAAGTCGCCTTTAATATTGCATAAATTAAAGAATTTTAAAGACTCGGTTTTATTTCAAAATTTACTAAAAACTTCAATTCAGAGGATACGAATAATATACATGCATGCAAAACTGAAGCTCAATCCACATACCCATAAATCCATTACCCCAAATCCGTTACAAGTTGAGACTGTTATTGGAAGTATATGCAAAATTTTAGCTCACTTGGATGATAGAAAGCTGGTTAGAAATCAAAACGATTTTTTAATGGGCTCTTTCCACCTGACGTCAGAGGTCACATGATAGACGAAAAACAAATAGTAGACGAATTATTGTATATTTATAGCGATTGCTGAAATAACATATTTTCTATTCCTTTTCTGATCAATCGTATTTAATCTGTGTTATTATTTTTTATGCATCATCATTTTTAATCCATTTTATATCATTATGCATCATCTTTTCTTTGCTGTATACATTTGCAATCATCATTTAGTTTATATTTGTTATTGATGTTCATGAAGAACATGTTAAATACTCTGATTTTTGGTACTTAAATCATTGACAGTGCAACATCGTATGGCGTACCTTCATGCAATAAAATTAAATGAAAACATTTTAAAATTTCAAATTACAATCCATAAACATTCCACAAGAAGCAGCTATTATTTATTGCTAGATCAGTTAATGTAACAGTTACACTAGAATATACAAAAATCGATTCTTACAGATGAAAATAAATAAACGCATAAAGTGTTTTTTAAAATTTATTAAATTTAAATATACAACTATTCTACTGTTTACAAATGCACAATATTACTTTTATTTTATATTAAATATTAACACTTTTGATCTTAAGAACAATATTTAATTGAATTCGATTCTTCGTTTTCCTCTATCACATGATTGAGCAGACGACGCTGGGAAGAGTCCATTAGAGCTGAAAGCCCAGGGCCTCTAGGGACCCCACTCTTATCTATCTCGAAGTTGTATATGTATGCAAAATTTAGCTCAATCTGACGATAAAAAATGGATTAAAATTCAAAATTAATTTTGAACTGAAGGACAGGGAACAACGATTCTCCGATACTGATTGAGCGTGTATTACCATCGGTATGTAATACATTATATTACATTATTGTTTGCATACATTACATATGTATGCAAACTTTTAGCTCAATCTGACGAAAGGAAGTAGGTTAAAATTCCAAACAAATTTTAAACTGGATGTTTGGGTACGAAGGACACCAGAGCCTTAACCATTTGAACGTGTATTGACATCGAAGTTAGACATGTATTCAAAATTTCAGTTGCGTCGAATATTAGAAAGTGGCTGAAAATTTAATTCTTCGATTTGACCCACACACATACCTTTAAATAAAAAATAAACAACTTACCAAGTTAAATGAAAGCGCTTAAAAAAAAAAAAAAAAAACGAAAATGGAATTTTCAAAAGATTAAAGATCGTTTTTAAATCAAAACTGTCAAGATGAAGATTTTTTAAGTTGAGGATTTGTAGATGGCCGTTGTATATAGAAGTTTCCCTTATAAAAAAAATTTCAGAATTCTTGCGAAGTGACTAGTCAATAACCCAGTGTTCATTAATCCAGGCATTTCTGTAGATAATCACGAAAAACTTTATTAAACTTTTTATATGATATATTACTCATTGATATAGGTGACCAACATTTATAAAATTATTATTGTTGAATAATTAGAATTGAAGTAATTTTTAATAGCTTTGGAGTGGGAACCCAAATCGACGACTTCTTAGCTCAAGTCATGTTGATGAATTGACGCTCCTATTTCTTCATTAGTTTCGCCAAAGCTCTAATCGAAGCCAAATTCAAAATTGTAGAGAAGAAATGGTTGTAATTGTGTTACGTATAAACATATACAATTTTTGAAAAGATTACCAGATAATTACAATTCAAACGGTCCTCACTAATAGCCAACATACGCCATGAGAACCCGGAACTTCTAAGCAAAAATTATCGTACCATGTTATAAGACAAGGAATGCACTCATGGTGACAAAACTGTATTTATTTGTAAGATGGAAAGAAATCGAATTAGGAAAAGTCATAACATCTGTAGATCTGCATTAACGTCAAAGAACGAATAATACATGAACAAAGGTTTCGAAAGAGTTCAATTAGCAAAAAATACATACGTGGGAAGAAGGAGAATGCAAAAATTTAAAGAACATACTGTATGTGAATTTAAGTTGCAATTTAGAGGTTATGAAAATGTGTTCGTTACATATTTTGTTTTTATTTATTATTATTATTATTTATAAATGAAAATATATTTTTCTAGAATTTGTGATAATCGATATCACAAAAAACACATTTACTGAATCGTTTCATCCGTCTGTTCTTCAATGTAATTGAGTTTGATTGGGGTCCCTTCTTTTATATAGTACCACTTTTTACAAAAATATATTTAGCTAAAGGAGATTTTATGATTCTTATAAAATTTTGAGGAAGGCGGTTGCACAGTTTTATATTTATAATGCAATGTTCGGCAAAATGACACTTCAAATTCTTCTCGTGCTTTCTTTAAGATTCTTTCATTTCTGTTTGTTTCACGACTCGTTTAAAATTTTCAATCACGCACAACACTTTATGCTTATAAATCACCCATCGTCACTAATTCCTTGAATTTGTTTTTATCTTTTAATGAAATAAGATATATATGTATATATATATATATATATATATACTAGCAGGCTTTGCCCGCTTCGCTGGTCACTATATTTAAAGGGAACTCTTTTCTATATAGCTTTATGGAAAAAAGAAAATACTGAAATTGCTCAAAAGCTCGCTTTGAGTTCCCGCTCCTTTGGCATGGAATTGTTCGTCCTCGCAGTCTCCGGTGCCTGTCCCTATTGCCTGCGACAATAGCTTACCCTTGGGCTTCCATTTGGGTACTTATCATACATGACAGTTTCAATACGGACAGTATCGAAAAATTTGAAGTAGCTTTTTTATATTTGAATACCAATTACATAAGAACAACATTATGCGAGATGTACATAATATTTGCTTTCAAGTTATTTCCTATATTTATTTGATTTAATCGATCAACCATAAAATGACAGCAATTTCAAGCCAAATTTAATACTACAATATGCTATGATCGGCAACATCTATCGCATGAGACAATTATTATTATTATTATTTTGTGGTTATATATACTTCATTCTTAGTTAATAGTAGTTGGTATATAGAAAAATAAATAAATTAATTAATTTGTAAACCTCATCATGGTACAAACTTAATATAGCTCCCCTTGATGACATTTGAATTTTTGTCGCCGTTTTAGACCAAAATATAATTTATGCGATTATTATTCCTGTTTATTTCTATCTCTTTCTCTTTTTCAATACTTTATAATTTTGTTATATTTTTGATGAGCTACTTGACTTTAAGTGGCTGTTCTTGGCGAAATATGTCCTATCTACTTCAGCATCAAAATTTATAAAATTTGTCCAGTATTATCAATAAGAAAATACCTTTAATATAATGCTGAATTATCTTTTATGCCTAGCGGGATTCATCCGTGCAATATATATACATATAAAGTTGAGGTATATAAAAAAAATGCTATGAAATAAAATTCAGATCATATTACTATTAATATTTTATTTTAGTTATAAAGACGTTATTTTCTCATTCACCAATTTAACATTTAGTAATTTTTATTTTTCGCGTGAAAGTGTATTTCATTTTATGTTAAAAAAAAAAAAAAAAAAAAAAAAAAAAAAAAAAAAAAACCTCATAAACTTTTTTGGCAACAATTAAAAATTTAAATGGCTTATATTAAGGCAATTACCAGTTTATTATTTTCATATTTTAATTAATTTTAAAAAATCTAATCAAATAGTAGCATATGTCCTATTCCAGATTATTATCTATCTCGGTACCAAATTTTATCAAGATCCGTTTAACCGTTGTGACGTGATTGAGTAACAAACATCCATACATCCAACGGACAACTCATGCCATCTAGGTAGAAAAGTTGTTGAAAGAGTTGGTTAAAAATTAATTAAGAAAGAACTAATTAAGTTACAACTTTCATTAATAGATAAAAACCTATTCGCAGACCTACCGAATTTACATACAAAATTTCATTAAAATAGGTTAAGCCGTTTTGGAGGAGTATGGTAACAAACACTGTGACATGAGAATTTTATATATTAGATATATATATATATTTCAATTAACTCCCGATCACCAGTGAGGCGGTATTTAAATTAAAACCACAAGCACGAATTATTTTCCATTCATACATTCTTGTAACTAACAGAATATTCTTCAGTTCGTACCTATAGATAAGAACATTCTTTAGAAAAATACTTAGCTAGAAAACCTAATATATCTATCGTAAAAGTAAAATAAAAATCAATATCATACCTAAGTACCAATAACCTGAATAATCATACCCCAAGTACCAATACAATATCAAACCTAATGCAATATTCGACAAAGTTATTTCTAAAATATCATTCAAGTTCTATTTAAGAGTTTTTCATTTAAGTATGTGTTGTAAGATTTGTTAGAAATACTTCATTTCACACAGAACTTTATCCTTGCATCCCAATCATTTAACTTCTTGACCTTATTCTTACCTCTCTAGTAAAATTAATGTCTCTTCATTTAAAAAGGGATTTCTCCAAAATGTTTAATAATGGAACATTAATGGAAACTAGCAAGTGTTCTAATTTAATTTGAATCGAATTAATAACACGTTGAGTACTTTTATAAATAATGTTTGCATTAGTTGTTAAGAGTTGTTGTTTACAAATATTTACTTATTTATGAAAGTGGTTGACTTTATTAATCAGTTTAAATATTAAAATTTCTTCAAATGCTTCTTGTTAATCAAACATAAAATAGCTTTACAAAATACAATTTATGAAATACATCTACTCGAAAGTTATTTTTAAACGTACAATAATATATGTATATAGATATACATATATTGTTATCTCGTTACAAACTAACACGACAAATTTGCTTCTTAACTTTGAAAAATTTTGGTCAGTATTGGAAAAAAAAAAAAAAAAAAAAACTAAAGCTATTTTTGTTTTGTAAGTAATAGATATAAAATTCTATACAAGACAGAATTTAGTTTAGTACGTCAGGACTAATCTATTTTTCCAAATAAAGGCATGAAGTAACTGTGTTTCATTCCCTAGAATCGGTTACAATATTCATTTCTTAAAATTTATTTGGTTATACCTTTAGTATGGGAGCCCTTTAGCGGCTTTTAAATTTTCTGTTGTCATTTTGGCGATGAATTAAACTGGTTATCGTAATTGCGTAAGCAAAAATCTTAGCGAGAAACGTCCGAGCTACTTCTGCGCCAAATTTTAAATTTAAACAAAGGATTTTATACTGAAGCTGCTCCATTTCTTTGGCACCATTTTTCTCAATTTTATTTTAATTATTTAAAAAAAAAAAAAAAAATGTTTACACGTTCACTTTTTTTTTTTCTTTTTTCTCAACATAAAAGAAAGATAATTACTTATTTATTTATTTTTGGCACATAAATAATAGAATATTTCGGCATATAGTTTTAATAATTTTAATAAGTCTTTTTATAGTCAAATTTATGTCACAAAGTTTGTTTACTTTCATAAATTTTCATTTCTGTTATTAAATTTAAGCCTTTACCGACCTGTTATATTTATTTTAATTTATTAGAACTTGACACCATTATTTAAGAACTTCAACTTTAAATTCCAGTAAATTTTAGAATGTTGATTTGAAATAATTTAAAATAAAATAAATTTCTTAATTAATTAATGACATAATTAATTAATCTAATAATTAATTTAATAGTATAATTAATTTAATAGTATATTAAATCATAATAAATACATGCAAGTTATTTTGTTTTATTTATTTGTTTATTTTTAAACATATGTGAAACAAGGGAAAATTTCATTATTTACGCATACATTATGATACATTTTCCCATATGAGAGTGTACAGGAGATTACTATTGTTGATTTTAAAAATTGTTCTAAAAATTAAATTAAAGAAAACTAATAAATAAATGGTAATAAATAAATGGGTTTCAAAGGTTCTACACACTAACAAGCAAACATGAAATGTGTCGTACGTTTTTAGTCTATTTTTAATAAAAGGAGGGCATAAAGTATTATTATTAGAAAGGTAAGGTTAATGTGGCTTGTAGAAAAAAAAAAAAAAAAAAAAATCTCATATGAGAACAGAAGGGCAGGTAAAAATACCTTTATATTTATTCACTCTTCTATTTTATATACGTGTAGCGACGTCATTTTTCAGGGCAATTTAAGTTGGGAAGACGTCTGATGCTGCCATCTGTTGTGTTAGATTGAAAATTATAATGCGTTTCGTGTTCGTTGCAGCTTCCAGGTCATCAATATTACCACTCATTGGGCGTGATGTAAAAAGACAAAGGATTTCCTAGCGATATGCATCGCCATGTTTAAAAAAAAAAAAAGCTAATCTCATTAAACTAATGTCGTCATTTTTTCTTATTGTATAATTGAACTCAGTCTACGAGCTTAAATATTGTCCATTTATAAATCTTATTTTACTTTTTATTTCATTTTGCACGCGCGCTTTTTATTTCCTAATACAAAATTATAAAAAAATTTTTTTTTCAATACTGTCGGTTTCGGAACTGATTATTATTAATTTTCTTTTCTTTTTCTTAATATATATATATATATATATATGTATATATAAAAGATTCTGATGAAATTCTGGAGAAGCTGAATTTAGTTTAGTACGGAGGACTATTTATTTATTTATTTATTTTATTTTTAAATTATAACATCACTTTCAAATTATTCAATTATATTTTCAATAAATTTTTGATTTCGATAAATGTCCAACTATCGTAAAACTGGTATCGTAAAAATCCGTAGATTGAGACTAATAGTCCTCAGTCCTTAAAAAAAAAAAAAGGTGCTAGTATTTTTTTCTTTTTCTTTGAGGATAGAGTAATTACTACTAAAACAAACTTTGTTTAGCGGAAATTTAGAATATATATATATAGTTCTATACTTCTTATTTACATGCTTATTTAAAAAAAATTATCGAAACTCGATCATTGGGCGATACTTAGTAAAATTTAAACACCGATTAAGAAATTCAGACATGGGAAAACAACAATGGTTTTCTAATAGACACTATATGTACTGTATCACGTGAAACATCATTTATGCAAAATACATCCCCAGTTTCATTAAAAAATCAGAAACTATTTAACGCTTTAGGATAAACTGACAACATTAATATCGCAAGCAATTTTCTAATTTAATTAGTAAATACCGAAATGCGTGAATGTTTGACGTCATTCGAGAATTACTAGAGGATTAGTTATTAATGGAAGATAAAAATTACTCCGAACTAAACAGGTTCATTTGCCGAAAAAAGTATCATTCAAATCAGGAAAAATTGTCATGTCTAGATAATATGATTCTTAAATTAAAACTGTATTTACAAAATAGTTTTCATCCCAATGTTTATGAATTCACTGAATTTTTAAAGCCACTACTTTTATATAACATCAATTAGAAAAATATTTAGCTAAAGAATCTTTTAAAATGATTGTAAAATTGTAAAATAAATTAATTGTACAACTTTATACACTCATGTCCAAAATTATTTTTAGATGCATAAATTCACAGATTTCTCTGAAACGGCGAATTATAATTTTATAATTTTTTCTGGAATGATACATAGCATTATGACACATAAATATAAAGGGAAAAAACAGCACTGCATAGGATATATAAATGTAGCATGAAAGGATAAAACTTATAATAAAATAGGACAAAGAGAGTTCAGAAAAAAAGGAATTAAAGAAGTAAAGAAGTAAAGTCTTACGAATTTAATACGGATTGGGATCTCCTCTAATTTGTATACACAAATCACAACGTGTTTTCATGTTGGCAATGACATTGTTAACTACAGTTTGGGAAATTAAGCTCTACTCTTCCAGCAATGCTGTCTTAAGAGCATTTAAAATCTATCGAGTTAAAATCAGGAGACTTTCAATTACGTTTTTATTCTTTCATTTTTTTTCAATGACTTTGGCAATGATATTGTTAACTACAGTTTGTTTGTGGAGTTAAGCTGAACTCTTCCAGCAATGTTTTCTTCAGAGCATTTACATCTCTAGGAGGAGGTTGACGTGAAATTGCTTTTCCGAGGTTTATCGGGTTAAAATCAGGAGACTTTGCAATTACGTTTTCCTTCTTTCATTTTTTTTTTCAATGACATTGTTAACTACAGTTTGTGGAATTAAGCTCAACTCTTCCAGCAATGTTGTCTTCAGAGCATTTACATCTATAGGAGAAGGATGTCTACGTGAAATTGCTCTTCCGAGGTCTATAGGGTTAAAATCAGGAGACTTTCCAATGTCGTTTTTATTCTTTCATTTTTTTTTTCAATGACTTTGGCAATGACATTGTTAACTACAATTTGTTTGTGGAGTTAGACTGAACTCTTCCAGCAATGTTTTCTTCAGCGCATTTACATCTCTAGGAGGAGGATGACGTGAAATTGCTTTTCCGAGGTCTATCGGGTTAAAATCAGAAGACTTTGAAATTACGTTTTTATTCTTTCATTTTTTTTTTCAATGACATTGTTAACTACAGCTTGTGGAATTAAGCTCAACTCTTCCAGCAATGTTGTCTTCAGAGCGTTTATATCTCTAGGAGAAGGATGACGTGAAATTGCTCTTCCGAGGTCTGTCGGGTTAAAATCTGGAGACTTTGCTATGACGTTTTTTTTCCTTCATTTTTTTTTTCAATGACTTTGGTAATAACATTGTTAACTACAGTTTGAGAAATTAAGCTCAATTCTTCCAGCAATGATGTCTTCAGAGCATTTACATCTCTAAGAAGAGGATGACCTGAAATTGGTCTTCCGAGGTCTATTGTTTAAAATCAGGACACTTTGCTGGCCACTGTATTTTCTCCATATCTTTGCTTTCAAAGATTTCTTAACGTGGTTTGCTTGATAGAACATAAATAAAAAATCATACCAATATGCACCTTTGAAAAGTCTTGTATTAGGTTCTAAGATCTCATTGCTTTATCTCTTGGAGATTACAGATCCGCTGTTGAAAGCGTGTAAGTCATTATTCATCCCTGTACCATCACACCGCCACTACAGAAACGGTCACATTCCTTAATGTTTTAGGAATAATTTCGTGTTCCTGACTGCAATTATATATGATATGTAGTGCTCTTAATTGTTTTTCCTTTTTATTTATGTTCCATAATATTATGTATCATTCCAGAAAAAAAAATCATAAAAATTTAGTTTACAGTGTCTGAGAATTCCGTGAATTTACGCATTTAAATGTAATTTTGGACATGAGTGTACAATATTTGATAAATTTAATCTTTCAAATTTTTCTCGAGTTCTTAAAATTATTTCACTTGAGTTTTTTTTTTATGGTTATTTAGAAATTTTTCATTACACACAACTTCCACATGCATCTCAATCACTTACTTCGAAATCTCGATTTTGTCCCTTTAATAAAAATAAAATCTCTTTTCGTTTAAAGTATATTTCTACAAAGATTTTGATAAAGAGACTATAATGATAATTTGATAAACACGTAAATTGAATTTAAATCGAATAAATTGAATAAATTGCATTATGTAGTAGCAATCTTTAACAAAATATTTAGCTGAAGAAACTCTTATAAAGACACTAAAATTTAAAAAGAAAGTTATTTTATACTTAATACAATTTTCAATAAATTTATCTTTCAAATGTTTTTGAAGTTATTATTAAAATTCTTTCATTTCAGTTTGTTTCACGTTTTATTACAAACTTTCCGTTATACAAAATTTTACACAAGTATCCCAATCACTTAACTTCTTAACCTTAATTTTATCCCTTAATAACATAAAATGTTCTCGTTTACAAAAGAAAATATTTGATAATGAGACAATAATGGAATCAAGTAAATATATAAATTTAATTTGAATCGAATAAATTGAATTTTGAGGATTTCTTGTAAAATTGTTTATTTTAGATGTTAAGAGAGGTTATCTTGGAGGAAACATAAATAAATTGCTACAATTATTTGAAAAATATTGTATGTATGTATGTTAGAAATATCAATTATGAATTTAAAAAAAACATTTATATTATATCTATACATATTTTACACAATAACATGAGCTAATTTTTAAAAATAACTTAAACGTGATTTTTTATGAGTTTGAAAAACATTGTTGTAAACAGCAATATCTTTAATCCTAAATGAAAATAAATGTGTATTTACTTACATATTAAAGTACTGAATACTCAAAACGGATGTAAATATATATACATATATATATATAATTATTTTATTAGACACAAAAATGTAATATAATAAAGCAAGGAAATAATTCATTAGGAATAAATTAGGAAATTTTTTTTAAATATAATTCAATAAGAGGTATAGAAACATGAGCCCTAAAAACACATCTACTCCACATGACATTCTCAGGATATCTTTTGGAATAAAAGATGTCCATGGTACATTTTAAGGATGTACTATGGTGAAGTGTGTTGTTAGGGAAAGTTTATCGGTGAATTTTTTTCAGTTAATATAACTTTCTAAACATTTATCTACCGATGATATTTTGAAATACCATAAGGTTCTTAATCGTATAAAATCGAATTTAAAGAAGAAATGACGAATATACTTATATGGATCCAAGTGTATACATGTATACATTTCCATAGTTGCCAGCTTTTAAGTTCTTCTTAAAAAATTACCACCATTATTATCTGATAGTATTTTCCAATACAATTAACTGCAAATAATTTCTTGAAAACTGTTAATAATATCTCGCTTTGAAATAAGCAGCAATACATCTTTTATAAAATTAAAAATTTCGCATTTTTTTTTTCTTTTTACTTCATCGGAGGACATTATACATTCTATGAAATCGTTTATATTATTTAAAATTTGTGTTTAGGAATTAAAAATATTTTAATACATTTTATGATTTATTTTCACATAATAATAATAATAAAATTGTAACCTATATTAATGAAAAGTGACTTTTGTATGTAAATTTGTCAGAAACAAAAAAATTTGGGATAGCTTGGCGTTTCACGCACCATGAAAGCCGTAAATGATTTAAGAAATTTTTTTGTCTGTATGTGGGTCGTTGTGTTTTTAACTAACTTAATAATATATATCGGAAAAAAAAAAAAAAAAAAAAAAAAAAAAAAAGATTGAATTTAGAGTATGGGTAAAAAACGCATGCGCATGCGCATGCGCCATAAAGCTTTTGTCAGTAAAACGCATTGAAAGGGAAAAAAAGTGCGTTATGTTTACGCAGACGGTATTTTTCCTCATTCCTGAAAGTTCTTTTTTAAATTTAGCTGTCACTGTTTTTAAATTTAGCTGTCACTTTGAAAGTAGACTGTTTTGTATATAAAATATACAGGGTGATCGGTTTAAAAGAGTACCCGTTGGTTCTTCTTATTACCCTTAAGTATGACTGATGTGACGACTATTCTAACACTGAACTATAATTGTTTGAACCTTGTTTAAGTGTGGGAGACAATTTCCAACACTGTTGGACTATTACAACTTTATTTGTGAGGTAAAACAGAAATGGAGACACAATTTTTTTAATCCTATGATAATTTTACTTATGAAAAACAAAATTTAATTAAAAATTTTTACATTATCATTCCTACATTAAATTTACATTATCATTATCATTTTTTTTACATTATCATTTCATACGCTTTTCCAGAGAAGCCCTGCAAACATTGATGAATAACTGAAGAAATCTCGTCAATAACACCAACAATGCTGCGAAGTGTGTCAAAAACCTGGTTCGACGGGTTCATGTTTGCATTCAAAATGGTAGCGAACATTTTCAACATTTTCTGAGAGGAATGATAATGTAAAAAAATGGAATTAAATTATGTTTTTCAAAAATAAAATTATTACAGTGTTAAAAAAATATGTGCGTCTCCATTTCTGTTTTACCTCACAAGTAAAGTTGTAACAGTCCAACAGTGTTAAAAATTGCCTCACAAACTTAAAGAAAGTTCAAACAATCATACTTCAATGTTAGAATAGTTGCCCCATCCGTCAGATTTAAGGGTTATAAGAAAAGCCCACGGGTACTCTTATAAACTGATCACCCTGTATTTTATCGCAAGCAATGATGATTCCCAATGAAAAAAAAAAAATCTTTTTAATTTAATTATTTTGTGCTTTTAAATTATTTTTGCAAAATGCTTATAACTGCTATATTTATTTCTATAAATTAAAAGTAACAATTGTATGAATTATCTGGAATAATAATAATAATAATAATAATAAACCCATAAAATTCTGCTTACCTTCTTTGTAAGATGAATTTAATTTAGTACGACAGAACTTATTTTAATCTATTCTTCCATATAAAGGCATGTAGAAAATACGTTTCATTCCTTAGCATCACTGACTATATCCATTTCTTAAAATTCATTAGTACAGTACCCTCTTGCTGACATTTAAATTTTTGTTCCATTTTGGCGATGAATTAAAACGGCTATCGCAGTTACGTTAGAAAAGACCTCGGAGAGAAACGACCGAGCTACTCCTGTGCCAAATTTCAAATTTCTCCAATTGGGGCTACTAAAGCTATTCCAAATATATAATTATTTTCTCTATTTTATAGCGCACATATATTAAGTGATTCCATGTTATCAATATTGGATTCAAATATCGTAATATATTCAGCATTTGACAAAAATTGAATGGAGAAAAAACTAATATATTTTCGATGCAGTTGAATATAGCAGAAAAAGTACAGCTTTAGTATAGAACCCTCTTTGCGATTTATCTTTTACTAGCTTGTGTACCCGTTTTTCGAAACGCAAATGCCAATAGAAAAAACTATGTTTTTTTTTCTTGAGCTTTGAGAAAATTTATGTTCAAATCAGTGCACAAACAATTATGCAAATTAATATATGTACACCCGCGACAAAAAGATAGGTACAAAGGGTTTTTTCTTTGATTTTTCATAAAATAACGTTATCTAAATTGTGCTTATCATTTATTATTATCATAAAATAATATGTATTCCCATATATATTCCCGGACTTATTTTTGTTTTAAGACTAAATTAGAAAAGTTTTAAAACTAAAATTTTTCTAATTTAAGACTACACACCGCGACAAAAAGATAGGAACAAAGGTTTTTTTTTTGAATATGTTTATTTTGAATATGAATATTTTGAATATGATTCAAATATTTAATATGCTTTTTATATGATAATATTTTGTTATGATAATAAATGATCAGCACAATAAACAATATAAAACATCACTTACAGTTTATCAAAATTTATGGATTACGTTAATTTATGGATTGACGTTAATTTTTCATTACATGATACTGTAAAAATTTAATTACTGAAGCGAATTGTACGGAATTTTGATAAACTGTATAAGTGATTTTTCATATTGTTTGTATGCCTCTTAGAATGTCATTATGCTCTGTCTATCGGTTTTGGAAGTTGTATATGATACCGGTGAGCGTTGAAATACGGTACAGCGGCACCTATCGGGTGAAAATGGCGATTTTTTTTTTTTTTTTTTTACATATTTGATTTGCACATGTTCTGAAACGTGTAGATACCCAATTTCACTGGAATATTCCCAGTAGTTTACTCTCCAGCACACTTTGAACACTTGCAGTTTATTCATGGCTATCCTGTAGAAACTCTGGAAAGTTTTTTTTTTTTTTTTTTTTTCTTTCAAAACCAAACTGAAATAATTAAAGGGAAAATAAAGAGAGATTTATATAAAATTATTATGCACTGTGTTATTTTAAATTCATCAGAAATGCAAAATATTTGCAATTTCGCTAATAAAGCAGAAACATTTTAACGCTTTAAGCTACAATGATGAGATTAATATCGCAAGCGGTTGTCTAAAGTAATTAATAGATATAAGCGCGGGTGAATGTTTGACGTCATTCGGGAATTATTAGAGGATTAGTTAGTAATGGAAACTAAAAGTTATTCTGAACTAAAGCGCTTCATTTGCGGAATAAAGTATCATTTAAATAAGTAAAAATGGCGATGCCTAGTTAACAAATCATCCCTTAAGGTGGTTCTTAAATCAAAATCCCAAACACGAAATTAATTTTCATCCGCACATTCGTGAATTTCACTGAATTTTATTACGATCCCGCTTTTTATATTACATGATTATTTAGAAGGATATTTAGCCTGAAGAAGCTTTTATAACTATAGTAAAATTTGAAACATTAATTGTACAGCTTTATACCCAATACAAATATTCGATAAATTTATATTTGAAATAGAGTTCAAGTGTTCCTTGAGATTTTTTCATTTCAGTTTAATTTACGGTTTGTTTTAAAATTTTTATTACACTTTCAACTTTACTCATTTATTCGAATCACTTAACTTCCTAACCTTAATTTTAACCCTAAGTAACATGAATGTACCTTCGTTTGAAAGATAAAATGATTGATGTAAGACAATAATGGAATCCAGTAAGTGCATAATTTAATTTGAATCGAACAAATTACTTTTTGAGGACTTCTTGTTATAATGTTTGCTTTAGTTGTTAAGAGATTCTTTAAAAATAATTTATTTATTTAGAGCAATGTTTATATTAAGAGTAGAAATGATTAGTTTAAATGTTAAAGCTTGATTATTAAATAATTCTCTCAGATTAAAGATAAAATAAGTTATTGAATTACAAATTTGTGAAATACATTTTAAAGAAAGCATTTGCGGAATATATATATATATATATAACTGCAGGAAACTATTATGTTGTGCCCATCACAAAACTTTCTTCAATATTATTCTATGTGACTATACCACCTACTGAGTAACATGAATAAAAATTCAAACGACATGGTTTATTTCGTAACATTTTACCAATAGTTGTTGGAATAAATAGTCATCTTCAAATCTCGGAGAAAAGGTAATGGTAACGCCATCTGTTAAGTGATATGCATTCAAATTTAATAAACATAGTTTTTCATAATACCCTGTCCAGGGGCGTAGGAAAGGGAGGGACTCATGGGGCTCAAGCCTTCCTCCCGTCGTATTAATTATTACGAAGTATACTTCTAATGCGAAATAAAAGAATCACCAAATTAAAGCCAAAATTAATGTGTTATAAATTCTCATAATCTATATAATATTTCTCTAACGTGGACCAGTTTCAATTATTTTTTGTCGAAACGATACGATAGTGGTGTAATTAATAAAATACGCAGGGATAAAGAATAATATTTATATATGGACAATATTTAAGCACGCGGACTCAGCTCAATGAACTAATAAAAAAAATGACGACATTTGTCTGATGAGATTATTTTACGGGAAAATGTATTTTTAACAGTTGCTTCTTCAGAATCTTTGCAAACGTCATTTTAAACCTAGCAATACTTTAAAGATATATACGGATACAGAATATGGATTTTTGTGTCATAAATTGACTAAAAAACACAATCACAAAAAATAATTAAAATAGGAATTATTTTATTTTATTTTATTTTATTAAAAAAAGAATTAATAAAAAGTCATCGCCAACATGACGACAAAAATTTAAAAGGCGTCGTGGGAGTCCTATATTGAAATTGTACTGCCTGTGAAAGTATGAAAATTAGGTCGTGAACCATGAATTTTATTTGGAAACCTTGAATGATTTTGGTTTCACTATTGTACAATATTAATTTGGTTTTAATAATAATTTGGCTTCTGGCGAATTAAATTTTTAATTAGGTGGTGAAATTGGTATAACATTTATGAGTTTCAAATTTTAAAGGTGAATAAGAAAAGAAATAAAGTGCGAAAATTTTGCACGGGTTTGCTAGTTGTTAATATTTTATAATTAATACTAATAATTAGTGAACACTAATTAACATCTAATTAGTAACTGATTTTGTTAAGATTAATTTTGAGTAATTTTCAAAATGAAGTTTCTTGAGCCCCTCCCATAATTTTTGAATTGCTACGCCCTTGCCCTTGTCACCTGTCAGGTTTTTGTGCTTTTATTCACGAAAGAACCTCACATATTAACATCCTTTAAATAGAGGAAATTTGCGGCATATGTCAAATTACAGTACATGACTACGAAGATATATATGTCAAAATCAAATCTGTATCAATTCATGTCATTAAATATACTTTCGACGAATTTCGACCATTTCTTCGTGAGATACAGCGCTAAAAATTTCTGATCACACACAGACATACATTTTCAAAAAATAGTCAAATCATGTTTAGGATATTTCAAAATGTGTAAATCCATCCAAAATCAGAAATGGAAAATTTTCACAAATGCAATACTTTCTTTATTATTCATATAAAACAAAATAAAGCAATTTAGTTACATCTATTCTTAAGCTGCACGGTAACATGAGCTCACAGTTTTACTTTCTTCGATATTTATAGGAAAGTATTGATTTTTTAAAAATCTTTGACTTCAGGTTTTTGAAAGTTTTATACATTTTAATAAATCCTGAAAGTGTTTTATCATTTTTGGAATGTTTTACTGAGTGTGACAAAAGAAAAAAAAAATAGCAATTCTAGCACAAAACCTAATGCACAAAATTTCATGTTTTTTGCCTGTGGTGTATGCTACAATATTCAAAGACAATCTAAACAAGGCCAATGGTAGAAATTCTGAAGGTTCTATTTGCTATTTTAGTGTGTGTTATCCTGTTATCCTTCCAAGGGTTGGTCAAGCAACTTCCGGTCGAGCATCATTCGGCTGGAGATTGCTTCCCCACGTGACCTCACGTTAAAGCTAAGTCGCAAATGCCGCGTCATTAACAATATATATATATATATATATTAGCAATGTCAATTGCTTGAAGCAACGAGGCCGAAAAATACAACCAGTCCATGATCTCAGGGACACCTGTATATGAAGCTTGCCGCCCCAAAAGTTCAAAAATCGGCCGGTGACATTCCCATACACTTTGCGCTGCTTATTTTGTATATACTTTGCTGACAATTATTATTATGTTCCATTCAGTTTTTAAACAATTTTTCTTTACAAATTATTTTATTGTACAAATTATTTTCTCTGTTAAGATATAAAAACATAATCAGTTTTTACTTGATGTCGTTTTATTCCTGAGTAAAATCAAAGTATATTCATACCAAACAGATCAGTTCCCAAGTGTTCGACAAGAATAATCATTTGATTAAACATATAAATAAATCTAATAAAAATTATCCTTAATTAAATTGGGATTTAGAATCATTTTTACTTTGCTAGCAACGTTTACTTTTATTGTTAAGGGAGACAATTTAAAAATAATTTCTGTGTGTTCTTTAGCGATTAATGTTAGATTAATGCTTTTTTTTTCTATTATTTTTCTATACTTAAATTAAATCTACATTACATCAAATTAAATAATAAAAAAGATATTTGATTTATACTTGGTAAAATATACACGCAGTGATATTTTACAAACATGTTATATATTGAAAATAATTAATGCTCTTTGTAAATTTGATTGAGAAGAAATAAAAATGGATTAAAAAAATATTTAAACTGATAAATAGTTAAAAAAAAAAAAAAAAAAAGTTAGAAATTTATAAAATTCAGTTGCAAAAACAGTTGTTTTTGTCTGTCGTTTTTTCTCTGCACACTAGAGTTAATTAAACCAGGACGTACGGCTTAAAGAGGATTTCGAACCACTTCGAATATCCATAATTAAATCGGGACTTGAACATGGCACCTGGCAACTGAATACAAGAGTTCCAATAATTCTGCCACCAGATGGACTGACAGGAGAAACGATATTAATTATTTCTTAAAATACAGTGGACCTGACCTTACAGTGGAAACTAATTTGTTTAATTTATTAATTAATTAAATTTTTTGTTCTTAATATTTTTTTTTATCTGTTGTCAGTGTCACTTTTTGTACCGTAGGCCAATTTCTTAAAATCTGTAGTCAGGATTACAAGAGACCCGCCTTTTTTCCCCCTGACTTTTCCACCAGGTTATTCATACAGTAATTTTTAGTTTAATCGATTGTGGAAACCACTAAAACCTACTATAAAAAACTTGTGGAGAAAAGTCAGAAAAAAAAATGAATACCGTACTGGTTCTAGTGATCTTAACGCAGTCTCTAGGTTTGCAGATTACAGACCTCGGACGAATATAAATGTCGACCAACATAAATTTAGACGAAGCTTTTGCAAATATCTCGTCGACTTTTCCTCTGAAAGCCGACCTATTTTAAACCTCTATCGCTTTTAATTCATGATGACATCCAGGGCAATGCAACATGCGTTAATATGTTCTTAACACATTTAACCTTTCAAATCTTCCTTTACTGCTCAGCATTTTTCCTCTCTGTTTCACCTTTCCTCTTTTAATAATCCGGTAAAATCCGTCATGGCTGTGTCCTCCATGTCACCATTCAATTTATACCTCTGGAGGATCACCGAAGCGTGGGAGCTATTCCGACCATGGATGATCAAAATTGTGATGGCATGTCTCCAGACCACTCCTAGGGGGTGAGTTCCAGATCGTCGCCAATCACCCATTGCGTAGCACTATACGTAAAACCCAACCCAACCCAACCACTGCCATCAGAGTCCCTCTCTAAAGGTTGAAATCGCTCAAAACCGCTACATAGTGGTGAGCGGCCACCTTCCACCTTAGAATCTTAGAATCAACCAACCATCACATCCTATTTATATTTCTGGGGGGGGGGGGGGGGGTTGTCACCGAAGCGGGGGAGCCATCCCTCTGTGAAAGATCAAAATTGTGATGGCATGTCTTCGGACTGTTTTATGAGTGTGTCACAGACCTTCGCAAATTTTTAATAGCGTATAGCACTAGTGCGATAGAAAACATACTCACACAATCTTTTAATATTCTCATCACTTTAATTTTTGGACATTCATTACTCGTGTCTCATTCATTTGTTTAATTTCTCGCAACGTTGTCTGCAACGTTAAGTATTTATTGATTTCATACTGCTGTTTCATAATTACAGTTTGTAATTTTACTTTGTACTTGAATATGAATATGTTTGACAAAGCATATTTTTAAACATTATAAAAATTAATTTTTATTTCTTAGAAGAATAGCTGTGAATGTTTTGAGGATAATTTTGTGAATTCAAAGGCAATAGAAAGTGAAGAAAAAGAAAGCTTCCCATACTAACCTGCTACTAACTACTTGCGAAATAGAAAAACAATTTTCGATCAAAGATGCTATTCATGTAGACTTAACACATGTAGTTCCCCTCTGTTGACACTAGTGGTGCTACTATATTTCCGGTTCGCGTTTTAGCTTCACTGTATCTGTATAATAATCTGTGGTGTGTGTTATCCTTCCAAGCTGTTTGAGGGTTGGTCAAGCAACTTCCGGTCGAGCATCATTCGGCTGGAGATTGCTTTCCCCGTGACCTCCTGTCAATGCTAAGTCGCAAATGCCGCGTTATTAAAAAAAAAAAAAAAAAAAATTAGCAATGCCAATTGCTGGAAGCAACGAGGCTGAAAAATACAACCAGCCCATAAACTCAGGGAAATTTTTCTTTGCAAATTATTTTATTACACAAATTATTTTCTGCGTTAAGATATAAAAACGTAATCAGTTTTTTCTTGATGTCGTTTTATCGCTGAGTGAAATCAAAGTACATTCATACCAAACAGATCAGTTCCCGAGTGTTCGACAAGAATAATCATTTGATTAAACAGATAAATAAATCTAATTAGAATTATCCTTAATTAAATTGTGATTTAGAATTATTTTTACTTTGCTAGCAACGTTTACTTTTATTGTTAAGGGAGACAATTTAAAAATAATTTCTGTGTGTACTTTATCGATTAATGTTAGATTAATGCTTTTTTTTTTTCTATTATTTTTCTATACTTAAATTAAATCTACATTACATCAAATTAAATAATAAAAAAGATATTTGATTTATACTTGGTAAAATATACACGCAGTGATATTTTACAAACATGTTATATATTGAAAATAATTAATGCTCTTTGTAAATTTGATTGAAAGGAAATAAAAATGAATTAAAAGAATATTTAAACTGATAAATAGTAAAAAAAAAAAAAAAAAAAGGTTAAAATTTATAAAATTCAGTTGCAAAGACAGTTGTTTTTTCTGTCGTTTTTTCTCTGCACACTATAGAGTTATTTAAACCAGGACGTACATCTTAAAGAGGATTTCGAACCACTTCGAATAGCCATAATTAAATTGGGACTTGAACATGGCACCTGGCAACCGAATACAAGAGTTCTAATAATTTTGCCACCAGATGGACTGACTGGAGAAACGACCTTAATTATTTCTTAAAATACAGCAGAGCTGACCTTGCAGTAGAAACTAATTTAATTACTTAATTTTTTTGTTCTTAATATATATATATATATATTTATCTGATGTCACTTTTTGTACCATAGGCCAATTTCTTAAAGTCAGGATTACTAAGGACCCGCCTTTTTTTCCCCTGACTTTTCTACTAGGTTATTCATACAGTAATTTTTAGTTTAATCGATTGTGGAAACCACTAAAGCCTACTATAAAAAACTTGTGGAGAAGAGTCAGAGAAAAAATGAATACCGTACTGATTCTACTAATCTTAACGCAGTTTCTAAGTTTGTAGATGACAGACCTTGAATGAATATAAATGTCGACCAACTTAAATTTAGACGAAACTTTTGCAAATATCTCGTATACTTTTCCTCTTAAAACCGACCTACTTTAAACCTCTATCGCTTTTAATTCATGATGACATCCAGGGCAATACAATTAATTAATTTAGCTTTTAAGCCTAATATGTTTTAATATGTACTTAACATTAGTAGTGTAAAAAGGGTGATTCACCGACACGGTGGAGGCGCGGAGGCGCGCTGAGGCGCGCGCGCCACCACCCTGTTGGAGAGCGCCTCCGCGCCTCCACCGTGTCGGTGAATACACCCTTTTTACACTACTTAGTCATCATCTTGGACGAGGGTGTGTTGCCACCGGAAGAATAGAAACTTTTAGAGCGTTGCCACCGGAAGAATAGAAACTTTTAGAGCGTTGCCACCGGAAGAATAGAAACTTTTGGTATCATCTTGGATGAGGTTTTGTGGTGGCATCTATAGGGAATTTTGAGGAGTTAGATTTATTTTCATTAATTTCGGACTTAGTATTTTTTCACAATTTCGGGGACTTCAAAATTTTTTCGAAGTTAGATTTATTTTCTTAAATTTTGGACTTAGTAATTTTTTCGAATTTTTTGCAGGGGGATTAGAAAACGTCACGATCTTTTGGGACTTTAATATTTAGGTGTTGCCACCGGAAGAATAGAAACTTTTGAAGAGTTGTCATTCGCGGATTATAAATTGATTACAGAATTAAATAGAAATTTTCCTATGTATTTCAGTGAATTTGACAAAATAAAACAAAGGGTTGGTGAGTACTATATAATTAAAAACAGGGTATAGACATTAAAATTTAGATGTTGCCATTGGAAGAGTATAAATAATTTCCGGTGGGACTTAACATTTTCGACTGAATGAAACAATGAATGACTGAAGTTAATTAACATCAGTAACAATTTATGAGTATTTTAGAAACTTAGCATTTTTAGAGATTAAAAATATATTGTGTTAAGATAATAAATAAGGAATTTAAATAGGAGTTCAAACTTTTAGTGACATCATTACAAATTTATATTACGAAATTTTTACAGAATTAAATAGAAATTATCGTATTTTGAGGATAAGTGTCATCAGTGGATTAACACACAGATTTAAAAACAAAACAATAATAAATAATTTAAAACACATATTTTTCAATAATGAATGTCATACAATTATATGTATAATTAATTATTTTAAAACAAAAACGATACGCATAAATTTAAAAACATTAATAAATAATTTAAAACACATATTTTTTAATAATGAATATCATGTAATTATACGTATAATTAGTTATTTTAAAACAAAAACGACATTATAAGCAATAAAGTTGTTTAAACTAAATAAGTTTCACTTTTAAAATTTCTTTAAACTCTAACTTATAAATACTATTAATACAATCGTTAAAATTGAACGGTGAAACAAAGGTAGATGAATTTAACGAATGGTATAGACTTTGATCTTAATATCTGCGCATTACCATTCGGAGATTATAAATTTATTACAGAATAAATAGAAATTTGCCTATGTACTTCATGGAAGTTGACAAAATAAAACAAAGGGTTCGTGAGTATTATATAATTAAAAACATTGAATGTGAATGGTATAGACTTCGATATTAAAATTTGGGTGTTATCATTGGAAGAGTATAAATAATTTATATGTTATAAATTAAACTGAATACAATAAAAATTATTTAAATTAAACTAAATATAATAAAAATTATATAAATTAAACTTTATATTCTCACTAAATAAGTTTCACACTTATTTAAACTCTAACTTACAATCGTTAAAAATTGAACACATGCACTTTAAAAAATGACTATCATATAAATTAAAAAAAAAAAATTACTATCATATAATAATATTAATTAAAAAAATGCATACAAAGATATATAGTAAAATTATAAATTAAAAAAAAAAAAAAAAAAAAAAAAAAAAATACTATCATATAATAATATTAATTAAAAAAAAATTACTATTATATAATAATATAAATTAAAAAAATTACTTTCATATAATAATATTAATTAAAAAATGCATACAAAAATATACAGTAAAGTTATAAAATAAATAAATAAATAAAAAATAAAATAAATAAAAATAAAAATAAAATAAAAATGACTATCCTATAATAATATTAATTTAAAAATACATACAATGTTTAAAATCAACAATTAAATTTTATATACATTATAATTAACTAAACTTTATGCTGTTACTATTAAATAAATTTATCCTAACACGAAAACTTTACATAAATTTTATAAGCAAAAAAGCTATAAGTACATGAATATGTTATTTAAATTAAACATTATATTGATACTACACAAATATTATTTAACATTTATTCGAGTTTAACGCTGTAATATAATTTATACTGTCTTGAATGAAACAGGTAAATACTTTTAAACTTGAACTAATAAAAATAAGTTCTTTTTATAAAATAATTGATATAAACTATAATAATAAAAAGGATTAGTTATATTTAAAAACTATCAGTTACTAAAAGTTATTTTATATTAAACATTTCGAAATAAATTGCATAAAAATTCAATGCATCATTTTAAATGAAAATAAACAGTTTCCTTAAAAAACAGATAATACGGAATATTCCATGAGTCAGTTATCACCTGCAACGGAAAACCCCTACAGCTGATGAATCATATGTTATATACGCTGGCGAGCCATGCCTATTAGTAATCCACACTATCTCATATAAAGATTAAGTTAAAATCATTAAAACAATACAGCGAATAATTTGGAAAATGCAATAATTTTTTCACAAAGCATATCATACAATGAGTTTAAACGATTATCACCTATCTATCACTTAAACGGTATTGAAATAAATAAATACATATAAAAGTAAGTTATAGTTAAAAAATAAAAATTTCGTTTGTGAAAGGAGTTTTATATATTGCAAAAATTAGTTTTACTCAAATAATTTCTAAACATACACAAGTTAAATGGAAACTTTTCTAGGTTTCATTTAAGCAATAATTTTCCATGTGTGAAAGTAGTTTTATTTATGCAAAATTTAGTTTTATATAAACAAAAAAATTTATAGTGTAACAATAAAAATAGTTTATAGTATAACAATAAAAAATTCCTTATAAATAAATACCAATAAAAAATATTTTTTAAATTAATTTCTCTCTCTTCAATAAAACAATAAAACAATAAAAATTTCTTATATAACTTTCGTAAAGTTTTAATAAAATTTCTATTATAAACAAATTTTTTTATGATATAAACAAATAATTTTATTAGAATATACATATTAAGTTTATTAAATTATCAAATAGTAATAATAAATTATAAAACTTACTTAAAATTGAAGAAATTTCCCTTAGCGAAGTGCAACCTTCAATCTTCCACACAAATGCGAGAAACTGTTTTATCGCTAGACGATGACTCATACAGATAAGAATGTTGATTCATACCTATCTTAGTAGAATGTTGTTAAAGTTCTGTGTTTTTACAATAATATAAAATAGTTTATAGAGATCATTTATTTAATATCAGTTGTAAACTACATTTAAATAATGCAATAAGAGTTGAACTCTGCAATTAAAATATTGAAATATTTTTAATATTTTTAATTTAATTTGACTTTTTTTAATTATGCTAAGAAAATAATAAGATCAAAACAGAATTATTTTACGATAAGTCGCGCTTTTTATATTTAATAAACAAAGATTTAATAAAATGTAACTATAATTTTTAATGAAAGGTTTTAAAATCACTTAATAGGATAAAATTAAAAACATAAATCTTATTGTTTTAGTAATTATTTTCTCTAGTTATAAAACTAAGTAATAAACTATCTATAAATAATCATATAGCAAGCGAGATTTTTGTATAATAACTATATATTATTTTAATATATACATTACATCGCAGGGTAAAATTTTCAACTTATTTATACGGATTGAAGTAATAAAACTTAATCATTTGCATAACCGCTAAATTTTATAAGTTGGATATATGATTTAAAATACTAAACAATAATCCTTGTGAGAGAATTGGGATAACACTTTCACAGAAAGAAATTGTCCTTTACAATAAGATTTGCTTAGAATATCTAAGTGAAAATAACTTACCGTGAGGTCAGTGAGTCATGCAGTTGTATTCGAATTTATTGTTTTTAGTTAATGAAACTTCTAATGAGAGAATTATTTTTTACTAGCATATAAATGTACATTTTTATATTATTCCTATATAGATAAAATTTTAAATAATTCATTAAGTGTTAAACTTTGCATTTAATCGATTAAATAAAGTTTTCCTAAAATATAAGAGTAATTTTTTAATGAATGGTTTTGAAATCACTTTAACTTTATAAGAAAAAAAAAGTAAAAAGAGGTTTTAAAATTACTTAATAGGATAAAATTAAAAATCTTATTGTTTTTAGCAATTATTTTATCTAGTTGTAAACTATATATTATTTTAATATATGCCTTATAGTTAAGTCAGTTTTAGAGAAAACCAAGAAAAAATCCCAACGCGCAGGTTGATGAGTTGGAATATTCTATTATACTTAAAGAATCCAGGTACGGAAAAACCGAAATACAATACGCGGAAAAACAGGCGGGATTTTCGGCTAAAACTCCTAAGCAGTGGACGGTAAACATAACACACCGTGAAACAACCTACTCCCACGACAGCCAAACTAAGAATGAAGGGAAACGTTGAGTTGTAACACCTTATCTACTAGAGATAAGGGGGGAATTCCCAGAAAAGCTGAGTCACCCCTGTGGATCTTACGAGAAAGTTCGTGAAGGATCGGTGACGAGTTTGAATAATTTGCATAACCGCTAAATATAAGTATTTTAGTAGTGATAAATTTATTTCATAATCGATAACTCATTTATACATAATCAGGTTCACACATTATATAAAACAATACTATATTTAAAAAGTTTTACTATACAATAGACATTCCCATATGGATATTCATAAGGCTTAAGACCAATTAATAAAACGAGGGTCCTATAAGCGAAATGCATGAGAGTCTTTCTAAGGAATCCTAATCTGTATTGAAGTCAGTTTTAGTGAAAACCAAGAAAAACTACAAACGGGTAGATTGATAAGCCGAATTTGAACCTAGCATTACACATAGATTCGTTTAGTCTTCCAAAATCCTTGTAACATCATGTTTATGAACTTTATAAGAAAATGCTTAATAGGGTTTGCATGCGTTAGCTATATTAAACATCTATTAGATGTAATTTTTTTTTCACTATATATTGTTTAGCTATATTTATATACCATGCAATGTATAATATTTCCCAGAGTAAAAGTTTAAACTGAGTTACTAATCATCAACATAAGTGTTAAATTGAATACATAAGACAGTATATGAATAAACAGTTAGTAATGTGAAAATGCTGATTTGTAAAACTTTTTGAAAGTAGTAACTTATAAATTTATACTTATGCACACACATGGTTAAGAAACTTATATAAAACAATACTATGATTAAAAAAAATTTTCAGTATACAATAAAATAAATCGTAATAGATATTCATTTAGTAATTTAATGATTTAATGCTTTCATTAAAAGATTAAAATTACTAGATTTCAGTTTTTGTTTAATATTTTATGTAAATAGTAATAATCTTTCACTAATAATATATTTCAATAGGTATAGGTTTAAAAAAATGTTTTAAAGTTTCACTTACCTGAAAACACGTCCTACTCCAACGGCTGCCTTGAGAGAAATGAACGATAAGGAGAGTTCTTATCAGCGACGCGAAGTCACGTGATTAGGGTGACGTCACGAGTGATGTGATTGGCTATGCTCAGTCACGTGGTGAGTCTCCTCACGAGTTATCTGATTGGCTACCTCTGGTCACGTGACGAGAGTCTTAACTTATCAGAGATTGCTTATCAGCGATCACGGTTCATTCTACCATTTGATTTCGTGTGTGTTGGTTGTCTCGTCATGTCTGCAGTGAGTTTTATGGAAAACGGACTGAATGTCTACTATGTTTCAAACTTCATCGAAAAGGAACAAGCAGATCGGTATTTTGCCGAGTTAAAAACTTTACCTTTCTACACGCCAACGTTTAGAATTCATGGAAAAAGTATTAAACCTAAAAGGCAAGTTCTAGGATACGGCGATTCGACTTTAAGTTATGCCTTCAGCGGAACCCATGTGCCTGCTAATCCTTGGACACGTCTGATATTGGAGCTGCGGGACCGAGTGGAAAAATGGACGGCTTCTACCTTCAACTATGTTCTGCTAAACCTCTACAGCAATGGATACAGCTACATACCTCAACATAAAGACAACGAAAGTGGATTGGATACAACTTTCCCCATCGCAGTCCTCAGCTTTGGTGCCGAACGAACAATTGAATTCAAGAAGCCTAAAACACCATCGACTTTGATTTCATTAGAACATGGTTCGCTCTACGGTATGTTAAAGCCTACGAACGAACTGTTTACCCATGGCATTGCACCGGACCCTAACATTAAAGATATGAGAATCAGCCTGACTTTTCGTCATTTAATATCCAACCCCATCATGTCACCTTTAAAGAAACCAAGACTTGATCTAAGTGATGCTTCATCCAGTGCATGTGATACACCAAAAAACTCTTTATTCAATGATCTGAATACTTTAAAAAACTCTCATTGTGATGTATCTACAACGAGTGATACTGCTACAAAAAACTGTTCAAAGGACTTGTGTGAAAAACTTACTCCAAACGATTGGTTAAGTCAATGGGTACGAGAACAACCTCTACATCCCATCTGTACTGAATGGAATTTAAAATGGAATACATTTTTACAAATTGTAATGGAAAATAACCTGAAACTAAAAATTCATATTCGTAATTTTAAAGAATTACCCACGGGTGAGTGGGTACACACTAAACAAGGTATTGTAATGACAGCTCAGACTTGGTATTATTTTCAAGATTTGATTGAAAATTTTAGTTTCAACTCAGTAAGTGATAGTTTTATTAGTAATAACCAATTATTGATGCTTTGTATTAATAAGAATTTCTGTATACTGCAACAAATGTTTACCTTAAACACATGCGAATTTTACTTAAAACCCAATGTCATTAAATTATTTAAAGAGCAAATTTTGAAACTTAGAGAAATCAAAATTAAAATAACTGATTCTATCATTGATGCAATATTTACAATTCAACTTCCTATGTTAATTCTAAGCAAAACACCCTTTTGTTTAAATCATGTTAATGAAGAAAATGCTAAGAGAATCTTTTTAAAGTCTATTGTTCATGAAGTTCGATTATGTATAGAAGATTTGTTTCACTGTGATGAGTGTTTATTTAATTCTTCTGGTCAAAGTTCCCTAGATTATTCAACGATATCATTACTTGCAAAATTTCAATTAAATCGCGACGAGATACTTTTAAAATTAAATATGTTTGCTATTGCTCAAAATATAACCTGTACATGTCATTACAATATTTCTTTCTTTAAAGAACTAAATATGAAACTGTATGAAAATCATATTGAAGCTGCTTTAGCTAAATTGTAAATTAATCTGTGTATATGTTATGCATTTTTAATAAAGAAATAGAAACTGTATATATTGTGTCAGTAGTCCTTTGTATATATTTACAACTATATATAATATTCAATTCTTATTAGTATTAATATAGTTAATCCAATAAATAATTTAAAAATAAGGTGTTAATAATTTTAATAAATATCTTTTAAATAAACAAAAACTTAAATCTATATTTATTAGTTTTTATAAAACACACTAATGAAGCAAAGGTTTAACTCCAATTGCGAAAAACTTAAATATACAAACAAAGCCAAAAACATATTAATTAATTATTATTATTAGTTTTTTTATGTAAAAGATTGTTGAAGTAAACTTTTAAACGTACCGCAACATGCAGTGAAAAATATTCAAACTCCACAGGACATTACTCGAAACGATTCCATTGTCTTATACGGTAAATTGAAATATAACACGCGGAAAAAAGATCGACATATGCCGGAGAAACTATACATACTGCCCGATGAAAATAAGCCGAACGGCTAAAGAGATGATAGCAGGATGAGAGTCAAACTGCAACTGAAATCTAACGATTTAACAAGGTCTATAAATCTCTCGTGTTGATTAGACTGTTTTGAAGAATGGGTTTTCCCCTCACTTAAACAGAAGGAATGAGTCATAGGTTTTCCCCTCACGTAACCATCTATCGTGAAGATATCTCTTAATTAAGTTTCTTAATTAAAATTATGCAAATTTTATGTATGTTTTTCAAATATCTCTTAAGTAAGTTTTCTAATTAAAATTATGCAAATTTTATGTTAATCTTTCATTTAATAAGCAAATACACTATTTCATCTAAACATAGGACTCAAGTAGATTCATGTTCAGACATGTTTAGGATGACTCATCGTTTGATGAGTCCTCGAATACCTTATACTTATTAAATGTTGTATAAAAGTTAGATTTGCATAACCTTTTGTTTATTAAATCTTTAACTAGGAGAATTTATTTTTCTAAAATTTTTTAAAGTTGCATACCCAGTCCTATGTTTAGATGAAATAGTGTATTTGCTTATTAAATGAAAGATTAACATAAAATTTGCATAATTTTAATTAGAAAACTTACTTAAGAGATATTTGAAAAACATACATAAAATTTGCATAATTTTAATTAAGAAACTTAATTAAGAGATATCTTCACGATAGATGGTTACGTGAGGGGAAAACCTATGACTCATTCCTTCTGTTTAAGTGAGGGGAAAACCCATTCTTCAAAACAGTCTAATCAACACGAGAGATTTATAGACCTTGTTAAATCGTTAGATTTCAGTTGCAGTTTGACTCTCATCCTGCTATCATCTCTTTAGCCGTTCGGCTTATTTTCATCGGGCAGTATGTATAGTTTCTCCGGCATATGTCGATCTTTTTTCCGCGTGTTATATTTCAATTTACCGTATAAGACAATGGAATCGTTTCGAGTAATGTCCTGTGGAGTTTGAATATTTTTCACTGCATGTTGCGGTACGTTTAAAAGTTTACTTCAACAATCTTTTACATAAAAAAACTAATAATAATAATTAATTAATATGTTTTTGGCTTTGTTTGTATATTTAAGTTTTTCGCAATTGGAGTTAAACCTTTGCTTCATTAGTGTGTTTTATAAAAACTAATAAATATAGATTTAAGTTTTTGTTTATTTAAAAGATATTTATTAAAATTATTAACACCTTATTTTTAAATTATTTATTGGATTAACTATATTAATACTAATAAGAATTGAATATTATATATAGTTGTAAATATATACAAAGGACTACTGACACAATATATACAGTTTCTATTTCTTTATTAAAAATGCATAACATATACACAGATTAATTTACAATTTAGCTAAAGCAGCTTCAATATGATTTTCATACAGTTTCATATTTAGTTCTTTAAAGAAAGAAATATTGTAATGACATGTACAGGTTATATTTTGAGCAATAGCAAACATATTTAATTTTAAAAGTATCTCGTCGCGATTTAATTGAAATTTTGCAAGTAATGATATCGTTGAATAATCTAGGGAACTTTGACCAGAAGAATTAAATAAACACTCATCACAGTGAAACAAATCTTCTATACATAATCGAACTTCATGAACAATAGACTTTAAAAAGATTCTCTTAGCATTTTCTTCATTAACATGATTTAAACAAAAGGGTGTTTTGCTTAGAATTAACATAGGAAGTTGAATTGTAAATATTGCATCAATGATAGAATCAGTTATTTTAATTTTGATTTCTCTAAGTTTCAAAATTTGCTCTTTAAATAATTTAATGACATTGGGTTTTAAGTAAAATTCGCATGTGTTTAAGGTAAACATTTGTTGCAGTATACAGAAATTCTTATTAATACAAAGCATCAATAATTGGTTATTACTAATAAAACTATCACTTACTGAGTTGAAACTAAAATTTTCAATCAAATCTTGAAAATAATACCAAGTCTGAGCTGTCATTACAATACCTTGTTTAGTGTGTACCCACTCACCCGTGGGTAATTCTTTAAAATTACGAATATGAATTTTTAGTTTCAGGTTATTTTCCATTACAATTTGTAAAAATGTATTCCATTTTAAATTCCATTCAGTACAGATGGGATGTAGAGGTTGTTCTCGTACCCATTGACTTAACCAATCGTTTGGAGTAAGTTTTTCACACAAGTCCTTTGAACAGTTTTTTGTAGCAGTATCACTCGTTGTAGATACATCACAATGAGAGTTTTTTAAAGTATTCAGATCATTGAATAAAGAGTTTTTTGGTGTATCACATGCACTGGATGAAGCATCACTTAGATCAAGTCTTGGTTTCTTTAAAGGTGACATGATGGGGTTGGATATTAAATGACGAAAAGTCAGGCTGATTCTCATATCTTTAATGTTAGGGTCCGGTGCAATGCCATGGGTAAACAGTTCGTTCGTAGGCTTTAACATACCGTAGAGCGAACCATGTTCTAATGAAATCAAAGTCGATGGTGTTTTAGGCTTCTTGAATTCAATTGTTCGTTCGGCACCAAAGCTGAGGACTGCGATGGGGAAAGTTGTATCCAATCCACTTTCGTTGTCTTTATGTTGAGGTATGTAGCTGTATCCATTGCTGTAGAGGTTTAGCAGAACATAGTTGAAGGTAGAAGCCGTCCATTTTTCCACTCGGTCCCGCAGCTCCAATATCAGACGTGTCCAAGGATTAGCAGGCACATGGGTTCCGCTGAAGGCATAACTTAAAGTCGAATCGCCGTATCCTAGAACTTGCCTTTTAGGTTTAATACTTTTTCCATGAATTCTAAACGTTGGCGTGTAGAAAGGTAAAGTTTTTAACTCGGCAAAATACCGATCTGCTTGTTCCTTTTCGATGAAGTTTGAAACATAGTAGACATTCAGTCCGTTTTCCATAAAACTCACTGCAGACATGACGAGACAACCAACACACACGAAATCAAATGGTAGAATGAACCGTGATCGCTGATAAGCAATCTCTGATAAGTTAAGACTCTCGTCACGTGACCAGAGGTAGCCAATCAGATAACTCGTGAGGAGACTCACCACGTGACTGAGCATAGCCAATCACATCACTCGTGACGTCACCCTAATCACGTGACTTCGCGTCGCTGATAAGAACTCTCCTTATCGTTCATTTCTCTCAAGGCAGCCGTTGGAGTAGGACGTGTTTTCAGGTAAGTGAAACTTTAAAACATTTTTTTAAACCTATACCTATTGAAATATATTATTAGTGAAAGATTATTACTATTTACATAAAATATTAAACAAAAACTGAAATCTAGTAATTTTAATCTTTTAATGAAAGCATTAAATCATTAAATTACTAAATGAATATCTATTACGATTTATTTTATTGTATACTGAAAATTTTTTTTAATCATAGTATTGTTTTATATAAGTTTCTTAACCATGTGTGTGCATAAGTATAAATTTATAAGTTACTACTTTCAAAAAGTTTTACAAATCAGCATTTTCACATTACTAACTGTTTATTCATATACTGTCTTATGTATTCAATTTAACACTTATGTTGATGATTAGTAACTCAGTTTAAACTTTTACTCTGGGAAATATTATACATTGCATGGTATATAAATATAGCTAAACAATATATAGTGAAAAAAAAATTACATCTAATAGATGTTTAATATAGCTAACGCATGCAAACCCTATTAAGCATTTTCTTATAAAGTTCATAAACATGATGTTACAAGGATTTTGGAAGACTAAACGAATCTATGTGTAATGCTAGGTTCAAATTCGGCTTATCAATCTACCCGTTTGTAGTTTTTCTTGGTTTTCACTAAAACTGACTTCAATACAGATTAGGATTCCTTAGAAAGACTCTCATGCATTTCGCTTATAGGACCCTCGTTTTATTAATTGGTCTTAAGCCTTATGAATATCCATATGGGAATGTCTATTGTATAGTAAAACTTTTTAAATATAGTATTGTTTTATATAATGTGTGAACCTGATTATGTATAAATGAGTTATCGATTATGAAATAAATTTATCACTACTAAAATACTTATATTTAGCGGTTATGCAAATTATTCAAACTCGTCACCGATCCTTCACGAACTTTCTCGTAAGATCCACAGGGGTGACTCAGCTTTTCTGGGAATTCCCCCCTTATCTCTAGTAGATAAGGTGTTACAACTCAACGTTTCCCTTCATTCTTAGTTTGGCTGTCGTGGGAGTAGGTTGTTTCACGGTGTGTTATGTTTACCGTCCACTGCTTAGGAGTTTTAGCCGAAAATCCCGCCTGTTTTTCCGCGTATTGTATTTCGGTTTTTCCGTACCTGGATTCTTTAAGTATAATAGAATATTCCAACTCATCAACCTGCGCGTTGGGATTTTTTCTTGGTTTTCTCTAAAACTGACTTAACTATAAGGCATATATTAAAATAATATATAGTTTACAACTAGATAAAATAATTGCTAAAAACAATAAGATTTTTAATTTTATCCTATTAAGTAATTTTAAAACCTCTTTTTACTTTTTTTTTCTTATAAAGTTAAAGTGATTTCAAAACCATTCATTAAAAAATTACTCTTATATTTTAGGAAAACTTTATTTAATCGATTAAATGCAAAGTTTAACACTTAATGAATTATTTAAAATTTTATCTATATAGGAATAATATAAAAATGTACATTTATATGCTAGTAAAAAATAATTCTCTCATTAGAAGTTTCATTAACTAAAAACACTAAATTCGAATACAACTGCATGACTCACTGACCTCACGGTAAGTTATTTTCACTTAGACATTCTGAGCAAATCTTATTGTAAAGGATATTTCTTTCTGTGAAAGTGTCACCCTAATTCTCTCATAAGGATTATTGTTTAGTATTTTAAATCCTATATCCAACTTATAAAATTTAGCGGTTATGCAAATGAGTAATTTTTATTACTTCAATCCGTATAAATAAGTTGAAAATTTTACCTTGCGATGTAATGCATATATTAAAATAATATATAGTTATTATACAAAAACCTCTCTTGGTATCTTATTATTTATAGATAGTTTATTACTTAGTTCAATAACTAGAGAAAATAATTACTAAAACAATAAGATTTATGTTTTTAATTTTATCCTATTAAGTGATTTTAAAACCTTTCATTAAAAATTACAGTTACATTTTATTAAATCTTTGTTTATTAAATATAAAAAGCGCGACTTATCGTAAAATAATTCTGTTTTGATCTCATTATTTTCTTAGCATAATTAAAAAAAGTCAAATTAAATTAAAAATATTAAAAATATTTCAATATTTTAATAGGTTAATTGCAGAGTTCAACTCTTATTGCATTATTTAAATGTAGTTTACAACTGATATTAAATAAATGATCTCTATAAACTATTTTATATTATTGTAAAAACACAGAACTTTAACAACATTCTACTAAGATAGGTATGAATCAACATTCTTATCTGTATGAGTCATCGTCTAGCGATAAAACAGTTTCTCGCATTTGTGTGGAAGATTGAAGGTTGCACTTCGCTAAGGGAAATTTCTTCAATTTTAAGTAAGTTTTATAATTTATTATTACTATTTGATAATTTAATAAACTTAATATGTATATTCTAATAAAATTATTTGTTTATATCATAAAAAAATTTGTTTATAATAGAAATTTTATTAAAACTTTACGAAAGTTATATAAGAAATTTTTATTGTTTTATTGTTTTATTGAAGAGAGAGAAATTAATTTAAAAAATATTTTTTATTGGTATTTATTTATAAGGAATTTTTTATTGTTATACTATAAACTATTTTTATTGTTACACTATAAATTTTTTTGTTTATATAAAACTAAATTTTGCATAAATAAAACTACTTTCACACATGGAAAATTATTGCTTAAATGAAACCTAGAAAAGTTTCCATTTAACTTGTGTATGTTTAGAAATTATTTGAGTAAAACTAATTTTTGCAATATATAAAACTCCTTTCACAAACGAAATTTTTATTTTTTAACTATAACTTACTTTTATATGTATTTATTTATTTCAATACCGTTTAAGTGATAGATAGGTGATAATCGTTTAAACTCATTGTATGATATGCTTTGTGAAAAAATTATTGCATTTTCCAAATTATTCGCTGTATTGTTTTAATGATTTTAACTTAATCTTTATATGAGATAGTGTGGATTACTAATAGGCATGGCTCGCCAGCGTATATAACATATGATTCATCAGCTGTAGGGGTTTTCCGTTGCAGGTGATAACTGACTCATGGAATATTCCGTATTATCTGTTTTTTAAGGAAACTGTTTATTTTCAGTTAAAATGATGCATTGAATTTTTATGCAATTTATTTCGAAATGTTTAATATAAAATAACTTTTAGTAACTGATAGTTTTTAAATATAACTAATCCTTTTTATTATTATAGTTTATATCAATTATTTTATAAAAAGAACTTATTTTTATTAGTTCAAGTTTA
The DNA here is from genome assembly GCA_963930645.1 of Salticus scenicus. NCBI lineage: Eukaryota > Metazoa > Arthropoda > Arachnida > Araneae > Salticidae > Salticus > Salticus scenicus. Next base: position 30,614,134 of record OZ005658.1, on the reverse strand, counting down.
AAAGTATTTACCTGTTTCATTCAAGACAGTATAAATTATATTACAGCGTTAAACTCGAATAAATGTTAAATAATATTTGTGTAGTATCAATATAATGTTTAATTTAAATAACATATTCATGTACTTATAGCTTTTTTGCTTATAAAATTTATGTAAAGTTTTCGTGTTAGGATAAATTTATTTAATAGTAACAGCATAAAGTTTAGTTAATTATAATGTATATAAAATTTAATTGTTGATTTTAAACATTGTATGTATTTTTAAATTAATATTATTATAGGATAGTCATTTTTATTTTATTTTTATTTTTATTTATTTTATTTTTTATTTATTTATTTATTTTATAACTTTACTGTATATTTTTGTATGCATTTTTTAATTAATATTATTATATGAAAGTAATTTTTTTAATTTATATTATTATATAATAGTAATTTTTTTTTTAATTAATATTATCATATGACAGTATTTTTTTAAAATTTATAACTTTACTATATATCTTTGTATGCATTTTTTAAATTAATATTATTATATGATAGTAATTTTTTTAAAATTTATATGATAGTCATTTTTTAAAGTGCATGTGTTCAATTTTTAACGATTGTAAGTTAGAGTTTAAATAAGTGTGAAACTTATTTAGTGAGAATATAAAGTTTAATTTATATAATTTTTATTATATTTAGTTTAATTTAAATAATTTTTATTGTATTCAGTTTAATTTATAACATATAAATTATTTATACTCTTCCAATGATAACACCCAAATTTTAATATCGAAGTCTATACCATTCACATTCAATGTTTTTAATTATATAATACTCACGAACCCTTTGTTTTATTTTGTCAACTTCCATGAAGTACATAGGCAAATTTCTATTTATTCTGTAATAAATTTATAATCTCCGAATGGTAATGCGCAGATATTAAGATCAAAGTCTATACCATTCGTTAAATTCATCTACCTTTGTTTCACCGTTCAATTTTAACGATTGTATTAATAGTATTTATAAGTTAGAGTTTAAAGAAATTTTAAAAGTGAAACTTATTTAGTGTTAACATAAAGTCATGATGTGTATAAAGTTTAGTTTAAACAACTTTATTGCTTATAATGTCGTTTTTGTTTTAAAATAACTAATTATACGTATAATTACATGATATTCATTATTAAAAAATATGTGTTTTAAATTATTTATTAATGTTTTTAAATTTATGCGTATCGTTTTTGTTTTAAAATAATTAATTATACATATAATTGTATGACATTCATTATTGAAAAATATGTGTTTTAAATTATTTATTATTGTTTTGTTTTTAAATCTGTGTGTTAATCCACTGATGACACTTATCCTCAAAATACGATAATTTCTATTTAATTCTGTAAAAATTTCGTAATATAAATTTGTAATGATGTCACTAAAAGTTTGAACTCCTATTTAAATTCCTTATTTATTATCTTAACACAATATATTTTTAATCTCTAAAAATGCTAAGTTTCTAAAATACTCATAAATTGTTACTGATGTTAATTAACTTCAGTCATTCATTGTTTCATTCAGTCGAAAATGTTAAGTCCCACCGGAAATTATTTATACTCTTCCAATGGCAACATCTAAATTTTAATGTCTATACCCTGTTTTTAATTATATAGTACTCACCAACCCTTTGTTTTATTTTGTCAAATTCACTGAAATACATAGGAAAATTTCTATTTAATTCTGTAATCAATTTATAATCCGCGAATGACAACTCTTCAAAAGTTTCTATTCTTCCGGTGGCAACACCTAAATATTAAAGTCCCAAAAGATCGTGACGTTTTCTAATCCCCCTGCAAAAAATTCGAAAAAATTACTAAGTCCAAAATTTAAGAAAATAAATCTAACTTCGAAAAAATTTTGAAGTCCCCGAAATTGTGAAAAAATACTAAGTCCGAAATTAATGAAAATAAATCTAACTCCTCAAAATTCCCTATAGATGCCACCACCAAACCTCATCCAAGATGATACCAAAAGTTTCTATTCTTCCGGTGGCAACGCTCTAAAAGTTTCTATTCTTCCGGTGGCAACGCTCTAAAAGTTTCTATTCTTCCGGTGGCAACACACCCTCGTCCAAGATGATGACTAAGTAGTGTAAAAAGGGGGCGTTGACCGACGGGGTGGTGGCGTAGAGTTGTCAGGGTGGAGGCGCGCCTCCACCCTACGCCACAATACGCCACTACGCCACCACCGTGGCGGTGAACCCCCCTTTTTACACTACTAACATTTTTAACCTTTAAAATCTTCCTTTACTCCTCAGCATTTTACCTCTCTGTTTGGCATTTCTTCTATTAATAATCCCGTAAAATCTGTCATGGCTGTGTCCTCCATGTTACAATCCAATTTTTACCTATGGGGGTCACCGAAGCGGGAGAGCCTTCACCTCTGTGGATGATCAAAATTGTGATGGCATGTCTTCAGACCACTCCTAGGGGCGAGTCCCAGATCGTCGCCAATCACCCATTGCGTAGCACTATACGTAAAACCCAACCCAACCAACCATTGCCCTCAGAGCATCTCTCTAATGGTTGAAATCGCTCAAAACCGCTACATAGTGGTAAGCGGCCACCTTCCGTCTTAGAATCTTAGAATCAACCAACCATCACATCCTATTTATATTTCTGGGGGGGGGGGTGTCACCGAAGCGGGGGAGCCATCCCTCTGTGAAAGATCAAAATTGTGATGGCATGTCTTCGGACTGTTTTATGAGTGTGTCACAGACCTTCGCAAATTTTTAATAGCGTAGCACTAGTGCGATAGAAAACATACTCACACAATCTTTTAATATCCTTATCACTTTAATTTTTGCACATTCATTGCTCGTGTCTTATTCATTTGTTTAATTTCTGAAATAGTTCTTTCCCTTCCTCTGTAATCATAACAGTATTGATATAATAACTCTTGGAATATCATTAAACTAATATCGCTATTTTAATTGGCCATAGCTATGGTTGGTTGGTTGGTTGGGTTTTACGTCGCACTAGTGCTGCGCAGATGGGCAATTGGCGACGGTCTGGAACTCACCCCTAGAGGTGGTCCGGAGACATGCCATCGCAATTTTGATCCTCCACGGAAGGGATGGCTCTCCCGCTTCGGTGACCCCCAGAGGTATAATTTTTGATGGGAACATGGAGGACATTGCGGGCACGACAGATTTTACGTGCACCAGCCACCATTAGTGTACACGACGGTCTTTGGAAGGCTCGAGTACCGATCATATTTCGGTCGTCTTAGGATACTGCACTAAACACTACCAGCACAAAACACGAAATTCTCTGCATTCGGTTTTGTTCTAAAATTGCCAAAAATTTTTCTCAAGGACAGAAAAACATTTACTAAAGGTGAATGAAAAACTTCAGATACAGTTCCAAATTCCCCCTTTTTTTTTTTTTTTCAATACCACTTAATGGATGATTCCAAAGCTTTTTTTTCGGCATCAAAAATCTTTGCACGATAACATGGGGATGATATATTAGTGTACACGATCTATATATATCTATATTTATAAGAGGTCATAGCCCGTACTTATCCGAGTTTTCGAGAATCTACAGCAAACAAAGAATGTATAAACCGAAGAGCACGTGCTTCATCGGACACGGCATCTCCTATCCTACATTTATATAGGAAGCAGATTACCTCTAATGATCATGAATTGTACGAAGTAACTACTGTGAGAGGTATTGCATTCGTCCAAATACAGTAACCGCCGCTTAATAAATTCCCTGGTTAATAAAATCAGCAAACTAATTTTTAAACCACCGCTGAATAAAATCAGCATCGCCGGTTAATAAAATCAAATAATTATAAGATTAAAAAAAACTTTTTATATACCATGTTTTAAATTTTCTGATGAATCATAGAGCTCTTATCAACGTGCATAATTTTTTTAAAGTGATAATGACGTCCATTTTTGTTAGATGCATATTTTTTTTTTATAATTTTGAACGTTCACGTTTCATTAAATGTATTTATTTTTATGTCGAAAGAAAATGAACTCGTAATTTTTTCTGGCAACAATTAAATTACAGCTAATATTTTAATGTCTATTTTAACGCTATTAGGATGTTATCATTTTCATATTTTAATTAATTATAAGAAAACTAATCAAAAATTCGAAAATCGGACTTCGAAGTATTGTGTTGCCACCGGGCTCCCAGCTACTGTGAAAGTTTCAAATGTCTAACTAGTAGGGAAGTTAGTTAAAATTCGATTGCAAGATTTGTACCGGACAAACAAACATACATACATACATACAAACAAACAAGAATAGAAGTTAATAAAAACATGGTAAACTATCTCTTCAGCAGCAAAAATGCCATTTATGCACGCTAAGAAAATTTTTATTTACACTGTGACTTTTTATTTGTGAAATTAAGAAGAAAAGAAAATTCAGCAATCTCTCCGTTATCTCCCTTTGTCGAAAATTTTACATTTAAAGCATGCTTACAAATTAAATACGCCCCATCACTTGTTTTAGTAATAATTTCAAGGAATGTATTAGTCGAAACTCGATAATGAATTACTTATTCGATTTGGCTCTCAAGTGATATTTTGTTTTAATTTTAATTATCAAAAGATAAATTTTAGTTTTTATTCGGAAATTACTAAAAAGCAAAAGGTTTAAATGGAAAGATTTTAAATTTAAGAGAAAAGCATGGACTTTTGCAAGTAATGATGATTTTCCTCGAAGGAAAACATATCGGAACTTGAGATGTGTTTAACACATTAAGCTCCACTTGAATTCTTAAAATCAATTAAAATTCCATAATAATTCCTCCTGTAACTGCTTTTACTTTCGGGGTAGAACTTTCACTGAAATGTTTGAAGTATAACATGTTCTGCACACCCCTAAAGTTTCAAGATGATTCCTTCAGTACTTTTAGAGATATATGACAAAATGTCTAGAATCTAGAATGGCTGACATGGCGCTCAACGTGTTAATTTACTTATTTTGAAGGAACAATTAATTAATTATCTGTCAAAAGTTAATTAATATTGTTAATTAATTATATTATTTGATACATTTTGAAATTTCTTTCTAAATTCAGGGAGGTAATACTTTTTTCTTGAGTGCAGGAACGTTCGCCGGATATAAAACTCAGCCGCCTATTAAAATCACTTTCTCTTAGAACGAATGTGATTTTAATAAGCGGCGGGTACTGTATTCCATTTATTTTTTAAACGAATGCGGAACGAGTCTTTTTAAGAGTTATTTCAAAACCGCTTTTTACTTTCTTCTATATTCAATAGAAGAAAGTATTGGATTCGTAAAAATTTTCGACCTCGGGTTTTTGATGGATTGACACGTTTTGAGAGCTGTAGAACACGATTTGACCATTTTTAGAAATTGTCTGACTGTCTGTCTGTCCGTATGTCTGTCTGTCTGTGTGTGTGTGTGTGTGTGTAACATAATTTTGTGGCAACTGTATCTCAGGAATTCATACAAATTCATACAACATAATTTCATACAAATTTGTATGTAGTTGCACCTTGACATAAATGAGTGCCTATCAATTTTTGGTAAAAACTGTCTTACAATTGCGTTGCCATCCCGCTTTTTCTAAAATTTTAGCATGATGATATAAGACAAAATTTTGTATACATGTGCATATTTTTTTTTTTTTTTTTTTTTTTTAGTTATTATGAAATTTACAAGAATTATTTATAATAGAGATAGTCAACTGGGAAAATTTTTTTGTATGTGTAGGAACCTCAACCCCCCCCCCCCCCCTCGAAGGGAAGTAAATTTTCATGATGGGTATCTTTCAAAAGAGCTCGCCAGTACCTTTAAAACCAATGGTTGAATCATCGATCTGCGATAATTTAAAATAAAATTATCGATTTTTTTCATTTTTAACAAAAAAAAATGTGTTATACTACTTCTTTAATATGGAAATCGTCTGCATTATAATGGAAAATAATTTTTTTTAAATAATAATTTTGATAAATTATTTTTATTGAGTGAATTTGTATAGAAAAATGTAGAAGAAAATCATGTGGTGGCCACAACAGTTGTACATGTCTCAGTCGTTTCCAGTCTTCAAGAAGTATCTAGAAAACACGCGGTACAAGATCACGATTGCATGGAGGTTGTGATAGGATGCCTATGTTAACCTTCTGAAAAACTTTTACAATACAATAACAAATGAGTTCCTTGCCTTATTCTGAGGTGCAAAAAGTAACAAGTTTCTCCAGTTCCATGTTTTTCTTCGAAATTTATGGGAATATGGGCTATGATTCCTTCGACTTTCTCGCCCTTCTGGAAGACATTCTACCTAGTGCTTAGAGCTCAGTACAGTCAAACGGTCTTAACACCTACATTTACATGCCCAGAGTGAAAACAAACTAATTAACAAACTGAATGACTAAACACCACATTGATTTTATCATTTTCTGATTCCTCATACTTCAAAAACTGTAAAACCACAGATAAAAAATTTCAAAAATAAAGTTCCCGATATCTGTAGGATGAGAAGGAACTGAATAATAAAAACTACTATCTACTTTAAATCATGCAGAATGTAACACGCGGCTACTCTTTTATATGATTAAATAATGTGCAAAATTTGTGTGTAATTAATAAAAATAAGGAAAAATGAGATTAAAGGGAACAACGATAAATGAATGAATGTAATAATAATTAAAACTAAAAGGAATCACTTTATACGTACATATTTTACAAATATCGATTATCCTATTAACTCTACTGTTTATGTAATTGATATTGGAAGCCTCTTATATATTAAGCGACCACTTTATAATGATTGACTGACAGATTTAGGCAGACAAATAATTGAAGCACAATGCTGTCAATAGATGGAGAGGGTAGAATGAATGTTTGATGTTTAGGATTAAGGCCGATTCACTACACAAGGGTTCTAGACCAGATATAATGTGCCCTCCGTGGGGGGTTCTTTTAAGGTGTACTATATTTATGCGAGTTTCGGAGAAAACCACGGAAAATTACGAACGGCTAGGTCGACGAGTGCGATCTATAATCGAATCTGGCACTTTCCTTCTACCAGCATTGAGCGCAAAACCACTCGGCCACTGGTAGGGCTAGGGTAAAATGGAAAAAGGAAGCTTAGTTTCTGAGACAGTAGAGTGAATCTGAATGTATGTCCGAAAGTCCTTTGTAACGCTTTGTGGGAGCTGAAGGCCAGTGTCAACAGTGCAGGATGGTTATAATAAAGCGTTCGCTCAATATATTTGATTGTTAGTAATGCTACACAAACTATGAAACAAACTTTTCATTTATTTTAATACCCGATATTTCTTTGAGAAAATGATTCAAAAATGTAAACCATTTTCAGACTTTGCAAATACATAAACATAAAAAAAAAAAGATAAAGTTAGGATTTTTCGAGGATATTTCTGTACTAATAAGTATAAAGGATTTAAGTCCAAAAATGTCGATTTTGAGTTAAGTACATAGTCAGACTCAGAAAAAAATTCTCAATCGATTGGTATAAAGGATTTAAGTCTATGTCATTTAGACTTTGAGAAAATCCACTGGTTATAAAAGGTTCAAGTCAGAAATTTACCATTCATGTATGGTATAAAATATTTAATTCAATTTTTTCCCGTTATTAAATGAAGGTTGACAATCACTGAATGGTATAAAGGGTATAAATCGACCTAATCCCTTTTTCCTAATCGATTCTTCTGATTTGTTTTTAGCTAGTTTAACTTTATTTTTCGTCTCCTGAAAAATCAAGAATATGGACTTAAATCTTTTATATCAGTAAAGATTTAGGATTTGTAAAATATTGTTATCATTTTACCGCCAATAAATTTTTCATTTATATAAATCGACAACTCTACTGGTTACTATGCAAACACAACGGAATTTTCCCCGGCATATTCACATAACAAGTGACCATCCCTGAAGTACACTAATGCTTCATCATAAACATCCGGAGACTATATAAAGGCATCGCTGATGGAAGAAATATTGAGGAAATAACGGGATGCATTTCCGGAAAAGAGGCTGCGAAATTGAGTGTATGACGAAAACATTACACCAAAAGAGAGACATAAAAACAGAGATATGTTTTTCATGTCGATATACATGATAAGAAACAATAGAGACGGATCGAATTAGCCACTTTATCCTACAATTCCATGGGAAACAGTATAAAAATTTATAGAATGATATTACATAGGGTAAGTACACCAGTGATTGACACTTTTAGAGCAATCTCTGATGTTTTAGATGTTCTAGTCATCAGAAAATATTTTTAGAAATCTAAAGTTGGTACATATGGTATGAAAGACATTCAGAACCACATATATGTTAAAATATATACATTTGTTAACAATTATTATGTTTTTTATGAATTTTTATTTGACACCCACACAATGTTCTAGTCATTGACACTGCCAGTTTTTCGTTTTATCAGTAATTGGCCCTCTATGTTCAAGTATTTGACACTGCTAGTTAATCATTTTACCAGTTATTAGCACCCTATGCTCCAGTGTTTCACATAAAATGTTAAAATTCTTGTATGTAAAATATATTATTTTATTATTTTTCTTATTTATTATTTTTCTTATTCGGGATAGATGTCAAGTACTGGAGCATGCCAATCACTGGAGCATCTACCCTATAATGTATTACATACATATATAATACATATAAAATTACATATAATTTTCAAACCCAGTATTTTTCTGTATAAGAAATAGAAAGTTTAAAAGAATCTATTTTACTGACTACATAAACATGATTGAAAGGCAAGCTCATAAACTTAGGAAAGCATTTAAAGTTCATAAAATACTGCTATTACTGTACCACAATTAAATTTACAATCTAAATATCGACAACTATCTATTGGTTACTATACAAATATAACAAAATATCCCTGTCATATTTACGCAGCAAGTGGCCCTCTAATGTGCACTAATGTTTCATCGGAAACATCCGGAGACTATATGAAAGCATCTCTAATGGAGGTAATTTTGAGGAAATAACCGAACTGCATTTCAAGAAAGAAAGAAGCAAAATCGAGAATATGACGAAAATATAGTATCTGGTAGAGACATAAAAATAGCGATACATTTTCTATGTCGATATTTATGAAGAGAAACATCAGAGGCGGAAAAACCGTACACACACCAGAAATGAAAAATATTTTCTATTTCACAATTCTTAATATTTGTGATAAGAAAAATTTAAAAATAACTGAGAAAGGGAAGTTTGAAAATAACTGAGCAATAAAAATGAAATATACGATTTTGAACTTTTTAAGCTAATTTTAAACCGGTGAAGTTCGCAAAATGCGGATACATAATTTCTATCAGTTTCAGTTATATTGGCTAAATTAAAGTTACTGAATTAGAAGTTATGTTGTTTACTAAAACAAATGATATATCTTAAAAGGACACTCTACGTATCAGATTTCTGAGTCTTCTAGAATGTCTAAAAATTGATTATACACTAGGTAATGTTCTAAAATTTAAGTCCAGTAAAAATACCGCATAAAAGCACTTAAAATGTACATCGCCTAAGATTTATTTTCTGCAATGCACACCAGTCATTGATGTCAATATTGCACATTCTATAGAAAAACTCTTTTTGTAAGTTTTATGCATGTTTTTAATTATGTTTTGTTAAATATAAAGAAAATGAAATATGTTTTGAAGCAATTTTTCTGATAGACCTTAATGTATCCGAATTATTTTGTAACTCTCTTTTTCAAACTAATAGTCCCATGTATATTATTTTCAAAAGGAAACCTGGTATATCAATTGTTATAGTGAACCTGAATAATATTTCAATTTTAAGAAGTTTTTAAATATCATATAAATGAGAGCGTACAGACACTGATGTACAAACATAGCTGGAAGTGCATTTTCAATTGCTTTGTCGCTTTTTTAAAGAGATAAAAACACAATTGAAAATGTACCTAATTCCCGTAATGAATCCTAATATTCTTTTGTTACCCTGCAATCAAACTACTAGGGTCATCATATCAATTCTATAGGAAACTTTCCTTATAGTATGTGGAAAACGTATTTCAGTTCCGTTATGTTTAGTACAATGATAGTGAAATGCGCTTAAAAGAAACATTCCTTTTATGCCTTAATATACCCGAATTATTTTGTGAGTTCTTCTAAACATATCAGTTACGCTACAACTTTTAATAGGGTGCATTCTGCAGAAGGGCTGAAAATCTAAATAAATAACATATATCATTTGCAATGATTTCTAAAATTAATTGCGGAAATGAGAATGTAGATAGACAGATAAACCAAAGTTTTAGCACAATGATTGCCAAGCTACGAGATAATTCATAATCCAGTACGAGTTATTTCCTAACTTGCCAGACAAAATTTTAAACGTTTTGTAACTGTGTTGGAGTTAAAATCGCAAATAATCTATTTAAAAAAACTTTTAAAACCCAAATTCTTATTATAGCGTATCATATAAATATTTTCAAAGTTAGAATAAAATTTAATTTGCAAAAAAAAAAAAAAAAAAAAAAAAAAAAATGTAACTTTTTTGTTTATTAACCAAAATTTGGGAAATTTGAACTGTCTTAAGAAAAGAGAAATTATTTCTTAAAATTCACAACAGATGGCAGCACCACACGATTGCGTATAAGTTTTGTGATTTCATTTTCTAATTAAGGGCCAATATCTGCAATTTAATTATTCGTTTGAGGCACCTTTTTATTATTATTTTAGTTTATTATTATTATTTTATATTGTAACTTACCATTTTACTGATTTGGTTAATGTATATGTGTTTCTCCTAATCATTTTTATTTTGCATTGTTAATTGTTTCATTGACATTTTAGTGAATATTCCGCCCAATAGAGGGAGCTTGTAGTCCACAAAAACTCTTTTTTGCTTCTAAAAAGAGATGTAAGAAAAAGGCTTCTTAAAAAAAGTCTTCAAATATTCTTAGGATACTGTGTAGTCTACGATAAATTTTCTTTCATCAATTGACATCTTTTATACTAATTGTCTGCAAAAATTAACACTCCGGACCTTCGGGGTTATCGAACGCGGGACCACCGGATTACTAACACGGCGCTCTAACCACCTGAGCAACGGAGAGGCAAATGAATAAGCTTGTATTTCCCTTAAAATAGAGGCGCATTTTTTATTTGGTTGAGATTCCCAAACATACCGTAGTGAATGACAGTAAGTACATAAAAATTTGGGAAAAACAATTAGAAATGCCCTTCAAGCAATTTCCAATCATATCCTCCAGTATATATGAATATTTTTGTGTGGCCCTATAAAATCAATCATTAATGCATATCATATTCTATAAAAGAACATTTTTTTGTACACCTAACTAATGAATGGTAGTAATATGCAAAGCAATGTTATTATATTTTACTTTAAAAAAATACGTCTCATGGGCCATAATGTATCAAACGATTTTTGTTAATCTTTGTACACAAACAGATGTCGCTATTTAAACTGTTTTCGATAAGGAACATGACAAATACCACCCCAATATAACACGTATCCGTTTTAACAGTCATTCTAAAAATAAAATTATAGCACGGAAAAGCAAGCATAAAAACCTAAGCGATAAACACTTGAAACTTTGTTGAAATGTGCTAAAAACAAGAAAGGAAAATCATATGGTTCGAACAGATTATAGACATTTTCTAAGAGTACTTTTCAATAAAATTTATACGGATATTTCCATCATATCTCAACAATTTTGGTGTATTATGATGTGCATCATAAAGATAAAGGTATTCTTTTAAAAAATGCACCTTATAAAACATAGTGTATAAAAAATGCGACGTGCGTCTCTGTACACAAGCATTTAAATATTTGCAAACATTTTCGATAAAGAACTTGCCTCAGCAAAACATCTATCAGTATCGATGAGTTCTAAAAATATTTACCGAAATTAGAAGGCCAGACATACGGACAGACAAACAGTCAGACACATATAGACGGACAGGGACAGACAAACAATCCAAAGTCATATATATATATATATTTTTTTTTTTTTTTGAAAAACGTTTTTAAACTAGTATATTGTGACCATTAAAAAGTTTCTTTTACGTTTTCCTACACAAATTCTCGAATTTAATTTTTTTATTAATATTATTATTTATTGAAAACAGTTTCCATGATAAATGCTGACGAATTTCATCTTAGAGAAGTACAACACTAAATATCCAAAGAAAGTCAATTTTGCGTACCCTAAAGACGCTACCATATAAAATGCAATATTTTCATAATTTATTTTTTTGATGAGAAAAATAAATAACTTTATTTTATATTATCATAGACACTTGGATCTACCATTCATAATAAAAGTACTGACGAGTAATTTTGAGAAATGTTCAGATTATAATTTACACCTCCAGAAGGTGGTGTACTTTCTCCTCGGGGGTAACCGATGCTTCAAAATATCTAAAACATTTTTTTTTCGTTGACTGTTACTGTTGTAACATTTTTACTTTCCGAACACTATAGTGAGGAAAGTATTGTAATCATGTCAAAAATCCGAATTCGAGATTTTGATGTTTCTATACGTTTTGAGGTCCCCTGAGTCCGTTTTCGCTATTTTTACGATGATGTATGTATGTGTGTGTGTATGTGTGTATGTGTGTATGTCTGTGAGTGAACACGCTAGCGTCTAAACGCTTTGTTCAATTAACCTGAAAGTTGGTACGCATATTGTAAGTCACCATAGTACGAACCCTATAGATTTTGGTGAATCTAGCACTTATAGTTTTTTTTACAGGGACACAAAGAAAAATTCTTTATCATTATGGCCTATGGGAGCAAAATCTTAAAAGTGCGATAGCATCTAAACGCCTTATTCAATTGAGAAAAAAATTTATACACATATTATAGGTCACAAATACTCAATCTGTATAGATTTTGGAGAATCTAGCACTTATAGTTTTTTTACAGGGACACAAAGAAAAATTCTTTATCATTATGCCTATGGGGCCAAATTTTTAAAAGTGTGATAGCGCCTAAACGCCTTATTAATCTGAGCAAAAAATTTGTACATATGTTATAGATCACAGTTGAACTAACTGTATAGACTTTGGTGAATCTAGCACTTACAGTTTTTTTACAGGGACACAAAGAAAAATTCTTTATCATTATGGCCTATGGGACTAAATTTTTAAAAGTACGATAGCATCTAAACGCCTTATTGAATTGAGCTGAAAATTTATATGAGTATTATAAATCACTGTTGCACTAACTATAAGCATTTTGGTGAATTTAGCATTTATAGGTTTTTACAGGGACACAACAAAAATTCTTTATCATTATGATCTATGGGCTCAAAGTTCAGTAGCGTTAAATAAAACATCGTGTAATAGATGGAGAAAAATACTCAAACTCTCTATTATGGTTTTCTCTCTTTTGTTTGTTTAACAACTCCTCTTTCTTTACTTTATCTACAAAACTGTTAATTACTCAATGTTCGGAAAGTCGAGTGGAGTCACTCCAGATTTTTTACTTTCCGAACACTATAGTGAGGAAAGTATTGTAATCATGTCAAAAATCCGAATTTGAGATTTTGATATTTCTATACGTTTCGAGCTCCCCTGAGTCCGTTTTCACTATTTTTGCGATGATGTATGTATGTGTGTGTATATGTATGTGTATGTGTACGTCTGTGAGTTAACACGCTACCGTCTAAACGCTTTGTTCAAATATGCTGAAAGTGGGTACGTATATTGTAAGTCACCCTAGTACGAACCCTATTGATTTTGGTGAATCTAGCACTTATAGTTTTTTTACAGGGACACCAGGAAAAATTCATCATTATAGCCTATAGGTCCAAATTTTTAAAAGTGCGATATCGTAAAACACTTTATTAATCTGTGCAAAAAATTTGTACACATGTTATAGGTCACAGTTGCACAAACTGTATAGATTTTGGTGAATTTAGCACTTACAGTTTTTTTACAGGGGCACAAAGAAAAATTCTTTATCATTATGGACTATAGCGCCAAATTTTTAAAAGTACGATAGCATCTATACGCCTTATTCAATTGAGCTGAATATTTTTATGAATATTATAAATCACTGTTGCACTAACTGTAAGCATTTTGGTGAATCTAGCATTTATAGGTTTTCACAGGAACACAACGAAAAATTATTTATCATTATGATCTATGGACTTAAAAGTTCAGTAGCGTTAAACAAAACATCGCGTATTATAGGGAGAAAAATACTCAAACACTTTGTTATGTTTTTCTCTCTTTTGTTTGTCTAACAACTCCTCTTTCTTTACTTTATCTACAAAACTGTTAATGACTCAATGTTCGGAAAGTCGAGTGGAGTCACTCCAGATTTTTTTTTCTTTTTTCATTTTACAATCATTAGTTAAAATGATTGTCAAAATACACATTTATACGAAATTTCGTTCAAACTGCCATATTAACTGTTATAAATAAAGCTCTGTTAGGCGAATTACACAAGAAATGATACGTATACAAATTTATGTTCCGCTGCAACTACATATAAATTTGTATGAATATCTGTGCATTAGTTTTTGAACTAGAGCTGTCATAAAATTTTTGTCATACAAACATACAAACAATGTCTATGAAGGGTGAAATTGTGTTCTGGACCTCCTAAAACGTGTAAATCGAAAGAAAACGGAAAGTCGAAAATTTTTATGAATTTAATACTTTCTTCCATTGTTTATAGAAGAAAGTAGGGAGAAAAATGTTATTTAGCTGCAAAATGCTATGCCTATCAACTCTTCCTTTTGTTTTTAAATATAAATATGATGCATGAAGATGTATAAATATGCTGTATTGCATGCATTGCAAAATAATAAATCAGAAACTCGAGTTTTCATACCATCGGCAGAATCAAATTACATGTACAGTCGGTAACAAAAGTATCCGAACACTAGCGAAAATTCCTATGTAAAAAAAGTACACTTCATACGGTTCTGTTAGATAAGTCCTTATCGAATCATGTTCTTAGACTGACAAAGAAAAGGAATCGACAAGGATTTATTCAACAAAACCGTATGAAGTGTACTTTTTTTACATAGAAATTTTCGCTAGTGTTCGGACACTTTTATTACCGACTGTAGGTACAGTCGACAGCAAACTTATTGAAGCACAAGTCCGCAGTTTTCTTTTTTTTTTTTTCTATTTAATCGCTAATTTTTATCATCAATTTACTTTTTTAAGAACAGCATAAAGAGTATAATCATGACTAGAGAAATATTTACTTAACAAAAAGGTATTAGGTGATCATCTTTTAAATACGATTTATTGCTAGCACTTCAATAATTTTGCTGCCGACTGCAACTATTTGCATTCAAATTGTGTTATTGAATTTTTATCCTCAATTTACTTTTTAAAAAAACAGCATAAAAACTAAGATCATGACTCGAGAAATATTTACTTAACAAAACAGTATTAGGTAAACATCTTTTAAATACGATTTATTGCTAGAGCTTGCTGCCGACTGCAAGTATTTGCAGTCAAATTGTGTTATTGAATTTACTTCTCTATTTCTTCGGAATTGTAAGATTGTTGAATTCGTTCAAAAATTAACAAACGTTTTAACATATTCTGAATTCCACTGATGTCTTAAATGTTATTTAAATTCTTCAATAACTTCATAAAATTGTGTCACTTACAACTAAAATATTACTAGGGAGAAATATTACTAGGAATTTTATCATCAGAAGAAACCCATAACCGCCGGCTGCAATAATATGCAAATATAGAGCGAAATCTGCCCGGATGCATTTTCGCTGCGAGTGGCCATCGAAAGCATGATAATACATCATCGGAAACATCCCCGGAGAACATCAAAGCATCCCTAATGGATGCAGTGATAAGCGAAGAAGAAAATACTAATAATAACATTTTAAGTTTACTAGCAAGGGAAAGAGTGTAATATTGGGAACTGAGCATAAATATTACATTTGGGATATCTATAAAAACCGCAAGATATTTCTGGATGTCTGGGATTTTTAGCAGTAAACAACACGACTCCGTTGGGATTATTTTGCTTATTTCGTGAAGGTGGAGATATTTGTGATCGAACGGGTGGTGATAGGGGTATAATAAAATAAATTGGTAGAGCGTCTTAAGAAATAACACTGCTCAGCAAGATAATTGCCTCTGACACCATTCCAGCATGTTCTTATGTAAAATAACCTCCGGAATCCGAATACGACGCCCATTTTGCCCTATCATTCACCGTTTTTTAGGGATGGTCCCCTATTTATATCATTTTTCGGTGATTTTATGGCTATAAATTTGATTTTTAGGAGGGGGTGATTATTATAACCGTTAAATATCTTCTGAGGGGCTACAGAGTTGGAAAATTCTAAAACATGAACATTTGCGACAAGGGGAAAATTTGGGGGGGGGGGGGGGGGGGGAGATTTGCCGATGAGATTATGCATTACATAATTTATATTTTATTAATCTGTTATTAATGTTATTTTTCAAAATTTATATATTTTTGTTTTTAGGTGTTAAATTAATTCTTTTTCATTCTTCAAATCAAATTCATGGTCATAAAAATATCGAACAGGGAAAGAAATTGAGGGAAGACGTGGTGTATCTAGAAAACGGTGGGTCACTGGGCAAAATGGGAGTCCTATTCGCATTCAGGAGGTCATTTTACATAAGAATTAGCCAGAATGGTATCAAATCTCAATTTTTACTTTCCGAACACTATAGTGAGGAAAGTATTGTAATCATGTCAAAAATCCGAATTCGAGATTTTGATGTTTCTATACGTTTTGAGGTCCCCTGAGTCCGTTTTCACTATTTTTACGATGATGTATGTATGTGTGTGTGTATGTGTGTATGTGTGTATGTGTGTATGTTTGTGAACACGCTAGCGTCTAAAGGCTTTGTTCGATTAACCTGAAAGTTGGTACGTATATTGTAAGTCACCATAGTACGAACCCTATAGATTTTGGTGAATCTAGCACTTATAGTTTTTTTACAGGGACACAAAGAAAAATTCTTTATCATTATGGCCTATGGGACCAAAATCTTAAAAGTGCGATAGCATGTAAACGCCTTATTCAATTGAGCAAAAATTTTATACCCATATTATAGGTCACAGATACTCAATCTGTATAGATTTTGGAGAATCTAGCACTTATAGTTTTTTTACAGGGACACAAAGAAAAATTCTTTATCATTAAGGCCAATGGGGCCAAATTTTTAAAAGTGTGATAGCGTCTAAACGCCTTATTAATCTGAGCAAAAAAATTTTACGCATGTTATAGGTCGCATTTGCACCAACTGTATAGATTTTGGTGAATCTAGCACTACAGTTTTTTTACAGGGACACAAAGAAAAATTCTTTATCATTATGGCCTATGAGACCAAATTTTTAAAAGTGCGATAGCATCTAAACGCCTTATTCAATTGAGTTGAAAATTTGTATGAATATTATAAATCACTGTTGCACTAACTATAAGCATTTTGGTGAATCTAGCATCTATAGATTTTTACAGGGACAAAACGAAAAATTCTTTATCATTATGATCTAAGGGCTCAAAGTTCAGTAGCGTTAAATAAAACCTCGTGTGATATATGGAGAAAAAAACACTCTATTATGGTTTTCTCTCTTTTGTTTGTTTAGCAATTCCTCTTTCTTTATTTTATCTACAAAACTGTTAGTTACTCAATGTTCGGAAAGTCGAGTGGAGTCACTCCAGATTTTTTTTTTTTAGGACTGAGGACTATTAGTCTCAGACTGGGATGTTTGCGTTGTCGTTTTCGATAGTTGGACATTTGTCGAAATCTAAAATTTATCGAAAGTATAATTGAATAATTTGAAAGCGATGTTATAATTGGGAAGAAAAAAAAACTAATAGTCCTCCGTCCTAAACTAAATTCTGCTTTTGCCAGAATTTCATCAAAATCTTTTTTTTTTTATTCAATTATATTTTCGATAAATTTTAGATTTCCATGATTGTCCAACTATCGAAAACTGGTATCGTAAAAATCCGCAGATTGAGACTAATAGGTCCTCAGTCCTAAAAAAATAAAAATAACAGCTGTCAACAGCAAATCCAAACTGTATAGCATTAACCATAGACCCATTAAAACCCGAATAAACTACTACGTCAGAAACACCAAAATACTTGAGATGCATACAGCTGTTTCGGTAGCCTTAAGCGTACCGTCTTCAGTGCAAAAAGAATCTTCATTCTTTGTTTTTGTTTTTTTTTTTATTTTTAGTACGATAATTTTTTTTTTTTTCCACAAAGCGATTTGGCGTTGTAGTCATTAATTGTATTATACCTTGAATAAACATGTAAACATCTTCATTTTTATTTAAAACGTATGAAGCTGAAAGTTTGTTATTGAATCTGTCCGGAAAATTAGATTCTATCAAAAATTAATGTATTTATTTAACAAAGACAAAATTTAGCAAATGCTGTAATTTTTAGCTCATTCGAGTAATTGATTTAAAAAAAGGTAAAAACCGAATTTTGACTTAAAATTATTTAGAAGAAAAAAACAAATTGATGCTAAAAGTAAATAAAAGGACATATTTATTTTTGTGTCAAAAAAAAAAAAAAAAAAAAAAAAAAAAAAAAAGGAAGAAGAAGAAGAACTTGCACACATTTAATTCGTCTCCAAAATGATAATTGAAATATAAAAGCTGCCAAAGGGCTTTTCAGCTAAGTAACACCAAAAGGGAGGAATATAGTAACCGATGCTAGGGAACGAAATACTGTCACTGCATGCCTTTATATGGAAAATTAAATTAATATAAGCTCTGTCGTACTAAATTAAATTTTATTTACAAAGCATATAAGCAGAATTTTTACTTTTATTTATTTATTCATTCATTCATTCATTCATTTATTTTTTAATCTAATTTCGGAACGGCTTATTGTGTTTTATTTTATCACTTTAATTGATTTTTTGTATGGGAGTCGTATATAAGCTTAATTTCAGTAATTCTCAAAACTGAATTTCATAAAATTTTAAATTGGTTTTACAAATAAGTAAATAAATAAATAAAATTGGGTATTTTATGCATAACTTTGTAATTTACAATATTTGTCCAAGTGATTGATATTTAAAGTATTAAAACCAAGTATATTTATTAGTATTTATTATTTATTAGTATTTTATAATTTTTTCACATTTTTAGCATGCTATTAGAATTAATCGGGTTAGCTGAGTCTCAGAAGTAAAGTGATTGACGAAATTGCTCTAACGACTTCGGCGCCAATTTTCGAAAGTGTCCGAGGGTGTCCTATACTAAAGTTGCCCCGTTTTGATATTATATATTGAAAAATTACAAGTTTTAAAAGTTGAATAAATTACAGACAACAATGTCAAAAATAAGCGATGCTAATTTCATTGTTGTGTGTTACAACTAATGTTTTTCGCGTTTCTCTAACAATGGTTTAAACACAACACCAACAATGGTACAACAATGGTCTATGATATTAAATTTATTGTTACATGAAAAAATTCTTTGAATCTTTCATCGATTTTAGTCTTTGTAGGTTAGATATTTTCTGCTTCAAAGGTTTTATTATCTATTCACTGCTAAATATACATCAAAGTGAATTATTTTGTGTTTGCAAAATGTTTCCTGACGAGGTAATTCACATTAAGTTTACTAATATCAATTTTAGGCTAATATTTCTATCGGTTCATATCTTTGATGTCTAGAGAATCAGTTCTGTTAGATATTGTCATAATCTCTTTCATATAGACTAATTAGATCTCCATTAATTAATATAAAGATTAAACTAGTGGGTACAGAGCTAGTATAGGATTCCCCTGACAACGTTTATTTTTTATTTGCGATTTTCTCGATGAATTAAAATGGCTAACGCAATTGCATACATTGGTGAGAAACGTCCGAGCTATTTAGGTGACAAATTTCAAATTTCCCCAAGAGGATCCTATACAAAAGCTGTTACGTATACATTATATACATAAAATGTATTGGTTATATTTTAAATTCTTGATAATTTTTATCCTGATCAGTTTCCTGGTTTCTACGCATTGTCATAATAAAATGACACATATATATAGAGAGAGAATATAAGAACTAAAATATATAAGTAACAAGGTCAAAAAATCGAACATAAGAATCAGGACTGGCATATTGAATGAAAATTAATCAAGTGTATGTTTATAATTAATAGTGGGAGATAAACATAAAAACAGTAATAATTATAATTGTACACATACACAACACAGTTGCATCGGTATAAATTTTTGTGGTACTAAAAGACTGTTTAGAAAAAGGGATTTAAAAATAATAATACAGTATGAGAAAAGGTAACTGCAGCAGAATTTATAGTATATAATACATTAAAAGGTTAAAGAACTATTAATAGTTAATTCAATAAAGATATAAATGAAGGATGAAATATATATGATGCCAGTACATATAAATTGTAAGCATAAATAACAATTCAATATAAAAATAAGACGGTTAATAAAAAGTACAAATTTAAAGCACAAGGGAAGCGTCTTGAATTTCAATGCCAATACATAATATAAAAAAATACTGTCCATAGAACATAATATACTGAAACTATTTTGTGTATCTCTGTACTATGAACACTAAAATCTATGCAACTGATTCTCTGTAATTCATAAATATTTGTAACAAATTTTCAGTCGATTAAACTGACCGACATTGTGCTACATATGGTTCAGATGCTTTAGTACAAATATTTGCATATACATAACTTTTGGTGTCTCAGTACAGTGTTTCACGCATTAGGCTATTCTACTTTTGCTTCGATGTATTTACCTAATCCTAGATTGTTGTTTAATTATTTAGTTCAAACGTCATATTTCAATTTCTATGTAACTCAGTAGTATTCCCAATGCAACTGTTCATGTAATGCGAGTTTATGTGAAATACTGCCCCATTCTGCTATGTTAAGGAAAGAGTAAATTTCGAAGAACATACCAAAGTTTTAAAGTAGAATGTTTCTAGTCAACGATGTTATGCCAGTATCATACATATATTTTAAAACTGGTCAAAAATATTCATGCGGAAAATAATCCTTACTAAACACGTTCATGCGAAATTTTGCCCTATTCTCCCATCTTAAGAAAATCATAAATTTACAATAATTTACAAAATTTTCAAATTAGAATGTTGAAAACAAATAAGGATTTCGCCAGTGTCATAAGTGATATTTTATACTAACAAACTAACATGTTAACGGACTAACTAACTGACAAATAGGGGAGACCGGGGCACAGTGGACCACTTTATTTTTTAAATTTTTTTTCACCAAAAATAAAAAAGCAAGGTACTTCAAAAAATTAGAAAACATTCTTTAAACCTTTTTTCACATGTCCTAATTTTTTTATAACAATACTTCGTGTGCACTCCCAAAGTGGACCACTGTGCCCCATCACCGGGGCAGAGTGGTCCACAACCCGGGGTACAGTGGACCAACCACTGTTGTTCATGTTCAATTAATATAAATTACTCTTTTTTTTTCTAAAATTAGTTTCTTATGCAATTCTAGTCTAAATAACATAATTCGAACATCTTTATGAAATAAAATTACCAAAATTTAAAGGAAATCAAAATAAATAAGAAATCAAATCAGAGGAAGAATCCTACATTAGATTTCCTTTGTCTTTTACGTGCCATTACTAAAAACAATAAGATATAAATTAAACATTTTATTACTATTCAAACATTTTTATTAATTATTTTGAGATATTAATACTTGACATTATATTTGTGAGATAAGTTTAACTAAAATTATTCTACTTTTATCTTTTACATGTTCTTTCTAAAAACAACAACAATAAATTTATATAACCTACTTTTTATTATATCACATAATCATTTTATTTATTTATTTTTTAATATTAAACAATTCAAATAGTTATTAAATTTAGATATTCATAATAATTATACTACTATTCAACTATTTTCCCTTTTCAGAAATTTATTTTATTATAACATTAAGATTATTATTCTTTTTATTAATTATTTTGAGTCACATTGTATTTGTATATGTAAATTTAACTAAAATAAATAAGGTATTAAATATAATTTGGACTTTTAGGCACATTAGAAGGCGGTCCACTGTGCCCCATGTAGAAGTGGTCCAGACAAAACAAATGATAATATTAAAATTATATATAGACTATAAATATGCTAGTAATTTTTATAAATTTAAAAACAATAATATCTGACCTTTTCTTAACAACTATCCAATACTTGTAGTCAATAGTTCAGTCCTGATAAAATTAAAAAAGCTTCAAACTTGAAAAATTCCTTTCAGCAGCTCAAAACATAAAAATTGTATAAGATGGCTACCTTAGCATTTACCATGTGGTTTTTTGGATCCATACAAGTAGTACCATGCTGCCATATATGAGTTTCAATACAAACTAAAAGAGTTAAATATTAAGAGATTTAAATAGAGGTGGTCCACTGTGCAAAAGTCTCCCCTATAGCATTGACACCAGACCAGTTTTGTTATTTTTCAGATTCCACAAATACCAAAACGTGTAGAAATGCAAAGGACAGAGGTTGAAAACTTTCATGAATACCTAAGTTTTTTATATCGACAGTATGATGGAGAACAAAAAATAGGTAAAACGTTAATACCAGCTTACAAGTTATTTTCGAGAAAAATTCAATTAATAATTAACGAACGTTACAGCGAAATTTTATGTTCATATACTCATTTATTTAAGAGGTATGCGCAAAAGAAGAAAACGAGAAAACAACCTGTTGCTTAAGTTTTGGAAAGCAGCATACTATCGATTTGAGAACACGCATTATACTTTAGCAGCGTTCCTTCAATAAGTGAAATTAACAATATGTGTATGTTTTTATTTTAAATGAAAAATGCTTCTATTTTGTATTCTTTTAAGAAATTAGGAATTGCATATAGAAGTTACCAATCGTGATCAGAAATTATCACAGCAATTTAAATTTTTTTTTTTATTTAGTTAGTAGAAGATTCACATAAATCAGTGTTATTAAATACTATAATTTATTTGAAACAAAAAATTTTAACGTTATTACTCATAATATATAAAAATAAAAATTACGGAACTTAAAAAAAGTTATTAATATTATAATTCTTATTTGTTATCTATTTTTCAGGAATTGGTTCAAGTTGAAAGGGGTCGTAGGTAAGCCATACTTTACGCTGTAACTTCCAAATCAATAGTACAATTTCAATGTAGTAATTTATTTTATTTTATTTTATTTTATTTATTGGTTTATTTTAGAATGCTGATTTAACAGAGATTGCTCATACCTCTGTTTGGTGAAAATCTATTTCATAAATTTCTTTAAAATTTCTTTAAAATGTAAATTTATTTTAAGCCATTTTACAATGATATTTTTAAAATTTGCAAACTGTCAATCTTTGAAATTTTATCGTATATTAAATCATTGACTTAATTTTTGGATTAGAGTATAATAAAGCTTTTTTTTTAAAAATATCCCGTTTTTTCAACCGATTTTATCAAAAAAAAATTACTGTAAATAATGATAATATAAGTTCGCAGACTAAAAAAAAAAGAAAAATAAATTAGTTTGAAAATTAGAGATTTCACAAATTATTTTTTAACGAATTAAAATAGGATTTTTTAGATCACTTTGGATTGATATTTGATTTTGCAAGCTGCTAGTCTTCCAACTTCTCACTTACGTTATATAATAAGCCACTTTCCATTTTCCTCCCCCCCCCCCCAAAAAAAAAAAAAAATAAATAAAAATAAATAAAAATAAAATAAAATAAAATAACAGACACGACATTATTTCATTATTTAAAACATGAAAATCTGACAGTGACAGATTTTAATTTAGTGCCAGAGGCCTACTGCTAAACTTGTTAATATCGACAAATTCTTCTTTAGTTAATTCGTGACGATCTAAATTCCATGATAAAGTTTTCATTAAATCAAACCAATGTGTTTCAGCTGCAGTTACTGTAACAAATAACGTTGGAAGTCCAAACTGTCTTATAGCCGCAAAACAACGTTTTTTCTCTTTTTCCCAATGAGGGGGAGGTGTGCCTTGGGGGGGACTCATGTCAAAGGTGTGCCTTGGGGGGGGACTCATGTCAAAGTTGTACCTTGGGGAACTCATGTCAAAGTTGGGCCTTGGGGGGACTCATGTCAAAGTTGGGCCTGGGGGGGGGACTCATGTTAAAGTTGGCCTTGGGGGGACTCATGTCAAAGTTGTACCTTGGGAGGGACTCATGTCAAAGTTGTGCCTTGGGGGGGACTCATGTGAAAGTTGTGCCTTGGGGGGACTTCATTCAATAAATCCCCATTCAATAAACCGTCTGAAATAGGCCCTTAGCACTATTAAGAGTGACCTATAAAAATTCGACAACGCTGTACCGACTGAAATAGGGGTACCTTAGGGGGGGACTCATGTCAAAGTTAGGCCTGGGGGGGACTCATGTCAAAGTTGTGCCTTGGGGGGACCTCATTCAATAAATCCCCATTCAATAAACCGACTGAAATAGGCCTCTAGCACTAATTAAGAGTGACCTATAAAAATTCGACAACTGTACCGACTGAAATAGGCCTCTAGCACTAAAAAAAAGATGAAGAACATTTGACTTATTTTTAGAAAGAATCAAGAGCAGTCTAAAATTAAGCTACTTTTCCTTTTCCTTTTTTTTTTTTTTTTAGTGCTAGAGGCCTATTTTAGTCGGTACAATTGTCGAATTTTTATAGGTCACTCTTAATTAGTGCTAGAGGCTTATTTCAGTCGGTTTATTGAATGGGGATTTATTGAATGAAGTCCCCCCCAGGCACAACTTTGACATGAGTCCCCCCCAAGGTACTCCTATTTCAGTCGGTACAGCGTTGTCGAATTTTTATAATACACTCTTAATAGTGTTCAGGGCCTATTTCAGTCGGTTTATTGAATGGGGATTTATTGAATGAAGTCCCCCCAAGGCACAACTTTGACATGAGTCCCCCCCCCAAGGTACCCCTATTTCAGTCGGTACAGCGTTGTCGAATTTTTATAGGTCTCTCTTAATAGTGCTCAGGGCCTATTTCAGTCGGTTTATTGAATGGGGATTTATTGAATGAAGTCCCCCCCAGGCCCAACTTTGACATGAGTCCCCCCCAAGGTACCTCTATTTCAGTCGGTACAGCGTTATCGAATTTTTATAGGTCACTCTTAATAGTGCTCAGGGCCTATTTCAGTCGGTTTATTGAATGGGGATTTATTGAATGAAGTCCCCCCCAAGGCACAACTTTGACATGAGTCCCCCCCAGGCACAACTTTGACATGAGTCCCCCCCAAGGCACAACTTTGACATGAGTACCCCCCCAGGCACAACTTTGACATGACCCCCCCCCAAGGCCCAACTTTGACATGAGTCCCCCCCAAGGTACAACTTTGACATGAGTCCCCCCAAGGCACACCTTTGACATGAGCCCCCCCAAGGCACACCTCCCCCTCATTGGGAAAAAGAGCAAAAAAGGTTGTTTTGCGGCTATAAGACAGTTTGGACTTCCGACGTTATTTGTTACAGTATCTGCAGCTGAAACTCATTGGTTTGATTTAATGAAAACTTTATCATGAAATTTAGATCGTCACGAATTAACTAAAGAAGAATTTGTCGATATTAACAAGTTTAGCAGTAGGCCTCTGGCACTAAATTAAAATCTGTCAATGTCAGATTTTAATGTTTTAAATAATGAAATAATGTCGTGTCTGTATATATATTTTTTATTATTATTATTATTATTTTTATTTATAAATCAAGAGAAGTGCTGTGTATGCTTCTGTGCTCTGGTGCTCACGTTACTAATCTCAGAGCTGCAAAACTTGATAGATCGTTACCTGGGACCCTCAAAGAGTGCATCTAATCGAAATTTTTTGAATTTCAAATTTGAATATTATTTATTTATTTATTTATTTATTTTTTTTTTTCAAAAACGTTTTTGTTGTACATTTCTGTTCATAATAAAATTCGAATAGAGAGAAAGGTGTTTTCTTTTATCAAAAAGTGCTCATTTAAGATAAATCCACTCTGCTCCTTTAAAAATAAATGTAACGTAACATTCTTAACATTTTCATGATTAAAATTTATACGTGAATTTAGAAAAATCATAACCAAAGTAATATATATTAGTAATTTATCAGTACAATCAATTAATAGCTTCTTATCTTTTGTTATCAGAATACAGAATTCTACATTAATAAGAAAGAAGTAAAATTGTTATTACATAAAATATCTTTCTTTTTTTTTTTCCAATTTTGACTCCGTGGTTCAGTTGGTTAGAGTGTCACGTTAATAAAGCGGTGGTCGAGAATTCAGTCCCCGGAAGGTGCGGCGTGTTAATTTTTGAGGATAATTAGTAGGAAAGGTGTCAATTTGTCGTGGCTACACAATATCTTAAGAATTTTCGAAGAGTTTTCTTAAGACGTTTTTTCTTTTTTTTTAGATATTAGAAAACACAAAATATTTTAGATATTAAATAAGCTCAAAATAAAAAGTTTCAAGTACAAAATACATAAATAAATATTTTTAAAAGCTTTATATATATATATATATATATATATATATATATATATATATATATTATTACATGAAGTTGAATTTGTCATCGCGTTTTTCTGTCATGCTAAAAAACAAGACACTTTCACTGACATTTGAAATTTCTGGCCTAGCGAATGATTATACAAATCTAATAACTAAGAATATTGGTCTCGAAAGCTTTTTAAAATATTTTGAACATTAAAAAATTTTGATCTCTTGCAAAAGAAAAATACCTATATTTTTCTCTAAAATTTTCTTAGTGTTGAAACTTTCATTTCTTTCTAGCATGTCTTTGCCAGAATAAATTTTATTTTATGCTTTTTAGGGCTTCACAATGAAAAGCTTCTAACTTTAAAAAATGATTTTTTACTTAAATTTTATTTTTATAACTCCGATTACATGATCGATTTGGGTTTTGAAATGTACGTCCTTGAGACAGCGATACCAGTGTTACATCCAAAGTTTCCATATTTGTATCTAATTATGTTTGTCTAATTGTGGAGATTTAACCTCCGATACTAGCCGCAGGGGGATAAAAGGACATGCAGGGGATAGGGTTACAGCAACTTATTAATTTGTTTCAATAAACAAAAATAAAATTTATTTAATTTCAAAGTATATGGGGAGGTTCGATTCCCTCCCACCCTCTCTTGATTACTCTTTTATATAACGTCATGACTAAGAAATTAAAATTCTGATCGAATTTTATTAAACATTTCATTAGAGGGAGTAAAACTGAAACTTGATTATAATGTTTTTAATATAAAATAAATACTTGTATTTTATAATATGTTTGTTTTATCTTTTAGCGAAGAAGCTTGTTTGAGAAATATTGACGAAACGTCTTATGAAGAATGGTTGGTTGAAAGTATTGGAGAAGATAAATATTTGTTGAAAATTGAGAAGGATGAATTCTTATTGATTTTGCCAGAAAAAAAGTCTAAAAAAAAATTCAAGTCCGTACGTAATTTTTTTTCAAAACTGTTCTGTTGCTGTAAAAAATCTTCTTAAAGACTTTATTACACATCTACAATAGACATTTCATAGCCTCCAAATAATAAATAATAAATAAATAATTTTTTTTCCAAATTTTATGAAATAAAAAACTTCAAAAGTCAATATTCAGAAGTTAGTATTCAGAAACAATAAATAAATAATTTTTTTTTTCCAAATTTTATGAAATAAAAAACTTCAAAAGTCAATATTCAGAAGTCAATATTCAAGAAAATATTCAGAAAGGTATATATACTTTAAAAAATTATGAGGAAGGATTTCCTTCACTATTACTTTTCTTTTCTTTTTTTTAATAATACATAATAAAAAGAAACTATTGCAGAAGATATGGATATATAACAAAGTGATGAGGACGGATTTCCCTCATCACTGTTATTTTCAAATAATACGAAAAAAAAAAAAAAAAGATGTCATTATTGAAAACTGCCTTCTCTAGATAATAGACGTATACAAATAAAAGAAACTACCATAAATAGACTTTTATTGATAATTAACGAGGATGTATTTCCCTCACTAAAAACTTTTCCACACAAGAATGATAAAGTAAACCTCAACAAACTTCATTTATTTAAAATTTAAGAGGATGGATTTCCCTCAGAATTGCTCTTTTTATATAATAATACATAATAGAAAGAAACTATTGCAGAAGATATGGATATATAACAAAGTGATGAGGACGGATTTCCCTCATCACTGTTATTTTCAAATAATATGCAAAAAAAAAGAAGCCATTACTGAATGCCTTCTCTAGATAACAGATGTATACAAATAAAAGAAACTACCATAAATAGAGTTTTATTGATAACTAATGAGGATGTATTTCCCTCACTAAATACTTTTCCATACAATAATAATAAATTATAACCTCAACAAACTTTATTTGTTTAAAATTTACGAGCACGGATTTCCCTCAGAATTGCTCTTTTTATATAATAATACATAATAGAAAGAAACTATTGCAGAAGATATGGATATATAACAAAGTGATGAGGACGGATTTCCTTCACCACTGTTATTTTCAAATAATATGCAAAAAAAGATGCCATTACTGAAAAACGCCTTCTCTAGATAACAGATGTATACAAATAAAAGAAGCTACTATAAATAGAGTTTTATTGATAATTAACGAGAATGTATTTCCCTCACTAAATACTTTTCCATACAAGAATAACAAACTAAACCTCAACAAACTTTATTTATTTAAAATTTACGAGGACGGATTTCCCTCAGAATTGCTCTTTTTATATAATAATACATAACAGAAAGAAACTATTGAAGAAGATATGGATATATAACAAAGTGATGAGGACGGATTTCCCTCATCACTGTTATTTTCAAATAATATGCAAAAAAAAAAAGATGTCATTACTGAAAACTGCCTTCTCTAGATAACAGATGTATACAAATAAAAGAAGCTACTATAAATAGAGTTTTATTGATAATTAACGAGAATGTATTTCCCTCACTAAATACTTTTCCATACAAGAATAACAAACTAAACCTCAACAAACTTTATTTATTTAAAATTTAAGAGGATGGATTTCCCTCAGAATTGCTCTTTTTATACAATAATACATAATAGAAAGAAACTATTGCAGAAGATATGGATATATAACAAAGTGATGAGGACGGATTTCCCTCATCACTGTTATTTTCAAATATTATGCCGTATGAAATAGAAAATAAAACAAACAATAGAGAAAATGTGTCCTTTTTTGTGTCTTATATTTTTTAGATATATATATACATATTTTTTAATGCTTTATGAAACATCTCTATATTTAATCTCCATTTAATGAAAATCTCTTTATATCAAATTTTTATGAGTACAAAACTTTATTGTACAAAATGAGAATTACTTTTTAATTTTGCAATGAGAAAATTATACATACATACATATATTAAAAATAGTCAACCAGGAAATTAAATTTTATATTTAGGACTTCGCTTCCCCCCCATCTCCCCCCCCCCCCCCACCGTACTCCGGGGATAAATTTTTTCACTATGGTTATCTTTTAAGAGAGCTCGTCTATACCTTTAAAATGAATGAATGAAACATAGATCAGGGATAATTCGAAGCAAAATAATCGACTTTTTTTCATGTTTAGCTAAAAAAAAATATATATATATATAGACCTGCTAACTATGCTAGCTTATCCGTAATGGTATTAAGCCCCGCCTTTTTTTCACACCAGAATAGCTGTAATATTCAGCAATATGTTCTCATGATTAAACTAGAAGACTATTGCTCTACAACTATTCTGGTGTGAAAAAAAAAAGGCGGGGCTTAATACCATTACGGATAAACTAGCATAGTTAGCAGGTCTATACCCAAGCAGCACCGAAACGTTCTCTGAACGTTCAAAAATTGTTCTGCAAACACGTTCTAAGAACGTTCACTTTGAACGTGTTATAGACGTCTATCTGTCCATCTTGAAGACGTACAATAGTACGGTTCAGAGAACGTTCAATGAACGTGTAACTATCACCATCGGTGTTATAGAAGCGTTCTGAGAACGTTCTATGTATACGGTCTCAGAACGTTCTAAACGTTTTTAGAACGTTTTCAAAACGTTATACACATTTTCAGAACGTTCCAGAAAACGTACTGTAAACGTTCTAAAATAGTGTAGTTAAAAAAAAAAAAAAAAAAAAAAAAAAAAAATGTGACGTCATTATAAAAAAATCCCCTCAGTACGAGCGTTTAGAAGTAAAAATTACATAGCTGATGACGAATAATGATACAACACATGAACAGGGATATGAATTACTTTTTTTTTCAATTCAAATAATGTTTGAGAAATTTTAACATACTTACTATTCTTTTAATTTCAACGTATATGCATCAAAAATTCTATATTCTATGACAGCTTTCCCCAAAAAGTGTCATAACGTCTCTTTATACCTTAAAAAATTTCTTAAATTTTTGCATTTTTTAAAAATTTCTTTTTTTTCCCTAATCTGTAGATAATGAAGTTATAGTATTAATTACAAAACTTTGAATAAACACCATAAAATGCGAGAACTCGCACCAACTGTTTCGGGTCAAAAGAAGACACAACCCTTCATCAGGCGAACATTGTAGGCACGAGAGCTGCAAACAAGCACGTTGAGTGTGTGGAATGCGTTGCCGCTTTGTTTGTAGCAGCCGTGCTTTGTTTGTAGCAGTTGCGAGTTCTTGCATTTTATGGTGTTTATTCAAAGTTTCTTAATTAATACTATAACGCCATTATCTTCAGATTAGGGGAAAAAAGAATTTTTTTAAAAATGCAAAAATTTAAGGAATTTTTTAAAGGGATATAGGCACGTTATGACACTTTTTGGGAATTACAGTCATAAAATATGGAATTTTTCATGCATATACGTTGAAATTAAAGGAATAGTAAGTATGTTAAAATTTCTCAAACAATATTTGAATTTAAAAAAAAGTAATTTATATCCCTGTTGCTGTGTTGTATCATTATTCTTCATCTGCTATATACAACTAAACTCTTGATTTATTTTGCTTGTTTTAATCCTTGTGATTCCGAATGCGTCATCCTATGATTAATGTTTGTTTTTCATGGTTGTTTTCTGTTTGATTCTCTGATTTCTTGAAGTAAATAATTTATTCCAATTTATTCTTCATTTCTAACTTCAATTAATTTCTTGTACGATAGGGTGCCCGCTAGCAATATGCTATTATAGCTGCTAACGAACGTAATCGTACATTGGTGCTCAACGACGAAAAGGGTCACCCTTGACGAGTTTTTTTTTTTTTCTACCATTCTAAGCTTTTCCTACAAAAAATGTTTAAAATGCTGTCTTAATTTTTTATTTCCTCGTTGCTTGTTTGTATCTTTTGATTTGAGTTTCATGTGGTTTTTACGCACCGGCAAAATTATTAAAATTGCAACTAACAATATAGGAATAAATTTAAGATTAGACTGAAGTTAAATAAAATAAAAATCAATAAATAAAATATAAATGTTTCAATAAATCACAATCAGTCTCCCCAGGTTATTTAAATTTGTTGTAATTTTCTTCTCATTGACCTATGTGGTTTCAGGGATCTTATATCTGTCGCTTGGCTTTAACTAAGATTAAAAATTCATTTATACATACATATATATATATATATATATATATATATATACATATATATATACATATATATATATATATATATGTTTTTTTTTTTTTAAATACAGGGTGCAAAGCATTGTGACGAGAATACCTTTATCTCCGCAACTATTGGTCGCAAATATATAGTTTCAGTTACAAAATGTTTTAAAGAATATGAGCATTTGTGGTATAACATGTTTAAATTTAAAATATCTATTTTTTCAAAATTCCAAAAACTAAATTTTTACATAGTCCCAGATCCCTATAATCATATTTAGAAAACTGACACTCATCCTAACAAACAGTTTCATTTCTATTCTCCCAAAATGTAACATGATATTTAAAGTTTGGATTTTCTAACATATTTCGGCCTTCAATAAGGGATCGGTTTAAAAATCCTAATTGGACTTTGTTTGCATTTTCCCTGGGTTTATTAAAGAATTTTTCATTGACTTTTTAATAAAGCCCGAGAAAATGCGAAATAATCCTAAATTTTGAAACTAACTATCTCAGACAATTTTGGGTGCACAAAAGTGAAACTTTTTGTGTTATATTTTTTAGGTTAGAACTCAACTTACACTATTAGTGTCATGAAAATTGTATAAAAATTATCAGTTTTTGTGATTTTCAGTAAATTGATTTTTTAAATTTAAACATGTCATATAATGAATTCTTACATTTTTTTTTTAAATACATTTTCTTATTGGAGGACGTTTGAGACCAATTGTTGCGCAAATAAAGGCCTGCTCTCGACTTTGCACCCTGTATATTCTAAACATTTCTGGGTACTACTTTGTAAGTCCATGGATAGTTTATAAATATTTTTGAATGCTGAAGTTTATAGAAAGTTTTAATATTTCAACATAAAAAATAATTTCAAAAATGAATGTACCAATACACCGCTAAAATAATATATAATTGAGTTTAGAATATATTGTTAATTTATAATAATAAGAAATTGAAACATAAAATTAAAAATTAGTTAGAAGGAGGAAATTTTTAAAATGTCCAAATACTTAAATACATATATATATATATTTAATCATAATATTTTTCTAAAATATTTAACATACTTCATATTTTTAAATTTCAGTGCATGTGTGCATACATATTTTCAGTTTACAGCAGCAGTTTACAAAAATGATGTTTGCAGGTATTTAAATTTATTCCACATGGCAATGTAATTGGTATTTTTTAAATGTTTAAATTTCTTTAAATTGAGTCAACGCAATTTTTACCTCATTTGATGTAATTATTCTATCATGGGATATTAAATAATTGATAAATGTAAATATTATTAGTATTAATAAATAATATAGTAAATCGTCCTTTTTTTTAAGCAGAATATCTTTTTTTATAAAGATGTGGAATAAAATTGAATTGAATCTTTGTTTTATTATGCAGTTAAACAATTTCATATATTTTATTTAATAAATAACAGTAAAGAGATATTTAAAATTGTAAGTCGGTGAAACTTAGGATATTATTTTAAAAATATGCAATTTGCATAACCTAGATTGTATATATATTATCATATAAACATTAAATAAATACTTCAGAATTTAAAAAGAAAAGAAAAAAAAAAAAGAATTACATACCTTCCTCATTTTCTTCATAAGAATTTCTCCAAGAAAACACCCTTCCAACTAGCATTTTAAAATACATAATGACCAGTCTGGAAGGGCATTCACTTAAAATTAGCTCTCATCTTTTAAATTCTTTGTTACTTCATTCAGAAGCATAATAACCAAAAATAGTCATTTTAACAATTTCCATCTCAGAAGACTGAATTAATAAAATGAATCCATAATTTCTAAGCGGTTTTCTGTAACAGGAGCAGTTTTTTCTGCGATACAATGCTACTTACAAGTATATCAAATGTTAGGCTTAAGAACTTACGCAGATATGAAAATGATTGTTTAATTGATATTAAAATAAGACTTTAATAAATAGAAAATAGAGACTATTACAGGTTAAAAATATTACATTTTTACCTTTTCTAAAGCTTATCCAAGTCATTATAACGCGAAAACTGAACAAAACAGATTACATTACACGTTTTAAAATTACCGCTTCACATAACGGCACGACATTCCCAAGACCTTTGAATTTGCGCAGTCAGCGAGAATTAACTAAATGCAATCCACAGATGTCAGTTTCATCTGCTCTTCCCTTGTTACATCCGGAATAATCATGTTTCAAAGTTCAACGTTTGAAACATAAATTTATTAAGCATTTATAGCTGTAGAGGTCAATATTTTAAGGAAAAATGGAGCTGAGTTAAACAATTATTTAAATTTTTATAAAGTATTTGAAAAACTTATGAGATCACTTTATTTTTCCATTTTAAAATCTCGAATTAAACGGAAAAGCATATTTTGTTTTAGTGTATATTTTAGTATTGAATAAAATATTCAGTGAAAATAAATAAAATAAAATAAGAACAATCAAACAGAGTAACGATTTAACAACATTATCAATATTGATAATTTATCAGTAACATTTAAACTTAAATAGAATCATAAATAAAATATAATAAAAGTTTAAAATTATGCTTAAAGAAAAGAAGAAAAAAACTCATTCTGTAACTTCCCGATGAGTATTAGAGACCGCGAGGTTCTACTCTCGAACCTTACAGACGGGAAGTGTTGGCTTCGATTCCTGGTCACGCTCGTCGACTTAGGTTTTCGGAGTTTTCCCGTGATTTTCTTTGAAACTCGCGTAAAGCACTATATTACTTATTCAATAACATCCGTGATTAGCTTTTTGTATCTAAACTTTGGGTCTGGGGAATGCATAGATTTTCATGACAGAAGACAATCATTTTTATGCTGTATAGAAGATCTTAGAAAATGTATTTTTCTAGGGGTTTATTATTATTATTATTATTACAAATGAAAAAAAAAAAAAAAAAAAAAAAAAAAAACGGTAAATTTGTTTTAAATCATCAGAAAACGATGTTTCAATTATTCGTTTTAAAGGTGATATCGAATTCTTTTGAAAGATAATTATAGTGAAAATTTTTATCCACCCTTCCCCCATCCCCCAGGGATCATGCATACTTATTCCTATGAATGATAATAATAATAAAAAAACTGTTTGACTATTACTCGTTATACAGCCAAATTGAATCAATATTATATATCAAATGTATGTCACGCAGAAGGTTTGGTGAGTATATATATTACAGAAGCTGATAGATAGCCTTTCTGTGAATGGAAAATATTGGAACGTGGCAGTGCCACCTGTCGTCCGATATGCACCCAAAGGCAATCTGTAGAGTTTTACGTAATATTTATTTCACTTACCAAATTTACAATATTTATAAATCACAGAAGTTGAGATTTTTCGTTTCTGTTATGAGATTAAATTGCTACATAGCCACGCCACCTGTTGGCCGATGTGCATCCAAAATGGACCAGTAAAGCTTTACATAAAATCGATTTCACTTATAACTTCAGTGTATCACAAAATTTATTGTTAAATCACAAGAGTTAAAATATTGCCTTTCCGTTAAAATGATTAAATTGCAGATTAGCAACGCCACCTGTTGGACAATGTATACATCCAAATTGTATTAGCAGAGGTTATGATGATATATGCCAATATATCATGTTTAATACATTTGTACACTATAGAAGCTGAGATATAGCCGTCCCATAAATGGAGGGTTTCATTGCATAGCACCGTAATCTATCGGGCGATATATCCCAAATGAAATTCAAATAAACTCCAATTTAGGGCAAGATCTAATATTGTAACAAGTTTGGTCGAATTCCATACATTGATTCCTGAAATACAAAATCCACAAAATTTTTCCATGAGTTTAAAATTTTGTAATTTTTTTTCACCTCACCGCTACTGATTATTGGGAAGCATTCTTTACTGACGTGCTAACAAAACGTTAAACTGAAAATGTAAAATATGCTCTATTCTCTATCATGCTAAAAATTATAAATTTCGAATAACTTACGAAGTTTTTAAATTAGAATGTTGCAAATCTCTCAATAAGATTCTTATCAACATCATAAGTGATATTTTAAAACTGGTCCGATCTCTCTGCAATCATTTGTTCTTGAGATATCGTGTACATGAACTAACGGGCTATCACACTAATAGGTGCCGATACACATTAACAGATACCATACCAACCTTTTGACTTCCGTATTCCTTACGCCACAAAACGTGTAAAAAAATCAAAAGCTGAAGTCAAAAATTTTAAAGGTTAACCTAGTTTCCCAACCAATAGTACTAAAAAGTCATTTTGTCATATTCGTTATAATTACACTGTTACAGAACGTGTTATGACGGTGTCACACTTGAACGTTCTATATAGAACTAGAATTGTACGTTTTATAGATGGTACAAATCAAACATTTTCAGAACGTTCTAAATAATACTATTTCTGAACGTGTTTTAGAACGTTCTTTTGACACGAAACACGGTGTTTGAACTATTGAAACCGTTATTAGACGTTCACAGAACGTTCCTGTGCTACTTGGGTATATATATATATATATATATATATATATATATATATGTGTGTATGTATATATATATTTTTTAGCGTACTTGATAGATCAGTATTACATATGAATGTTTTTAGTACCCAGTTATGTATTACGCTAAAAGAAGTAATATATACATTTCAGATATGTTATAAAGCTAAGATAATTGAACACTGATGGAATGAGAATAAATCATTATATATGTAACATATTCCATTCAGCGAAGTAATGGGTAATCTAACAAAGCTTGTCTGGAAAATGACTACCACATCTCTTAACACTAAAATAAATACGGCCATTTTTTGTTAATCAAGTATATCTACTGAAACTTACATGTGAAACGTAATTCTCTGAACCTTTTTAGATGGTCTGTTGGTGCAACCATAGGCTGCACATACAGTCGGTAACAAAAGTATCCGAACACTAGCAAAAATTCCTATGTAAAAAAAGTACACTTCATACGGTTTTATTAAATAAATCCTTATCGAATCCCGTTCTTACACTGACTAAGAACAGGATTCGGCAAGGATTTATTTAACAAAACCGTATGAAGTGTACTTTTTTTACATAGGAATTTTTGCTAGTGTTAGGACACTTTTGTTACCGACTGTACCATTATCGAAAATTTATAGCCTCTACTACAAATAACTCAGAATCGTAGCAATACAACTGTATGAAAAACGCCTTAAAATTTTTCTCGAAGACAATCAACTAGACCCGGCAAGACGGTTCTAAAAGTGAAGTCTCATCTGTAGCTAAACAGCCATATTAGGAACACCTTAGTCTGTGCTCTAAGCGTCTTATATTTACTTCACTTTGTCCCCGTACCAGATAGTCGTCTTGCCAGGTCTAGTTGATTCCTTTGTCTGTGGAATACAGACTATAAGAATATAATAATTTACATAATGCTCACCGTACAGAATACAATTTTTTTTTTTTTTTTTTTTTTTTTGGGGGGGGGGGGGGGCAAAACACAGAAATGGGTAAGATAGTTTTAATAATAATTTCTTTAAAACCCGAATAAACTACTACGTCAGAAATGACAAAGAAAATTAGTTGAGATGCATACAGCTGTTTCAGTAGCCTTAAGCGTACCGTCTGTAGTGCAAAAAGTGCTTTTTGCAATGAAGACGGTACGCTTAAGGCTACCGAAACAGCTGTATGCATCTCAAATAATTTTCTTTGGCGTTTCTTACGTAGTAGTTTATTCGTTGCACTGAAGACGGTACGCTTAAGGCTACCGAAACAGCTGTATGCATCTCAAATAATTTTCTTTGGCGTTTCTGACGTAGTAGTTTATTCGGGTTTTAATATTCCAACGCCAAGAATTTCTTTAGTATAAAAATGGTTTTTAAATGCTGTCAGTAAACTTAAACTTAAAAATTAATTTGACCCTTGAAACTGCCAGGCATTTTTTTTTCTTTTTTTAAACAAAAGGTAGTCAAATAATCCGCGATTGTAATGAAATGCTCGCCCTCTGGTGGGCTAAGGTGAAATTATCACACCACTGAAAACTTTCACGCTGAAACAATGATAGAACAACAAGAAAGAACAATAATAAATACACGTGTGGCTATTATACAGGGTGGACAAAAAGTCACAAGTTTTTTAAAGCAAAGTTAGGCATGATCACCAATTATTGGTTCCAGCAAGATGGAACACGCCCCCACTCAACTGAAGAGAATTTGAAGAGAATTTCTGATGTCTTCCAAAACCGAATTATCGGTCTAGGTGCTCCCGAGAAAACTGGAGGAGGTATTGATTGGCCTCCGTATTCTCCAGACATAAACGTCTGCGACTTTTTTCTGTGGGGTGCCGTCAAAGATAAAGTCTATGCGAATCCAATACAAGATTTGGAGATGCTTAAGGATAGAATACGTGAGGAAATTCAAGCCATTCCAGAGACACAAATTCATGCTGCAATTGAGAATTTTTACATGCGCATCCAACACCTTGTTGCAATTGACGGACGACATTTTGAAAACTTGATACATTAATGCCCATCATTTCGCAATAAAATACCTTTCATTTGGTTTTTCTATCTATCATGGTTGCTTTTTTATTTAATTTTTAAAAAACTTGTGACTTTTTGTCCACCCTGTATTTACTAACAACTGCAGTTGGGAAAGCGCCATCTATCGATCATTACAAGCGCGGATTAAGACATGAAGGTGTATTTTTCGAAAACAACAACAACAGAAACAACAGCAACAGTAGAAAAAAAAAAAAAAAAAACTTTTGATCTTTAAGAAACATTAAGTAAATCGCCAGCCACTTTTTTTTTTTTTTTTTTTTTTTTTTTTTTTTTTACAGAGCAGTGTGATCACAGGTAAAGCGTGAAAGCATAGATCAGTAAACATACATGACAAAAATATGTAAACAAATAACATTTTAATCTTTTTAGCACTTTCAGATAAGATTAATAAACATTTTCCTACAAATGTTTATGTCTTCCAACAAATTTAAAGTTAGAGGAACTTTTCCAATAAAATTAAAAAGGTTTTATGTCGACTGGTTTTAGTCTGCGTTTCAATTTCCATAATTATTTTCGGACTGTTTTGAAATTTGTAAGTGACATTCAGATTCATTATGATACGTTATCCATTAAAAATGGTATAAATAGCAGCACTTGTTTGTATACACAGACTCACAAAACCATTTACAGACATTACGGTTTGTAAAATTATCTCTTTCAAGCATGTTTTAATCTATACTAATCATATAAATGCGAAAGTTTGGATGGATGTTTGTTACTCAATCACGCCACAACGGCTAAACGGATCTGGATAAAATTTGGGTACAGAGATGGATAATAGTCAGGAATAGGACATTGGCTACTATTTATACCGGAAATTTGATTAGATTTTTTAAAATTAATTAAAATATGAAAATAATAAACTGGTAATTGACTTAATATAAGCCATTTAAATTTTTAATTTTTGCCAAAAAAGTTTACGAGGTATTTTTTTTTTTTTTTTAATTTTTTTTTTTTCTTCAACATAAAATGAAATATTCTTTCACGCGAAAAATAAAAAAATTACTAAATGTTAAATTGGTGAATGAGAAAATGACGTCTTTATATTATAACTTAAAAATAAAATAGTAATAATACAAATCTAGCATGTTTCTTCTGAATTTTATTTCATATAATTTTTTTTTTTTTTTTTTTTTTTTTTTTTTTAATATACCCCAACTTTAGAATTTTGTTTAGCACGGAGGAATCACGCTTGGCATAAAAGCTAATTCAGCATTACATTAAAGGTATTTACTTATCGATAATTCTGGAAATTTTTTTAAATTTTGATGCTGAAGTAGATCGGACATTTTTCGCCAAGGAAAAGATAGAAAGAAATAAGAACAATGATCGCATAAATTATATTTTGGTCTAAAACGGCGACAAAAACTCAAAAGTCGCCAAGGGGAGATATATTAAGGCTGTACCATGCTCAAGTTTACATATTAATAAATTTATTTATTTTTCTATATACCAACTACTATTAACTAAGCATGAAGTATATATATAACCACGAAATAAATAAATAAATAATAAAAATAAATAAATAATATATAAAATATTAATAATAAGAATAATAATAATTGTCTCATGCGATAGCCGATCATAGCATATTGTAATATTATATTTAGCTTGAAATTGCTGTCATTCTATGGTTGATCGATTAAATCAAATAAATATAGGTAATAACTTGAAAACAAATATTATGTACAACACGTATAATGTTGTTCATATGTAACTGGGATTATATATCAAATATAAAAGGGCTACTTCAAAATTTTCGATACTGTCCGTATCGAAACTGTCATATGTGATAAGCACCCAAATGGAAGCCCACGGGTATGCCATTGTCGCAGGCAATAGGGACAGGTACCGGAGACTGCGAGGATGAACAAGTCGTGCCGAAGGCAGCGGGAACCCAAAGCGAGCTTTTGAACGATTTCAGTATTATTATTATTATTATTATTATTATTTTTCATAAAGCTATAGAAAAGGGTTTCCTTTAAATATAGTAACCAACGAAGCGGGCGAAGCCTGCTAGTTTTTTTTATATAGCTCAAATCCCAAAGAAATCAACATATTTTATTTGGATACTTAAAATATACTAATTGTAGAGAATGGTATAATTAGCCATTCAAATTTAAAGACTCGTTTACTGGGCCGAACATATATATTCATTTTGATATGCATTGAGGAGCATATGTGGAAATTGCTTGACAGGCATTTTCAGTTATACGTTACGTATTTTATTTTTATCACTTTCCAATAACGTTGAAAAATGTTTATGACTTCGGTTTGTCTGCGTGTCTGCTTTCTACCTCCCGTAAATGTTCATGGAATTCCTTGAAATTGATACATGTTATTACAGTTCCCGACGAAATGTTCCTTAATGAAAATGGAGTAAACACCACCACTGGTTTGTGTACAGGGACACCCGAAAAAATTCCAAAACATTATTTTCTATGAGAAATATTCCCATGTAATACAAATATGGAATACCGAACTAAGAGTTTCTGCTTATGTATATTTTTGGCATTACGTTGATAATAAACATTCACTCATAAGCAGGCTACTACTAAAAACCTGGTTTTCAGATTCATGGGTCCTCAAAAGATGTAATTATAGCAAAGAAAAAAAAAAAAAAAAAAGATTTAAAAAAATTCTCTAAAAAACAACACACTTTTTAGAATATATGGTAGAAAAAGTAAGGATGTTTAACTCTACAAGGCACCCAGTTCCATGTGTGGAACAACAACTTTAATCGTTCCTATAGCTATAAAACTATTAGTAGCGAAATCTCTTGACATCTTGATAGAAGTTACTGACATTTAGCAATGTAGTCATACGAATCTTTACCTAAAGAGGTCATTCGTGTTTTCGTTATAGTGCGCTCAGTGTGAAATTGGAATGAAAGTGATACGTTAGTCGTTTGTCTGAATTCAAAAATAAGAAAAAGAATAGTTACTGAACAGTTTTGACTCGGAAAAAAAAAAATACTGTGTGTTATAACGAAGTGTATATTTTGCAGAGGTAATTTTTTTTTTATATATATTCCAATAGTAAACGTATTAGTAAATCATATTTTTATGTATGTTCCGCATACGGTACGTTACGGTAAAAAGTTGATTTTTCCGTAAAATATGGTTTTATTTTTATAAGTTTTCCCTATCTTCTGATCACTTATTACAACCTATATATTTTTGTCGCGCACAAAAAAAAAAAAAAAAAAAGAGCCTTGTAGGGTTAAAGGCATTATCGTAATGTTCGAAACATGTAACAAAAATTAAAGTACTTCTTAAAAAAATACCATTTTTCATTAGTAGATGTAAAGAAAAAGAGGAATTATTATTCTTTTTTTCCCTTACTTATATAACAAATATACAATTGTCGTTAACTCTACTATTACAAAAGTAGTAATAAAAGTAGTTTTTGATTTTAATGTTTATTTATTTATTTATTGTAATTTCTGAAGAAATCATGAATTTAACCACGAAGCGAATTTTAAAATATTTTGATATAATTCCAACATTTTTAATTTCCGGACATATATGAGTAAAGTATTGTAATTGCGATTTGGGAAAATATTTTATATCTTGCATTGCTTAAAAACGAATGGTCGTAGAATGTTGCAAATTTGTGACAGTCGTGATGCCTAGCTGTACATATCCAACTTTACACTTGGCATGAGCTCTTTTAGAAATATCTACGATTTTACTCGATTTTACACGATGATGTATATACGCGCGTGTATATGTATATGTCTGTGAGTGAACACGTTAGCGCCTAAACGTTTTTTTTTCAATGAGCTGAAAGTTGGTACGTATATTTAAGGTAACCGTAGCCCGAACTGTATAGATTTTAGTGTATCTATCAATTATAGTTTTTTATAGCGACACAAAAAAAGGTTTTCTACCATGTTTTTATTAACTTCGATTCTTGTTTGTTTGTCCAGTACAAATCTTGCAATTTATTTTTAACTAACTTCCCTACTAGCTAGACATTTGAAACTTTCACAGTAGCTCAGAACCCGGTGACAACACAGTACTTCGAATTCAGATTTTCGAATTTTGGAATAGTTTACTTTTAATTAATTAAAATAGGAAAATAATAACCTCCTAATAGCAATAAAATAGCCATTCAAATATTAGCAATAATTTAATGGTTGCCAAAAAAAATTACGCGTTCATTTTCTTTCGACATAAAAATAAATACATTTAATTCAACGTGAACGTTAAAAAATTAAAAAAAAATTAAAATATGCATCTCACAAAAATGGACGTCATTATCACTTTAAAAATTTTATACACATTGATAAGTGCTAATGTAGTCCACGATGCTAATATACGTTGTTCTAAAAGAAGTAATAATTTTTAAAACCAACTTTTTTTTTTTTCACTATTATTATTATTTCACTGAACTGAGTCCGCGTGCTTAAATATTGCTTAAATGTTATTTTTTATCCTCGCGTATTTTATTAATGATTCATCAGAAAATTAAAAAAAAAAGGGTTTTTTTTAATCTTATAATTATTTATCATTATGGCCTATGGGCTCAAATTATTTAAAATGCGATAGCGACAAAACAACTTATTCGAATGACTTGAAAATTTATATACAAGTTATAGGTCACCGTCGTACGAATTGTATTGATTATGGTGAATCTATCAAGTATGGTTTTTACAGAGACAAAACGAAAAATTCTTTATCATTACGTCTACGGGATCAAATTCTTTAAAGTGCGATTGCGTCTAATAAGCGTCTAATTGCCGTATTATGTTGACTAAAAATTTATATACATATTATACATTACCGTAACACGTACTGTGTAGATTTTGGTGAATCTAGTGCTTATAGTTTTTTTTTACAGGGACACAACGAAAAATTCTTTATTATTATGAATTATAGGCTCAAATTATTTGAAGTGCAATAACGTTAAACACCTTATTCTGATCCTCTCTGTGGAGGATCAAACTTGTGATGACATGTCCCTGGACCACTCCTCGGGGTGAGTCCCAGATCGTCGCCAATTGCCCATGTGCGCAGCACTAGTGCGACGTAAAATTCTCCCAACCCAATCCTTATTCGGTTGAGCTTATTGATTTAAACTTCTCTTATTTTATTTAAGTAACTGTTAATAACTTAATGTTCGTAATGTCGAGTGGAGTATTTCCATATTTTTTTTAAATTGTAATTGTATGTCTAAGCTTAACACCTTAGAAATATTTTTATTTGTTGGAGTTTAGGCTTTCAAAAAACTATATGTGTATGCTTTACATAAACCCATATTTACATTAAATAAAAATGCAAAATTTATCGTGCACTTCTGTTGCTAAGCAAATTAAAACAAGTATGATAATTTTATGAAGTTAAACTACTACACATTAAAGAAAAAAAAAAAATCCCGTAAGATTACGGGGAAAGCCTGGCAGCAGAGATTCCAGACAAAGCCCGTAAAAAGAAACGCTTAGACCTTAAATGAAGTATATAATAACCTTAAATTACGTTACATGCCTATAAAAAAAAAAAAAAAAAAAAAAAAAAAAAAAAAAGACATTTTGCACGTAAAACCAATGTTTTTTTTTTTACTGACTTTGTCTGGAATCTCTGCGGCCATGCTTTCCCCGTAATCTTACGGGATTTTTTTTTTTTGCAGTGTATGATTGTTTAAATAGACATACATATTTATATAACGGGTGTCCCATAAGTCTTTAGACATTTTAAATATTCGTAAAGATTGAAGGAACTGGTAGAATTGAACGCGG
This sequence comes from Salticus scenicus, assembly GCA_963930645.1. Classification (NCBI taxonomy): domain Eukaryota; kingdom Metazoa; phylum Arthropoda; class Arachnida; order Araneae; family Salticidae; genus Salticus; species Salticus scenicus. The sequence goes on along the minus strand of OZ005658.1, from coordinate 30,570,203 downwards.
TTTGCGAAAAAATTATTATTGGGATGTTTTTTGGTAAAGAAAAAAATATTAGTTATAATTTTCGTCCATAGAGGGCGCTTTACGTGAGAAAATCACACATTTCCGTAAAAAACTATATTTATTTAGATGCAAATGTTTACAGGCACATAAATCCTATTCCATATGTCCACCATCACTACGAATTACAGTTTGCAAACGAATTACAGCACCGCTAGCTTCAGTAGGCGGTTCTTACCTCAGGGAAAACATCTTTATCTATAACGCTTTATCCACCAAGTCAGCATCGGAATTAAAACTTCATGTTAGGAGGCAAAATAGGAAATGAGCTAGGTTAATCGTAAAACTGCGAAATTTACAGGATTTGCATATTTCTCATTACACATCTGTGCAGCGCTCTCTACCGACGAAAAATCTAACTATGTTTTTTTTTTTTTTTTTTCTTTACCACAAAAAATTCTCCCTTCATGAGAATAACTTTAACGCAAACCGCGCTCGATTATACCAATTCCTTCAGTTTTTATGAATTTTTGAAATGTCTACAGATTTGTGGAGACACCCTTACATAAATGAAAAATCCTTTTTATGAATACAGAATAAAATCGTAAAACTACATTTTACAGAATCTATTTAAGTAATTAGCAAGTTGTGCATATAATACATAAACATACAGCAATATAATTATGGAGTTTAATCCTCCTTCATTAAAGAATAACAAGGAAAATGATTCCACAGGGATTTTTTACGAACTTCGTTTTTAAATTAAATGCCTGCAAGTCCTAGCTTTTTCTTTTCACGCTACAGAAGACAGACTTAATCAAAGAACATTAAATTTCAGCTTTAGTTCCTGACTTGTTTTAAGTATTAAATGTAATTTGAGATAAAAAAATAAGGGAATTTAAATATTAAATGGATGTGAAACATTCATACTTTGACCTTTTAAAATGGGCTCTAATGAACACAGTTCTTTTGATTACATTTTTTTTTGTTTACGAGCATTTAAAATTGATAAAAAATATATGGAACGTTTCTGGAAAAAGAAACATTCAGAAGTGTAGTTCAAAATTTAACTAGCATTTGTTCCTTCAGTTTCTAAGAGGGAAATTAATTTTATATAGAACTGTCTGCCGATTTAAAAAGAAAAAAAAAAAAAAAAAGGGGGGGGGGACTAATGTGCAAGTTGTACCTGACGGGACAAAAGTGAAAGTTGTACCTCAAGGGACTAATGTGAAAGTTGTACCTCACGGGACTAATGTGCAAGTTGCACCGAACGAACAAACTATTTCTTTCAACGAAAATGCCTACTAACCCTGGACGATAGGTCTAATATATCGTATCCTATTATATATCGTATTGATCGTAATATAACTCAATACTTATTTCGCTTCCTTCTTCGACTCGTTTTAATACGCATTTTTTTATATGCATGAGCAGCCCCCGAAAAACAAAAACATTAAATTCATTTTTTTTACTTATTTTTATTTCATATTATTTCACGCGCACTTTTTACTTCCTAATTCAAAATTATTAAAAAAAAACTTTTTCGATATCGCTTGTAACGATACTGATTATTATTAATGTTCTTTTCTTTTTCTTTCAATAATAATAATAATAATAATAATAATAATAATAAAGATTTTGATGAAATTCTGGCAAAAGCAGAATTTAGTTTAGGACGGAGGACGATTAGTTTTTTCTTTCTCTTTTTTCAAATTATAACATCGCTTTCAAATTATTCAATTATATTTTCGGTAAATTTTAGATTTCGACAAATGTCCAACTATCGAAATCGACAACGCAAAAATCCCAGATTGAGACTAATAGGCCCTCAGTCCTAAAAAAAGACTTTGTAAATGTAAAAAATTAGGTAGCCCTTTTCATTATATATTCGAAAAATGTTCATTAATTAAAAACAATTTTAAATTTAATAGTAATAAAACAATACGACAAAACTTAAAAGCAATATTATTAAATCCAGATAATTATACTAATAAGCTAAAACATACTTATAATACCTTAAAAGAACACTATTCATTTATCAACTATAAATTTTAACACTACATCCGTTGACTTACTTCTCTCTGTTAATGAAATGTAATCTGTCTAAATGTAATTATTATTATTATTTTTTTATTTAATTATTATTATTTTTTTAATTTAATTTAATATAATTTTAATTTTTAATAAAATTTAATTTAACTTAATTTTTTAATTTTAAGGTTTCTTAAAACAATCTTAAATACAATTTTCTACATATCTCCTATTAATAAATTAAACTACGGTCTTCTGCCCTAGCAGGACCGCAGACAAATTTTTTCTCCTGTGGGAACAAAAATCCCTATAACTCGCGGTTTGGAACACCACAGTGAGAGACCATTTGTACGAATGTCGATTTAAAACAGTGATGCCAGATGGTCGAAAATTATTTCCCCAAATCAGGGGGTTTTTTCGAAAAAATCCCCAACTTGACTGTTACTAAAAAGGGAAAATAAAATTTTTTCAAAGAAAAAAATATATATATATCAAGCAGATTTAAGCTCAGATTTTTCCCCAAATGAAGGCAATTTTTGAAAAAAATCCCCAAATAACAATAAAGCTATTTAAAGTCCCTAGTCGTAGGGACAAAGCATTACGTTGCCAACATTGACAGAAAGTTCAAGAACTCCCCAGATTTGTCCCCAAAAATTTTAGAATTCCCCAGAAAAGTCCCCACAAACATTTGGTCCCCAAAATTGTCCCCAGAAGCCTCAAAAATCCCCAAAATGGGGACGAAATCCCCAATGTGGCATCACTGATTTAAAAACAAATGCTTCTGGATCAGTTGGAAGATAAGGTTGGATTCCTGCTTCCTTTCCAATGTTTGTCCGATTTTTGTTTGAATTCATTCAAAATTCTATAAGATATCGTAATGATAAATTTTCCATTATACACTGATATATTCATTTTGTTCTTGAAACAAAATGGCGGATCTTGTATGATTAATAAATTTGGTTGAGATTTTGATATAGGCTATATACATACCGCGTTTAAAGCAAACAGGTTTAAAAATACATTTTTGTTATGAGTTTGAAATTTTACAATGGCTGTCATTTTATAACAAGATGTCGTATTATAAAGATGTGGTAATGGTGAAAAAATTCATTCAAGGTATTTCTAAAATAAGCCCACTGTACAAATTTGTTGGAAATGATTCAGTATTTCAAAAGTTATCATGATGATAAATTTTCCATTATACATAGATATATGTATTTCATAAATTAAACGATTACAGTAACTCGATTTCTAAAAAAAATCAACCTAAAAGGTGACTTATGGTGTTTAAATTATTTAAATATATTAATATTTAAATTTTTAACTGCTACTCTACTAAATAAAAAAAAAAAATGAAAATTATTCTTTTTTTATTTTTGAATTTATTTATACAAACTTAAAAAAGTTTTGTCAAGTCAATCAAGTTACCAACGAGTTACTCCATTTATTTTAAATAGAAATGACTCCTATTTATTTTTTAAAAGCACGCTAAAAATAAGCTAAAATGCACTTTTTGTAAATGTGAATTGGAATTTTGAATACAGAAAAGAAAAATTGGGATAATTCATTAAATAGCAATAATAATAATGATAATATTTATGTAGAATAAGAGTTATTTAGCAAGTAATCTGCATAATATTTCTCTAACGTAAATCAATTACGATTTCATTGGTCGAAACGGTACGATAGTCATTGTGACGTAACAATAGGAACGATTGGTCAACCCAGATCGGATTCAGGATATCATAAATTCGGCTGCTAGATTTCGGCTATAAAAATTTAACCTAATACACTTTAAATACGCACTTTCTTAAAGAAATTGGGAAAATATTAACTTTTTGTACCAAAACATATGCTCGAAATATCCTATTTAGAAATATATTTGGAAAAATTTAAACTTAGTTAAGTTTTGCCTTTTATCATTGGCTATTCGCCAGGACGTTGGTGGCGCCATCTATTGGTCAAAATCAAAATCGTTAAGTTCAGATACAATTTTAATATAACATTAATTTAATTTAATTAAAATTATTTTATTTTAGCAGAGGAAAAAATTATTGTTAAAATTAAAACTGTAATGGAAAAATCAAAGATTTTAATCTCATTTATGAAAAGGATGAAAAGAAACTGAAATTTTCAATGAGTGTTTTTATTTAAGAGATTTTTCTGAAAACTATGCTGGGTATTTTAGATACTTATCATGCAGATGATCTGCTTTGGAAAGGGAAGAACATAAATATATTATTATTTACTAATAATTATAATAAGTCTGTAAAGACAAAAACAATATATACACATTAAGTAACATCTTTTAATGGAGTTTTGAATGACAACAGCATTAAAAAATTCCTGCGCAATTCAAAAAGATTCCTGTGTAAAACAGCAGCGTTTTTCACTGTTTTACGCAGTTCAACATTAGAACGAAAAATTGTACATTTTTCGTTTAATTCTCTTAGTGACAGTAAAAAAAAAAAAAAAAACAGTTTACAGCTCTCCCATGTTTTTCCTGATCATAAATCAAATGTGAAAATAAAGAATATGTATGTTTGTTTATTTAATTTTCTAAAGCTGGAGAAATAAATCTTTGATTTCTTTCTTTTTTTAATAATTTAAATGTTATCAGCGAAATGTTTTCCAAATGAACTAATTACATTCTAATTTACTCTTCTTGATTAAAAAAGAGAAATAAAAATTTCTTTAAAAATCATTTTGCCCAATAAGCAATATTTTCATTAAAAAAAAAAAGAAAGAAAGAAAGATTTTTTTTTTTTTCATTATTATTTTTTATTATTTTTTTTCATCACATTTTATGCTTAATAAGTTCACAATATGCTTCAATTTAACTGAAAGGCTATGGTGTGTGATGCAAGGGAAAAAAAAAAAATCTAAATTGTTGCTGTTTTTATAAAAGTGAAAGTTTTTAGTTTTATAATCCATAAAAAAAAAAAAAAAAAAAAAAAAAGTACATTTGATTAAAACATTTTTGAATACAAACTTCTGTTTATTGTCGTAGTAAAAAAAAAAAAAAAAAGAAAGAAAGAAAAGAAAAACAACCAATTATTTAATGCTTTAACGTTTCATAATACATTTAAGTAACTTCAAAATATGTACTTCTTTCACGATATTCTGTCTGTATTAATAATCGCAAAGTTACTAAAATTCTTTATTGTAAAATACATTAAGCTTTAATTTTTTTTTTTTTTAAGAAATATACAATAAACAAGATTTTTTTTTCTCTTTTCGTAAAAATTTCGTGATAAAAAACAATTATTGAAAAAAGATAATAAACAATGATTTAGGGGAAAAAAAAAAAAATTCCATTATTGTAATGAACTTTTTTTTTTTTTGTCAAAGAAGAAATCTTTTGGATTTTGGATTATATATACATATATATTTATACCTATATAACTTCATAATGTAATTAAAGTTTTTTTTTTTTTTTTTTTTACATGTTATATTGGGTTAATGTTTTTTTATGATTTGAAAAATATTTTAATTTAAGTCATAACACTTTAGTTGTGTCAAAAATAATTGTTTATACTTATAATAATTGCTGAATTACATAAACTTTAGCTATATGCATATATATTTAAAACATTATGTATCAAACATTAACTATCAGTAACAACTTATCGCGTAATTTTTTACAATGAAGTTCTAATATATTTAAGCGTACAAGTTATAAAGAAAATTATTAATATAGATGGAAAAAAAAAAAAAAAGCATACAGATAGTTGTTAAAAAATGTACAAAGCTGTATTAATATTTTAAAAATAATATCCTTTTACACTTCTTCAAATAATATATACAATCTTTTATAAAATATTGCATTTTAAATTTAGTTCATTTCGATATTAAATTTCGGGAATAAAAAATGACTGATAATACTCCTTTACACACACTTTTTAATTCAATACTTATAAAAGCTTGCATGAATATTAACTTTTTATGAATCACAAAACTGGTTATTTAATTTGAAATCATTATTATTAACACTTATATTCAGAGGCATAAAAAAAAAAAGAAAGAAAGAAAGAAAAAGAAAAAAGAAAGAAAAGAAAAAAGATTCCAACAAGGTTGAGCGTTAGTGGCTTCGGTTTGACTGTCTGTCTTCCCGACTGTCTGTCCGTGCTCTAACTCCCATAAATAATCATGGAATATCTTGAAACCGATATATTTATTCAAGTTCACTATCGGATGTTCCCTACTAAAAATTGAGTGAATACCTCTACTGATTTGTGTACAGGGACACCTGAAAGTATTCCAAAGCATTATGTTCTACGAGAGGTATTTTTATGAACTATATTTTATTTCCTTTATTTTACACAAATTTTAATAAATTTGAAATATATTATTCAAGTTCACTATAGTATGTTTGCTATAGAAAATGGAGTAAATACCATAACTGGTTTGTGTACAGGGACACTCAAAAGTATTCAAAGCATTGTGTTCTGTGAGAGGTATTTCTATAAACAAATTTTGGTAACATTACTTTGCACAAATCTTAATGAATTTAAATATGTTATTCATATGCACAAAAGAATGCTTTACACAGAATATAGTATAATTAGCATTAGATTTACAGGACCATATAAAAATATTCAGTTACATTGAGGGCTTTTATTGTAAATTTGCTGGAGTTGCATTTTCCTTTGCAATAAGCGATTTAACACTTTTTAACAATTTTTAAGTGTGAATATGATTTCAATCTGTGTATCTATCTGTCCTAATGTATATCTGTACATCTGTCCGTCTGCCCTTCAGAATTAATATATATATATATATGCTATTCAAATTCACTGTGGAATGTTCCCTATTTAAAATGGCATTTATTGGTCCTGTGCAACTGGTTTGTGTACAGGGACAACCCAAAAAATGCCAATGCATTGCAATTTAGGACAGACGTTTATATAAATTACTTTTAAAGAACTTTCTATTGTAAAAATCATAAAGAAATTGACATTGATTGTTAATATGCTAAAATAATATTTTATATAGAATATGATTTTGTTAACCTTCAGATTTACAGGGCTACACTAAAATATTCAGATACATTAAGGGCTGTAATTAGAAATTAACGGCTACGTTTGCTTTTGTGTTATGCATTTTTAACACTTTCTACCAATAATTAATAATTACAAAACTTTGAATAATCACCATAAAATGCAATAAACTCGCAACAATTGTTTCGGGTCTAAAAAACACATGATTCTTCGTCAGGCGAACAAAGTAGGCACGAGTGCTGCAGTCAAAGCGGCAACGCACGCGTTGCGAGTTTATAGCATTTTATGGTGTTTATTCAAAAATTTGTAATTGTTACCTTAAAATTCCAGTTCTGCGATGCTTTCTTATTACTTTCTAACGATGTTTAAGAAGGATTAGGAATTCAGTAAGTCTATTTGTCTGCCCATCAAAACTACTGTCTGTCCGCTGTGCTTTCAAAGAACATTGAAAGTTATACTATACAACAATTAGGTACAGTTGGAAAGTGTTAATAACACTGCTGGGCATGAAAATTCCCCCAATTACATTTTTGCAAATTCTTATGTAAAATGACCTCTTGAATCCGAATAGGACGGTCATTTTGCCCTATCACCCACCATTTTTTGGGGACGCCCTCCTATTTTTACCACTTTTCGGTCATTTTATGGCTATAAATTTGATTTATAGTGGAGAAAAGAAATATTTTAACTGTTAAATATCTTCTGAGGGCCTAAAGAGATGAAAGATTCTATAACATGAAAATTTGCAGCAAGGGGATGATTTAGAGGGGGGGGGGACTTTGCTACTGAAATTATGCATTACACTTATAATATTCTATTAATCAAATATTATTATCACTTATTATACGTTATACATGTTTTTTTTTTCTTTTTTAAGAGTTGAAAATAAATTATTTTCCCTTCTGCAAATCAAATTCATGGCCATAAATTAGCAAATTGTGATAAGAATTGGGGAGGAGGGGAGCGTCCTGGGAAAACGGTGGGTGATGGGGCAAAATGGGGGTCCTATTCGGATTCAGGAGGTCATTTTACATAAGAAACAGCAGAAATGGTATCAGGGCTATTTATTTATTTATTTATTTATTGCATTGTAGTGTAATTAGTGCGTACCGCATGAGTTTTCGTTTTTTTTTTTTTTTTTTTTTTTTTTTTTTTTTTCTGCATCGTAGTGTAATTACTGCGTACCGCGTGATTTTTCGTTCTTTTTTTTTTTTTTTTTTCCTTTTTTGCATCGTAGTGTAATTAGTGCGTATCGCATGATTTTTCGTTCTTTTTTTTTTTTTTTTTTAATCATACTGAAGAAATACATGATTTTATTATTTATTTATTTATTTACTAGCAAACCCATGCGAATTTTTCGCATTTTATTTCCTTTCTCGTTTATCTTTAAAATTTGAAACACATAAATATTATATGAATTTCACCATTTAATTAAAATTTTAATTCAGCAGTCGCCTAATTATTATTAGAACCAAATTATTACTGTGCAATAGTGAAACTAAAATCATACAAAGAAAGGCTTCGAAATAAAATTAATAATTGACGACCCAGCATTTATACGTTTTAGTATAGGGGCAAGGCAGTACTGTTTTAGTATAGAACCCCCATGAACGACTTTTAAATTTTTGTCGCCATGTTGGCGGACTTTTTATTTATTTATTTTGGCATAATAATAATAATAATAAAGAAATAAAATTAAAAATAATAAAATAATTCCTATTTTGATTATACTTTTTATGATGTGTTTTTTAGTCAATTTACGATAATAATTCATATTCTGTGTTTATCTTTAAAGTATTGCTAGGTTTAAAATGACGCTTGCAAAGATTCTTAAGATTCAACTTTTAAAAATACATTTTTCCATAGAATGGTCTCATAAGCCAAATGTCATCACTTTTACCATGTTTTTATTAGCTTCTATTCTTGTTTGTTTGTTTGTTTGTACGGTACAAATCTTGCAATCTATTTTTAACTAACTTCCCTACTAGCTAGACATTTGAAACTTTCACAGTAGCTCAGAACCCGGTGACAACACAATACTTCGAACTCTGATTTTCTAATTTTCGAATAGTTTTCTTTTATTTAATTAAAATATGAAAATAATAACATCCTAATAGCGTTAAAATAGCCATTAAAATATTAGGTGTAATTGAATTGTTGCCAAAAAAATTTACGAGTTCATTTTCTTTCGACATAAAAATAAACACATTTAATTCAACGTAAGCGTTAAAAAAATTGTAAAAAGTTAAATTATGCCTCTGGCAAAAATTGACGTCATTATCACTTTAAAGATTTTATACACATTGATAAAGTGCTAATGCATGATGCAAATATATGTTGTTCTGAAAGGATTAATATTTTATTTTTAAAACCAACTTTTTTTATTATTATTATTCAAACTTTTCGTAACTCTTTAACCAATCACATTAGAACGTCCATCTTTGGTATATCGATAATAAGGATTTTCTCGCCAAACGTCGCCAAAAATGTCGCCAAATCCATTACCTGACTATTGGAGCTTTTTAATGCGTTTTAAAGGGAAATTTAAGCTATTTTAACGCGAAAAAGAGTTAGAAATGCAGAAAAATAACGTTTTATCAACTTACTAAGCCTCTTTGAAAGAATTTATACAAAAATAAATACGATTATTTACAATTTCGTAACAATACACATTGATAAAGTGCTAATGTAATTAGTTCTATAGCTATGATTCAACAGAAAATTTAAAAATATGGTTTATAAAAAGTTTTTTATCTTATAATTATTTCTTATTAGATCATTGAGCTGAGTCCACGTGCGTAAATATTGTCTATTTATATTATAAAGTATTATTTTTTTACCCTCGCGTATGTTATTAATTACATTACTATCATATCGTTTCGGCAAAAGTGAATCATAACTGGACCACAGAGAAATAATACATAGATTAGATTACAGTATGACATGCTGTAATTTTGTGACATTGAAAAACATATGGAATTTTCAAATATATTCTCCCTATTTCCTTTTCTTCCTCTTTAAACCAATTTTCCCATATTCCGCTTCCACTCATAATAACTCTATATTAAAGAATAACATAACGAGCGAAAATTTTCTAAAAAGAAATTAATTAGCGCTTCTTAAACGAGTTTTACATGAAGCAGTAACTGATGTGCCATCTTTTCAGACAATTCCACAGGCGAGGAGGATGTTTGGCTGTGTGCCAGAAAAAGGGGGACGTATGGAATTCTAAAACCCCCCAGAGATCATTCAGTGATTTACTGGAGTAGAAGTATGCGAAAGCTTGGTATGTGTATTGGGAATTCAAGGTTAAATTTCACAGCTGCCTTCGAAGGAATTAGTTTTCGTTTAATTACATGTAAGTGGTGTTTAAGATATAAATTAGTTCTCTTAATTATTATATTTTAAACACATATAAAGCTGAAAATAAGGTGGGAAGTTTCATTTTGATATAAATTTGAGAAGAGAATGAAAGAGAAAAAAATTAAAGAAAAAGAGGTGGTTGAAGTTGAGTTGCTATAATATTTTGCGAGAATAGACAATTTGCACGTTTTCTGATTTTATTCTTATAGAATAGAAAATGAAAAGGTAAAAAAATAAATACATACATTTTCTTTATTTGAAATCTAATGACTGATTTATAACAATTTTAACATCGCACTATTTACCCTATCGAGAAAACGCAGTATAATATATCGTGACGCCACTCTTTATGACAACAAACGGAAATAATCGTTGTTTACATTCAATTTCGTGCTTTTCTTTGCTTCTTGAATCAGTGAAATAGGTTTTTATGTTATAATAATGACGGATATTAAAAAATCGTAGTATAAATATTGTATTGTACCATTTTGCACTAATACAACGGCTAATGCTTCTTAAAAATTATTCTTTAGCATTCCACATGATCCTATTAAAGAAAACATTGGACAACCGCCATGAAATGAAAACAATTGAAAATAATGATAATGGAAAATGGTGATAATGATATTAAATGGTTATAAAATGAAAAAGAAATGCTCAGAAATCACATAGACGATTAATAATTACGAAAATTAAAACGAACTGCTGCTTGCTAATTAGGCTAACAAAATGTAAACATTGAAGCATCCTAAAGTGTGACGTCAGCCAGCGTTTTGAAGTCACGTGATTTTTGGTAGACTTTAAAGTTATTTTTTAAATTAATGAGAACTTTTTTTGCATTTTTAATATACTTTTTGAAATTTATGGTCCTAAAACTACCAGAAAAATAGGATTTTGTTCAAATCTTCCATGTGTACAAATTCCTCATTACGCAGTCATTTATTGTCGAAGGTCTATTTATTCCAAGACGGGTACATGCCATCACAATTTTGATCCTCCACGGATGGAATGGTTCTCCCGCTTCAGTAATCCCGGAGGTGTTATTTTGAGGAACGTAGATGACAATTGATGATGATTTTGCAACGGCAACGGATTTTACATGCACCAACCACTAATAATGGCCACGATGGTCTTCGTCCGGCGCGAGTATCGAACTGTTAATTTTCCGATTACGAGATGGACGCAGTGGCGGATCCAGAACTTAACTTTTGGGGGGGGGGGGGGGGGGCTAAGACTTTTCAAAACGATATTCTTGACCAATAAAAAAATTTACAATTACAATATTCAATTATGAATGTCAGTGTTTTGGGGGGGGGGCTTCAGCCCCCTAGCCCCCCCCCCCCCTTAAATCCGCCACTGGATGGACGCTCCAACAACGGGGCTAGAGCAGTTCCCAAGAGTGATAGAGCAGAAAATATATATAATCGTTTCTTTTCACTCATGTTCGTTTTGGCAACCTGTTTATTTCTACTATCTCTGTAAGGAATCGTTTACAGGTGGACTTATTAAAAGTACTTATTCCATGTTTCAATTTTGGTTTGTGTTACTGTTTAATATAATTTCCTTTTTGATTTTGTTTTGTTGCAAGATAGAGACTTGAGTTGTATATTGCTTGAATTAGCTATACAGCTTTCCGAAATCTTGCATTTTGCTGACAGAGGTTCAAGTTTCCTGAAGGGTGAATATTTCTGGTTTTCAGCATTTAAAATTCTATTTTTCATTTCATGAATTCTCTTTTCTTTTATCGGATCCTTTTGGTTAATTTATCTCTCCAATTCTATTATTTGATGAATGTTTCTATAGGTTTAATGGTTTTCGCAAATTATTTCATCGTTAGGATTATGTTTGTGTCATTTCTCTTCTGCGTAAGTACTTTAACACGTTTTTACTAATCAGCGTAATCAAATTAAATTATCATCGTGACAATAATTTTATTCGAAATACATCTCATTTAAAATTTCATATGTTGGTATTTTCATCTATCTTTCGTTTGCTGAATGTTGCAAAAGAATTAAATAATTAAAATTATATATATATATATATTTTTTTTCAAACTTTTTTCTTTTTGTTTGAAATTAGGGCTTTTGGGAGAATTTATGCTCAAAATAAATTTAAAAACAATAACCACATTGAAATAGAAACAAATTCTTATTTTTTATTGAAATTAAGTGATACATTAGCAGTTTTTTAAATTTCCGTTAGTTACATATTGCAATAATTATAAATAATTATAAATAATTATAAATGAATGTAAATTAACTATTATTTAATTTTACTTAAAAAAATGATTTAAGTAAAATATTTAATTTTTAAATGTGCACAAACGCATTCCCTAAATCTTTTAAAAATGAATTGGAATAAAAATTGTTATTGTATATACAGTATAAAATACTAAAAATACATAGTTTATACATACATGCATATATGTACATAGATTAACTGTAAGCATAAAAATTAATAAAGTCTTTTTTTTACTTTCTTCTATATTCAATAGAAGAAAATATTGGATTCGTAAAAATTTTCGACCTCGGGTTTTTGATGGATTTACACGTTTTGAGAGCCGTACAACACGATTTGACCATTTTTAGAAAATGTCTGTCTGTCTGTCTGTGTGTGTGTGTGTGTGTGTGTGTGTGTGTGTGTGTGACAAAATTTTGTGGCAACTGTATCTCAGGAACTACTGCACAGAATTTCATAGAAATTGGTATGTAGTTGCACCTTGACATAAATTAGTGCCTATCAACTTTTGGTAAAAATCGTCTCACAGGTTGCGTTGCCATCCCGCTTTTTCTAAATTTTTAACAGGGTGATATAGGACAAAATTTTGTATAAATGTGCATAAAGAGAATTATTTTTTAGTAATCATTATGAAATTTCAAGAATTATTTATAATAGAGATAGTCAACTGGGAAAATTTTTTTGCATGCGTAGAAGCCTCGTCAACCCCCCTGGGGGGAGTAAATTTTCAAGATGGGTATCTTTCGAAAGGTCTCGTCAATACCATTAAAACGAATGGTTGAAGCATAAATCTGTGATAATTTTAAACAAAGTTATCGATTTTTTTTTTTTTTTTTTACTTTTTACGAAAAAAACTTAGATTTTTTTTTTTTTTTTTTTAACGAAATTTAACCAAACTTGGTATTTAGTTGGCCCCTGACATAAACTAGTGCTGATTAGATTTGGGGATCAATCGCACAACAGGAGGCGCTGTGATCGTATTTTTTCTAAATTTTTAACTTGGTAGTATAGGACAAAATTTCGTATAAATGTACATAATGAGAGTTATTCTTAACCTGTGATTGTAAAATTAATATGAATTATTGCTAATAGTTGTAGTTAATTAGGGAAAAAAATTTGTGCATGGGGGGCATCGCTTCCCCCCCCTGGGGGGAAGTACCCCCGGGGTGGGGTAAAGTTTAAAGATGTGTATCTTTCGAAAGGTCTCGTCAATACCTTTAAAAGGAATGGTTGAACTATAAATATGTGATAATTTAAAACAAAGTTATCGATTTTTTTTACTTTTAACGAAAAAAAACTTGGATTTTTTTTATTTTGTTATTGAGTGAATCTGTATAGGAAAATATAGAAGAAAGTCTTGTGGTGGCCACAACATACTAGTTTTCTTTTTGAATTAAACACGTTTTTTTATTTAACTTTTAAAATTACAGCTTAGTAAGCATAATATAAAAAATACATTCTCAGGTTTGTTTAAACTATAGTTGTATAATCATATATCAAACGATAAATTATTTTTATATTATCCTGTCCATTTCTTTTCCGTGGAAAATAATTTCATTTATTAATAAAGAACGTCATGATTATAAAAAACAATGAAAGATTATTTTAAACGCCAAGCTTGTAGATTTTTCGTTCGTATTAATGAGGTTTAATAATAAAAAATGTTTTGCAAGTATCATTAATTTAAACAGGTAACATGTCTTTAATAAATTTTGTTAACTATGGTACAGAAAAGAAAGAAAAATAAAACCGTTATAAGTTGTTCAAAATCAGTTGAGGTTTTCTTTAATATTGAGCGTGTAATAAACAACAAAATATTGGGAAATACATTTATTATTAAGTAAAATAAAATATTTTACTTAATACTGTTTTCTACCGCATCCATATAACTCGAGAATAAATAAACTAGAGAAACAGATAGTTTTTATTTAAACATTATCTTATATATACTCTGTTTTACAGCAACATTAAAAGTATTTCACAAATATAGGTTACTTCATAAACTTTCGCATGAAAAAAAAAAATAAAATAAAAAAAAATAAAATAAAATAAAATAAATAAAAAAATAAATAAATAAATAATAAATTTTGTAAACTGTAAAACAGTTTAAAAATTAATTTAAAATTTTAGCAAAAATACAGGTTGATAGGAGTCTTAGGTTGATCCACTTGGTATTCTGCGTGCGATGTGAACAGATTTTGACAGAAATCATCGAGATGTCACATTTAATCAGCCCCATGGAATCATTTTTAATAACCTTAGAACATGAATATCATCATACTCTAATAATGTTATAAAGTAATTACGTTTAAAATCGAAAAATTTCGAAGTTTTTCTAGCTGCTTAAATACGAAATCCACACTGAAAAAAAATCTGGAGTGACTCCACTCGACTTTCCGATCTTTGAGTAATTAACAGTTTTGTAGATAAAGTAAAGAAAGAGGAGTTGCGAAACAAACAAAAGAGAGAGAAACATAATAGAGTGTTTGAGAATTTTTCTCCATATATTACGCGACGTTTTAGTTAACGCTACTGAACTTTGAGCCCATAGATATAATGATACAGAATTTTTCGTTGTGTCCTTGTAAAAACCTATAAATGCTAGATTCACCAAAAGGCTTATAGTTTGTGCAACAGTGATTTATAATATTCATATAAATTTTCAGCTCAATTGAATAAGGTGTTTAGATGCTATCGCACTTTTAAAAATTTGGCCCCATAGGCCATAATGATAATGAATGTTTCCTGGTGTCCCTGTAAAAAAACTATAAGTGCTAGATTCACCAAAATCTATGGGGTTCGTACTAGGGTGACTTACAATATACGTACCAACTTTCAGCTTATTCGAATAAAGCGTTTAGACGCTAGCGTGTTCACTCACAGACATACACACACACATACAAACACACAAACATACATACACACATACATACACACACACATACATCATCGTAAAAATAGTGGAAACGGACTCAGGGGACCTCGGTTATACCCCCGTTTCGCCGACACGGAAATTTCCTACCCCCTTTCGTTGACAAATTCCCCAAAGAAGGGAAAATCTACATTATCGGTTTAACACCTGTTTCGCCGACAGTGAATGTTCACCCCGATTTTGTCGGCGAAATGGGGGTATACATACATTTTTCAAGCTCATTTAAGACAGTTGAACATCTTGAAGAAGTGTATAGTTTGAAGGCAATAATCCTAAAATCTTAGAAGCTAAGGCGCAGAAAAACTTGGGAAATAAATACGCTACACCCAGAGTTAGAAATTAGAATTTGAAAAACAGGTGTCAATGGCACTTAATTATTTTTTCTTAGTTGCCAAAATGGTCTACTCAGGCATAATTGTTAATTTTTGAAGTGAAAACTTCTTTAGGTGATGTATTAATAAACTGAGAAATAACAATTGGTAGGGAATAAAAAAAAAAATATATACATAAATTAAATACATTAATATATATATATATATATATATATATATTTTAACAGCATTTGTGTGATTTTGTACTTCCTGGTTTTTATTGAGCTTATGTGTTTAAACTGAAAATATAAGATTTTTTTTTTTTTTAAGATAATAATAAACAAAGATTTGAAAATTTCAGTGGACTTCAGAAATCTGCTAATCACGACCAATTTAAACATTGAAATTTATGATAAAGTTCAAAGAAGAAAATCATAATAGAACTTACTTCAATAGTGTTATTTTAGAAATGTAGTCTAATGATATAAGGAAAGTTAATTTTAAGCAAGGTCTAGGTCTTGAAGATAAGTACCTAAATTCTTTTAACTCAGTAATATTTGTGCTTAAACACACACACACACAGGGGAAAAAAAAGAATCCATAGACTGAAAATATAAATAAATAAATTACTTGTCTTTACCTATATTTCTAAACTGTAATAAAAGTCGCAAATTTATTATACAATTATTCTTATACTAGCAGACTAAGCCCACTTCCTTTTAAAAAGAATTCCTTTTGAAAAGAAATTATTAAATAATCTGGTGTGTCATTCACACGACTTTCTCTTACTCTGAAATTTAATACTATAAATACAGGTTGCTGATTAAGAGGTAAGATAAGGAGTACTGTTATGTAAACTTGTGTTAAACAATTCAAATTAGGCTTCGGAAGAGTTTTATATCATAATTAGTTCTGTGTGAGGGGGGCTACCACCCCCCCTGAACTCCCCGTTTCATTAATGTACCTACATTTATATAGAAATTAATTGTTCTATTAAAAAATAATTCTGTTTTTAAAAAGTAATTTATTTAAATTATTATTTAAAAAATTTATCTTTTATGATAATGCAGACGATTTCCATATTAGAGAAGTAGTATAACACTAAATATCCAAAAAAAAAGTCCATTTTATTCTCAATATTAAAAAAAAAAAAAAAAAAAAAAAAAAAAATCTAAGTTTTTTTTTTCGTTAAAAGTTAAAAAAAATCGATAACTTTCTTTTAAATTATCGCAGATCGATGGTTCAACCATTCGTTTTAAAGGTATTGGCGAGCTCTTTTGAAAGATACCCATCATGAAAATTCACTCCCCTCGAGGGGGGGACTTCCCCCTCCCAGGGGGGGAGGCGAGGCTCCTACATACACATTTTTTTCCCCTGTTGACTATCTCTATTACAAAAAATATATATTCGTTTCATTTGGTTTAGTGCAGTCTATAGACGTTAAACTCTACTTACCTGCAATTTCTCCCATAGACGTAATGCATTAGAATTTTCTTGATTGTCCCTGTACACGAACCATTTGCTGGATCTTAACAAAAAGCTTTACTGTAGCAGCCCTATATGATGCACATTTAGAATACCAAGTTTGGAATGTCTGCTACTATTTGTTCTTGAGATATGTTGATAACAGACAGACACACACAGACATACACACAGACCAACCGCTAAAAACATGATTTTCGTATTCAGGAGACCTCAAAACGTGTAAATATAACAAAATCTCACTTTCGAAAATTTGACCCAAAATCAATACTTTCTCTACCTTATGGTAAGAGAAAGTAAAAATAATAATAATAAAAAGTTGCTATATATTATAAATGTTGCTACACTATAAATTTTATATGTGCGTTTTTATTACATTATTTATACTCTTTATTTGCCTTTATCTATACATTTTATCTATCTTATGTAATGACAATCATTTCCAATGCATTATAATATCAAAATTCTAATCTTAAAATGGAAAAAAAAAAAAAAAAAAAAAAAAAGAAAGATCTACAAAATTTTAAAATTTGCGCAGTCTTCGCTCGCTGGTCTCTGTATTTCTGGGAGTGAACTGTAAAAAGGGAAATAATTTTATGACAGTAACGTGGTCATAAAGTAGGCGTAAAAAACGACAAGTGAAAATTGTAATTCACCACGCGTTTCTGCACCTGAGACTGTGAGTCGTATCAACTGATAAAAAGGGGTGAACTGGACACTAATCTCCTTACAGCCATTTCATTGAATTGAAATTTCCTTTCCACTTGTTTTCCCCATAATTTTAGGACAAATCCCTAAATAGCTGGAAAGGGAAGCTTGAATGGGAAAAACAGGAGGGTAGGAAATATTTTGTCGGCGAAACGGGGGTTACACCGGGACCTCGAAACGTATACAAACATCAAAATCTTAAATTCGGATTTTTGACATGATTACAATGCTTTCCTCACTATAGTGTTCGGAAAGTAAAAATTGATTTGTAGAAAAATTAAAAAAAGTTCTTACAGTAAAATGTACATTACAATTTCTACTATTGTAAATTGCATAACTGTCCAATTTTAAAATTAGAATTTTTGTACAGGAACTTAAATCTACTAAATAAATCTGTCTGAAATCTATCTTTGATTTGCACCAATTTTATAATCGGGAGGTTTTATGACTTTTAATGAGAGATAATCATCGTAACATCTATTTTAAAAACTTGTATAATGTTCAATATCAATTTAATAAAGTTTCGTTGAATCAAATGTAGGCATTAATTTAAAATAACATGAAATATTTTTTTTCGTAAATTAACATAAAACTACATTGTAAACTAGTATGTTATGGCCACCACATGACTTCTATATTTTCCTACACAAATTCACTCAGTAAAAATAATTTATTAAAATTATTATTTAAAAAAATTATCTTCCATGATAATGCACACGATTTTCATATTATAGAAGTAGTATAACACTAAGTATCCAAAAAAAAAGTCAATTTTATTGTCAATATTACATAATATATATATATATATATATGTATATATTATTATTATTATTATTTTGTTTGTTTAAAATGAAAAAAATCGATAGCTTCCTTTTAAATTGTCGCAGATCGATGGTTCAACCATTCGTTTTAAAGGTATTGGCGAGCTCTTTTGAAAGATACCCATCATGAAAATTTACTACCCTCGAGGGGGGACTTCCCCCCCAGGAGGGTAGTGAGGCTTCTACACATACAAAAAAATTTTCCCAGTTGACTATCTCTCTTATAAATAATTTTTGTAAGTTTCATATTGATTACTAAAAAATAATTCTCTTTATGCACATTCATACAAAGTTTTGTCCTATATCACCATGTTAAAAATTTAGAAAAGCGGGATGTCAACGTAACCTATAAGACAATTTTTACCAACAGTTGATAGGCACTAATTTATGTCAAGGTGCAACTACATACCAATTTGTATGAAATTCTGTGCAGTAGTTCCTGAGATATAGTTGCCATAAAATTTTGTCACACACACACACAGACAGACAGACAGACATTTTCTAAAAATGGTCAAATCGTGTTCTACAACTATCAAAACGTGTAAATCCATCAAAAACCCGACGTCGAAATTTTTACGAATCCAATACTTTCTTCTATTGAATATAGAAGAAAGTAAATATATATATATATATATATATAAATATCATTTTTATAAAGCAAAATCTCGTGAAGATGCCATCTTTATAAATTTGAATTTTGTGAAGGGGTAGCAAAAGGGCTCTAGATCTTGCCTGGATCAATTACTGATGAATGAGATGCTCTGTCAATGCAGCAAGTGACTTGTTTCTGCTTTGATAACAGGGTTTCCATGTACAAAGGAGAAAAATTATGTACCCACCGATAAAATATGTATTAATGGCTGCAGATTTTGTCAACTCACGGGATAAAACGTGTCCTTCGACAGACTGAGATGAAATTTTACAGTAAATTTCTGTAGTGTTAGAAAACAAAAAAATTATATAGGAAAGTCACTGAAATTTTCTGTTTTTACAACACTCGAGACGGACACTCGAGAAACAGAAATTTTTTAAAGTGTAACTATCGCAATATTTTATTACTTTCTCTTACCCATAGGGTCGAGAAAGTATTGTTTTAGGGTCAAATTTTCGAACGTGAGTTTTTGTTATATTTACATGTTCTGAGGTCCCCTGAATGCGAAAATCATGTTTTTAGCGAATGGGCTGTGTGTCTGTCTGTTATCAGCATATCTCAAGAACAAATAGTAGCAGAAATTCCAAACTCGATATTCTAATTGTGTATCATATAGGGATGCTACAATAAGCTGTTTGTTGAGATGAAGCAAATGGTTCGTGTACAGGGACACTCAAAAAATATTCTAATACATTACGTCTATGGGGTAAATTGCAGGTAAGTAGAGTTTAACATCCATAGACTGCACTAAACTAAATGAAACGAGTATATATTTTTTGTAATAGAGATAGTCAACTGGGAAAAAATGTTTGTGTATGTAGGAGCCTCCCCCCCCCCCCCGGTGTTAATTTTCCTGATGGGTATCTTTCAAAAGAGTTCGCCAATACCTTTAAAACGAATGGTTGAACCATCGATCTGCAATAATTTAAAATACAGTTATCGATTTTTTTAATTTTTAACAATAATAATAATAGTAATAATACTAATGTAATATTGAGAATATATTCAACTGTTTTTTTGGATATTTAGTGTTACACTACTTCTCTAATATGGAAATCGTCTGCATTATCGTAAAAGATATTTTGTTTAAATAATAATTTTAATAAATTATTTTTTAATAACCGAATTAAATTCTATATAAATGTAGTTGCATTAATGAAACGGAGGGTTGAGGGGGGCGGTTGCCCCCCTCACACAAATTAAACATTTGTAACAAATTAACCATAAATAAAAAACCTATTAATTTAACATAGGTTTACATAACAGTACTTGTTATCTTACCTCTTAATCTGCAACCTGTATTTATAGTATTAAATTTCAGGATAAGAGAAAGTCGTGTGAGTGACACACCAGATTATTTTTTAATGCAAACATTTTTAATGTTTTTGATTTAAAGTTTAAAGTTACAATGCGTTAAATATTGTATCAAACGAAATATAAATTTAACTTTTACTTTGTTAACCTCAGATAATCTCTAAGCAATAGTTGCTTAAAACTCTATTATTTAATATGTATTTTTACTCTTTCGAAACTTGTTTCTTTTAAGGGAAAATTTCTTGTATTCATAAAGACATTTGTTGGCACAAAAACAACAAAAACCTTTTTGAACACCAAGCTTCAGATTTCTGCTTAAGCTTTAATGAGAAAAAAAATATTTTACAAGCATCGTTAAATTCAACCAGGTAACATGTCTTTGATAAATTTTGTTAATTATGGTACAAAAATGGAAGGAAAATAAATTCATTTTAAGCTATTCAAAATCTATTTAAGAAATGGAAATTTCTTAAGCGTTTCGTGGACTATAAAATATGAAGTTTAAATTAATAGGAGTACTAGCAAAATGAATAAATAAATAAATAATAATAAAATAAGATAAGTAAATATCATACATATATTAAAAATCTTTTCAAACATTACATTATATGAAACCAAGTATCACATGAAGAACTATAAAAAATGAATGAAGTTGACGAAAAGAAAAGAAAAGCAACTTGATATTGAAGCATACATATTCATTACTTTTTCAAGGGCATTGAATGAATGTTGTATGCAAATTAGGTGATCTTTCTGTCATGCTGTATGCAAACTGCTAAAAATTTACAGCATGCAATGCCCGAGGTCACCTAAAATACTTGAAAATAATTTCAAACAATATGTGGAAAAAACCAATATAGAAACAAACTTATGAAGTGGAAATAACCAAGAAAGAAATAAACATATTAAACTTCAAATACAAATTTTTCCATAATAAATTTATGAAGTGGAAAAAAACATATGAGAGATATAAACTTATTAAATATAAAACACAAATACCTTTATAATAAATCAACCCTAAGGAAATTTAAGAAAACTAAATTTTAAGTTTCTTTACTTTTGAAAAGCACGCCGAAAAAGGTACAACACTCCTCAACAGCCATGAGACCGAAAACAGTTAAATTCACAGTTAATAAGGGAAATGAATTCATCTACTGAACAATTAAATAAAAATAATTTTTGGCTTAAATTTTAGTGTAATTAGTTTCTTCTAAATTTTAACAAATAAACCTTAAAGTTAAAATTTAAAATAATTTATTTGATTAAATTTTAATTTATTACAGAGATCAATTTGAGTTACGTAAATATATATATATATATATATATATATATACATATTATGAATATTTTTCAGACATTGGATTAAAAGAAATGATATCACTTCGAGAACAGAAACAATTTGAAAAAGAAGAAAAATTAATGAAAATCCTAGAAAATGTAGGCATACAACAATACAATACGTCATCAGTCGTCCTGATTGTATGTAATTAAAATCGTAAAAATATGAAAAATATATATATATATATATATATATATATAGTACATACAAAGATTAAAAACATAAAAATCACATAATAAAAATTAAAGTTGTTCCATGATTTTTCAGTACGACAGAACTATTTTTCTCAAACAGCTATTTTGCGTTGTCGCAATTTTATGTATTACACCTTTAATTTACCAAGATGCTCGGCAATATCCAATATTACCATTTAATTTCTTAAACTATCTATATTAATAAAATCAGACTTCTGTCTGTAAATTTGTCAGAATAAAAAAAAAAATTGTGATATCTTCACGTTTCACACACCATGAAAGCCGAAAATCACTTTAGAAAATTTTGCCTGTGTGTGTGTCATCGTGTCTGCATGTCGCTATTTTTGTCCGGGTATCACTCGAGAACGGCTTGACGGAATTCAACTGCGCTTCGCAGGAATTTAGGTCTTTACCCAACTTAAAATTATAGCTATCAACTTCTCGGAAATTCCCCCTCCGTTCCCCCCTGGGGGCAAAAGACAAAAACACGTTTATCCAGGTATCACTTGAGAACGGACAGACGGAATTCATCTGCGCTTGGCAGGAATTTAGGTCTTTTCCCAACTTAAAATTATAGCTATCAACTTTTCCGAAATTATCCTCCGTTCCCTTCTGCGGTATGCAAAAGACAAAAACACGTTTGTCCGGGTATCATTTGAGACGGAATTCAACTGCGCTTGCCAGGAATTTAGGCCTTTACCAACTTAATATTATATCTATCAACTTTATACGAAATCCCCCACCCGTTCCCCCCTGCCGTGGGCAAAAGACAATAACACGTTTGTAAAAACAACTCAGCTCCTAATTCCTTCATAATAAAGATATTCACATGGGGAGACTAGACATGAGTACAAATAAAACATCTGCGATTTAGGGGGATTTTTAAGGGAAGGAAGGGGGGGGGAATCATTTTTTGGCGGGAAATTTCGAAAATTCCTGATTTGAGTAGCACTCTACCAAAAATGGAACAAATATGTTGAAAAAAAGGCTATGCGACATGGCAAAATCAGGACACCTCATTTTGCGCTAAATTTGTTCTAAGAAATCTATGGGAGCTGCAGGCACGAATTTTGGTGCCTGGATTGTTTATATGTATCCGACATCTAAAGTAACGGGATTTATCAAAATTACCCCCCGTTCCCCCGTTGGGGGGGGACAGAAGTCAAAAACAACTTTGTAAGCATAACTCGGCTCCAAATTACTTCACAGTGAAGAAATTGCACATGGGGAGGCTAGGTATGAGTACAAATAATACAATATCTTCAATTTAGGAATTTTCGATTTTTAAGGAGAGGAAGGGGAGAAATCGATTTTTGGCAGGAAATTTCGCAAATTCTGGATTTTTGAGTAGAACTCTACCAAAAATGGAACAAAGATGATGAAAAAAGCTATGCAACTTGCTTAGGATATTTCCAAAAGATGCTTTTTATTCTTTTTGAACTGCCATTTTTTTTTTTTTTTGTGTGTGTGTGTGGGGGGGGGGGAGGATATGTGTTATAAAGGGCAAATTCAAGACACCCTTTTTAGCGCTAAATTTGTCCTGGGAAATTTATGAGAGCTGCGGTCACGAAGTTTGGTGCTTGGTTTGTTTATATGCATCCGGTACCTAAAGGAACGGGATTTATCGAAACCCCCTCCCCCAAAGGGGACAGGAAGCAAAAAAACGTTTGTAAGCATAACTCGGCCCCAAATTACTTAACGGTGAAGAAATTGCACATGGTGAGACTAGACTTGAGTATAAATAGAACATTATGTACGATTTTGGAATTCTTGATTCATAAAGGAGAGAGGGGAAAATCGTTTTTCGGGGGGGGGGGAATTTCAGAATTTCCGGATTTTTTAGTATATTGAAAATAGCCATGTGTCTTCTTTAGAATATTTCCAAAAACACATTTTCCATTTTTTGTGATTTTCATTTTTTTTTTTTTTTTTTTTTTTTTTTTTGGGGGGGGGGAGGAGGGCGGCTGTTACAAAGTAGCAAATTCAAGACCCTCTCTTTTTAGCGCTAAATTTGTCTTGAGAAATCTATGGGATCTGCGATCACGAAATTTATTGCGCAAATTGTTTATATATATCCGACATTTATTGCAGCGGGATTTTACAAAATTCGTCCACTTACCTCCTTGGGCTCGGGCGGGGGGGGGCAAAAAACACGCGTAAAAACAAGTTAGCCTATTTGAATTCACCTTACATTATCTTAGAATAATGAATTTCGGTGTGTGGATGTTGATTAGGTGTGCGCATTATGTACTTTGGTGAGATTTCGCAAAACTTCTAACTTAGCCGCTGGGGTAGGGGAAGTAAGAAGCGAGTAAGTTGCTGCCGAAGGCAGTGCGGACCCTGACTCCTGACGTTGCGAGCGGGAAAATCCCCTACGGAACACAGAGGAAACTTTAACTTAAGTTATTAATAATGATATGGAATTTTGGCAACTCATTTAAGTATAGTGCTCAGCGAAGTTGTCAAAGCCTGCTAGTTTTAAAATATTATATCAAATCTGTAAAAAGTTTTACATTTTTCGAAACCTGCTGATAAGTGAGAAATTCATTCTTGATTGTATGTCCGATTGTCGATTTCGGTATCCGTGGCCATCCACCATTCATAAATTGGATGGCTTCTGAATATTTATCGGCAATATATTCTTAATAAGTATTGATGATGGTTTCTGATTATTTGTGGGCTGTATAAATAATGATGTTGTTTTTTGAACAATTGTTGGCGATGTCTTCTGGATATATATTGACGATGACAACTTAATATATGATGGCGATATCTTGTGAATATGTATTGATGATTGCTTCTGAATATTTATTGGCTATATCTTCTGGATATAACCAATAAATATTCGAAATTTGAAATTTGTCACCGAAATAGTTCGGACGTTTCCTGACAAGATGTTTACTTACGCAATTACGATACTCATTTTAATTCATCGCCATAATGACAACAAAAATATAATAACCACCAACGTGTTTCTATTCTAAAGCTATACTAAAGTAATTTTAAGAAATGAATATAATAACCGATACAAAGAATGTAAGCAGAGTTTTATTTTATTTTATTTATTTGTATATTTGTATATTACATAACCAGGGGCCGGCCTGGTGGTTCGTTCAGTAGGGCGCTGCCTTCTGGATCTTCAGGTACTGGGTTCGAATCCCGGTGCGGGCATGGATGTTTGTGATGTCCTATGTCTACAAAATATTGTGCAATTGTTTCTGTGTATTTCTGTAATATGGACCATTTGAGTCAAAAGTCATTGTAAATATAGGTCTCAAAGCTGTCAAAAAATGTCAAATGTGACACACAATTAAAAAAAAAAAAAAAATACTAAAATAGGTAAAAAATTGTAAGGTTAAGCAATGTTCAAAATTGGAAAGTTCTATTTATAACCCAAAATGGGTCAGAAAATGTATCTATTTTGAGTTTACAAACTTGTTATATATAGTTCACTGTCTTATTTTATATTTTTGTCAATAATAAATAATGACCTTGTAGAAAATATTATATCACTCACTTCTTATAAGAAAAAAAAATCTAACATGCGTAGATGATCTAAACAAAATGTAAGCATTTCGTATGTATACGTATGTAATAAACCCCAAACAGTTCTATCCAAAATTGGTCTCGTATCCAATTTAGGTTGAAAATTTGGGTTATAAACAGAACTTTCCAGTTTGGAACATTGCTTTACCCAAATAAATATCTTACAAATTTTTACCTATTTTAGAAAAAGATTTTTACAGTGCATAACGATGTCCGCTAGCTTCACGCCTTTATGAACAAAAATAAATGTTTTAAATGTAGTAAGTTTTGGAATAATATTAATAATATTTCATTAAAAAAAAAAAAAAAAAAAAAAACTGAGAATATTGAGAACGGATAACAAATATAAATAGAATACAAAAAGTTGTTAAATTCGTTAGTATCATAATACACACTGAAATATTGTGAATATTGAAAGAAAAGTTCTCTGTAAGTTTCAATACTTTTTTATTATTATTATTAATTTTGATTATTTGCAGAGCAATAAAAACATAATTAGGAATTTTTTAAATTAAGGATCCGGGAATCGTAAAAAAATTTCTCAACTATGACTCTAATAATATTTCTAATTTTCTTTTCCAAACAAACGGGGGAAAAAAAAGCATTAAAATAAAACTTGAATTTTATTTAATGTAAAAAATTGCTCGACTTACAATAAAAACTAAACCATAAAGATACTCGTTTGATGGAGAAAAAAAAAAAAAAAAAATCATACTTTTTTTTTTTTTTTTTTTTACTTTCGAAAAACTTATCGTTGTTTAAATCCAAGTTCATTACGATGATTCATTTTTGTTTTCGTGGTTTTTATTTAAATCGCTTCACGGAATCATGCAAGATTTCGTAATAAAAGTTAATAAAAACCATTCGGAGAAAAGAGAGGGAAAAGGGTGTTAGAATAACTCTCTTTTCCTCTTTTTTTTTTTTTTAGCTTATAAAACTGGAAATTAGCGAAATGGCGTTGTTTTCTGAGAAGATTAAAAAATAATAATAATAATAATAATAATAATGCACATAAAAACTACTTCAATTTACAAAACTGTAAATTTATATAATACGAATATCAATTTTCGGTCAATTAAATACATGAAAATAAGACAAGTTTTCAAATATTTTTAAATACAAATTAAAATAATAAAAATATTTCCAATGAATATTATTAGTAAAGCAATAAACAATAAAAAAATATATACAATCAGTCAAAAAAAAAAAAAAAAAAAAAAGAAATCAGTTGTCCTTCCTTAAGTATTAAAATTAGGTATTAATAATAAGATGTATTAAAAAATCTGGATTTTTTCCAAACAATTAGTAGTTTTAGGTGTTTAAACAAATTTGAATCATCGATGTTTATATGCTAGCACACTTTAAATAATTTAAGTCTTCAGACCGTAATAATTTGTACATAATTTAAGTTCACATGCCTTGAGGATAAAATATTTTTCTTTGTCAAAGAACTATAAGCCCTATACTCATGAAAAACTCTACATGTCGTGCAACGACTATAAGATACCTACTCACTTTGAGCTCAAATTAATAAAGTATTCAGATGCTATCGAGTTCACTCTCACACATACGAGGTCTGTCCAATAAATACGCGAACTGGTGCCATCTGTCGGCCATGACGCGGACTACTGCCTCGCTCACTAGCAGTGCTAGTTGCCTGAGACCCAATGAACCATCAGTGCATGGCTGATCGTCGAGCTGTGCGCATTGTGCCAGTTGTGTTAGTTTCTGCTGTCCTTGTTTTTACTGTGTCTCGAAAATGGAAATTGACGAAAATAATAAATTATTTTTCTTACAGTTCTCAAGCGTTTGAGAGGTCGCGTGCGTCGTGTGCGACGAAATTTGACTCAATTCGATGGATGGATCCTTCACCATGACAATGCACCTGCACATTCAGCATTGATTGTTCGCCAGTTTCTGGCAAAAAATTCAATCACCATCCTTGATCATCCTCCTTATTCGTCAGATCTCGCCCCATGCGACTTTTTTTTTATTCCCAAAATGCAAAATTGTCATGAGGGGACATCACTCGGAAGATGTGGACACAATAAAGCAAGAAACGACGTGAAAACTAAAAGGCCTGACTGCCGAGGACTTCCAAGGGTGCTTTGAAGAGTGGAAAAAAAGATGGAATAAGTGCATAGCAACGAATGGAGAGTACTTTCAAGGGGGCAAAATCGATGTAGACTGAATTTTGCAAAATAAACTTTTTATGGCCTTAGTTCGCGTATTTATTGGACAGACCTCGTAAAATACATCACCGTAAAAATAGCAGAAAGGAATTCAGGTTACCTCAAAATGTATATTAGATACACCAAAATCTCACAGTCAAACTTTTTATGATTACAAACTTTTCCTTACATACTATACGCTTGCAAAGAAAATGAAAAAATGATGTACAGAATTTTCTAAAATTAAATTAATAAGATGATTGTTTCAATTTAAAAATTACAAATTTAAATTTTTTTTTTCCTCCATTTCAAAAATTAATAAATAAATAGAAATAAACCCGCGAAATAAAAAGTGGTTTATACTCTAATACAAGTTCAAATACAAAATTAAAACAACTTAACATGAAATGTCTAAGAAAGTGAAATGTGTTAAAGAAAGTTGTTGTTTGGTGTTATTTTAGAATTAAAGAATTAAATGTGTTTATTTACTGAGGTTATCACGGTTTTCATTGGTAATTTGCGCAAGATTCCCTGAAACACAAATCACATTTTCCTACCAAATAACTTATGTAAGACAGTGTTGGGCATAATTGACTAAAAAGTAATTGAATTATAATTAAATTACAATTATAATTATTTTACTGTCAATCAATTAATAAGTAATTGATTATAAATAAATTGAATGACTTATTCAATTTATTTGTAATCAGTTACTTGTTAATCGACTGACAGTAAAATTATTATAATTGTAATTTAATTACTTTTTAATCAATTATGCCGAACACTGATGTAAGAGTATTGGGAAGTGGTTCCAATCGGCTTTCATGTCATATTATATATATTTGGGACAATTAAGATACTACGTTGAAATTTTATACAAGACTCTAAAATTGAATTTGTAACATTTTAATCATTGAAATTTTTGTTTTATCTTTATTTTTATTGTTATTGGTTCGTACATAGTTTTTATTTATTTATTTATTTATTTATTTTTCTTGTAATTCTTAAATAAAGAGAAAGTTGGTTACGCTTTTGCTATACCAATAAATCTGATATTAAACGTAAAATTACACAGGTCGACAGGTAAAATTTTGATTTTATAATTTTGTCTGATCTTTATTTTTTTTTGGTGTGCTGAAACCAAAAATGAAGTCAGTTTTTCTCTATCACGTATAAATTTTTGTCAATACAGGGTGACTGCCTATACAATTTCTTCCATTACTCTTCCACCAATGTAATTATATGGTAAGTTTTATAGTATGTTTCCATAATTAATTAATCATGAATGCCTATTGTTGTAATAGCGCAGCACTATTGCGACGTAAAACCATACCAACCAACCTATTGTTATGATGGTATATGCAAGATATTGTGTCAGTAAAAACCCTGTATAGACAAAAATATGTACGTGACAGAGAAAAGCGGATGCATTTTCGGTTTCAGCACATCAAACAACATAAAAATCAGCTAAATTCATCAAATAAAATTTTGTCAACTTCATTTTTGTAGGCCTGTGTTTAGCAAACGATCAGATAAATTCATTCTGAAAAAAGAAAAATGTTCAGTAAATATAAATAAATATATATATATATGTGTGTGTGTGTGTGTGTGTTTTAAAAAGAAATCTGCTTACATTTTTTGTAAGCAGAGTAATTTTTGTAAGTAAGTTAAGAGCTTATTCTAATCTATTTTCCCATAGAAATAAGGCATGCAATAAGGCATGTATTTCATTCCCAAGGATATATTCATTTCTTAATTATATATTCATTTATAATTATATATTCATTTCTTAATTATATATTCTTATATATTCATTTCTTAAGATTTTTTTGTTATAGCTTTAGTAAAGGAGCCCCTTGGCGGTTTTTAAATTTTTGTTATCATTTGGCGATGATTTAAGATTACTGCCGCAATTGCATAAGTAAATTTTTTTCTCGAGAAACGCCCGAGTTACTTCTGTGCTGAATTTCAAATTTTGCAAGGTTTCTATACGAAAGGGATTTCATTTCTTTAGCACGGTTTTTTCTTTCATTTTTCTTTTAATTATTATAAAAAAAAGTTTGCATGTGTTAATTTTTTTTCCGACATAAAAACAAATATAGTATTTACGTATTTACTTTATTTACTTATTTATATTTATTTACTTATTTATTTATACTTCGTTTTTACAGATTTGTCATAATATTTGTAAAAAAAAATTAAGAAATTAAATTGTAAAACTGCATATTGGCGTAAAATCACAGATTGAAGGAAGTAATCAATCATATTCTATCCTGTCATATTAAAAAAAAAAAAAAAAAAAAAAAAAAAAAAGGTTGCTTCAATTATTAGAGCTATTTGCAGTGTCTAGCAATATCCTCTATAGTCAAACTTTTTTGTATGGCTTTTTTTTTTAGTAAAAATTCATTTGTATATTATATTTTAAAATACAGAAAATAAACGGCTTTGTTCAAAAGTAAGGATGAAGTATTTTGAAAGAGTATTAGTCAATCTGAATGGTTATCTCTGGGTATGGTATGGACGTTGAGGACGATTGACAATACAGTAGTCCTAGGTCTGGGAGAAACACACTCCGTGGGCATTTTTCTTCGAGATTTAGAAGTCTTCACTAGAGTTTCTGGAGAAAACCACCGAAAGCTACAAACGGCTAAGCTGACAAGTGCGACGTCAGTTCGAACATGGTAGAGTAGATTTAAGAAATAACCTTTCGGCCACTGGTGGAAGATTGTCTGTGGAAAAACAAGTTTTCACTGGAAAATTTTTTTATTCATTAATTTTATGCAGTCTTCCAATGAAAAAAAAAATCTAGTGAATAAACAAATTTACCCAAAATTTCGTAAATAAAAAATTAATAATAATAATAAAAAAAAACGAAAAAAAAAAAAAAAATCTAGTGAATAAACAAATTTATCCAAAATTTTGTAAATAAAGAATTAATAATAAATAAAAATAATAAAATAAAATAATAGATAAATAAAAAACAAATAATTATTTGAGTTTAATTTCACACACACAAACAAACAAACCAAAAAAAAAAAAAAAAAATCTTAATTTTATATTCTTAGGCAGCAACGATATACGACAAGAAATATAGGAATTATACAAATTTCATGTCTCGTATTGATTAAATACATCAAAATCAAATAAGCACTACTTATTTAAGTTTCTTATTAATATACAGTTTAACGTAATTTTCCAAAATTATATTTTAAATATAGCATTCACAAAATTTGTGCAACAGAGAGACTGTACTTACAGATGTACGGACAGACAGACACTGAGAGATTTTCCTAAAATTAGTTAAATTTACGAGTAGGATGCACCAAAAAATTTTATATTTAAAAACAGAAAAAGGAAATGAAAGTTAAAATTTCTTATAAATCTTTTATATTTTTATCCGAAACGTTTATTTCAGATCGATTTTATTAAGCATGACCCTTCAACAATCAGAAAAAGAAAAAAAATGTAGGCACGAGTGAAGTGTGTGAGCAGCAAATTTCTCTTGCCAAACCATATTCAAGCGTTTATTTTTGATCATATTTATTTATTGCTACACGGATGAGCGATGCTTAATTATTTAGATGCGGAAAAAAAATATGTATTTTTCTTTTATGATATTTGGTTACAAATTTCTACTTATTCACGTATCAACACTAAATTATAAGTGCAGTTCACAGAAATTTAACAATGTTTTTATTGCATTATTTTCTTTTTGCGAAAATATTTCTTAATCACCACTTAACTAACGTCCTTATTACTTTATACTCTAAATTAAAAGAATAAAAAAAAGCACTAATTTAAGAATACAATTTCTCTTAAAAAAAAAAAAAAAAAAAAAGCTGAAATTATCAGACTGAACCTTGAGGCTTCAAGAAGAATATAGAACAAATTAATCATTTTCTCTTTAAGTACTATTAAAAAAAAAAAAAAAAAAACACCCGACTCTCTAGATTGTTTTATAAATTCATTTTAGTTTTCTAAAAACGTGCATTGTTACTCGAGACAATGAAAAAAAAAAAGCTTTATCTGATAACACAACTTAATAAAGTTTATTTCAGGGGGGAAAAAAAAATTCTCTGATAACACAACATAATAAAGTTTATTTCAGGAGAAAACGAAAAGAAAGACAGAAAGAAAAAATATATATATATTAACCTTGGTTTAAAAGAGGAAATTAGCCGAGCTCTTTATTTTTGAAGGATAAAGAAACAGTTGAATTAGCGAAATAAATTTCAGAAGCTTTACTTGAAACAAACAAATAGATGAAATATATTATCTTTAACAACTTATTCAGGTATCTTTAAACGCTGAAAATGTTAGCGAAAAAAAAAAAAAAAAAAAAGCATAATTAAAAAAAATAAATAATTTGTAAATTTGTAGATTTTAATAAATCTTAAAAAAGGTTTTATATATCTACTTCACTTTTCAGAATAATTGTACATTTTTTGTTTAAATTATTTATTTTTCCTGAAAATTTTCAGAGCTAATTTTTGTCGAGTTTGCGCACAAGATGACAAGCAAATGAAACATCACATGAGCCTAAAATAATTTATGTGCACTAGCAAACCCATGCGAAGTATTCGCATTTCATTTCTTCTCTTATTTACCTTTAAAATGTGAAACTCACAAATGTTGTACCAATTTCACCATCTAATTAAAATTTTAATTTACCAGAAGCCAAATTATTAATAAAACCAAATTAATATTGTACAATAGTGAAACCAAAATCATTCAAAGAAAAGTTTCCATATAAAATTCATGGTTCACGACCCAATTTTCATATTTCCACAGGCAGTACACTTTTAATATAGGACTCCCACGACGCCTTTTAAATTTTTGTCGTCATGTTGGCGATGACTTTTTATTAATTTTGGAATAATTTTTTTTCTTAAATAAATAAATAAAATAAAATAAAATAATTGTTATTTTGATTATATTCTTTATGATTGTGATCTATATAAATAATACTTGTCAACTATATAAATAAAGCAAAGAGTTTGTCAATAGAACACATCCGGGTGGACCACTCCTATTTTTGATTGGTCTAGATTTAACTACTTTGGTGATGAACGTCGGCCATTTTCTTTTTTTTAGTAAAAACTGATAAATTTCTTTAAAAGATACTGCATAGATATTATACTTTTTTAAAAGAGCTCTAAAAACTGTTCATTTTTTGTGAGGACACTATATACATCAAGTTATTAGATTTAAAGGTATTACGTTGCAAAGTTGCACAACTCGATATCATTCGATTACTTTTATCTTTAAATAAGAGTCTAATATTAAACAAAAAACGGTTTAATATTAAAGAATAATGAATAACATTTTAAAAATTATCAGTATAGAAGTTATTAGAGCTGCAATTTTTAAATTACAGCGTACTTATTTCCCATACATTATCCATTAAATTTGTAAATAAATGTCGATTCTTTCTTGATAATCATTCACATATGAACATAAAGCATTGTTGCAAAACGGAAGAAATATTTAATTTTATTTGTAATATGTTATTTTGACTTTTTGACCTTAAAAGGAATTTTCAATTATGTTACAAAGCCCAAAATGTGATGTAAAAAATAAATAGGGATTCAATTCTTTTGAAAATTGATTTAAATTTAGCGGACGTAGCCTGCTAGTTAAAAATAAAATAAAATAAGTACAATTATTCTAAAGGCTATAATATTACAGTGAGAAAAAAAAAACTTTGAAATCACGTGTAAAACTGATATAGCATAAACTTACTAAAAATAAATAAATCTATAATAACAATAGGTAATAAATCATTATAAATCTTTATACTATTTTGTAAACATTTGTAATTATAAACGATATTGAATTTTTCTCCTTTTTTTTTCAATTGATGTTTAATAATTTAAAAGCGTGAAACAAATTGGGGAGCCCTAAGTCACATGTCAAGTTACATTGTTATATTGCTTTATTAGTATTTTATGAGTCCTCCTTTCGCACGTATTATTTCTAAATAGCGTTTCTGAAATGATTTTGCTAAGGCCCTGTGTATCAGAAGTGATAATCCATTCTATACTAATTGAAATATTGGATCTGAGTCCGATACTGGATACAGTACGATATTGTGTTTTGCCTGTATATACTTTGCCTGCAACAGTCCGACACATGTTCTCCTATCGTGCTCAAGTCTGTACGTTTATGCCGAAAATATATTTTTCTTTTTTGATCGAAAAACTAAATACAAATTTTCAACAGATGAAAAAAAGAAAAAAAGAAGAAGAAGAAGAAGAAGAAGCTTGAGGGCAAAACAAAAGCAATAATGTTCGTTGTTGTCTTCCTCTATGTTGCGTTTTAGTGTGCTGCACTCATATGTACTATTTTCTTCTCGATCAAAAAAAAAATTGTGTAGTTTGAAATTTATGTTTTTTTTCTTTCTTTTTATTACATAATATTTGTTTTTCAGCGAATTTCACTGAAATTTAAAGTATTCTTTTATTTTTTAGTAATAATATTAACCTTCCTGCGGGCGGGCGTATATGAGAGATACACTAGCGGTGAATGCCGTTGTATATCTTAAAGTCAGAGAGCATCTGGAACACTTATCCTTGGCTATTCACTCAGTATATAATGATCTATTTTTACTTATTTTTTGAGCCTCGAGACAATGATGTGAAGCTGTATATTTGCTATTTGTATTTGAAAAATACGCGCGACCGTTCAAGTGACGTTTTGTTATATATATATTCGCTGTTTAAAATTATTCTTTGTTGTTTTTATTTTAAACATTTTTATTAATATTGATTTATATTATTTTTATTTATATTGATTTTGTGCTTTAAGTTTCCTTCTTTCTGTTTTTATTTTAATGAATAAAAGTTCCAACTGAATGTTCTTATTAATATTCAAACGGTTATAGTATAATTAAAATATTCCAATACTGGAAAATACATATATTATAATAGTGTATGGGCAAAATACGCGCGACCTTTCATGTTCGTATAAGCAGCGCGTCCGCTGGAAGGTTAAAAATGATAATAATAAAATAATAACAAAAGAATATCGAGAATTATAAAATATTTTTGGATCACTGTTTTTATAATATACCAGCTGTTTCAGTGCTGAATTAGAATAATAAAACTACTACGCTGTGGCCATCATAAAACTTTCTTCTATATCATTCTATATAACAGGGACAAAAATTTAGCTAACAAAGTCTTTCACAATAAATATTTTACATAAACAATTTGGTGCAAACATAGCCAATAGATGCTGAAATATACTTATGTAAAAGACAGCATGATGTAAGCAATAGCAGCGTTATATCTAAGCGGATACACTCTTAAATTAAATATCATAAATTTTAATTATATATATTATAAAACAAGTTTGGTGCATTTATACATCATCGTAGCTGAAATATAGCCTTCTCGAAAACGAGAAAAATTGCAGTGTAATAACCCACCTGTAGAACGATGTGCATCTAAATAAAATCAGCATATGCTGATTTAGTATTTCCCATTGATCCTCTCTCATATCGGTGTCCTTATGTTCGGTGTCCTTATGCTGTTAAAGCTGAGTTATATCCTTCCCGTAAATAAGGAAAATTGCTGTATAACCTCATTGATCGATATGCACCCGAATTAAATCTGCATAATTTTTTATAGTTTCTGTCTTATTTCACGAATATTTTTGCTGATATACATTACAAAAGCTGCGATATGGACTTCATGTAAATGGAGATAGTGCTTCATGTCAACGCCACCTGCCGGGTGATATAAGCCAAAATATAATCAAGTGCAGTTTAGGTCAAGGTACTTCGAAATATGAAGTTTTGTTGCATTTCACACATTATCCCTCAAGATACAGCGCTCACAAAGTATTAATACTACTCAGAATTTTTTCTAAATTGTCAAATTCATGTCAGGACTCTCAAAACGTACAAATCCACCAAAAACTGAAAGTCAAAAGTTTTAACGAATCCAATACTTTTTTTCTTATATATAGAAAAAATTTAAAAAAGGGACATTTTATTTTAAGATTAAAAAAAAATTTAAATTATAAATTTTTATCTCGGAGTATGAAAGAGAATTTAAAGCTGATTACTCATTTTTTTTTTCTTTAAGGACGAAAAACACTTGGCTTTATTTTCTAAATTCGTTTCAGTATTCTAAAAAGTTGCATCATTAACTCGGGACGATGTATAAAACTTTCTCAAATAACATAACTTAATAAAGTTTATTTCGGGAGGAGAAAAAGTAGTAACACCAGTTTTTGGAAAGGGAAATTACCCGGCTTGTTTTAAAAAGATAAAAAACAGCTAAATTAAAGAAAAAACTTCTTAAAGCTTAGATGAAATAAAGGAATAAAAGACATATATTATTGCATTTATTTAAAAAATATACGAGTATACCCATTAAATGAAGGAAAAGATTGCTAGAGTTTTTCAACTTAAGACTTGTTTGTCTTTCAGTGATTTAACTTTTGTATGAACTTTCAGAGTTTCATAACGTTAAGTAATGTTATTATTACTTTCTCTTACCCATAGGGTCGAGAAAGTATTGTTTTAGGGACAAATTTTCGAAAGTGAGTTTTTGTTATATTTACATGTTCTGAGGTCCCTGAATACGAAAACCATGTTTTTAGCGAATGGTCTGTGTGTCTGTCTGTCTGTCTGTGTGGATGTCTGTTATCAGCATACCTCAAGAACAAATAGTAGCAGAAATTCCAAACTCGGTATTCTAAATGTGTATCCTATAGGGATGCTGCACTAAACTTTTCGCTAAGATCAAGCAAATGGTTCGTGTACAGGGACACTCAAAAGTATTCAAATGCATTACGTCTATGGGGGAAATTGCAGGTAAATAGAGTTTAACATCTATAGACTGCACTAAAACAATTGAAACAAATATATATATTTTTGTAATAGAGATAGTCAATTGGGAATTTTTTTTTTTTTTTTGTGCATGTAGGAGCCTCACCTCCTCCCCCCTGAGGGGAAGTCCCCCCTCGAGGAAAGTAAATTTTGATGATGAGTATCTTTCAAAAGAGCTCGCCAGTACTTTTAAAACCTTTATTTTTTAAAAATATAATTATTTCTTAGTAACCGAATTAAATTCTATATAAATGTGGGTGCATTAATGAAACGGGGGATTGAGGGGGGCGTTAGCTCCCCTCACACAGAACTAATAATCATATAAAACTCTTCCGAAGCCTAATTTGAATTGTTTAACATTGGTTTACTTAACATCGTTATCTTACTTCTTAATCTCCAACCTTTATTTATAGTATTAAATTTCAGGGTAAGAGAAAGTCGTGTGAGTGACACACCAGATTATTTTTCATTGAAAGTGGTTAAGAATAGCAATTGTAAATGCAGAGTAGGATTTCGTGGTTAAAAAACAATCTGGTGTGTTACTCACATTACTTTATCTTACCCTGATAGATTAGGATCTGTTTTATATTATATTAGAGAAAAGTAAGTGAATATGAAAAATTATTTCTCTTTGACCTCACCATAATAGACTTAGTATTTTTTATCATTGTAGGTTCGACTATTACAAACTTTCAAGCGTATTTAATGCGTTTGGATTGTTTCATGTTACAAAAATAGAATTTGCATGCTAAATTTTAGTTAACGGAAAAAAAAAGTAAATAAATAAATAAAAAGCTATTAACGGATAATATGAAACAATTATAAAGGAAACTATGGAATACTCTCTCATTGGAATTTCACACAAGTATTTTTTTACAGCGTTTTTCTTCTTAATTAACCGTAATCACATTTGGAGAATATTACTCTAAAAATATACAGGTGTGAAAGAAAGGGTGGGACTAGAAATACTAGGGAATACTAATTAGGATGTTTGCAAGTATGGTAGTAACCCAAATATATTCCATGCATATTTTTGATTAAAAATCATTTTTTGAATTATGAAAATTATTAATAAATTCATATTTCAAAAAAATTATGTGTTATGACCTATATCAATTTTTGCACGAATGGAATGGGCATCATCAAAAATATGAGTTTCTAAATTTACAGTTCATTCCTGTAATTATTTTCGAATTATACTGATATTTCAATTTTTATTGCTCTTAGAGGGCTGTCACTTGTTATCATTTGTGTCATATATTACTTTGGTTGTGCATGATTTAAAATAGTTATTAAAGTAAGTTTAGACATACACATCATTTCTTAATTAGCATTACTTTACTTTATTTTATATTTAAAATTGTTATATTTATTTTCCGATTGTTATCTCAATGATATAATAATTTTGATATAATAATATAATTATCTCAATGATATAATAATTGCCTGTGTGATATCTTAATTTAATTTTTTTTAAATATAGAGATTTACCCCTGATCAATTTTTGCTTGTAACTCTATGAAAACTTGATATAAGGAATATAAACTATACTTTTTTCCGAACCGCCTTGACCTCAGAAATTCGAATATGTAGTCAAAAACGGGCGTTACAATTCGAAAAAAAAGAACTGAATATGCACATATATGTTTGTGAGTATATGTTTCGTGTATGTATGTACTTTTTTCGGGTAAGGGTAGGGTGTAGAGTTCTGTATCGGGTCGGGTAACCCGATTTTACCCGAACCCGACCCGATCCGCGGGTCGGGTTCAGGTCGGGTTGACAGAATTTTTTCTGTTGCGGATCGGGGTCAGGTTCGGGTCGAGTTGACTGAATTTTTTTTTCTTGCGGGTCGGGGTCGGGTTCGGGTTGGGTTTTGTTTTCAACAAGTCGGGTCGACTTGTGAACACCTTTCAAAATATTTTTTAGGAGCATGTTTACAACTACGTAACTAATTTAAACATTCTGCACATACTAGACATGTTTCGGTTGGTTGGTTGGTTGGAGGATTTAAGGCCGATTGACTACAGATGTGTCCTAGGCCTATAGGGGGATTGCCCTCCGTTTGAGTCTTTCTAAGGGGTCCTAGTCCGTATTTACGCGTGTTTCGGAAGAAACCACGGAAAACTCTGAACGGCTAGGTCGATGAACGCGGCCTGGGATCGAACCCGACACCTCCCATCTACCAGCTTCGAGCGCAGAACCGCTCGGCTGCTGGTGGGCAGACATGTACCGCAGCTCCCTATTCGTATCCGCGGATATCCGCTAGAAAAATAGATCCGTATTTGTATCTGGATCTGTTTTCTTTTCTTCAACGGAACTAATATGTACCTTTGTAGAAATTGTATGAAAATTAGAAAAGTATTATAAATCCTTCTCGACTGTTGTTAATATATAATTTAAAGAAATACAAATACAGTATAACCTCGCATTTGCATTCTGGAAATTGAAAAGATTTCGCATAGTACAAGTTTTTTTTTTTTTTTACTTTCTTCTATATTTAGTAGAAGAAAGTATTAGATTCTATCAACATTTGGTGCCAACTGCTCGACGGGTGGCACTGCTATACAGCGATTTCAGCAATTTCAGGCGAGGCTCAGGTTTTGTTGCATATAATCCAACAAAACTTGATATGTGAGAAGACCAATATGAGATATTATGCTGATTCAATTTGAATGCCTATCAGCCAACAGGTGGCGCTGCTACACAGCGATTTCCGCAATTTAAGGAAAGGCTATATCTCAAGAACTACTGCACATAATTTCATATAAATTTGTATATAGGTGTCATTTAATATATATTAGCGCCTGTCAAAATTTGGTGTAAACCGCTCAACAGGTGGCGCTTCTACACAGCGATTTTTACAATTACAAGGAAAGCTATATCTCATGTTCTATTGTGTATCCTCAAACAAAACTTAATATGTGAGAAGGCGAGATTATGAGACATTATGCTGACTCAGTTTGAATGCTTGTCGGCCAATAGATGGCGTTGTTATACTGCAAATTTCATCGATAACAGGCTGTCTATATCCCAACTTCTATGCCATATAACTGTACGAACCATGATATGTGAGATAACCATTATAAAAACGCATTGTTTAAGAAGTTATTTATAGACGATAAAACTGTCTCTCTTTGGATATTTAGTGTTAGATTTCCCTAAGATGAAAATTATTTGCATTCATCACGTTAAACTTTTTAATATTAATTTTAGTAAATTATTCGCACTTAGTGAATTTGACAGAAAAATGTAGAAGAATGTCTTGTTGTTTCCACAACATACTAGTTTTTTTTTAATAATTTACCAACTGTGTGACAATGAAAACTTACTTTATTTTATATCATGTTATATCATTTTTCCTTGTTTTGCATGATTTTTAGATGAATAAGTAATGTTGATTTATTTTTCGGGTTTCGGGTCGGGTTCGGGTTAGATAAGTCCGGTTTCGGGTCGCAAAATTTCTCTGTTGCGGGTTCGGGTCGGTTTTCGGGTTGGTGAAAATTTTTTTGTTGGGTTCGGGTCGGGTTTCGGGTTGATGAAAATATTTTTGTCGGGTTCGGGTCGGGTTTCGGGTTGATTTAAAATTCATCTGGCGGGTTCGGGTCGGGTAAAACCCGACCCGCGCAGGACTCTAGTAGGGGGAAAGTTCAGAGCAGAATACATTAATTTAAATTATTTTCATTCATAAATTAATAACAGAATCGTGAAACATTTATGACAATATATTAAAACTATTGTAAAAAGAATGAATAATGGATCTAATAATATTTCATTACAACAGTTCTTTAGCTACCATAATCACTGAAAGGTATTTTCTCTTCGAACAGTCAGAACGTACTTATTAATTTTTGTTCCGTTAACTAAAGTTATTAAACTTTAAATATCGTTAGTCTCTTCGCGGGCCGCGGGTTGGCCACCCCTGATCTAAACGATATGATAGCTAAAAAAAGATTGATTAAAATATATCGGTTTATGCAAGGTCTGAAAATATTTAAGGAAACAAAAACACGGATAAACAAACTAAAAAAGTGTCATTAACCTCTAAACTAATCTTAAAGGATGAAAATTTAATTATATCGAACATATAAATTATTATTATTGTCATTGTTATAATTATTTTTGAATTATGGCATGAATAAAGGAATAATAAATTAATTAATAAAACAAATTTAAATACAGTGAAACTTGAATAATTCGAACTTGTTTAATTCGAAATTCTGGATAATTCGAATGTTTTACTCAGTCCCTTGAATTTTATATTAAAATAATGTTAAAAAATCGTGGATAATTCGAATTCTATTTTGGATGATTCGAATTTTTCCTACGATTACCTTTAAAATATTACAGTAAAATTTCTTCCCGAGATTTTTTCTCAGTTAAAGTGCATTATATATCTTAACAGTCTTTCAAAAAAAGGATAAGGAAATACAAGAGAAGCGTAGCTAGTGCATCAGAAAATATGGTGAATATACATGAACATCGAGGGTTTTTTTAATTTGCAAGTCATGTCTAAGCTAGTAGATTCTTTTTTTGAATCAAGTCATATGCTATGACACAAAGATTGTACTTAAAGAAGAAATAAAATATATCTGATTATTTTTTAAAAGGTGTTGAATAATTAAGCTCGTAAAAAAATATTGATTTAATGGGAGAGGGGAAGGGGGGGTGTATCAGTATTCTTAGATATAAAGTTTATGTGTTAAATCTTTGATCGTAGAGTTTTAATTTTTTAATATCTCCCTCTCTCTCTCTCTCTCTCTCTCTCTCTTTTTTTTTTTTTTTTTTTTTTTTTTGACAAAATAGTATATGTAATTCGAATTTTTGGATATTTCGAATTTTTCTCTGGTCCCTTCAACTTCGAATTATCCAAGTTCTACTGTATATTTTTATACGACTGTATATATGTTTTGAAAATTTCACGCGTTTGCTTAAAACAGTGACTTCAATACTATATTAGTAAATGAGAAATTTCAATCCGCTCAAAAGTTAATTTTATAAAGAAAATATATATATATATCAAAATTCGATTTTGAACAGTAAGAGTTCGCGTATATTTGATATTTTTACTTCCTCCTATAATCATAAAAGAAAGTACTGGATTCATAAAAAAAAATTTATTTTGATTTTTCGATATATTTACACGTTTTAAATAGTTCTAGAAATGTTCTGACTGTTAAATGTTCTAGAAATGGTCTGACTATTATTAAAATATTTATAATTTATTTATTATTATTCTGTCTGTGTGCACGAGAGAAAAATTTTGTTGCAACTCTAGTTCATCTATTAACAGATAAAATTTTAAACAAATTTATATTTAGTTGCACATTGACTTAAATTGTTGTGTATGAAATTTTCATGTGAATCGCCAAGGAGGTGGCGCTAATATGCAACTATTTCTTTCATATACAGGAAAGTTATTGGATAGAATTGCACATAAGTTCATATGTGCGATAACCACAGTGAAAAATCATACTTACTTAATTTTGGGACATATCGACAAACAGATTTTCAGGTGGTCTTGTTATGTAGAATGAAATGATATATATATATATATATATATATATATATATATATATATATATATATATATATAGCTTTGTGACGAACACAACTTAAAAAATTTGAATAAAAAAAGTAATATGGTAAAACACTGATAATAATTAAAAAAAAAAAAAAATATCTGGTGTGAGACAACCACATGACTTCTATTACCCACTATTACACACATATTATATGCATTTTTTGGAATTTTCCAGTAAAAGAAACTTGATACTTATGTA
Organism: Salticus scenicus; assembly: GCA_963930645.1. Taxonomy (NCBI): domain Eukaryota; kingdom Metazoa; phylum Arthropoda; class Arachnida; order Araneae; family Salticidae; genus Salticus; species Salticus scenicus. Next base: position 30,527,485 of record OZ005658.1, on the reverse strand, counting down.
AAGACATATAAAACAGAGTTTACACAGTGAGTCAAAAAAAAAAAAAAAAAAATGATGATACTTATTTTTTTAAACACTAATTTATGAGATCTGAAACTGAACTCTCTAATCAAAATGACCGTTAATTTTTCTGTGATAACCACATAATACATGAGAAAGGGTATCTAAAATAGATTTATGTAACCATTTTTAAGAAAATCGTTTGAACCGTTTTTGAGATACCAATTTTTACCAAAACTTAGCATACTCAATTATTGACCGGAAAACAATAATTACATACAAAAGGATATCTAAAAAATAGTTAATACGGTGAGTCTGAAAAAAAATCTGTACAGCCTTTTTAAAGGAACGCACTTGCGAGACCTAAAATTGAGCTATTTATACAGGACGCCTATCCATTTTCATCACCTAACCAACTATATCATTTGAAAGGTCATCTAATAGAGTGTTTATATAACAAATTTTAAGAGAATCGTTAGAGCCGTTTTTGAGATACGGACTTACGGGTCCACTTCCAGTTTTTCAATTTTCACGAAAATTTGGAAATTTCATCTGTACATCAGACCTGTATCAATTCGGAAGTTTCGTAGTTCTATCTCTATTAGTTTCTAATATATGATAGCCAGAAGATTCTACACATACACACATACGTGCATACACACACACTGACCACAATTGTCAGGCAGTTTTTGACCAATTGTCAAAAACTACCTTTTTTGGACTCAGGAGTCCTTAAAACGTGTAAACCAGGTGAAAACTCAATACCGAATTTTTGGACTAAATACAATACTTCCATTGCCTACGGTAGTGGGGTAATGGAAGTAATAATATAAAATAAAATTTCTGCATATATTCATTTATAATATAATAATTTTAAATTTATACGAAATTATTATAAATTATTAACTTTTAAATTAGGTATCTCTCTTGATTTCTCATTCATAAGTTTTATAGAAAAATTCCCAAGTCATATTTAGATTGAAAACTTCTCTGATTTAAATTCTGAAATAGTTTAATAGTTAAACAGTTATTTAAAATAGTTAAGTATATTCAAATAAGATTTCCTCATTTAACAGTAACAGATTTTCGAAAACATCAGACAAATAACACATGAAGTAAAAATTTTTCTTGTCAAATAACAGACGAAATGAAACAGCACCATTGTTGAATGGCATTAAATCTATAATTAAAATTCTGCAATTAAGCAACCTCCCGTTAATCACAAGACTATTTTTAAACCAGAGTACAAATTTAAACTTTTCCTCAAAGTTTTAAATAAATATGTTAAAACTTAAAAATTAGTTCAAGAAGGAATATTTTTGAAAATTACGACGAAAGTCTTAGTTCCTATATAAAGCAATATGACTTAATTTTTATATTTTATTTCAAACATTGTTAATAAGTTTTTCTTCACTGTGCTTAAAATAAAGTGACAAGTTTAATAATTAACTTTTCTCCCCCAAAATGAAATAAATTCAAATTTAAACAAGAACGCAAAATCATGCGGTACGCATTGGTTATTAACATTTTCCAAATGTACGCAATTGTTGTAGTCAATACTTTTTGCCTACGTAATTACACACCGGAAAGATAGTAGTTCTGTAAAGCATACAGATAGATTAATTGATTTCCTAATCTTTCTTCACCATTATTAGAAAGTGTTAAAAATGCTTAACACTAATGTCCATAATGTATCTGAATATTTTAGTGCTGCCCAGTAAATCTGAAGAATAACAAAATCATGTTCTATACAAAATATTATTTTAGCATATTAAAAATGAATGTTAATTTCTTTATGATTTTTACAATAGAAAGTTCTTTATAAATAATTTATAAACTTGTCAGTCCTAGAATGCAATACATTGGCATTTTTTGGGGTGTCCCTGTATACAAACCAGTTGCACAGGACCTATTAATGTCATTTAAAATGGGGAACATTCCATAGTGAATTTGAATAACAGATATAATTTTGTAAACATTTTGAAAACATATACCGACGCTGGGGCGGGCAGATGGACAATCAGGCAGATAGATACTTAAATTGAAATCAAAGATACCCACTTAAAAAACGTTAAAAAGTGTATATCGCTTAATTTAAACGAAAATGCAATTTCAGCAAATTTGCAATAAGAGCCTTCAATGTAACTGAATATTTTTGTGTGGCCCTGTAAATCTAGTGCTAATCATACTACATTCTGTAGAAAGCATTCTTTTGTGCATATGAATAACGTATTTCAATTTTATTACGATTTGTTCGAAGTAAAGTTATTAAAATTGGGTTTATAGAAATAATTCTTTGGAAAACTTTCGTGTGTCCCTGTACACCAACCAGTAAAGGTGTTCACTCCATTTTCAATAGGGTACATCCGATAGTGTACTTGAATAATATATATCAGTTTCAAGAAATTCCATAAATATTTTTTGGAGTTAGAGCGCGGACAGACAAACGGACAGAAGTCATAAACACTTTTCAACCTTGTTGGAAAGTGTTAAAAATAACATTTTAGCGGAAATTTAGAAGGAAAAAAAGGTAACTACGAACTAGGTGGTAGTGTTGATGATTGACTGCATGAGGAACTTTTGCCTGAGGGGAATGCCTTCTGCGGGAGCCTTTCTAAGTGATCCTAGTTCGTATTCAACCGCGGAAAAAACAGTGTACTCACAGTGTACTCAGAACGGCTATGTTGATTAATGTACCTGTGTTCGAACTCCGCATCTCCCTCTACTAGATTTAAGAGAAGAACCGCTGGAATTATGATTAAAATAAAATATTTATTTTTTCTTAAAAGCTGTACAAGTTTCAGTATGAAATTCATGTGGTTTGAAAATCAGTTAAAATTTTTTCAGAGACATGACAGTACTTATATTAGGAAAATTCTAAAAGACATTGGAACATTAAAAAAAAAAAAAAAAAAAAAAAGGAAAAAAAAGAAAGAAAGAAAAAAAAAAAAAAACCCTTGTAAATCGCTATTACGCAATTTATAAAAAGGAATTTTACACTGTAAAAAAATACCGTAATGTTCATAGCAGAATGCATTGGCAAAAACTTGGTGGCAGCATATTCTGCTGTTAAACAGAACATTTCACTGCAGAAACATCTGTGAAAAAAATGTTATACAGATGTTTCTGCTGCAAACATTACCAAAATTTTTACAATGTACAACAGGAAAGGAACTAGTTTTCAAACACACGCCAAAATATGCTCAGACAACACAACTGTAATTAGCGACTCTGAACAAATGTAAGAACTACTATTATACACGCTAGCTTTCATTTTCTATAGATCATTTTAAATATATAAAATAAAAAGAAAATATAAATAAATAAATAAAAAGGAAAAATTAAAATAAACTTATCGTTTGTGTTACGTAACTTTAAGCAGACATGTTATAATATAAAAGAAATTGTAGTTATTAAAACAATATCATGTAGATCGATAATAACAATTTAAATTGGCATGAGGAAAAAAGAAATATATATTTGCGGTATTTAAGTGCAAGCTACCCCGTCGACAAATAAACTAGCTACGGTTTTAATGAATTTGCGATTGAGTTTATTTTCATAAATAATCAAATTTAAATTACATTTCGTGACTCGAATTCCGTTATTTTAACTAAAATCAGTTAAATTTTATATAAACTTTTTTTTAGTTGTTGGGTTTTTATCACGACAGGGTCACTATTTTTGATTTGGCGAACATGGTTTGCCAGGATAACATGCAAGAATCAAATCTGGAAATAGATTCATTTGGAAATATTCACAACTAAGCGGACAAAGGCCAATAAGTAATCCATATCAAGTTTCACAATAATCTTTTCATTGGTAATCCATGGAGTATAATAAAATAAATCGTGGATAACTCCCTGTATGAAATAGAGAACGGAGTTTTAAAATCACTTAATGACATTTTCTTAAGAGTATTTTACTTTGAAATAAGAATTTTAACGTTTTCAACTGGTAAAAAATGATTATTTTTGTATTATTACCTCCTAAAGCTTTCTGCTATATCCTTATAACATATCTCAATAGATGTATTTGTGTAAATAATCCTCGCAATATATATGAATTGGATGTAATTTATTTGCAATAACAAAAAGGCATATTTGTCATAAAATTGCTTTTTTCTTAATTTTATTTTTTCTTTTATCAATTTTGTACTAAATAAAAAATATACTGTTTTATTTAAGTGAATTTCCCGGTATTTAGAGTTGACGTACTTACTCTTTTTTTTTCTTTTTTCTTTTTCTTTTTCTTTTTTTTTTTTTTTTTTTGGGGGGGGGGGGAATAAGGAGGGAAGCGTAGACTAAAAGTTATTAGATTTTATATGTCAAGTAACGTCGTACAATGTTGTAAACGTGTAATCGATGACAAGAAGGGAGCTTTAAATTTGATTTTTTCTTTTTTCTTTTCAGAAATTTTGTAAAAAGGTTAAAAGTTATCTAAGAATAAAAAAAAAATAATAATAAAGTTTCCCAGAAATTTTTCAAGAATTCATTTCTCAACTTTATAATAAAACTCGTGTTGAAAATGTCGAATCAACAAATCTACAAATGCTTTAGGTAACAACGTGCTGAATTAGCAAAAGAAAATGTTTCATACTGAAATACATTTTCGGAAATTTTATGAAAATCTAGAAAAAATACTAACCCTGCGGTATTTATTTAATGGATACATAATATTAAGCAAATTTTTGTTTGGAGATTTATTTTATTTATTTTATTTTATTTTTTTAAATTTTCGATGGCAGATTACAAAGACAAATATGCAGACAGAAAACTAAATTAGTTTCAATAACATAATAGCTAACAAAAACTAGAACAATGAACATCAAAACAAAAAAGTCTACACTGTTAAAAGTAGTTTTTTAAAAATGAGCTAAATTGTCTCAATAGCTCCGAAACAATATGTACTTAAATTTGAGAAACCATGTACTCATTTTTGAGTATACTGACATGCTCAAAAATGGGGTTGACCAATAAGAATCCAAATATCCCCATGTTTCATATGTCAGTACACTCAAAAATGAGTACATGGTTTCTCAAATTTAAGTATATATTGTTTCGGAGTCATTTTGAAAAAATTTAGCTCATTTTTAAGAAACCAATTTTTACAGTGTACAGTATAGTCTATAAATCTATTTTGTGCCTAGTCTCCCAATATATTTTCTGCCCTCCTCCCCTCCCAGAGTGATACAGTCTTGAATGCAAGGCAACGACTCAAATGTAAGGCATCCATTTCGTCATCAGTATTGCACAATTTGCAAATTGGACTTGGAATAATATTTATTTGATGCAGATGTTTAAATAAGATGTCATGGCCAACCGGTAGCCAAAAAATAGCTGTACTGATTTCCTTCTAGGCCATAACATAATGTCCAGAATCTTATCAATCCACATTTATTTTTATTTTTGTTATTATCATTATTTCTTTCAGTAACATCTTCCCAAAAAGCTTTTCTGTAAAGGTTATTTAGCAATCTTTTCGTAGTACAGTGATGCCAGATTGGGGATTTTGTCCCCATTTTGGGGATTTTTGAGGCTTCTGGGAACAATTTTGAGAACCAAATGTTTGTGGGGACTTTTTGGGGAAATTCTAAAATTTTTGGGGACAAATCTGGGGAGTTCTTCAACTTTCTGTCAATGTTGGCAACGTAATGATTTATCCCTACGACCAGGGATTTCCAATAGCTTTATTGTTATTTGGTGCTTTTTTTTCAAAAATTGCCTTCATTTGGGGAAAAATCTGAGCTTAAATCCACTTAAATCTGCTTGTTTTTTTTTTATTTTCTTTTTTAAGTAGAAATCAAGTTGGGGATTTTTTTCGAAAGAAAACCCCTTGATTTGGGGAAATTTGAAGACCTGTTTGGGGAAATAATTTTCGACCATCTGGCATCACTGTCGCAGTATAAAATGATATTCAAATGCCTATCAGTAATTTAAAGAATGTTGGCTCATTTTTTCCAAGAAACCTCCGCTTTCTTTTCCATGATGTCACTGTGGTATGGTACTATACATTGCATGGCAACATTTTTGTGATTTTTAGTTAACTTGTTTAATTGTTAGCGACGTTTTAAAATGTCAACGGACAAAAGTGGTTCAGAAGAAGAAACTGCTTTGAACAGTCGAGACAGACAGGATTCTGGAAAAATGTTCAAAATGGCATTGACGTTCAGATAAGGCTATACGTTATAGTGCTTACTATTAAAACAATCTAAATAATCTGGTGTGTCACTCACACGACGTTCTCTTACCCTGAAATTTAATAATGCAAATACAGGTTGGAAATTAAGAGGTAACATAACGAGTTCTGTTGTGTAAACCTATGTTAAAACAATTCAAATTAGGATTTGGGAGAGTCTTATATGATAATTAGTTCTCTGTGAGGGGGATTACCTCCCTCCTCAACCCTCCGTTTCATTACTGCACCTATATTCATGTAGAATTTAAATTTGTTATTAAAATTAAAAGTTCACTTAAAATTATTTAGACAACTTTCACGAGCAACATTCCTTGAAACTTATCAGACTTGATCAAACTTTTCCACCAACATATTTATATTCATTTGAAAATACAAGTTTTGGATCTCCTGAAATTATTCGTTTTTAAGTTACTCTAAGAAACACAGTCAAAGATCAAACTTTAAAAAATTTGACTTTTGTAATCAGGAAGCCTTAAACGTGTAAATACACACACACACACACACACACAAAAAAAAAAAAAAAAAAAAACAAGCGATGAATATTTAGCTTGTTATATACATACATTATTTATCATATGTCTATGAGGAATTCATTTCTATTTCTATGCAGCTTTCTTGGACATGGTAAAATATTATAGTAAAGCAGTTCCACTAACAGTAAAAAAGAATGTTATCGCTTAAATATTTGCAACCCTGTATATCTTTTGAACAATATGTAAAAACCACATGGTGCACCTAAATATAATCCAATAGTAATAATATACAGCACAAATTGAAATATACTTCCATCAATTTTTAGCTATTGCCGCACTATAATCTAGTTCTTTTGTGTAGCCCTGTAAATGAACAGTGAATGATTTCCTGCCATATTCTACATGAGGCATGCTTTTATGCATATAAAATTATATATTCGTTTCATTTGGTTTAGTGCAGTCTATAGATGTTAAACTCTACTTATCTATAATTTTCCCCATAGACGTAATGTATTTGAATACTCTGGAGTGTCCCTGTACATGATCCATTTGCTTCATCTACACGAAAAGCTTAGCGTTAGAATCCCTATATGATACCATTTAAAATGCCAAGTTTGGAATCTATGCTGCTATTTGTTCTTGAGATATGCTGATAACAGACACACACACACAGAGAGAGAGAGAGAGAGACACACACAGATCAACCACTGAAAACACGATTTTCGTATTCAGGGGACCTTAAAACTTGTAAATATAGCAAAAGCTCACTTTCGAAAATTTGACCCTAAAACAATACCTTCTGTATCTATCGGGTAAGAAAAAGTAAAAATAATAATATTCAAACAATCTATATTTATTAAAATAATGAAACATAGAGCCCAAAATTTTTTAAAATACTAGTTGCAATTAACTTTTTTCTAATTTATACTTTTTTAAGGTGAAACATTGAATTATTATTTTTAACAGTGACGTAGTAAGAAGCGCAATGTCTGTGGAGAATGTGCCTGTCCCATTTTGTCTATTTAGGGCGGCAAGCGTCATATATAATATTTTATTTCATACCAGAAATATTTTACAAATTATAAGAATTTATTATTAATATAAGCGATCATATATATTTTTGGATGTTAAAGTTTCTCTTGCTTATCACGCCATGCAAATGTTTGGCTAAATATTTTATTTTATCTACTCGTGATCCTTTGTCGCTGTGGCTATTTTTTGCAGTCCAATTGCTTCAGGTAGCTCGCGCTGCTGTATGCCAAGTTACAGCAACGCGAACTATCTGAAGCAATTGGACTGCAAAAAAATAGCCATAGCTAAAAAAAAAAAAAAAATGCCTTCTTTTTAGCATTACGCTGTTCCGCTTATCTTATACTCGCTTTGCTATGAACCGTCTTAATTTGGTAAATCTTAAAAAAAAAAAAAAAAAAAAATTTGTTTAATTAATTTATATATTATTGCCATCGGTTTACTAAACCAAGTTGCATCTTGGATCATTTAATAAAATTGCATAACTCGATGAAAAAAATAATTTTTTTTTTTCTTCTTTCTCTCTTTTTCTCGATGAATTTACTTTATATCGCTAGAAAATAATTTTGAGTAGAAATCCGTGCGAAAGTTTTAATTAAAAGAGAATAATCTGAGAACAAGCTTAGAATATTTAATTATACGAATCAATTCTTTTTTGCGTTTACTAACTTATGAGACGTAGTTATATTGAACTGAATTTAATATTTTGGAAAAATGTGGTATTTGATCATCGGTGCGTCGATATGCTTTTGTCATAAGCATCCTGCTCTCTATTTTTTTTTTTTTTTTTTTTTTTTTCATCTTTTTTTCCAATAATAAATTACGTTATGAAAAGTTTCAATGTAAAAATAGTGATTTTTTTTTTTTTTTTTTTTATAACTTCTAGAGAAATAAGAAATATATAACTAATGCCACAAAATACCCTATTATTGAAAAAAAAATCCAAATAGATTAATAAGCGTACGTAATCATCAATGATAGAGAATTTTGTATATAAAATAATATAATTTGCACATAAGTTTTTTCCATATAAATAAATAGAATGGAAAAATAAAAGATATTTCTTAAGTAATTCTATTATGATCCTTCCGTGGAGGATCAAAATTGTGATGGCATGTCTCCGGACCGCCTCGAGGGGTGTGTCCCAGCCCAGACCGTCGCCAATTGCCCATCTGCGCAGCATTAGTGATGTAAAACCCAACCACAACCACTTAAGTAATTATCTACGTCATGAGTATTGCAAACAATACCTAACAGCCTTTACTTTTAAATAATCCAAAGAAACAAATAGTATAAGAAAACAGTAAACATTTTTTTTTTCAAAGATAGTCACTGATATAAAATATTGGTTAACAAAATTGATAAGTATTTGTTTTTAATTTTTCCTTTTGAATAAGTATTACCGTTATGTCAGTTTCAAAAGATAAAAAATTTCATATGTAATTACTATCTCATCACAAAATGTTGACCAACATAGCATTTATTTTATTTTTTAATGCCATATCTAGAATATCATCGAAAAAATTTTTACATGTAATCATTGGCATCAGCATTATATAGTTACGTTCATCACTGACTGACTCTGTCACGCTTAGAAAGGATAAGAGATTTCTTTTGACTCTGTCTGTGTGCGAACGCAAGTTGCCACCTCATTTACATACTTTAGTTAATTTTAAAAAATCAAATTATCCGATCGATAAACTGTTTAATCCGACGGATTCAGGAAAATCGCCCCTTTCATTTGGTACCTTATTTGTAACGAATTTTTGATCAGATATTTTAAAATGAATTAAAATATGAAAATAGACATAGCTTTAAAATAGATATTTAAATTTTTAATTGTGGCCATTCTTTTTTTTTTTTTTTTTTTTTTTTTCAGCGTAAAATGAAATATGAATCAACAGTTTAATGAGGGGAGAAAACCCAAAAATCGAAAATTGTGTTACTAATATTATTATTATTAATTCCTTTGCACTGACACACATGCCAGGCAAAAGAAGGGAACAAAAACAACTTATTTAACGTAAAAAGAGGCCTCAGAAATATTCAAGAGTTTGATTTATCCAATGTGATTCCCTAATTTTGGAGTCACAAAACATAAAATAAGCGAATCAATCGAATTTTTGAAATCAATCGAAAACACGATCGAATTTTTGTATCCCAAGAATACATAGATATGACGGAAACTTTTGAAAAATCCGGATTCTAAGTGCAGCAAATTTCCTCTTCTGATTATACTAAATTATGTTTTTCTAGTTTTTCCGAAAATCCTGATTTTAGACTTATTCCCTTCTTCAAACTGGTGAGTCAAATAGAACGAAATGTGCAAAGTTGAATAACACATATTTATTGTACAAATATCGAAAAATCAGAAGTAAATTATTATATTGCCCATAGCCCAAAGACCGTAAAGTATAAGATTTTTTCTTTATATCCCTGTGAAGAAATTGTAAGCTCTGTCCCTGCTCTCAAAATCTACGCTGTAAAAAAAATTCTATTAAAATACATAAAGCCGCTATATCTTTCCAGCAGAAAATTTCAGATTTTTTTTTTTTTTTTTAATTACAGAAATTTACTATAAAATTGCGTCTCAAACCTTCAAAAGGCACTTTTTTTCTGTAACCAGATAAAATTTGTGACCATTGGTACAGATTTTAAATGGTGGGTAGATATTTTTTTCTGTTTTGCATGCAGAAAACTTGATAGCAAATCAGAATTGGGAAATATTAAGTAATAACATACATTGTGTTTCCGCAGCTAAGATATAGCATTTTTACTTTCTATGCGGTGAACCATGGTTCGACTCTCGTTGATTAAATGAGAGAATTTTATTTAATGCGACTTTTTTTTTTTTTTTTTTTTTTTTTTTTTGTGTGTGTGTGTGCTGCTCTCTAAGCATAAAATGTATTGTATATGAATATCTTCTGTATTGTTTGTTATGAAACAATTCTGTCAACAAATTTTTGTTTCGTATCATACTGATATTTTCTAGCGTTACTGTAAAAAAGTTTCTGTTTTCTGTTTTCATTTTTTATTTATCTTTTATTTGTTTATTTATTTTTTACTGTTTTTTTTTTTTTTTTTTTTTTTTTTACTTTCTCTTACCCATAATGTAGAGAAAGTATTGTTTTAGGATCAAATTTTCAAACGTGAGTTTTTGTTGTATTTAAACGTTTCGAGGTCCCCTGAATACGAACATCATGCTTTTAGCGAATGGTCTGTGTGTCTGTCTGTGTGTTATCAGCATAGCTCAAGAACAAATTGTAGCAGAAAGTCCAAACTTGGTATTCTAAATGTGTATGATATAAGGATGCTACACAAGATTTTTGTTGTGACGAAGCAAATGGTTCGTGTACAGGGACACTCAAAAGTATTCAAATACATTACGTCTAGGGGGGAAATTAAAGGTAAGTAGAGTTTAACATCTACAGACTGCACTAAACCAAATGAAACGAATACATATTTTTTATATGCTTAAAAACATGTCACATGTAGAATATGGTAGGGCAATCATTCACTGTTCGTTTACAGGGCTACACAAAAGAGCTGGACAAAAGTGAGATAATAGTTGCAAATTCACGGAAGTGTACGTCAGGCTGGGCAATGTATTATTTCTATAGGATTATATTTAGGTGTACAATGTGGTCTGTATATAATCTTCGGAAGATATACAGGGTTGCAAATATTTAAGCGATAACATTCTTTTTAGTTATTAGTGGATGTGCTTTACTAATAATATTTTACCATGTCCAGGAAAGCTGTTCGGGAATTGAAATGAATTCCTCATAGAGATATGGTAAAAAATGTATGTCTTTAAGCTAAATATTCATTGCTTGTTTTTTGTATATTTACACGTTTTCAGGCTTCCTGATTACCGAAGTCAAGTTTTTTAACACGAAGTTTTTAAAAACGAATAATTTTAAGAGATCTAAATGTTGTATTTTGAAGTTAATATAAGTTTGTTGCTTGAAAAGTTTGATCCAGATTGATAAGTTTCAAGGAATGTTGCGTGTGAAAGTTGTGTGAATAATTTTAAATGAACTTTAATTTTAATAACAGATTTAAATTCTGTATAAATTTAGATACCTCAATGAAACGGGGGGTTGAACACAGAACCAATTACCATGTAAAACCCTTCCGAAGCCTAATTTGAATTGTTTTAACATAGGTTTAAATAACAGCACTCGTTATGTTACCACTTAATCTCCAACATGTATTTATAGTATTAAATTTTAGGGTACGAGAAAGTTGTGTGAGTGACACACCATATTATTTACACTGTTTGCGATGGGAACGAATAAAGGTCCTACCTGATTTGAGAGCAGACAAACTCAGGGTTTATATGCAATCACATTCAATCATACACATACGTACATACTATATACATACATCAAGGTAATAATAAAGAAAAAAAAAATTTCACGATATCTCGAAGCATAGAGATGCACCTTTACCCGGTGGGATTCTTTTAATGATTACACTACTTTGGTAATATAACATTTCTATCCAGAAAGAAAAAAAGTTCAAAAGATACACAAAACAAAAGAGACATCCTAACTATTCTAAATATATTTTAAAGTACCCGAAAATAGTTTTATTACTTCTCGACTCGAAATAATCAGGAATGAATTTACGAAAAAGAACGGGCTCTTTAATTCAGTAATTAAAAGAATTCAATTACACGAAACAGTAAGTAGCGGATAAACAATTCCTTTTTTTCCCTTTTATCGAACTCCTTTACATCGGAGAACAGTTTCGTGTAGGAAGCCGCAGGGTGGTTTTTAAATTAAAAGAGAAAAGAGTGAAGATTCGAAACACTTAATTACAAATAATATATTTCTCTCATTAATTTAAGAGTAATAATAATATTGAGGAGAATTTTCGCTCAAACGCTTTTTTCTTTTTTTCTGAAGGGGGCAAGAGCTAATTATATATAAATATATATGTATACATTTTATAATTAGTGGTTATTATTTCCTCATATGGCTAATAAATTTAAATGAAATTAGTACAGGTATTTCATTTCTCAGAATTTTTTCTTTTCTTACGCAGATATGCTAAGTTGGATATCGGCAATGAAACTGACTGGCTTTAAAATTCACTCGCCATGTCCGAAAAGTTACTTGCCAGTGGCGAGTAAATCAAGCATTTCTCTATCTCTGTAACAGGATACAGTAAAGAATATTCCAATCCACAATGTAAACTGTACAAATATACGAATCGTAAATACAGGACTATATACTGACAAATATACAGACTGTAAATATCGTTTCTTATTAGCGTGAATACTCACGAACGAAAAACCATGTCTTTTTCAACTCAGACCAATGATTTTTACTTTACGAATATACATATGTAAGGAAAGTATTGTAATCACGCCAAAAATCTGAATTTGAGATTTTGATATTTCTATACGTTTTGAGGTCCCTTGAGTCCGTTTTCACTATTTTTACGATGATGTATGTATGTGTGTGAGTGAACACGATAGCGTCTAAACACTTTGCTCGAATGAGCTGAAAGTTGGTACGTATGTTATAAGTCACCGTAGCACGAACCCTATTGATTTTTTGAATCTAGCACTTGCAGTTTTTTTACAGGGACACCAAGAAAAAACCTTTATCATTATGGTCTATGGGGCCAAATTTTAAAAACTGTGATAGCGTCTAAACGCCTTGTTAAACTGAACAAAAAGTTTGTACACATTTTATAGGTCACAGTTGCACGAACCGTATAGATTTTGGTAAATTTAGCACTTACAGTTTTTTTACAGGGTCACCAAGGAAATTGTTTATCATTATGGCGTATGGGGCCAAATTTCTAAAGTGTGATAGCGTCTAAACGTCTTATTCAATTGAGCTGAAAATTTATATGAATATTATAAGTCACTGTTGCACTAACTATAAGCATTTTGGTGAATCGAGCAGCTGTAGATTTTTTCAGGGACACAACGAAAAATTATTTATCATTATGATCTATGATCTATGGGCTCAAAGTTCAGTATCGTTAAATTAAACATCGTGTACTACATGGAGAAAAATACCCAAACACCCTATTATAATTTTCTCTTTTTTTTTATTTAACAACTCCTTTTACTTTACTTTATCTACAAAACCGTTAATTACTCAATGTTCGGAAAATCGAGTGGAGTCACTCCAGATTTTTTTATTTTTCGAAAAGTAAAAATTATTACTACAAACTGTAACAATACATTCGCTTTTATCATTTCCTTAAATCTTTTAATTCAATCAGACGTATTCAACTGGGTACACTGATAGAGTATAATCAGTAAAATTATTTCGCTTTTTCTTTTTCTTTTTCTTTTCTTTTCATTTTTTAATATACATTTAAAACCGAGCGTCCCCGATTGAATACATTATATTAGCATTATTTTCGAGCAGATGAGAGCATAGGATCAATTTGAGAAAAAGATAATTTAAAATAAAAGTAGCAGATATAAAAAGCTGGTGTTTTTTGCTTTGTAGAACATAAGTAATTTTGTTTTTCTCGTATTTTTTCCTTGAAAATAGATTATATAATATCATAAAGAAATCCTCTGGTATGAAATAAAGTTAAAACTAGTACGTTCTGACCAGCACAAAAGTTTCTTCTATATTTTCTTATACAAATCCATGCTGTAGAAATTACATTTACTAAAATTATTTTCCCTGGTGAATGCAGGAGACTGTACGAGTTTTATTGAAAGATAGCCATATTGAATACTTACACCCGCAACTTCAACGTAGGAAAACGATGTTCTTACAAGTACAGTTTTTCTTTTTTTCTTTTCCAGGTTGGTTATTACTATTATAAAAAGGTAATTATTTATAATTTCATAATAGTTAGTTAAAAAAGTTTTATTCTGCACATTTATACAAAATTTTGTTCCGCACAAATATAAAAAAATTTAGGGAAAACGAGATAGCAAAGCCGCCTGTCGAGAGATTTTCGGCAAAAGTTGATGGGCACTAATTTAGGTGAAGGTGCAACTACATATAAATTTATGTGGAATTACGTGCAGTAGTTACTGAGATAAAGTTAGTAATGGCAGATATTTTCTAGATAGGGTCAAATCGTGTTCGAAACTTTTCAAAACGTGTAAATACATTGAAAACTGGAAGTCAAAAATTTTTACGAAATCAATATTTTATCCTATTGAATGTAGAAGAAGAAAAAATTTAAATACGACTTTTGTTTAGTTCTTATTGTAAATTCAGGTAAAGTGTACCCATTTGTGCACTACTAGTTACGACTGGGAATTAAATATAACGCCATAAATAGTATACTTTTGTCTAATTTATTTAAAAGAACTAACATTTTTATAAATTTCTATGTAAGCTTTTTGTATTTTAATTTTTCCTCGCGTTTGTTAATATATATATATATATATATATATATATATATATATATATATATATATATATATATATATATATATATATATATATATATATATATTTATATATTATTTATTTAAGTATACGATGGAAAATTATAAATATTTTCATATATTTTTCGAAATCAAATATTTTATTTCACAAAGGTCTTTTCTTTATTCACATATATGTTTTTAAACTCTTGAACTTTTCTGCATAAATTAAATAAAGGGAAATATATATATATAGTGATCTTGTATCTCTTGCTTGGCTTCTACTATGCTTCACAGATCATCATTATATATATATATATATAAACATCCATTTTTTAGCATATTTGCATTCTACCAGGCCCTTGAAAACGTTAGAATGCAAATTATGCTTTATTCTTCTTCCAATTTCCAATATTCATTTCAATTTTTATTTAATTCTTTTGTGGTTTGATTTGGGTGGTCTTCGCTTATGATCCAAAAAATTGGTTTAATGCTGAAGTGAATCGTCTTTAAATTTTATGCACTGATATTTTTGTATTACTATATATATATATATATATATATATATATATATAATATTTAATTTCTCATTCAAAATGGTTTTGCTGCCTCGATCGGGGCTGAAACAATATAAATTGCTATGATTAGTTATATTATTTTACGAAATCGATGCAGCTTTCACAGCTTTATGAAGTACACGCCCCCTGAAGAGTTTATACTTCAAATTTTAAGCTTTTTTATCCAATTAATATTTCTGTGGTCCTTTATTTACATTCTCCATCATTAAATTTAAGGGTCCTTTTTTTATTATTATCATTTATGTTGACGTAAGTACATAATTTAAATTGTTTTTGTCTCTTATTGGTTCCTAATCTGTATCGCAAGATTTTTATGTCAGTATTACCTATATGTTACAATCAGTTCTATTTTTATTGTGTTGGTATTGTTTTGTATCTATTAATTTCTAAATTTTAAGGTTAAATTTTATTACAATATTTATCATATATATACTGGAATGATTTTTATTCATCTTACTATACGCAAAATTCTGCATGTTCTGTTTTTTAGAGCGTGTCCTTATTTGGCAATTTCTAATTATTTAAATTAAGTTTACTAATAATTGATTTGTCTTGCTTCATTTTGCGCAACTTTCATGTATTATTGTAAATTCTAAAAATATTATCTTCATGTTGATTTGAATTCAATTTTTTTTTCTTGAATTTTTTTTTAAACTTTCAGCATTTCAATTATTTATTAATTGCCTCATGGATTTACTTTATTTTAATATTAGTTTTTGATATCTCAGTTTGCTCCTTTTTACGTTACCTTTATTCATTTTCTTCTACTTCTCCATGTGACACTTGGTACCATCTGCTGCAATGTTTGAAAAGGTTTTCAATAGATATATATCAGGGTAGTTATAAATAAACTTCCCCTATAAACAGCATACTACAGCGCAAACGGGAGAACGGAATGCAACGAAATTTGGTATACAGACTATACGCGAGTTGCGCTCACGGAATTTCGGGAAAAAAAAATAGTTCCAAAATGTCCACCAGAGGGCGTCTTTTCCGGAAAAATATTAAATTTAACACAATAAACGACCAAAACGGAATACAAAAACAATATTAACATTTATTGACCAGTTTCTGATCACCTTGTCATTGAACGACATTTACGGTCGTATTCACTAATAACCTCAACGCCCGGTTGAACACAAAAACTTGAAAAGCGTATAATGTCAGGGTTCAACATTTTAGCAAGGTTTGACGCGTTGCATCTGCCATCTAGCGGCATTGTTATTTTCAGATTTTTTAGCTGAAAATAACCAATCAAAAATTATATGAAAACTTTGACACTAGATGGCAGAAGAAGCGTGCCAAATTTTCTTTGAAAGCTACATTCTGCCTTTAGACGCTTTTCAAGTTTTGACGTTGAACCGGGAGTTGAAGTTAATGGTGAATACAGCCATAAGTAAAGGTAAGAAAAAAATAACAGTACGCTGTTTGAGAGAAGAAAAAAAAAAACTGTTTTGGATAAAGCTTCGTCTTCTTCGTAAGCATGCAAATCTCGACATATTTTTCCGCGAATTGACAGCTTTTCCCGGTTTTACCTTTTATTACTCATAATTCTTGTTCTGGATTGTTAATATTGTTTCTGTATTTCATTATGAAAGGGAATATGGAATACCCATTTTCTTATAAAGGATAATATGAAGTAGGATAGTATTTTTACAGAAAATCACGAATAATTGCAATATAAACATTTTATTTTGAAATGATTATTGAAAATAAACAGTTTTTAAAAAAATATCATCATTATTTAAATTTTATAAAAATTGTAAATAATATGGAATAGTTGGTATTCCATATTGATGGAATATCAGCAATGATTAGCATTATTACATGATAAGCATTATTGATTGACTTACTGGGACAAGCAAAATTCTTCATATATATTATTAGATATTGCTCAAAGTGTAATTTTAGTTCTATTATAGAAAGGTTAGGGACAAAATCTCGCAGAACAAAATATCGCGGGGACAAAATTTCGCCTATATAAATAAATGAAAAACAAAAATAATGTGATTGGTGTTTATATAAATAAAATGACACTTTTACAACATTTTATATGAATGTGTTGGTAATTATTAGTAATGTAATATAAAATTTCATGGCAACACATTCATATTTACCACAAAAATTGTAATAAATTTTGCTTAAAAGAGTTAAAACTATGTTTATTAACTTTTGTCAAGATTTGTCATAATGAATTCAACAGTACTTATTATTTTTATAAATTTTAATTCAGGTTTGTGAACAGGGTTCAGCTTTGTCAGCAGTGATGTACAATAATTTTTAAATGCATTTTGAATGGTGAAAGGTAAATGATAAAATAACTCGAAATTAAATATAGATAAAATAATGAAATTCCACTCTATGATATATATATTTATATTTATAAGGTCCTATGGACCACACAAGAGATCGTACTTGAGGTAGATCCCATTATTTTAATTTAATCAACGCGATATTTTGCCCGGCGAGATTTTGTCCCGCGATATTAAGTCCTGATCCCATTATGGAAAAATCAATTTTACAGGTAGCTTTAGTTAAAAAGTGTTTAGTTAGAAAGTGCATGCTTTTTCTTTCTTGTCTTTATACCTTAGGATTATTCATGACACAGACTCTCAAAATAGGTGAATCATTGCGTTCGACGCACAATATCCCCAACTTCACATACCTCTTTGTCAAAAAATCTTGCAAATTTAACATTTGAAAAAAAAAAAAAAAAGGCAAAAAGAACAGTCTATCTATTCTAAATATATTTTATTTTATAAAACTAAAAAGTAACTTTGTTACTGTTTTATTAGAACTCGTTTTTGTTCATTTATCGAAAGAGTACACTTTACGTTCCTTCATTAAAAAATCAATAACGTGAAAAGAGTAAAGTTTTTTTTTTTCCCCTCCCTTCGAAATTGTGCAAGAAACCAAGCGACAGTTTTAATTACGAGAGAAAAACCGGAAAACAAACTTGAAATATTTAATTACGATTTTTTTTTCCGCTCATTAATTTATGAATTATAAAGACCGGAATTTCCCGTGAATGCTTTCTATTAAAAGAAGGCGATAGTTAAGAAGCAGCAATAGTTTTTTTTTTCATTTAAGTAGCATGCTTTGGCAATCACAAAACTTTCTTCTATATAATTCTGTGATATTGAAAATCACATATTCTAAATTATGTGTTAGATTTCAAAATTTAATTCTCTTCCAATTCATTTTCTATCTTTATAAAAAGCGATATAAAATCTGCGGTTTCTCTTCTATCAAGATATCAAATTCATTATCTCTATTTCTTCCAATAAATAAAAATAAAAGTAAGAGATGTGGCTTCGCTCGTACAATAAGCTGTGCAGTTCAAATCTTTTCATCTCAGTAAAATAAAATATAATAAAATATTTCCTGATGAGTCACTTTTGTAATATAGAACAGATGCATCCGCTCATTAAGTAGGAATTATGTACATTGTATCGGATAAAAGACTAATGGAATCATAAATTCTTGTGGTCAAATTGCTAACGTACATTTTTGATTCTCATTTGATTTAGTAACGTTATTTTGGCTAAAATTAGTATCGCTAATATATTTTTAAAAGTTATACTGATTTATGCGCAACTGAAAAAAATATGGTGTTGTTATGTTGTCTGTCAGAATGAAGTTTGGCGGTATATCTTGTGGCTTTGATGTGAAGTAAATGAGCCAAATTTTGATCACTTTTGCCGCTGCTCTTAGATAAGTAAGAAGCTCCGAGTTCTCTCTGAAACTCCCCGTGTCTATTTATTCATAAATAAATAACTTTTATCTTGATGTTTTTCAAAAGCACGTTATTCTGCTGTAATCCTATAGTATTGGAATACTTCATCAAGAATATTTTTGGTCACGAATTTAAAGTAAATAAAGCATTTAAAAGTCAGCTCCTGCTTCCTGGGTGAATTGTTTTCGCAGCGCAGAATCTACGGCTATCACTTTAAATCAGACTGAACAATTCTTCTCCATTTTATCATTACATCGCTCCATCAAAAATATTAGAAATTTTAGCATCGTCAAAAATTGCATCTATGTCTAATCCTTACATCAAAGCAAGTTCAACAAACTCCATAAAACAGCGCCTCCTACTGATTACAAATACACAAAAATTAATCCCATAGCTTCTCGCAATAAATATTTTGCATATGTGCTTTGGTGCAATTTTGATAGAAGGGATGCTAAAAGTCGCTCGAAAATGCGCATAAAGGGAGAAAATCAACACCGATTATCATCCGATATGCGCCAAATTCAGTGATGCCGAATTGGGGATTTTGTCCCCATTTTGGGGATTTTTTAGGCTTTTGGGGACAATTTTGGGGACCAAATGTTTGAGGGGACTTTTTGGGGGAATTCTAAAATTGTTGGGGACAAATCTGGGGAGTTCTTCAACTTTCTGTCAATGTTGGCAACGTAATGATTTTTACCTACGATTAGGGATTTTCAATAGCTTTATTGTTATTTGGGGATTTTTTCAAAAATTGCTTTCATTTTGGGGAAAAATCTGAGCTTAAATCTGCTTGATATATATATATATATATATTAATTTTCCCTTTTTAGTAGAAATCAAGTTGGGGATTTTTTCAGAAAAATCCCCGGATTTGGGGAAATTTGAAGACCTGTTTGGGGAAATAATTTTCGACCATCTGGCATCACTGGCCAAATTAAATGCGTGGATTTTTTTTTTTTTTTTTGTCGCATTAGAGCTACGCAAATGGAAATTAGCAACAATGTGCAGATTAAATCAGCCTATTTTTTAGTTTCTTCTATATTTAATGAAAGAAAATAAATTGCAAAAACTTTCAACTTCTGGTTTTTGATAGATTTACACGTTTTGAGAGTTCCTGAAGAGGATTTGATAACTTTTAGAAAATTCCGATTGTTTGTCTGTATGTATCTTCCTGAAAAAAATCTTCTACCAACTCTAGGTTGAGAACTAATGAGAATAAATTTTTATAAAAATGGATATGTTGTTGTACCTACATATAAAATATGTATCAATTTTTGGTGCACATCGCTTTATAGGTGGTGTTGTCGTCTCGTTTTATTATAATGTTTAATATAAAGATATAGGATAAAATTTCGGATAAATGTATACAATTTGGATTACTTTAATCCAATTCTAGTGAAAAATTTACATGTATAATATTAATAATCTCTTAAAAATATGCTGTAGCCTCATATGCATTCATTACCCGTTAGCGCCCGAATTAATTTTGCAAAGTATTATTAGCTGATTATTTCACTTCTAAATTAATATAGACAACTGACAGTAAAATATATTAACTTGAACAATTCTTATGATAGTTTTCAATTTAAAGCCTGACCTTATTTACAGACGTTTAGTGTTCTAGCGAGAAAACTTCGAGATAGAAAAACTTTGAGATAACAGATTAATTTCCTATTATACGTTGACAAAGGTCTCGAAAGTAAAGTATTATAATACATATATTATTATTCAACTTGATTTAAGTTAGTATACCTGCGCAAAAAGCAAATATAAGTGCGACGAATGAAAAATCATAAAATGACTATCCAAATTATGAAATAATAATTAATAGTAGGCACATAAAACTTTCAGGGATCATTTAGAGCGACGCTATAAACTGTCACTAAAAAGCAGAAATCATTCCAACAAACCCCCAAAAATATACGGGCCGTTTTCTTAGCTGTCCTCAAATAAGGACACTGGGCACTAACTGGTTAAATTTATAATAGTTGAAATTTTGTAGTCATACTTTTAAAGTGTATATCATATTTTTGTTTTAGAAATCCCTATAAAATCGATTAAATGAAACATTGAAGTATCTAATGTTTAAATCAGTTATTATAATGAAAATTTCAAATAATACATCTGTAGAAATTTTTGTTGCAAAATATGCTCCAAATCGACCTAAAGTTTTTTATTGAAAATCCATATATGAAAATAATTACTTACATGACTTCACATAATTCTCAGAGAAAGAAATTGATTCTTACCTAAAACAGAACAAATAACAAAATATTAGGACAGATATATTTATACTTAAACAGCATAATTAAATGACATATTTTAGAAATGAAAATTTAAGTTAAAGAGCTGAAATAATATATTAAATGTAAAAATAAAGAAAAAGAACAAATACTAAAGAACCAATCTTTATGGATTGTAAAAAAATTCAAAAAGTATTTCTAAATACGAATAAAATCCTGATGAAAAACATACTACAAGTAAAGTTCCAGAATTCGATTTTATTTCTGATACATTTTAACTATCTACAATAACTACAGAAAAATCAAATAGAAATTTCAAAATTAATTTTAAATAATTGAGTGAATATTTTATGCCTATAATTTGAATCTCAGTTTTTTTTTTTTTATATATATATATAGTAAATTATACTCTGTTTCACCTTAACTTGACAGCACAAATAAAGATTTAGCAACTTTAAATATGTGTTGCATAAAAATATTTCCTTATTTTTTGGAATTTATTTATAAATTTTCAATCTTTTTAGATATTTTTAATTCCAAAATATTGATAATTATTTCTGAAGGCATGGTGTCACAAGGAATGCTTGTTTCTTTCTTCAGGCTTCATCTGTAACTGACAAGTTTGAAGATAAAGCGGTCAAGTAAGGAACTTCGGTTCTTTACGTTAGGAGTGACGAACACACTGCCCTCGTGCCTCATGCAGTCCGTCCAGTAATGTTTTGCTATTCACAGCGGAATTTACGAAAATTATAAATTGTACTCTGCTGTTAATACAGAATATATATATATATATTCTAACTCTTCTGAATGAAAACGACGTTAGAGGAAATTGTAGCTTTCTGAAGAAGCACCCCAGCTGAAAATGAATTACACCCCGCGACAAAAAGGTAAGTACAAAGGGTTTCTTCTTTGATTTTTCATAAAATAACATTATCTAAATTGTGCTTATCATTTATTATTATCATAAAATAACGCTATTCCCGGACTCATTTTTGTTTTAAGACTCATTTAGAAAAATTTTAAGACTAAAATTTTTCTAATTTAAGACTACACACCGCGACAAAAAGATAGGAACAAAGGTTTTTTTTTTTTTTTTTTTTTTTTTGAATATGATTATTTTGAATATGATTCAAATATTTAATATGTTTTTGATATGATAATATTTTGTTATGATAATAAATGGTCAGCACAATTTAGATAATGTTATTTTATGAAACATAAAAAAAAAAAAAAAAAAAAAATCTTTGTTCCTATCTTTTTGTCGCTAAATGTAGTCTTAAATTAGAAAATTTTTAGTCTTAAAACTTTTCTAAATTAGTCTTAAAACAAAAATGAGTCCAGGAATAGTGTTATTTTATAATAATAATAAAGGATAAGCACAATTTAGATAATGTTATTTTATGAAAAATCAAAGAAAAAACCCTGTGTATAATTTTTTTACAGAAGTGAAGTATTTCTGAAGTTTTTCCGCAGTCAACTGTATATTTTCTGTGGTTCAATCTCGACTGTAAAAATACTTCAGTTATTTCGCAGAAAATGTCAAGTAATTTTGCAGTGATTTATTTCAAAAACATTGTAAGCTATTATCTGCAAAATTACTGTAGTTTATGTGAAGTTACTTTATAATCATAAATTAAAAAAATAATGAGACTTTGAATCCGTAGTAGTACTACAGTAAATTTGTAGTAATTGTACAGTCATTAATTCAGACGTAAATACCTAAAGTATCCGTAGTATAACTCTATAATTATTTTTACTTTTTAGACATTTAAAATGAATTATTTATAATTGCTATCTAAGTAAAAGTTTCCATATGTGGAGGAGTGTAGTGGAATTGGCCAAATCACTGTAGTTTTCTAACTGCATTTTTTTTTTTTTTTTTTTTTTTTTTTTGTTACTGCAGTTTATTTTTGGCTGGGACATTGGAACTACTACAACCGCGCATCTTCTGATTTGGAGCTGTAAAATTAATAACTAGTAAATTGGAATCAAACAACAATGTTATGTACATATATTTTTCTATTTCAAACAATTGACTAAAAAAAAAACCTTTTAAAGCTTTATATATTGTGCATTGAAATCTGTAATTGTTTTTGCTGTTTTCTTACAGGTTCAAAGAATTTCACCTATTTTTTGCACACAATATTCAACCAGTGCCCCTTATGACGTCCTGAGTATGGTATTCTTCCCCTTTTTGGATTTCGATAATTTTTTTTTCTTTTTTAATTAAATCTTCCTTTTCTTCATGTGATATTTTTCATTTCATTCTGTGAAATGTTTGAGGAGGTTTTCATATTATATATATATATATATATATATATATATATATACTGTAGTATATTACCTTTAAAGTAAGTATAAGTATTAATATTAATAAATATTAATACTTTAAGTATAAGTATTAATAACAAAGGAAAGTGGGCAAAAGCCAAAACGTATACAAACATAACAATGATAAATACTTCCTCAGGTCATGCATTCAATTACTGTATGCAAATACAGGTAAATTTCTGTAGAATTTGTAAGCAATGCTAAGAAGAGTATGAGATTTTGTACGCCCAATTTACCTATAAAACAAATGAATTGAGCCTTTACAACAAATAAAACACCTACCTATAAAACACCCACATATAAAACAACAAACAAATAAACACCTACTTACAAAACAAATGAATGAATTATTGAAGAGAAAAATAAGTAAATATATGATATCCAAAATTACCAGATAAACCCCCAAAAAATTAAGAAATAACGTATTTGAAATATGTATGTGTTTATATAAAATTCGGCTCGTCGGAGTGAAATGAATTGAGTGGTCCTCAGACTCTTTTGGGTTGGTCAACCCTACTTTACCAAATAATTTCCGCGAGATTTCATACTAAAAATCTTCAAAAAATAGGTTTCAAAATATTTTTTGATCATCAATATCATTATGCTCTGTAAAATTACAGATATTATTATTCAAATTACAAAGCACTAAATGTATGCCCTCCATCCCTCCACCCTCGCCTCTAAACGCTTAAGTTTGTCGCTTTACAATGAATTTTGCACACGAGGGCTATTTTTTATACTATTATCCCCATGAACATTAATGCTTGAACTGGAAATGAAACACAGCAACTGTTAACGCCAATTGGGAACATTAACGGTTCAACATTTAGCCAGCTAATAACGTTTTTTATTATTATTATTATTATATTGAAACATTTTTCTCAATAATAGTGTAAAAATGGAATAAATCAATTTTTGTTGGCGTAGTGTGCGTGTTAGGACCAATTGTCGACGTAAAGAGCTACAGTCGGCAGCAAAAGTATCCGAGCACTAGACAATAATTACGATATCAAAAAAGTACACTTAAAACTGTTTGGTTAAATAAATCCTTGCCGAACCATGTTCTTAGACTGACTAAGAACGTGACTCGACCAGGATTTATTTAACAAAGCAGTATTAAGTGTACTTTTTTTAGACAGGGATTATTGCTAGTGCTCGGATACATTTGCTGCCGACTGTAGACCTGGAGAGACTGCTCTCTGTAAGAGTCATTTTAAGATGTCTTAACCATTTAACGTTCACTACTTAATTTATTTTAAAAATTGCTAAACTAATTTTAAAAATGGCTTTTAGACACATAGTTGATCATAAATATTTAAAAAATATCGCTCCTTTTCGAGAAATGTTTGGTTTGAAACATCTATAAGTTAACCTTATTAAATTCAAATAATATTTAATTTAATAAATAAAACACTTTGTCAGTAAACATTACCGACTACAAAACTTCGTAAAAGTTGTTTCAGGTGAAAATAACAGTCCAGCTCTTCATTAAATGAAAAAAAACTAGACATGAATGCATCATCACACCAGCAATTTGCACTCGTGCACACTAAGAAACTTCAAGTGACTTATGCATTTAGCTTCCTTTGAAGCACTATTTGTTCAATTTTGGAAGAGTGTTGCTATCTACCAAATAGAAAAGGAATAAAAGTTTAAAATCTGATTAAAACAATGGGGAAATGTTAAAAAAAAAAAAAAAAAAAAAAAAAAAAAAACTGCTTCATAAAAATTGTTAATTTATGTCAAATGTTTGGTTTCACTGCGAAACCAATGAACGTTAACTCGTATCTATATGATTTTTGAAGATTTTTTTTTTTTTTTTTTCGAAACTCATGTAAACTCGCAAGTCCATGTAAACCTCTCTAGATTATTTTACAGACCAATTATTATACGACCATGGAAAACTCCTTCAATTGTTTAACAGGTGGAGCTTCCATGTTAATGTGAAAAATCTTGCTCTGAGAATGCAAAATTTTTCAGATCGGTAGTTTTTTTTTATGTTATAGGGCCACTTATTAGACGCTTTGACGTCATTATTCTTTCCTTATTCTCTTAAATCATCGAAAAAGTCAAAAGTTTGTTGCTTTCTTTACTACTTTATGACTATGAGGGATTGTAAAATTATCATATTATAGTTCACATTTGTAAATAAATACAACAACAACAACAGCAAAAAAGGTCAAAAAGTTTTGTATTTGATTGATAGTATCGAAAGTTTTCGTAATAATAGGAATGAAACGCGTTTTTAACGCCATCAATCTTTCTGCCATAACATTACAAGAATGATCATAATGTCAAGCGGGGAAGATTAAAATTTTGAAACACCCTTAATATGACATTTATTCTAAAGAAAGCCAGAAGAAAGAAATGTTTTGAGGTCTGATTCCGCTAACAATTGAATTTGTTTCTATATTTAGCACCCCATTTTTTTTTTAAGATATTTTTAAAACCAATCGTCAATCATTTTGCTAGAAAATCATAAATAGGACTAAAATATGTCTTAGAAATCGTACTGTAGGTTATTATGTATATATATATATATATGAACAGTAAAATGACTTTTTATTTCAGACAGCCATTCATAAATCATTTCCATTTCAAGTAGAGTATTTGTTACTGACAAAATTTAAAATTACGCTGAAGGAGCATTTTAAAAACTGTCTTTTTTGTTTATAAAAACTTGTTTAAGGGATTGATTATTTCAATAACTATGTTTATACATACATATACGTACTCATACACATACATACACACACACACACACATATATATACATATATGAGTAATTTCATGGCAAATGTAATGTCAGTAATACTCAAGGGATACTTCTGCTTCCACCACTATTTTCTAACAATAACCACTACCCTATTTCATCAAAAAAAGCTGCTGTAAAAATATGATGCATATTTCTGTATGGTAATAGTCATGGAAAAGAATAAAAAAATATTTTTCTGTCTGATTGTAGTACCACATTCCATGCACTGTAAAAGAATTCAGTAACGTTACTCCATTACATCGGATACGTTCCTGGTTTTAATAAGTTTGGAGTAGGTTCCTGAGAACAACAGGTTTTCGTCCATGAAACGTTCCTGATTTCAGGAATGTAGTATTTTGAATGTAAATTTTATGGGGTAATTGATATTTTCAAGGTACATTACTAGTAAATATTAGGCACATTTGCTGACCAAAATTTCCCAGGAAAATGCCGGATTTCTTTTTACAGTGGGGAGTTACCTATACATTTATTTACTAATCAAGTTCAACAGACGTAAAGATGATCATAATTACATGCACTCAACAGAATGAATATTACAAGCATAATCAGATAATTAATAATAGCGTAATCAGATAATTAATATTATCATGCAAAAGTCAAACATTTTTCAAAATGTTCCCGCACTAAGTTAGAAATTGCAAAAACATAAAAGAAAAAGATTCAGAAGGTGTTACAAGGATAAAGAAACTTCCAAAAGCCGATACATAATCATCAAGGAAACTAAATCGCGTGTTATAAAAGAATAATAATTTCCCATTCATAGTATTAGTTCCCCATCATACTATAGGTATGGGGAACTTAGGTAATCGTGAAAATTTTCGACCTCGGTTTTTTACTTTTTTACACTTTTTCAGGTGTGAGGAATGCGAAAATGACAAAATTTGTATGGTGTCCGTCTGTAGGGTGTCTGTTAGTTTGTTAGTCCGTTAGTGTGTTAGTGCGTTAGCGTGTTAATCCGTTAGTATGTTAATCTGTGTACACGATATCTCAAAAACAAATTGTCGCAGAGAATTCAGATCAGTTTTAAAATATTACCTTCGATACTGACAAGAACCCTATTCATTTACAACATTCGAATTAAAAAACTTCGTTAAGTTATTAGAAATTTACGATTTTCTTAACATGGGAGAATGAATAGGACAAAATTTGACATAAACGTGCATTAAATGGAAACTTTCTACTGTAAAAATGTCAGACCAGTTTTAAAATATCAGTTTTGATGCCGGAATGAACATCAGTAACTATAAATATGCTACTTTGAAAATTTTGCAAGTTATTAGAAATTTACGAATTTCTTAACATGGCAGTATAGGGCAAAATTTCACATAAACGTCAATTTTGAGATATTTTCATCGTAAAGATGTCAGACTACTTTTGAAACATTATTTAGGACACTAGCATGAACATTAATGACTATGAATTTTCCAATTTAAAAAATTCGTAAGTTATTTGGAATTTACTATTTACTTAACATGTCAGAATAAGGTAAAATTGAGCATAAACTTCCATTTTGAGGATCGTAAATACATTAGATACCTTCAAAATTACATTTATGATATTTGTTTGAGCACGATTGAATACAAATATTCTATTAGGAAAATTTCATAAATTATTCGTAATTTACGATTTTATCAACATAGCGAAAGTGAAAATTTTTCATATAAATATGAATTTTGAGGATTATTGCATTGGGAATAGTAGCATGAAAACTAAACAACGGAATTGACCCTGATAAAATAAATTAATAGATTAGAATAAGATAAATATATCGAAGTGAACGGTGGATAGCCTATTATGCGGGGATTTCATTCTGTCACTGTATCAAACTTTTGTCAAATTCATTTCTTTTAATATGATTATAATGTGTCTCGCACTAGAAATTTATGAGAACATAAATAGGATGCGGAACTGAGTAGAGTCCACCTATGCCAACTAGTTTTTTTTATATAACATTTTCATTCTTCAAAAACTTAAAAAATAATAACAATTAAATTAAACTATTAACTGAAAAAATATCAAACACTTGTTTATCATAATGACTTAAGACACAATCTAGAACAATACTAAACTATCTAATTCCCAGATTATGTTCTTAGATAACATGCACATAAAGCTATAGATTCTGAAATAACCCTTTTGAATAATTTATGATCCATAAAATATATGCCTTTCCATTTCTGCTCATTAACCGCATTGAAATAAAGACGCCTAGATCAAGAGAGGCACACATTTCAATTGCACTTAAAACCGCATTCCGTGAAAAATCCTGAATGACTTTCCGCCGATAAACGGTAATTTAATGAATTCCGGTATTGTTTTTATATATTTTGTGGTGGATATTTAAGGCGTTCCCTATCAAGAAGAAATTCCTTTCGCCCAATAGGTTGCTACATACGTAGATACGCCTGAAAGACCTTTATTTGTTACATTGTTTCTTTCCGAATTTTCACGACAAGAATTAAGAAATCGAATATCGAGTGGAATAGAATCATTGACCATTAAAAGGTTATGCATTCATAAGCAAAATAAAGATAAAATGATACTTTTAAAAATTAAAGAACACGCTTTTATAGAAATGTGAACTCAAAAGCACAAAATATCTATCTTAGCATCAAAATGCAGGGTAAGAGAAAATCGTGTGAGTGACACACCATAATATTTACATACATTTAAATGTTTAATTAAAATAATTTAGAATTAAACAAAAACCCTTTTTAAAAAATCTCCCCTGACTGGGCTCGAACGTTAGACCTTTAGGTTCGTAGCCCGGAGCTTTACCTCACAGCCACAGCGTTCACGTAGGGAAAGTATTTTTTTACAATATAGATTTTTTGTTTGCTCCCAGAGCGGGTACAAACATACATACAGGTGAAGCTAATAAAAGCGTGTTAAAAATAAGAAAGAAAAATCATGCTGTTCGTAGGATTAAACATTTTTCATCAACACTTAAGGTAAAGACACCAGTGTTCGCCCTCCCTAAAATTTGCACGATTGTTCGCCACACCATGTTAAAATAGCCGTTAATTAACATCTATAAATTTGAATCAGATCGAGCTAGATTCTCCGGTTCTAAGGAATCTATCGCGGACAGATTCAAATTCATAGATATTATTAAACACTTATTTTAATGTGTGTTTTGTGAGGGTTGCAAATGTCAATGTCTTTAACTAACTTGCTGCAAAACGTTTTTAAACTTCGTTAAAAAATGTAAAAAAAAATAAAAGCAACATTACATAAATGGTATAAAAAGGCATCGTAGAACTAGCGTTTAAAAGCAATAAGTACAAAACTTTGAATAAACACCGTAAAATGCAAGAACTCGCAACAATTGTTTCAGTCGAAAGAAAACACGGCGCTCTGAGGCGAAAAAAGTAGGCACGAGTGCGTTGCCGCTGTGTTTGCAGCACTCACGACTACTTTGTTCATCTGACGAAGGGTCGTGTTTTCTTTCGACCCGAAACAGATGTTGACACTTCTCGCATTTTATGGTGTCTATTCAAAGTTTTGTATTTATTATTTTAAATGCACGTCGAGCATTTTATATTTACATACCATAAAATATGTTGATGTCTTTGTGCGATCCTGTAAAAGATTCATTAAAACTAATTCTACCGTTCTCTACAAAAAAAGTCTTATATATATATATATATATATATATATATATATATGAATAATATACATTAATTTCTATATAAAGTTTTCCACACTATAAAGTTATGATTACGTTTGGGGCCACCACAAAACTTTCTTCTATATCATCATGTACCAATTCACCCTGTGTAAATCATTTATCAAAATTAATTTTCACGATAAATGCAGACGATTTTCCTTTCTGAAAAGTATAACGATAAATATCGAAAGAATGGTAATGTTGTATCCTAAATACGACGTCTTATTTTTTATTATTTTTTCTTTGTAAAATTGAATAAAAATCCATAACTTTGTTCCAAATTATGACAAATTTATGATTCAACCATTCGTTTTAGAGGAATTGACGAGTTCTTTTGAAAAATACTCATACTAAAAATTTACACACCTCACGGAGGAGTTCCCTCTAGGAATGCAAGTGATGCTGCTTATTTTATACTGTTTCACTGTTACTATTATAAATGTATGTAATGTTCTTAATTTTAAAATGACGAGTTAAAATAAAACCTCGTTGTGTACTTTTTCAAAAATTTTGTCCTATATTGCCATACTAAAATCATGATGAAACAGGACGACAGCACCATCTGTTACATGATATGCACCAAAAAATTGATAAGCTGAAATTTACATCAAGATGCTACTTATAATAACACTTTTACTGTTCTATGAAATGAAATTATGTGCATTAGCTCACGAGTTAGAATTAGCAATATTTTTTCTCAGACACACGCAGACGGGCATTTCTGAAAATATGTTCAAATCGTGTTCAGGACATTTGAAAATCATATAAAATCATAGTAAATCCATAGAAAAACGGAGATCGAAAATTTCTACAACTTCAATACTTTCTTCTAGGAATAGAGAAGAAAGTAAAAATAAGTTTTTATGAATTGCCTTTTATAGACCGTAATGCATGCGAATTCTTTTGGGAATCTTTATACGAAAAATTGCAATCTTATTTTTACTACCTTTTATAAAACACATTCTATGATGAACTTAAAAACTAGTTGGCATAGGTGGACTCTGCTCAGTTCCCCATCATATGTATGTTCTCATAAATTTCTTGTACAGGACATATTATATTCATGTTAAGAGAAATGAATTTGACCAAACGCTTGGCACAATGACAGAACGAAATCCTCACCTAATAGGCTACCCGCCATTCATTTCAACATATTTATCTTATTCTAATCTATTAATTAATTTTTTTGGGATCAATTTCGTAGTTTATTTTTCATGCTAATATTTCCAATGCAACAATCCCAAAAATACATATTTATATGAAATATCGCAACATTTTGCTATGTTGATAAAATCTTAAATTTCGAATAACTTACGAAATTTTCCCATTAGAATATTTGTAGTCAATCATGTTCATTCAAGTATCATAAATGTTATTTTGAAATTGTCTGATATATTTATGATCCTCAAAATGGACGTTTGTGCTCGATTTTGCCTTATTCTGCCATTTTAAGTAAATCGTAAATTCCAAATAACTTACGATTTTTTTAAATTGGAAAATTCATACTCTATGGTATTTATGTAAGTATCCTACATAATATTTCAAAAGTGGTTTGACATCTTTACGATGAAAATATCCCTCAAGATTTGACGTTTGTGTAAAATTTTGCCCTATTCTATTGTGATAAGAAATTCGTAAATTTCCAACAACTTACGAAATTTTTATATTGGAAAATTCATAGTCATCAATATTCATGCCAGTGTCCTAAATAATATTTCAAAAGTAGTCTGACATCTTTACGATGAAAATATCTCTCAAAATTGACGTTTATGTGAAATTTCGCCCTATACCACCATGTTAAGAAATTCGTAAATTTCCAATAACTTGCGAAATTTTCAAAGAAGCATATTTAAAGTTACTGATACTCATTCCGGCATCAAAACTGATATTTTAAAACTGGTCTGACAATTTTGCAGTAAAAAGTTTCCATTTAATGCACGTTTAAGTGAATTTTTGTCCTATTCTCCCATGTTAAGAAAATCGTAAATTTCTAATAACTTGCGAAGTTTTTAAAATTGAATGTTGCAAATGAATAGGGTTCTTGCCAGTGTCGAAAGTAACATTTTAAAACTGATCTGACCTCTCTGCGACAATTTGATCTGACCTCTCTGCGACTTGAGATATCGTGTACACAGACTAACAAACTAACGGACTGACATACTGACACACTAACAGACACCCTACAGACAGACACCATACAAATTTTGTCATTTTCGGATTCCTCACACCTGAAAACGTGTAGAAAAGTCAAAAAACCGAGGTCGAAAATTTTCACGATTACCTAAGTTCCCCATACCTATAGTATGATGGGGAACTAAAATGCATATTAAGATACTCTAACAGTATTTACAGAAATGAGAGAATTAGACCAAATTCATAAACAATATTTTTAATTTTGTTCAAAAAAATGTCAAAAAGAAATTATTGGGTAAATCATACATATCATAATACCGTGTCCTCTTATCAATAAAATAATATTATGAACTGCAAAATACTTGTCTTTCCATATAGTGTTAACTAAGTACCTACACAGAAAAAAAAAAAAAAAAAAAAAAAAAAAAAAGATAAATCAATCAAATTTTTTTGTTGCTATAGCTTCAAGGGGGAAAAAAAATTGTTAATCAGAATTAAATTATTTTGTTCTAACAAAATAATTTTTTTTATTCAAACAACATTTTTTAAGGCGACAAAATTATTTTCCTTCAATGAGAAGAAAAAATATACCGTCTTCACCTAGAACGAGTAAGTACATTTTCTGAATCCCTGAACTAGAAATATAAATTTCCGAGTTATGCGTATAGGATATAAACAAATAAACTGAATAGATGAAATGATTAGAACTTCCAGTCTATCATTTTCTAGATGGTGAAACAAAACATTGCATTTTAATTTCTTTGTATTGCTAGATATTCTCGCTTTGGTTTCTAGAATTGATTCATAAATTAGAATTATAGATACATTTTTTTTTTTTTTTTTTTTTTTCTGTAACGCGATGAAAAATTCTATTTAATTACGTCGTCTCGAAACAGCTGATGAGTAATTTTTGAATTTGGAGATCATATCGATGGAACTGATTGGGATAAATGCTCAGCGGAATTTGTTGCAAAAAATAGCAAACTGGTTGGAAGAAATTCTCAATATATATTTTTTTAAGCTATTGCATAGCTTTTATCGCGGGCTTTGAGCGCGGCGACCGAATCAAGAAATTCCGTAACGAAAATAAACCTAACACAGTTCGGCAGACTTCGGCACGGTGTTTGTGTGCGTGCGACGCTCGCACGGATCGAGACGAGCTGCTCCGAAATCGGACGAATACGTAAGCAGCTGTTTGTGAGAAAGTATATAGGCGTATAGGTATCTATCATCTATGTATAACAGTGAATAGCTGTACGCGTAAAATTAGTGTATAAAGTGTTTTAAATATGAATAAACAAAGTGCATTTATTAATGAAGAAAGTGATGAAAAAATAGTGAAAGAAAATGAGTGAGTACTCTATATACATACATTTTATTATTATCACAAATGCAGTATTTTTTTTTTTTTTTTTTTTTGAATTTTTTTTTGAATTTATATATAATACTGCTATAAAAATAACCTAAATTTTTGATAATAAAATGTGCGATCTTAAAATTAGCCCTCTTTTATACACACAAACACACACACACACACACACATATAGTTTAAATTCTCAATTTAGATTCTCAATATGTATGTATATATATATATATATATATATATATATTCATTCTTCATTATGTATATAATAGAAACCATTAAACCAAGCACGTGTACTATTTAGTACCTTTGTTTTTTGTGTATAGGTAATACACATTAATGCCGCATAGAGAAAGTATATATGATATTATATCTATATAAATGTACATCGCGCGAAATTCGATGATCAAACTCTTAATATCGTTCTTTTTGTTCAAATTCTTTGAATGAATAATTGTTTTTGTGTGTAATTACACTATTTATACCTAATTATTTATACCTATTATTTATATCTAGCTATTTTCGTTTTATAGAGAAGAAAAACTTAAAGAGCTAAAAAGAAAAAGAAAGTGTGAACGTCAAAGGGCATATTATCAGCGTCAGAAAAATTTGAAGAAAAATGAAAAAAAAAGAAAAAAGAAACAGTACCAAAATCAAATGCTGAACGTCAAAGGAAATTTTGTCAACGTAATGCAGAAAAAACTTACGTGGATATGTAATTTGAGTTAATAATATTTAAAAACAAATTGTAATATATGCCTCAATATTATTTAACTTTACGATTTCCTCATTTTTTTCACAGGAAAAGACAAAAATTGGACAGTAATGAAGAGAATGTCGTGCAATGTAGGGCTGTTGAAAATATAGAAAATGTAACGCTACAAGAAAATCAATTTCATAGCCAACAACTTCAAATTTATGAACAGTGTAATGAATGCATTACTCCCGAAGTTATTCTACACAGGAACACAGGAATTCCTGGCGATGGTAATTGTCTATTCCACTCGCTCATAAGTGTTTTGCAACTTCAAATTGAGACTTGTGACTTGAGAAATCAGTTACGCGATTCACCCTATTTAAACTCCTGCCACAATCCGCAAGAAGCATATAACATTCTTTCAAGCACTAATGATTACGGAGATTTGGATTGTTTGCACTTATTTTCAAAAATGTACAATCAAAATGTTTGTGTACATTATTGTTTTTACAACATAACTACAACGAATCAAGACACTATCTTTTGTCATTTTAAAGCGAATGATACACAAAACTGGATTCATCTTCATCTTCGTGTACAACATTTCACACCTTTTTATGAAGTATCAGATTTATTGGAGACAATACAAGACGCTACCCAAAATGAAGCCCATGTTGATGCCAATATTCAACTATTGCGTGACAATTATGATGAAGATCCTACCGAAGATAACCATAACAATCATGAAAATGAAATTGAGATTGAGATTTATAGAGAAGATCGAATTGGTGAAAATATTATGAATTTTATTGTTGATGGTACTATTCCAGTTTACACAAATTATCGTAAACACAGTACAAGTCATATTGATTTTTATAAAGACTTTACGAGTAATTCATTTGGTCATTCTTGTATTATTTGCGACAGACTATGGTGGAAAAGAGACTTGAAAATGTCGACCAGTAAACATGAAAGTATTTTGAAAACAATACTGCAAATAATCTTAATTATATAGTTTTTTTTTTAATTATTCACTTTATATTTTTCTTTCTATATCTTGATAATACGAATTTGATTTTTTTAGAATTACACACCTGGTGAAATTGTTCAAGTCTGCTCTACGTGTTATACATCTTTGAAAAAAGAAAAAATTCCTCTCATGTCAACCTACAATGGTTTTGCATATCCGAAAATTCCATCACAACCTTACCAACGTTAAACCTTATCGAACAACGATTGATTTCACCGAGAATACCGTTCATGCAGATTCGTAGACTGAGACACGTTAATGGTCAGTACGGTATTTATGGCCAGATAATGAATGTTCCTGTCGAAGTTAATACAATGGTGAAACAATTGCCAAGAAACATTCAAGATGACCATTGCTTTTATGTGCATTTGAAAAAGAAGTTGATTCACAAAACTAGTTGTGTCCACGGGCTTATTAATAAGAGCCATATTAAAGAGTGGTTGTCGTATTTAGTATCTACGCCTCTTTATATTTATCATGACATTAAAATCGATGAATCTTTTTTTACCGGCAATGAACGTACTTCGCAATTGAATATGGATGAAATAAGTGAACACGTACCAATTTAAGACAATTTAGTTGCGCAGCAACAAACTCTTTTGTGGAATGATGATTATTTTTTGAGTCTAGCACCCGGTGAATATAACAGGCCAGTCAGTATTTTAATGGATGAACATGCGGAAGAACTATCTTTCCTACAATCTACGGCGGTCAGTTTAGAACATACAGAGATGGTGTTATTGTTATTCCATTCATGCAAGCTACCAGCGAACTTCGGTGTACTGATAGGCGTGCTACTGACTCACAACACCTTTTATACATCGCTGCTAAAATCATGAGGTTGCGAGTTAGTAGATGTGTCAACGTTGCGTTTAAGCATGTTGGACAAGGTACTTCAATTACGAAAGAGAACATTCAATCTGAAGAATATATAAATAATTGTTTAGAAACAAATCTCGCATTTCTTCGCTGCATACCAAATTCTGCTTGGTTTTGGTCAGATCGCAAAAAAGATCTTTTTGCAATGATCAGGCAATTAGGGCCGCCAACTGCTTTTATGACTCTTAGCGCCAATGAAACTGGCTGGGAAAATTTGTTGAAATTACTGTACAAATTAAAAAACGAGGGAGCGGAAATTTCAGATGAGTTTTTAGCAGAAATGAGTTATGTGCATAAAGCTCAACTTGTGAATGAAGATGCCGTAACTTGTGTTATTTATTTTAATAAAATGGTAAATTGTCTGTTAAAAGTTTTGCAATCAAAGAAAAGAAGTCCATTCGGAAAATATAGAGTAGTACATTATTTCAAAAGAATAGAATTTCAACATCGTGGTAGCCCACATGCTCATATTCTTCTTTGGTTGGAAAATGTTCCTGAAGATTTATTAAGCAATGATCCTGAAGTAATTAAATTAATCGACGAATTAGTTTCTGTGTCAACGTCATAGGCGTCTGGAAATATAAAACTAGTAACACACAAACACACATTCACGTGTTATAAAAAAATGAATCCTAATAAAAAGCAAGAATGTAGATTTGGTGCACCATTTATGCCAACAAAAAAAACTATTAATTTGATACCTATGAAAGACACTGATCCCGATTACTCAGAAGCACTTTTCAAAGAATATAAGAAACGATTTAAATTTATAAGAAATAATCTCGAAAATTTTGACTACACGAATTTTGATGAATTTTACTCGCATAATGATATTATTTCTGATGATCATTACTACAATATTATTCGTGCTGGTATCAATAGACCAAAATTATTCTATAAAAGGACACCAGCAGAAAAATGGCACAACACTTTCAATCCATTCGTATTACATCATTTGAAATCGAACATGGATTTTCAGATTATACTAGATGAATATGCTTGTGCAACATATGTTGTTGAATATGTCAATAAGCATAATAGAGGGATTAGTAATTTAATGGTCGAGCATCCAGAATTCGACATTGTCGATATCACGAAAAAAATGAGTATTGACATACTTCATTGACATTGTCTGTTGAAATGCCGGCACAAGAAGCTGCTTGGTATTTATTAAGAGAACCTATGGCTAAGTCATCGGTGGTGACAGTCTACATTCCAACGGTATTTCCTACTGAACGCGCAAGAATTAGAAAATCTATGAAGGAACTTGAAGCTTTAGATGATGATTGTATGAACGTTTGGAAAGAGAATTGGTTCGATAAGTATGAG
Organism: Salticus scenicus; assembly: GCA_963930645.1. Taxonomy (NCBI): domain Eukaryota; kingdom Metazoa; phylum Arthropoda; class Arachnida; order Araneae; family Salticidae; genus Salticus; species Salticus scenicus. Next base: position 30,489,654 of record OZ005658.1, on the reverse strand, counting down.
AAAAGACCTGAAGAACTCCGCGATGTAACGTTAGCACAATTTGTTGCAAAATATTACCTAAATAAAAAGGGCACTTACACTAAAAGAGATACTGCAAGAATAATAAGATACAGGAACTACGATATGGCTGACAATTACAACGATTATAGGCGTGAGATGGTTCTGTTGCATGTTCCTTTTCAAAGTGAAGAAAATGATATTATTGCTGAAAATAAGTTCATTCAAATATACGAGGACAACAAAGATACGATATTAGAACGTAGGAAAGAATTTGAATCAAATTTGGACATAGAGAAAACTTTAGAAATTTGTAGACAGTTGTGCCGAGAAAACGATGAAGAACAAGAAGACGAAGAATTCTTAAGAGCGGTTGATATATTGCATGAAAGATGACTTATTGCTACGTGATCCAAACTCAACTGCTAACGTTGATTTACAAAATGCATCTCTGCATAAACTTGGCGCTATAGCTAAAAAAAGAGAAAATTTAATGGATTATCAACAATTCTATGATTTAATGCGAATGGCCAATGATCAACAAAGAGATATTCTTATGACTATAATTCATCATTTACAAACTTCAATTCAAGAACCATTTCAAATTTTTTTTACGGGACCAACTGGTACGGGAAAATCATTCGTTATCAAACTGATTATGGAAATTTACAACAGGTTCACTGATAATGATGGTTACTGCAATGCCTATATTACATGTGCTTCAACCGGCAAAGCTGCCGTGGCTATTGATGGTACAACTGTTCATACAGCTCTCAAAATTTCTCTTTCAAAACTTTTGCCTCTGTCATCAGAAACGTTGCAATTGTATAGATCTCTCTTCAGATATGTCAGAGTACTGATCATTGATGAAATTAGCATGGTTAGTGCAGAACTTCTACATAAAATTGATAATCGTCTAAAACAAATAACAGGAAAAAACAGAGATTTCGAAAGTATAGATGTTATTTTGATCGGAGATTTACGGCAATTGCCACCAGTAAGATCGACACCAATTTACAAGACAATCAGAACTAGCATGATTGGACCGCATTTATGGAGAATATTAAAATTTTATCAACTTACCACAGTAATGAGACAAGCTAATGTTGCATTTTCTCAAGTTTTGACAAAAATAGGTAATGGAGATGTACTAGATGAGCATGAGTTTCAACTTATTGAATCGAGATTTTTCAAAAAAGAGGATGTCGCTACATTATGTCCTGATGGAGTTCGTTTATTTTTCAAAAATGAAGATGTTGCCGCCTATAACAATTTGATTTTGAGCCATTGTGAAAACAAAGTTCTTTCAACGTCCTTAGACGTCATTATTGGCGCTAAAAGTACTTAGCAAGAAGCTAATTTTAGACTTAAATTACATAAAAAATCTGTTATTGACACTGGAGGACTGCCTTATCACATTACTTTTGTTGTTGGAAAGCATTATGTTATTACAACCAACATCGACGTTACTGATGGTTTATGCAATGGTGCTGTTGGGAAATTGGTACATCTAGAATTTGATGAAATTAACACATTGATTAGAGTTTGGCTGGAATTTTGTGGTTTAGATAAAGTGGGTAGAAAAAAAAAGGCAAAAAGCAGCCGCTCTAGCAGTGCAAAATAGAGTCGGCAATCTCGCTGTTCCCATTGAATTACGAACAGCAAATATTTCATTAACATCGGATAGAAAATGTATAGCCAAACGCAAACATTTTCCATTAACTTCAGCTCTTGCTCTAACTATACATAAGTCGCAAGGTGGAACTTTTGACGAAATAGTATATGAGTATAGTAAAGCACATTCTCAGGAACTCGTTTATGTTGCGCTCTCTCGGGTGACTAATATTGAAAAATTGTATATCACGACAAAAAACGATAATTCTACATTCAAGTTTTATCATAATCGAAGGCAAGCTGCATCGACTGCATCTTTGATGCAAGAATTCAAAAGACTGTCTTTAAATAGTGTTCAGACGATAGCTCAAAGTGTCTTAGATTTCATTAGTAATATAAATGGCATTTCAATTATGACTTTTAATTGCCAAAGTCTAAATAGTCACAAATACGATTTACAAGATTCAGTTACGAGACAAACAAATGTGTTACTTCTTACCGAAACTTGCATGACGCATGATAATCCGATTGAAATACCTAATTTCAATTGTATTGTTCAATTCAAACGAGATACTGTTCCAAAAGGTGGGGTAGCTATTTAACAAAATAATAATAATGTTACTAATATTATGACTTCGAATATTGAAATAAATATTGCACACGTTAGCGATGGTTATGTTAGGCGCTCATTTGTTGGAGATATTTGTGCGTGCTTATGCAAACTTAGAAATGGCCTACACATAGTCATGGTAGCAATTTACATTTCTCCGAATCCAAAATTGGACGAGGTAGAGCATTTTATTCATCGCACTTTACTGGAGTACACTGAAGAAGGGTCGAAAATACTTGGTACAAATGGTAATAAATTTCCACTTATCTTGGCTGGCGATTTCAACATCAACTTCGCTGATAAAAAATCAGAGCGGTTGACAACTTTTCTTTCGGAAAAATTGAATTTGAAAATGAATAATGATCCACAAGAATCCACAACAAAATATGGGACCACCATTGACGCGGTATTTTCCAGATATTTAGAGGATATCAAGTCTCAAACTTATGTTTCTTATTTCAGTTACCATAAACCTATAGTTTCAATAATAAAAATTCCTGAATAACCTACATGTATTGTAAGATCATAAAAATATTTTAAACACTATTAACTTCTCATTTATTCAATAAAAGAAAAAAATTTGTTTTCTTATCGGTCACCACGCTCAAAAAGTGTAACTTGAATTAATATCAAAGAAAAAAAAAATACTGCATAAATAAAATAAATAAATAATTATAATTGCATAAGTTGATAAAAAATGCTATGCAATAGCTTTACCGCGGCAGTCCCCGAGTGCCACACGTATTTTTTTTTTTTTTTTTTTTTTTTTCCGCTTTATCGGCAATTTTGCTCACATCTTCTTTTTCTCATTTTTCAAGATCTGTTTTTCAGTGCATCTCCTTGCAATTAAAAATAGAGATTTACAAATACGCGTCATGAGCTCATATAAATGTCTATTTGCATTTTTAATTTCCTTAAAAATAATCTTAATTTTAAGAATGTTAATATGTTGTCTAAACACAAATTTTGAAACAAAAACAGCCATTTTTAAAGTAAAGCAGCAAACTTTTCTCATAATAGATTTTTCACTGAGAAAAGAAAACATATACCGCCTCCGTCTAGTATTCATTTTCTGAAACTCTAAACTAGACGTATAGAAATTTACGAGCTATGCGTATAAGGTAAACAAATAACAAGAATAGACGAAATGATCTAGAATTTTTAGTCCATACTTTTCTAGATCGTGAGACAATATTATGAATATTATGGATCCTTTGTATTGCGAGAAATTCTTTCTCGATTTTCTAGAATTGGGTCATAAAAGAAAATTCTAGTTTCTAAAACTCGCCTCTTGTGTTCGCATTTATTTGCAGAGATTTTTAAATAAGTTTGACCGCCATAATATAGGCAAACGCTCTAGAATTCTAATAGGGGTTTCTAGAACTCGCTTTCAAAGGGGACTAGAATTTATAAGGATGACATGGAACAATATTTACTATAAGCACAATTTAGGTTCTAGTTGTCAGTCACAAAATTTTTTCTCAATGTTGGTTTCATGTCAAAACAAAAAATTCCTTCCTGTTTCAGGTAAAGGTTACTTTTCCTGTTCCATTTTCCATTTCATATATTGATCTTTCGAATATTCCCAGGAATATTTGGAGCACCCTGTTTTTATATACATATATATATATATATATATATATATATATATATATATATATTGTGTGTGCTACTTTTGTCTCTGTTAAATAAAGAAAATATTGAATTTGTAAATTTTCGAATTGCAGCTTTGAGTGAATTCATGATGGACTTCGGTGGAGCTTTGAGAGGTTATTCGCATGATTTGACCATTTACAGAAAATGCTTGGCTGTGTATGTGTGAAAAAACTTTGTCGCTACTAAGTAATGCACAGAATTTCCTACAAATTTATATGCGGTTGTACCTTCATATAAATTAACACCTAACAACATTTAATGAAAATCTCCCAAGCCCAACCATAGATATAGTAATAAGACATAGATTGATCATCACGGGTTAAAATGTGATTCCATTACATTCGGGAAAATTTTACTCTCTAATGGCTGTCTTACCCCGAGTGAATACACATAGATAATTCAGTTTGTAAAATTTATTAATAATTTATGTAGTAAAGGTGAATGAAAAAGCGCCAGATATAATTTCAAATTCATTTTTATTTCTTACTTTCTTTTCTCTTCTTTTTTTTTATTTGAATAAATAGCGACATTTAAAGAATTATGCATCTATGAATTACTTAAAATGTATTAATTATTTCTCAATTAATTAATTAAAATCAATTTTAAAAAAATTCCTGAAATATAATAGAAGTAGTTACATCATAATATTAACAGATTATGAAAATTATACTTTAAAAAAATTAGTGAAATATACTAGATAACAAACATATGTGGAATATAACTTATGTATGGAAAGTTATCCTACATGCTTTAATAAATATTTTAGAACAATTAAATACCACGAAAATTTCGCCACTCAGAATATTCCATTTTCACAATAGTTCTACTCTATCATTATTGCCGAGTTTAATAATCTCTAATGTCTGATGCTAAAACATTTTTTCGGCATCAAAAATCTTTGGTCGATAACATGGAGATGATAGATCAATATGACTTACTATAGAGCATTTCCTCGTGACGTCTGGTAGTTGGCAAAAAAGCGCGCTCGTCTTTCCCGCGCCCCGCCCACCATTGATTTTCCGTTGGTAATCTCTGTAATCCCAAGCCTTTTTGCCAACCACTCATAAAAGTTGAGGTGTTTGTTTACAAACAAGGAACTGCCCTATATCTATGAGCCCAACAGATGGTGTTGCCATCCATTTTTTCGTAATTTTTAATATAGCAGTACAGAACAAAATTTCGTATATATGTACTCAATGAGAATATTTAAAAAAAAAAAAAAATTGCAAAATTAAGGAAAAATAATTATAATAGTAAATATCAACCAAGACGAAATTTCTGCATATGTGGAGGAGCATCGCTTCCAACTTGACGAAGTGTAAATTTCAATATAAGCAATTTTGGTACAACTTCAGTATATCCCCACAGCTGAATTTGGCGATTTTTCTTTGGCGCCGTTTTTAACGATAAAGATGTCGTTCTGGACTGTTTGCGATATAATATGGCAGCCTATATGTTGTTTATTTTGAATTTATGATTTTATGTTTTATGTTTTATGATTTATGATTTAGATTATGATTTTATCATTTATGATTTTTAGATTTATGATTTAGTCATTATCGCCAACAAAAAATTGCCAGATATCGTTGTGGGGATATACTGAAGTTGTTCCGTATTTTTAAGAAAGACTCATCAATACCTTTAAAACGAGTGGTTGAAAAGTCTTCACATGTTGTCTATAAAGCACAAAATTGACTTTATAAAAATATTTTGTGATATACGTCTCTGTGACGAAAATCTTTTGCATCCATTATAGAAAATAGTGTTTATAAATAATAATTTTAATTAATAACTTGTGAATTTTCATAGGAAAATATATAAGAAAGTTTTGTAAAGTCCACAACTTGCTAGTTTCCTTTTATCTGTATTAATGCACACTTTTTAAATGGTCACTGAACCCTATTCGATTTGATATCTAATTCCTCAATTCTTCGTAATTGAAATTAGAAAAGAAATAATGAAACAAATAAAGGTATTTCAGGCTATCTGTGAAGAAAAGCTATTAGAAACGAATTCCTTTTTGATAGGGAAGGCATTAAATACCCACCAGAAAGGATATAGAAACGATACCGGAATTCGTTAAACGATCGTTTATACGCGGAAAATCGTTAAGAATTTTTTTACGAAAAGCTGTATTAAACGGAATTGAAATGTGTGTCTTTCTTGATCTAGACGTCTTTATATCAACGAGGTTAATGAACAGAAATGAAAAGACGTAGATTTTATAGGTTATAAAAATTCTAGAATATTTGTTTCAGAATATTTGGCTTTTAAGTGTAGCACATTATCCGTAAACGGGAAATGTGCGTGGGGTATTTTACTGTAGTTTTTAGTTCCCCATCATACTATAGGTATGGGGAACTTAGGTAATCGTGAAAATTTTCGACCTCGGTTTTTTTACTTTTTTACACGTTTTCAGGTGTGAGGAATCCGAAAATGACAAAATTTGTATGGTGTCTGTCTGTAGGGTGTCTGTTAGTCTGTTAGTCTGTTAGTCCGTTAGTTTGTTAGTCTGTGTACACGATATCTCAAGAACAAATCGTAGCAGAGAGGTCAGATCAATTTTAAAATATTACTTTCGACACTGGCAAGACCCCTATTCATTTGCAACATTCGATTTTAAAAACTTCGTAAGTTATTAGAAATTTACGATTTTCTTAACATGGGAGAATAGGACAAAAATTCACTTAAACGTGCATTAAATGGAAACTTTTTACTGTAAAAATGTCAGGCCAGTTTTAAAATATCCGTTTTGATGCCGGAATGAACATCAGTAACTATAACTATGCTACTTTGAAAATTTCGCAAGTTATTGGAAATTTACGAATTTTTCTTAACATGGCAGTATAGGGCAAAACTTCACATAAACGTCAATTTTGTGCTATATTTTCATCGTAAAGATGTCAGACTACTTTTGAAATATTATTTAGGACACTGGCATATGAATATTAATGACTATGAATTTTTAAATATAAAAATTTCTTAAGTTATTGGAAATTTACGAATTTCTTAACATGGCAGAATAGAGCAAAATTTCACATAAACGTCAATTTTGAGGAATATTTTCATCGTGAAGATGTCAAACCACTTTCGAAATATTATTTAGGTTACTGGCATGAATATCATAGACTATGATTTTTCCAATTTAAAAAATTCGTAAGTTATTTGGAATTTACGATTTACTTAACATGTCAGAATAAGGCAAAATTGAGCATAAACTTCCATTTTGTGGATCCTAAATACATTAGACAACTTCAAAATTACATTTATGATATTTTTTTGAACATGATTGAATACAAATATTGTAATAGGAAAATTTCGTAAATTATTCGTAATTCACGATTTTATCAGCATAGCGAAATTGTAAATTTTTCATATAAATATGAATTTTGAGGATTATTACACTGGAAATAGTAGCATGAAAACTAAACAACGGAATGGATCCTGATAAAATAAATTAATAGATTAGAATAAGATAAATATATCGAACTGAACGGTAGATAGCCTATTAGGCGGGGATTTCATTCTGTTACTGTATCAAGGTTTGGTGAAATTCATTTCTTTTAACATGATTATAATATGTCTCGCACTAGAAATTTATGAGAACATAAATATGATGGGGAACTGAGCAGAGTCTACCTATGCCAACTAGTTTACAACGAGAAAGGAATATTTTGTTAAAAAATTAAAATGTATATTGTTGACTGATTTTGTAGATTTACTTTGTAATTTCACAATAATTTTGCACAGTTAACCTAACCAACTTTCTGTGATTGACAAAAAGAATTAAGGTTGAAAGAGAAGGCACTACCACTGGATAGTCTGATAAGCTACGTCAAAAGTTTCTCTGCAAACAGCCAATGAGCAAACGGTGTGCTGAATCAATACAACTGCTTGCTTAAATGACAGTGTGAAAAAAAAAATAAAAAAAATCTGTGACTAACATCTAGAAACTGAAATGCGTTCTAGTAAAAGTAGCTCCATGTCATCCTTATGAATTCTAGTTCCTTTTGGTAGCAAATTCTTAAAATTTCTATTAGAATTCTAGAGCATTTTCCAATATTATCGTCATCAAACTTATTTAAAAATCTCGGCAAATAAAGACGAACATAGGCTCGTTGACAGAGTGAAAGCATCAACTTTACAAATTTTAACGTAACGATCGTTACTTTTATGTGTCTGATAAAGAGTCGTGCTCATTTATTTAGATCCAAAACAATTGATGTATATTTTTAGGGTGTTTGTTTACAAACTTCCTATTCTTCATAACGGTCGTCTTTTAGCTTAGTGAGCAATTTTTCGAAAAAAAAATATCATATACTTTACTTAGAGATCCAAACTTAGAGTCCATAATTTACTTATTGAAATAAAATATTTAAATAAAATTTTTAGAAAAATTGCTCACTAAGCTAAAAGGCGACCTGTTCAAAGAGTAATATTCAAAAATCAGAATTCGAAAAACTTCATTTTTCAATGAGATATTTTTATAAAACGATGCAACAAAAATCCCATTGGATAACATGGGAAGGGAGAAAGGGTGATATACAGCCGCATCAAAGATTTTGAAATGATCCGTAAGATATGGGCTTTTCATTTCTGCTCATTAACTTCATGGAAATAAAGACATCTCTCTAGATCAAGAGAGGAACACATTTCAGTTCTGCTTACAACCGCATTCTGTAAAGTATACTGAATGGTTTTCTGCTGGTAAACGGTGGTTTAACGAATTTCGGTATTGTATTCAGATCCACTGCGTTGAAAATGTAGGGTTCTTGGTAGTTAGATACCCTCCTTTCTCCTTCCCCATGTAATCCGAAGGGATTTTTGTTGTTTTGTATCATCACGATATCTTGTTCGAAAATAATGTTTCTCAAATACTGTCTTTTTTTTTTTTTTCTTCACGCTTCGAACAATTTTCACTCTGTCGCCTTTTTTCTTAGAAAGCAATAAAAAAAAAAAAAAAAAAAAAAAAAAAAAACTAAATTTAAATATTTTATTTTACTAAGCAAACTTAAGGGTCTAATTTTCAAGATCGAAATGAAATATTTAACTTATTTTAGTATTATTATTATTTAATGCTTCCTAAGAATAAAGGTGACATGTTTAAAGAATGGAATTCAAAAAACAGAATTCCAAATACCTTCTTTTTGAAGAACAGATACAAAGCAACAAAAATCTCATTGGATTGCACGAGGAAGGAGAAAGGGAGTATTTGACGACCAAGGACCCTTAAGGCTTTCCTTTATCAAAAAATTCTTTTCCCGCAATATTTTTTTATACACTGTAAAAAATAGGTTCTTAAAAATAAGTATATATTGTCTCAAAATAGCCCCGAAACAATAAATTTGAAAACCCATGTACTCATTTTTGAGTATACTGGCATGTCAAACATGGGGATATTGGGATTCTTATTGGTCAACCCCATTTTTGAGCATGTCAATATACTCAAAAATGAGTACATGGGTTTTCAAATTTAAGTATACTAGCAGGCTTTGCCCTCTTCGCTGGTCATTAGATTTAAAGGAAAATCTTTTCTATATAGCTTTATAAAAATAAAATAAAATAAATTACTGAAATTGTTCAAAAGCTCGCTTCAGGTCCCTACTGCCTTCGGCAGCGATTTGGTCATCCACTGCAACTCGAGCGCTTGTCCCTATTACCTGCGACAATGGTTTACTAATGAGCTTCCATTTAGGTGCTTATTATATAACAGTTTCGAAATAGATAGTATCGAAAAAATTGGAGTTTCCCTTTTATATTTGAATCCCAGTTACATGTGAACAACACTATACGTGGTGCACATAATATTTGCTTTTACGTTACTTCCTATGTTTATTTTGTTTATCCAATCAACCATAAAATGACAGCAATTTCACGCCAAATATTACAATATGCTGTGACCGGCTACGTCTGTCGCATGAGACAATTAATTTTTTGTGTTTATATATAATTCATGGTTTGTAAACCTGATAGTACAGCCTTAATATAGTTCTCTTTGGCGACGTTTGAATTTTTGTCACCATTTTAGACTTTTAATCCCTTGTAACAATATGCTATGAGCGCTATTTCTAACGTATTTTGGACAAATGATCTTTTTATTTTTATACTTATTTCCCATTAAACATATTTTTATTTTTATTTATTTATTTAAATATTAATTTGAATTATTCAAATATTTCTGTTCGACAGCGTGCAAGTGCAGTAACACACAGAGGCTCATTTGTTTGTATGATAAATTAGCATAGTGATTATTATATAAAAAAATGAATAAATAGGTAAACATTATCGTGCTACAAAACTTTATTATGTCGCTCCATTGGCGGCTTTTGAATTTTTGTCGCCATATTAGCGATGGATTTTCTTTTTTTTTTTTTTTTTTTTGTATGAAAAGGGGAAGACTGTTTTGCTAATAATTTTATCAGACTCTTTTTTGTTTATACATAAGAATCCTCCATATTCTGCTTATATTTTTAATGGTTTTTAGGTTTAAAATAGTGCTTGTTGAAATAAATTTCCTATGTTTAAAACTGCATTTTTTCTGTAAATTTTGAGTAAGAATAAATCATTTATGTTTTTATATATTTGATGCGCTACTTAGATTAAAATGGCTGTTGCTATATTAAACTTCTTGTCGAAAAACGTTCGGTGTACTTCAACACCAAAATTTAAAAAATCGCCCAGCAGGATCTATTAATGAAACTGATAAAATAAAAATATGGTTTATAGAGTTTAAATAATCTATTTAAAAAAACTTTTTAAACCCAAATACTTAAGGTATCGTATCACATACATAGATATAGTAATAATATATAGATTGATCATTGGGGAGAAAAAAGGGATTCCTTTTCACTCGGGAAAAGACGGCGATTTTACCAAAATATGGCAGTCTTTCCCCGAGTGAATACACACGGGAGTACACACGAATAATTTAGCAAATAAAATTCATGAATAATTTATTTACTGAAGGTGAATGAAAAACTCCAGATATAGTTTCAAATTTATTTTTCTTCTTTTCCTTTTTTTTCTCAATACCACTTAATGGCTGATTCCAAAGCTTTCTTTTCGGCATAAAAAATCTTTGCACGATAATATGGGGATGATAGATCTGTATATATTATTATATCTATGATCACATAAATCTTTTCGAAGTTAAAATAAAACTTAATTTGGAAAAAAAAAAAAAAAAAAAAAAAAAAAAAGATGTAACTTTTTTGTTTATTAACCAAAAAAATTGATGAAATTTGAAATGCAAGTTGGTCTTGTGGGGTACAGGCTGTATATTATATTTTTGTGTTCGTGAGATAAAATTTAAAAGAATTTGAAAACTGCAATTTTTAATCCCACTTCAAAAACATGTGACTTAATGTGAAGCAGATTTTTTATTTATTTTTTTCTCCTAACGGTTTCCATACAATCTTCTGCTGTTGCCACCTAAAATTCATACTTTAGTTAATTTTAAAAAATTTAATTGTCCGATTGATAAGCTGTTTAATGCATCGGATTCACAAAAATTTTCCCTTTCATTCGGTATCTTATTTGTAACAACGAGATTATAAAGTAGAGTGATAAATGCTAACCCTTAAGAAGGTCCAACATGAGTCATGTGACATGCTCTCCTTGCACCTGCGTATTCGGTGGTTCCCTTGGTAACAGCTTATTTTCAGTAAATTTCTATGGCAACGGTTTGGAGATTGTTCTTCGCAGCCAATGTTTCTGTTTACTTACGTAGTTTAATATTCTTTTGTTCTAAATCATTTTGATTTTGATTTTACTTCTTTTTTATTTCGTGTAGTTGAACTTTAACCGACAAAATGCTTAAAAATAGTTGAAAAATTATTATTTGTAGTAAAATTTAGCTCTTTAAAAGTTAAAATTTTCTTTTATAAACACTTTTAAACTTTGTTGGGAAACGATGAAAAAAAAGGTATTTTATTATTTATTAAAATGTGAAATGTGTGTAAAATTATTTTAAAAACAATTTATTTCGTTCATAGGACTGTCATGATACCTAATAATAATGATAATTTGTCGAACTATTATTTTAAATGCCAAAATAGCGATAAAGGGCCAAACACAGTAACCTATTGGAGCATGTCACGTGATTCATCTTGAACCACGGAAAGCTAATCCTTCATCCATTGAATCAGCACTCTAATTTATATATCTCGTTGATTTGTAACGATACGACTGATATTTCTAATTTATTTTCTAATCTTTCTGATTTATTTTCCGCATTTTAAATAAATGTACGGTTTTTTATTTTATTTATTTTTATTATTATTATTATTATTCTGTCGAAAAAAGAAATTGGCAACAATTAAATTTTGGATAAAATTTAAATGTCTTATTTATCAAGAATTAGAAGGTTATTATTTTCACATTTTAATTAATTAAGAAAAAACTAATTAAAAATCTGACTTCGATGTGCACACTGACCCTTCAGGGGGCACCTTTGTGTTAAATCTCGTGACTGTCCTAGCTACCGTTTTCGAGAACAGTGAAATATATATACAAATATTGGTCACTTAATAGTATAAGATATTGTTTCGGGGCTATTTTGAGACAATATATACTTATTTTTAAGAACCTATTTTTTACAGTGTATAGATATGCCTGAAAGACCGCTATTTGTTACATCGTTTCTTTCTGAATTTCGATTGCAATGAATTATAAAACTTGTTACCGTGTAGAATAGAGATCAGTGAGTATAAAAATGTTATGCCGTAACAAAAATAAAAAGGAAAATGTCGGAAAATATAGGATGATCCAAAAGATCAAAATTGAGTTTGAAATAAGAAATAACCTAAGAAGCGACCTATAACTGAAATCTACCTAATTTATTTATTTGTTTATTTATTTTCTTGCGCTTAAATTTGTTTTAACCAAGGAATGGTGTCTGTGTTACATTTAATAATGAAGAATTGAAACTCAATTTAAAAATTAGCTGTCATCAAAAATAAAGAAGACTGATTAAAATAATATTTTCTGGCTACCACAAAATTTTATTCTATTTACTTCTACATAATAGGGAAATCTATTCTTTTTTTAATAGGTATCAGAATTTACTCATGATGGATTCTCATAATGAAGTTTTAAAATATGGAGTTAAGTTCAATTTAAACCAACATATTTTGAGATATACTCATCTGAAAATTTTAGAAAGTGAATAACAACAGCGAAACATGTGACCCGGTATACACTCAAATTGAATCAGCACAACTTTTCATCTTGCATACCAAGTTTGGTACATTTATGTATCATAGAAGCTGATCCATAACCTTCCCATAAACAGGAAATATTGCAGCACAGCAGTGCCACATGTTGTGCATTACGTATCCAAATTAAATCAAAATAGTTTCATAATAACCATCTCATATACCAAATTTGGTGTATTTATATATCACAGAAGATGAGGTATTGCCTTCCTGTAAACAAGGTTAAGTCGTAGCATAGCAGCACTACCCATCGGCCGAAACGCACCCAAACTGAATCGACATAGTATCATCATGGCCATAACACGTATTAAATTTTCTGCGCTTACACTCAATAGAAGCTGAGAAATAAAATCGCCTTAAATGGATGAATTTGCAACATAGTAGCGTCACTTTTCGGCGATATATCTCAAAAGCTAATCAGCACCAATGTAAATCAATGACTTACAAAATATCAAGTTTATTTAAATTCTGCCTGTTATTTCATAAGATACAGTGTGTCCACAGAATTTTGCCAATAACAATTTCTAAAATTGGTCGAATCATGTTCAAGAAATCTAAAAACATGTAAAACCATTGAAAACCGGAAGTCAAAAAATGTTATTGATCCAATACTTTCTCCTTATGTATAAAGAAGAAAATAAAAAATAACGAATATAATGAATAATAAACTACAAAATTACATAAAAAATAATTTCTCGCATATCAGACATTGTAACTATCGTGATGTTTAGTTTTAGTTAATCAACAAATTTTAAAAACTTAAAATTAACAAAATAACTGAAAAAATATGTAACATAGAAAAATGGAGCTTGATATACAAAATTAAATTCAATAATAATTACCATTTAAGCATAAAATCCTAAGCGTAAACTTCTGAAAACAAAAGCTGCTGTACCACTGGTGTAAACAGAAAAACATTCGTTCGATTCTAGCTGTGTAGAAAGGCAATATATGAATTAACTTTCTTAAAGTTTATGAGCCGTAAATTATCCTATTAAATTTTCGCTAATTATTCTTATGAACTAACGATGTTTAGGAACAAAAGCTCAAAGTCATTTAATTTTAGATGGTCTTGCATAAAAAAGAAATCATCATTCTTTTTCTACTCTCTTAATTGTGAATATGTTCTCCCGTGAGGAAAAAATTTCTCTTGTGTTGGGTTTGTCCGTAAAAAAATGCTTAAAAATATTTTTTTACATAACTTATTTATAATTTTACATTTAAAACTATTGATTTTTCCCCCCTTTTTTCTCATTTCAATAACTAAAAGTAAAAAAAGAGACTTAATTTGTAAAATGGCCAAGGCAATAAAAAAAAAAGAAAGAAGAAGAAGAAGAAGAAGAGTTTTTAAAAATAGAAAAAGAAAAAAAAAAACACTTTTTTGTATAAAATGATTTATAAAAAACAGAAAAATATGTTTCTGCTGTTAAACAACAATTTAACAACTGTTTAATCACTGTTTTTATCTCCTTCATAAGACATATTAAAAAACACCCTATTGTGGAAAAATTCATTCACTTATATTTTTAAAAAAGAAAAGAAAATTATTTTTTTATATAATTTATTTACAATTTTACATTTAAAACTTTTTTTTTTTTTTTTTTTTTTTTTTGTTTCTTTGTTTTTTTGCTTGTTTGTTTGTTTTAAAGAATAGATTTAAATAACTAAAAGAAAAAAAGAGACTTGTAAAATGATCAAGGCAATAAAAAAAAAGAAAAGAACAGAAAAGAAAAAGAAAAAATTTTTAAAAATAGGGGGAAAAAAACTACATTTTTTTTTTTTTTAAATATATAAAACTTTTTTATAAAAAAAAAAATATATATATATATATTTGTTTCCGCTGATAAACAACAATTTAACGAATTTTATCACTGTTTTTATCTCCTTTATAAGACATATTAAAAAACACCCTATTGTGGAAAAATTCGTTCACTTATATCTTAAAAAAAAAAAAAAAAAAAAAAAAAAGTATATAACATTTTTTAATCCCCTCTCTCCCCCGCAAAAGAAAAAAAAAAAAAAAAGAAGAAGAAGAAGAAAATATTTAATGAAGTGGGAACTTAATGAGCATAAAAATTCTATCCGTTGATTTAATAATGGAGGGAATAATAGAATCTTTAATTAAAAGAAATGTCAATATTTCGAAGATTTGTTTAAGAATAAAAGGTTTAAATAGAAGAAGTTATGTAGATTAACTTCTTTTTTGAAGAAGATAAAAGATCAAGGAACGCGGTAGCGTTCCGCCCCGCCAAGCTAAAACAAACACCCGCCAATGAAATTTACAAAGTAGGAAGTCAATGGTGAACGCTACAAGTGTATATTATGTTATGTCGACATAGCATCTCGTACTTTTCGACTACCTGTATCTCAGCTCCCTGATCTCCAAGACAGGATAGGAGATCTACCTATTGCAATGGTTCTCATGACACGACTTCTAGAAAATTTCTTCATGTCTTCACCGATCATGACCCCTAGAACCCAAAACCACCCTCCGTTCGAAAGTTTATATATATATATATATATATGTATAACGCTTTTTCCCATGTTAAGTTGTGAACACGATAACTGGAGTAATTTTTATTTAAATTTAACCAACTCAGGATATGTTGTCAGGACAGTAAAAATCTCGGTCGAGTTCGTAGATGGGGTATCCAGCTCAAAGGGGGTGGAAATGGTTGGGGATGGAAATTTTCATTTGCCCATAATTTCTTTAATATTGAAAATAGGGAAAATTTTTAAATCAGGCGAATTACCGCCTTACCCTAAAGAACAATTTTTGTATTTAAACTTTTTCGATAGTTTCAATTTCTTAGAAGTTACAAGCTAAAAAGTGAGTGTTCGTCAATTGTTCTATATAGCCGACATTTTCTATATAGCTTTTATTGCAAAAATTTATAATCTGATGCATATGTCACGTGCAAACGATAATAAAAAAGATCACTGAAAATATAATAAAATTTTAATCATGTTTTTAAACAATATAATAACCTAATTAAAAAAAAAAATGTTAAATTTACCAGAAAAGATGACGTCATAGTTACAACAATGTACTGAACTACTGAGAAAAATGAAATAAAATTTTATCCGTGATTTTAAACAAATAAAATAAAAGTTAATAAATAAATAAATAAATAAATAAATATGTAAATAAAATCAACATATCTTAGGGCTAAGCAGATTTAGACTTAGCTTTATGACATAAATGCTATAATGTAAAAGATAAATGTCATCGTAAAAAAAAAAAAAAAAAAAAAAAATCGTGTAAATTGATGCTAAACGAATTAAACTGGCATGATAGAAAAAGTAATAAATTTGGGGACATTTAGGTATTATCCCTTTGACAAATAAACTGGGAACGATTTTAATGAATTTTCCGTTAAAGTTTACTTTCATAAAAACTTAAATTTAAACTAAAGTATTTCATTACTCGAATTCCCTTATTTTGATAAATAAAATTATACCATTTTTTAAAAAATAAAGAACACTCTTTTATTGAAAAGTGAACTAATAAAGACTTTAGAAAACTATTACATACTTTTAAATCTCTATTAAAAAAAAATCTGATGTGGGCACCACATGACTTCCTTATACACTTTTAGAAATATACATAATGTTAAAAAACATTGTCACTGGAGCCGAAACATTTGGCTAAAAATATTTTTAAAAAATGCATGCATACGTAAAAAAAATAATAAAAAATAAAATTGTGCCTTGAGGGGACTCATGTCAAAGTTGTGCCTTGGGGGGGGGGACTCATGTCAAAGTTGTGCCTTGGGGGGGTGACTCATGTCAAAGTTGTGCCTTGGGGGGACTCATGCCAAAGTTGTACCTTGGGGGGGGATTCATGTCAAAGTTGTACCTTGGGGGGACTCATGTCAAAGTTGTGCCTTGGGGGGGGACTCATGTCAAAGTTGTGCCTTGGGGGGGCACTCATGTCAAAGCTGTGCCTTCGGGGGGACTCATGTCAAAGTTGTACCTTGGGGGGACTCATGTCAAAGTCGTGCCTTGGGGAGGGGACTCATGTCGAAGTTGTGCCTTGGGGGGGACTCATGTCAAAGTTGTGTCTTAGGGGGGGACTCATGTCAAAGTTGTGCCTTGAGGGGGACTCGTGTGCCTTGGGGGGGACTCATGTCAAAGTTGTACCTTGGGGAGGGGACTCATGTCAAAGTTGTGCCTTGGGGGGACTCATGTCAAAGTTGTACCTTGGGGGGGACTCATGTCAAAGTCGTACCTTGGGGAGGGGACTCATGTCAAAGTCGTGCCTTGGGGGGGACTCATGTCAAAGTTGTGCCTTGGGGGGGACTCATGTCAAAGTTGTGCCTTGGGGGGGGGGACTCATGTCAACGTGTTCCGAACTTTTCTGAAAGTTTCAAATGTCTAGCTAGTCGAGAAGTCACTTAAATTGCAAGATTTGTCCAAACCGTTTTTGAACTATTACCGTTTTAGGTAGATTCCTTATAGGAGATCTACCTATTGCAATGGTTCTCATGACACGACTTCTGGAAAATTTTTTCATATCTTCACCGATCATGACCCCTAGAACCCAAAACCACCCTCCGTTCAAAAGTTTATATATATATATATATATATATATATATATATATATATATATATATATATATATATATATATAGGTATATATATATATGTATAACGCTTTTTCCCATGTTAAGTTGTGAACACGATAACTGGAGTAATTTTTATTTAAATTTAACCAGCTCGGGATATGTTGTCAGGACAGTAAAAATCTCGGTCGAGTTCGTAGATGGGGTATCCAGCTCAAAGGGGGTGGAAATGGTGGGGGGTGGAAATTTTCATTTGCCCATAATTTCTATCATATTGAAAATAGGAAAATACTTCAAATCAGGCGAATTACCGCCTTACTCTAAAGAATAACTTTTGTATTTAAACTTTTTCGATAACTTCAATTGCTTAAAAGTTACAAGTTAAAAAGTGATTTTTCTTGTGATGAAGCCGACATTTTCTATAGCTTTCATTGCAAAAATTTATAATCTGATGCACATGTCACGTGCAAACGATAACAAAAAGGATCACTGAAAATATAATAAAATTTTAATCATGTTTTTAAACAATATAATAACCATAGAATAATAATAGAGGAAGAAGGAGCACGCCAATAGTCTTAATGCTTACAAACCCCTTCTAGTGAAATGCCAGCGAAAGCTACTTTTGCTCCTCTCAATATTGAAGTTTGTTAATAAAGGCTTGTTAATAATCGCTGTTTTTTGTGGCAACACAACAGCTTATGTAGAAACCTTATGCTCCTTCTTCCTTTATTATTATTCTATGATAATAACCTGATTAAAAAAAAAAAAAAAGAAATGTTAAATTTAACAGAAAATATGACGTCACAATTACAACAATGTACTGAACTACTGAGAAAAATTAAATAAAATATTATCCGTGATTTTAAACAAATAAAATAAAAGTTAATAAATAAATAGATAAATATGTAAATACAATCAACATATGTTCGGGCTAAACAGATTTAGACTTAGCTTTATGACATACATGGTATAATGTAAAAGATAAATGTCATCGTAAAAAAAAAAAAAAAAAAAAAAAAAAAAAAAAATCGTGTAAATTGATGCTAAACGAATTAAACTGGCATGATAGAAAAAGTAATAAATTTGGGGACATTTAGGTATTATCCCTTTGACAAATAAACTTGGGACGATTTTAATGATTTTTCCGTTGAAGTTTACTTTCATAAAAACTTAAATTTAAACTAAAGTATTTCATTACTCGAATTCCTTTATTTTGATAAATAAAATTATACCATTTTTTAAAAAAATAAAGAACACTCTTTTATTGAAAAGTGAACTAATACGAGGGTTGCTATTTATATTTCTGGCCTAATAATGAAAAAACAAATATGTATGATCGAAATTGGTTTTATTGTTTTTCAAAATATTCTCCATGATGATCAATACACTTTTGCATGCGTTTGAACCAATTTTCAAAGCACTTTTTCCAGTCCGATTGAGGTAACTCCAAAACATGCGTTTTGAATGCATCAACCGCTTCTTCGGGGGTCGAAAATCGTTGTCCACGTAATTTATTTTTGATGTGTGGGAATAAGAAGAAGTCATTGGGTGCCAAATCAGGGCTGTACGGCGGATGACCCACCAGTTCGATCTTTCGTTCAGTCAGAAATGCATTTGTTTGAGTCGATGTGTGAGAGCTCGCATTGTCATGATGAAGAATGATTCGCCTGTTCTTCTGCTTTTTTCGAATTTCTCCGATGACTTCTGGCAAACAAATGGTCGTGTACCATTCAGAATTGACCGTCCTGCGTTGCTCTAACGCCACTGTTGCCACATGACCGTTAATGCCGAAGAAACAGGCAATCATTTGTTTCGATGTGCTTCTTCCTCGAACAACTTTTGTTGGTTTTGCCTCACCTTGGAAGACCCATACAGTTGATTGCTGTTTTGTTTCCGGCTCATGTGCATAGATCCATGATTCGTCACCTGTGTAGATGTTACACACAGCCTTTGATGTACCTTGAACGTATTTTTCCAACATTTCCTTGCACCAATCGACACGAGCCTTTTTTTGAGCGTTTGTCAGATTATGCGGGATCCAACGCGAACAAACTTTTTTTACGATCAAATGTTCATGCAATATTTTATTGATGCTAGTCATACTAATGTCCAAAGACGCCTCAATCTCACGCTATGTCACATGACGATCTTGCTTTATCAGTTCACGCACAGAATCGATCTTTTCTGGCACAACAACGGATTTTGGACGACCTGCACGGGATTCGTCCTGGATCGAACATCGACCACGATTAAATTCGTTATACCAATTTTTTACAGTGCTGTAGGATGGCGCTTTATCGCTGTATAAAGAATTAAGTTCATCGAAGCACTCTTGTCTTGACAATCCACGTCGAAAGTTATGAAAAATAATCGCACGAAAATTTTCACGATTCAATTCCATTTTTTGAAAGAGAAGAACTTTTCAATTTACTGTCAACAACACAAATAAAGCTATAATGGTAAATCGTCTGCTGAATTTACGTTTAAAAATATCAAACTTTCGATTAAAATCGTCTGTGGTCGCCTAGCAACACTTACTGTTGCCAAGGCCAGAAATATAAATAGCAACCCTCGTTAAAGACTTTAGAAAACTATTACACACTTTTAAATCTTTATTAAAAAAAATTAATTGTTGCCACTCTACATTAAAAAATACGTCCAAATCCTGTGTCACATACGATAGTTTTGTATAAGTATAGATTTTTTGTTTGCCCCTGGAACCTGCCCCTGATGAGAAAAGTGCCTGGAAATACTTGTATCTAGTATTGTCATTGATTATGAAGTCGTGTGCAAAATTTCAGGGTCTTCGGACGACAAAAGAAATTACCGAAAATTGAATTGAAAAATTCCGTTACATACATTAAAAATTTTTGTAATAGTTGCATCAAATCAAGTTAATAAGAGTGTGTTAATTAAAAACCATGTTAAACGCTTTAATTAATCATTTAAAAATGTAAAATTAAAATAATACGTCAATCTTAATACAAATATCGTTTGTGGTGAATAGTTTAGAATGTCGGTTTAGGCAAGAATTTAAAACTTACGATTGAGAGTAATACGTTACAGCTTCCTTTGACTTTTTATCTCGTCGAAACAAGATATTGGTCTGTGAAGAGATATGAGGTTTTCGCGTGGAAAGAAAATATAATGACGCCAAAGCTGCCTTTCTCCATCGCCAAGCTCGCCAAATTTTGTCGTCTGACAACGAATTTTGTCGCCAAGTCAAAATTTTCATCGCTAACTATCAAATTTCGCCGCCAAATCACAAATTTCATTGAGAAGTCGTAAGTTTTGCCACCAAAATCTCGCCAAATCATACAATTTACTAAATTCATAACAATTAACATTGAAATTCAGCGATGCC
Organism: Salticus scenicus; assembly: GCA_963930645.1. NCBI lineage: Eukaryota > Metazoa > Arthropoda > Arachnida > Araneae > Salticidae > Salticus > Salticus scenicus. Next base: position 30,468,630 of record OZ005658.1, on the reverse strand, counting down.
AAATGGTCCAATGTTAACTAATGTTAATGTTCCAGCTTATGTGAACCAAAACAGTTTCACTTTACAATTTTTACTCATCTGACAATAAGAATCATAAAAACACAATACAAAACTTTCAATAATTCAATAAAAATTACAATGAAATAACTATCTAAAAACCGCTACCACTTAACTGTATTTGACTTGACCATAGTAACGCCAGGCTTACCAGTGCTTGAACATAGTAAGGTCACATGTGCATTTTCACGTTTCTATTATTTTTTCTTTAAGAGAAAGATATTGAACTTCAGTTATATGGAATTTATATAAAAATTATAATTTTGATTAAGCTTGGGTGGGGAGGGGTGTGTAGCCCAATAGCCCCCTCCGGGATTCACCATTGCTGGGATTGTATATCTTTAAGACTTCTATTTGTTGAATGATTATGAGCTTGAATTAAAAAAAAACTGAAGCATTTACAGACCAATAAATCTAGCCTAAAATTTTAAGTAGATTGTAAAAAATACTTTTTTAGCGGAAAATTAAATTTCTTGAAAACAGAATAGCGACGTAAATAATGCAATGTGTGGGAACAAAGCCATTGGCTAAGTAATAATGCATATGTAAAATTTCTTTACATTTGTAACATTAACGTAAAGGAATCTACCTTTGCCTTTAAGCTTGCCGAAAAGGGATTTTTTTTTTGATGTGGGCACCACATGACTTCCTTATACACTTTTAGAAATATACATAATGTTAAAAAATATTGTCACTGGACCCGAAACAGTTGGCTAAAAATATTTAAAAAAAATGCATGCATACGTAAAAAAAATAATAAAAAAATAAATAAATAAAATTGTGCCTTGAGGGGACTCATTTTAAAATCCTTGGGGGGGGGGGACTCATGTCAAAGTTGTGCCTTGGGGGGACTCATGTCAAAGTTGGGCCTTGGGGGGCCTTATTTCAAAGTTGCACCTTGGGGGGACTCATGTCAAAGTTATGCCTTGGGGGGGACTCATGTCAAAGTTGTACCTTGGGGGGGACTCATGTGCCTTGGGGGGGGACTCATGTCAAAGTTGTGCCTTGGGGGGGGGACTTCGGATCCGAAACAATTGGATAATAAAAGTGTTAAAAAATGCATTTTCACCGTGTTTCTGAACTATTCCGGAAGTTTCAAATCTCTAACTAGTCGGGAACGGGAAGTTAGTTAAATAGATTTTCTGTTGAATCATATAAACGCTGCTAAAGGCAGCAGTGACACGAAGCAATTGGCTAAAAATATTTAAAAAATGCATTGTCACCGTGTTCTGAGCTTTTCTGGAAGTTTTAAATGTCTAGCTAGTCGGGAAGTTAGTTAAAAATCGATTGCAAGATTTGTACTGGTAACGCTGCCGAAGGCAGCAGGTATCGGAAACAGTTGGCCAAAAATATTAAAAAAACGCATTGTAAACGTGTTCTGAGCTTTTCTGAAAGTTTCAAATGTCTAGCTAGTCGGGAAGTCAGTTAAATTGCAAGATTTGTCCAAACCGTTTTTGAGTTATTACCGTTTTTTGATACATTATGGCCAAAACCAATGTATTTTTGGTCATTATGAACCTAATTTTCCTAAATATCTCCAAAATGGAAAATCATACAAAGTCCAAAAAGGGAGGTGCAGAACTATATGTTATAACAAACCTATGTACCAATTCGCAACTTTCTACGTTCAACCGTTTTTGAGTTATTACCGTTTTTTGATACATTATGGCCAAAACCTATGTATTTTTGTCATTATGAACCTAATTTTCCTAAATATCTCCAAAACGGAAAATCATACAAAGTCCAAAACGGGAGGTGCACAACTAGATGTTATAACAAACCTATGTACCAATTCGCAACTTTCTACGTCCAACCGTTTTTGAGTTATGCGACATACACACACACACACACACAGACACACACACACACATACAGACGTCACGAAAAATCGTGTAAAATCGCTTATATCTCTAAAACGAGAGCTCGTGTTCAGACGACACTTGCAGGTGTACAACTATACATCATGACAGTCACACGTATAAATTGGCAACATTCAGCGATCATTCCTTTTCGAGCAATGTGAAATACAAAATCCATTTCGCAAATCGGGATTACTATACTTCCTTATACTTTGTATAAGGCATACAAACTTGCATGTCGCTCCTAATTAAGGGGCCTGAGTTATATAACTTTGAAAACCCGAAATTTCCCTGTTACATTCTTCTTCTTCTGCTTCTTGTAATTGTTAAGACAAAAACTTTTGACGGCGATTGAGCCTAGAGTTCTGCAGATAATGAGCTGAAAATTTGCATTGACATTCCTTCTGACCTGCACCAGTGCCTTTTTCAATCAAAATTTTTTTTCGTCGGGTTACTGCTGCCTACGGCAGCGTTACCAGTACTCATCTTGCAATCGCTTTTTAACTAACTTCCCGACTAGCCAGACATTTGAAACTTTCAGGATAGCTCATAACACGGTGACAATACATTTTTTAACACTTTTAGTCAACTGTCTGAGGTATCTACTGCCTTCAGCAGCGTTTATATTATTCGACAGAAAATTTATTTAACTAATTTCCCCGACTAGCTAGACATTTGAAATTTTCAGACTAGTTCAGAACGCGGAGAAAATGCATTTTTTTATTACGTTTAGCCAATTGCTTCGGGTTCCTGCTGCCATCGGCAGCGTTACCAGCCCAACGTTTGCAATCGATTTTTAACTAATTTCCCGACTAGCTAGACATTTGAAACTTTCAGGATAGCTCAGAACACGGCGACAATACATTTTTTAACACTTTTAGTCAACTGTTTCAGGTCCCTACTGCCTTCGGCAGTGTTTATATGATTCGACAGAAAATTTATTTAACTAATTTTCCGACTAGCTAGACATTTGAAACTTTCAGAATAGTTCAGAACACGGTGAAAATGCATTTTTATAATACTTTTAGCCAACTGTTTCGGGTTACTGCTGCCTTCGGCAGCTTTACCAGTACACATTTTTACACATTTTACAATCGCTTTTTAACTAACTTCAAGACAAGCTAGACATTTGAAACATTCAGGATAGCTCACAATACATTTTTTAACACTTTTAGTCAACTTTCACAGGTCCCTACTGCCTTCGGCAGCGTTTATATGATTCGACAGAAAATTTATTTAACTAATTTCCCGACTAGCTAGACATTTGAAACTTTCAGAATAGTTCAGAACACGGTGAAAATGCATTTTTATAATACTTTTAGCCAACTGTTTCGGGTTCCTGCTGCCATCGGCAGCGTTATCAGCACAAATCTCGCAATCGATTTTTAACTAACTTCCCGATTAGCTAGGCATTTGAAACTTTTAGGATTGCTCAGAACACGGTGACAATACATTTTTACCAATTTGAAAATCATTTGAAGGCAAATTTTCTCGAATTTATAAATTTGTCCTCAAATGTCCTTTCAATGTGAGGACGCTGCGATGATTTGTCCTCAGATTGGGTTTAAAAAATTTGGTTACTTTAGTGAAACCCAGTATCAACTTGAGTTTCACCAGAAAACTCAGCTTAAATAACAGCTGACAACATATAAATCACAGCACAAACGATACCATAGTCATAACATACAGAAATAAACTACAATTCAATGGTAGAGACTTAGTCAAGCAAAACTTTCTATTTCGTAAATCTTAGCGAGAAACTCACCTTAGTGGTCGGAACGGGACTCCTTTTATAGCCCGCGATTAATCCTGAATTTTACAGTAACTTCCGTAAAGTCCGGTTTCCATTGCAGTTGGAACTTCAAGGTTAAAAAATCCATTAATCACGCTCCCGACACAAAGAGCCAAATGTCTTGTCATCAGTTGTACCCTTTTTTTTTTAATCAGATTTCGCAGTTACTTGAAAGGAAAGCGTGCAAAATTGACAAAGATATCTCTGAATCTGGCCCCCTCAATTATCTCAGCTCGGGGTTAGAGCCAGGGACTTCCAACCGGTCGAACCAAAACGTCAAAGCATTCCAACAGCTTGACCACATCAAAGGATTCTGAATACCGCCGCTCGTAACGACTTCCAACCAACCTCAGTGGAAACTGCACTTAATAATCGAGTTACAGCTTGGACGATGGGTCTATCGATAATAAAGGTTTTTTTCACCAATATCGTCAAAATAGTTGTCAAGGTGCGATAAAGTCACCAAATTCATCGCCAAGTCTATTACGTGCCCTGATAAAGTGTGTTTTTAACGGAAAAGGATCTTTTTTTAACGCGGAAACAAGCTAGAAAGGCAAAAAATTGACATTTTATAATGTGACTAAACCTTTTAGAAAGAAATCGCATAAAAAGAACTAATACTATGTAGAAATCTGTAACACTATATTTACATCCATGCATAACACGCACGATTTTTATCGATCTATTACACAAATACATTCATTATGCATACGTATTAAATTATAAAAGCACATACATAACCTGCAAAAAGAAGTGATATCTCATAAAAAAAAACAATACTATTGTAAAATTCACCCCACCCAACAAAAACTCTTACCTTTCTTATGCATACGTATTATATTTATAAAAGCACATACATAACCTGCAAAAAGAAGTGATATCTCATAAAAAACAATACTATTGTAAAAGTCACCCCGCCCAGCAAAAACTCTTACCTTTCTTAAGCAGCCAAAAAAAGAATTGATATCAAATTTCGCCGCCGCTATTGAATCCCGGGTACTCAATGCCTAGCTTAATGAAGATCTGCCAATAACACTGCATGTATCTTTCTAATATATCCTAATCTCTTTTCAACATTCTTTGTTATCTGTGTTAGTTTTTTCGCTGCATTATAAAGTTATAATTTAAAGTATTTTTACGGCGGGGTGCGTCCCCTATGCAGAAGTTTTAATTAATAAAAAATTTAGTTAGTAAAGATTAAAATATTATTACGCACCCCGCCGTAAAAATACTTTAAATTATAACTTTATAATGCAGCGAAAAAACTAACACAGATAACAAAGAATGTTGAAAAGAGATTAGGATATATTAGAAAGATACATGCAGTGTTATTGGCAGATCTTCATTAAGCTAGGCATTGAGTACCCGGGATTCAATAGCGGCGGCGAAATTTGATATCAATTCTTTTTTTGGCTGCTTAAGAAAGGTAAGAGTTTTTGCTGGGCGGGGTGACTTTTACAATAGTATTGTTTTTTATGAGATAAAGATTATGCTTCAAAAGACTTATCGTATTTTATAATAAAATGTTTCACTTTTAAATAAAGTCATTCAAATTAAATTCTTTCTAATATTGTTTACCTTTATTTCGAACAAGACACTACAATTTCAGATAAATATAAATAACACAAATCTCCGGAGAAAAGATTGGAAAATCTTTTAAGGCCCAAACAACAATAATTTTTGTTAACACTTTGAAGTTCACTATATATTTTCTTTTGAAAATTAACTAATTTCAAAAATGGTGTTGATGTTTGGATTAAAATCAGTTATCTACACCAGGGACCAGGGAGATACCCTCCCTGGGTAGGGGGAGGGTCTTTCTGAAGAGACTTATCCCTTTTAGGATAAATAAGATCAATATTTATGCTTTTAATTGTGAAAATCCCTATCGAAAAGACAGAAAAGATCAAACTTCTATGTTTAGTCATTTTATTTTATTTTTACTTTCTTCTATATAAATAAGAAAAAAATATTATACGTAAGAAAATTGTCGCATACATGCATTATATTTATATATTTTATGGGTTTAGTATGACGAGTAGAAAACCCACTGCTTACTGACCAGGCCCTAAAAATTTAAATTAAATTTCTAACATGTCACATATCCCCACCAGTGGCAAAGTGGTTCTGCACTCAAAGCTGGTATGGCGGGAAGTGCTGGGTTCGAGCACAGGTTACGCTCATCAACATAGCCGCTTGCAGTTTTACGTAGGAAAAAAAAAAAAAAAATGCTAAGAGTTTGGTTTCAGTGCGAAACTAATGAACGGTAAAGTGTTAGATAATAACGATCATATAGAAAAACTAAAAAACATGCAGTTCCATAAATCATGAAATGCTTTCCATCTGTACCTGTGCCACCAGATTTTGCGATATTTTTATTCAATATCCACCACTAAATTTTAATTGTAACAATTGCCTAATCACTTCGAAGATTATGTCTATTATAATAACAGGAGACTTGGCGTTGGAATATTAAAACTCGAATAAACGACTACGTCAGAAACGCCAAAGAAAAATATTGGAAATGCATACAGCTGTTTCGGCAGCTTTAAGCGTGCCGTCTTCAGTCCTTTTTGCACTGAAGACGGCACGCTTAAAGCTGCCGAAACAGCTGTATGCATTTCCAATATTTTTCTTTGGCGTTTCTGACGTAGTCGTTTATTCGAGTTTTAATTGTGTCTATTATGTTATCAAATATCACTTCTCTAAATTATTGGTGACTATTGAATTAAAAAAAAAAAAAAAAAAAAAAAAAAAAAAAAAATCTGGCAATACTGATCTGTACGACTTACTAATTAATTTGATCTTTCACTTTTAAAACACGTTAAAATGTAATTTAATTCTAAAATCTTTATCATCTTTTTCGTCTTCTTCTTCTTATTGTTCTTCTTCTTTTCCCCCAATTTCTTATGCACTTGCTGTCATTCACTACGGTATGTTTGTGAATCTCAACATAATTTAATTGTTGCCATTTTTGTTTTTGTTTTTCCCCGACAGATTAAAAAAAAAACGTACATTCGTACATTTACTTAAAACGAGGAAAATAAATTAGAAAATAAATTAGAAATATCACTCGTATCGTTACAAATAAGGTACCAAATGAAAGGGAAAATTTTTGTGAATCCGATGGATTAAACAGCTTATCGATCGGATCATTGGATTTTTTAAAATTATTTAAAATATGAATTTTAGGTGGCAACAGCAGAAGATTGTATGGAAACCGTTAGGAGAAAAAAAAATCTGCTTCACATTAAATCACATTTTTTTTTTTTTTTTTTTTTTTTTTTTTTTAAGTGGGATTAAAAATTGCAGTTTTCATTTTTTTTTTTTTTTTTTTTTTTTTTTTTTAAGTTTTCTCTCATGAACACAAAAATATAATATAGAGCGTGCACCCCACAAGACCAACTTGCATTTCAAATTTCATCAATTTTTTTGATTAATAAACAAAAAAGTTACTTTTTTTCTTTTTCTTTTCTTTTCTTTTTTTTTTTTTTTTTTTTTTTTTCAAATTAAATTTTATTCTAGTTTCAAAAAGATTTATGTAATACGATACATTTAGAATTTGGGTTTTAAAAGTTTTTTTAAATAGATTATTATATATTTATTTATTTGCTTTTAAGATTAAAAGAAAAAAAAAAAAAATCTATTTTTTCATTAAACAACTGAGTATCAACAGTTTAATACAGAGTACGAGAGTAAATGTATTATTAAAAAAGTGCGTAACATAAAGTTCAACAATAATTCCTATTTTAACACAAAGTATATTTAAAGAGATCATTTAAAACAACAAAAGAGTTGGTTTTTATGGGAACTCATTCGTTCGATTTTGTTACTTGAAAAGGTACTTTATGAATTAACTTGCTAAAATTTATGGAGTATAAAATATCCCACTAAATATGTGTTCATTATGATTATCAACTAACAATGTTAAGAACAAAGTCTAAAACCATTTTCTTTTAGATAATTTTGTATGAACAAATATTATTATCATTGTATTTTTTTTTTTTTTTTTTTTTTTTTTTTTTTTTAATTCTCTTTTTGGTGAATGCGTTTACCCACGAAGAAAAAAATTCTATTATGTTTAATTTATGCATTAAAAACAAGCATAAAGTTTTTATTTTCTTTTTTTTTCAATGCCATTATTTCTTTAGAGTGTTACATAAAAAAGTATAAGAAAAAAAAAATATATTTTTTTTTAAAAATCAGATTTCAATGAACAAAAGAAAGAAAAATGACTAAAAAAAAAAAAATCTATAAAATAAAATAAAATAAAATAAAATAAAAATAAAAATATTGATTAAAAAAAAAAAGACTTTTTTTAATATAAAGAAAAATATTCACTTTTCTTTATAAAATGAATTTACAAAGGAAACAAATATAAAATCTCTCTTTTAGACAACATTTTAAAGCATTTCGTCCTTCTTTATTATTCTTTGTTTTAATATTAAAAACATACTCCATTAAGTAAAAAATATTGGACTGATATCTTAAAAAAAAAAAGTCTTTACCCAAAAGATTTTTTTATTTTTTATTTAAAGAGTTAAAAAAAAAAATAATAAAATAAAATAAATGTAATAGATATATAATGAAGTGGAACTTAATGAGCGTAAAATTTCTATCCGTTGATATGATTACCAGTGAAAAAAATCGAGCGTTTAATTAATAAGAATATCGATATTTGGAAGATTTATTTAAGAATGAAAGACTTTAATGGTTGAATTTACGTAGACAAAAAACAAAAAGAGAAAGATTACGCTTCAAGACTATTATTATCATTATTATTTTGTTCTCATGAAATGTTTCATTTTTAAATAAAGTCATTTACAAGCAATTTGAATTCTTTTTATTACTATTTTACTATTTAATTCAGAATAGGACAATAAATGACTAGATAAATAAAAATAACGCAGAAACCTGGGGGAATGATTGATAAGGCAGGTGAACCAAAGATGGTCAATGTTCCAAAGGTAGCCCACCACCCTAAAAGAGGTTAAATTTTATTTTGAATCACAAAATGGCGCTACTGCATTGTAAATTATGCATGTGCCTGAATTTAAAAAGATTATCTTTATCGACCGCCATTGTATGCAGTGATTTCACTTGAGAAGTGTTGCCGTTCTAACTTCCAATTAAGAAGATAATTTAATTTACATGTGTTGAAATTCTTAGAGCTTTGAATTATGATATGTTTTCTAAAAGCTTATTTCTTTCTCTTTAACAACATTAACTTTATTATTAATAAATGTAATATATAAAAAGTTTAATTCCGTGCAAATGGTGACCCTATGCATGTTTTCAAGGTGGCCAAGATATCGGCAACCTTGGAACACGCACTGTGAAAAAATATATACCGCTTTCATCTAGAACGAATAGGTGGTTCTTTTCTAAATCCTTAAACTAGAAATATAGATTTACGAGCTATGAGTATAAGGCACGCCAGTACACTGAGAAAAATTCTATAACTGACATCTAGAATCTAAATTGTGGCTCTAGAATAAATAGTTCCATGTCATCCTTATAAATTTCTTATAAAAAATTTTCTAGTCCCCTTCGAAAGCGAATTCTACAGACCTCTATTAGAATTCTTGAACGTTTGCCTAAACTATCGAGGACAAACCTATTTGAAAATATCTCCAAATAAATGCGAATACAAGAGGCGGGTTTCAGCAGCTATAATCTTGGTTTATGATCCAATTCTAGAAAATCAAGCGAGAATTTCTCGTAATACAAAAGATTCAGAATATACAGAGTATTGTTTCGCTATCTAGAAATGTATAGACTAGAAATTCTCGATCCTTTCGTCTATTTAGTTTATTGGCGTGTCTTATGCGCATACCTCGGAAATCTATATTTCTAGTTTAAGGATTTAGAAAATGACCATTTATTCATTCTAGATGAAATAGATGAAAGCGGTATATATATATATATATATATATATATATATTTTCCTCAGTGCGTGAGCCAACTCAGCAAATGAAAACTGAAATTAATCTAATAAGGATAACTCTCAAAATTTCTGCTTAAATATCTAAAAAAAAAAAAAAAACTTATTGTTTATTCTCCAACAATTTCTACACTATTGAGAATATCAGAGATCTTCTGAAAAAAGTCAATGAATCCAAGAATAAAAATTCTGAACTACTTTTCACAAAAGGTGGTTGAATTTTTTTTTTTTTCTTTTCTGTCAAAAGATAAGATTACTAAGAAGAAAAACCCGAGATATAACAAAAGAGCGTCTTATAAGCACATTTTAAAGGTGTTTTCAGTCCATGGGCCACTTTTGGATCATTATGCGCCAAAGGGGGCCCACAAGTTACAACTTAGAAAACGTATTATAAAAATATCTAAATTACATTTTACAAAGAAAATTGATATGTGTAAGAGATAATTGTAACATTTTACGAAAAAAAGTCCAACCACATAGACCCAACCAGAAAATTATAAAAAATTCTCAAATCTTAACTGGGGCCACCTTTGGGTCACCGACCTTAAATCTTTAAAGAGAAAAGCAACAGGAAATTGCATAAAATAACCTCAAACAGAAATAAAAAAGAAAAATCCTCAGGTTCCCACAAATGTACAAATTGTCAAACAGTTTCCAAATGTATTGATCCAATACTTCGTTTAACCTTCAATGGAGCATAACATCTTTATAACTCATTAACATAAAATTGAATTCGAAGTTCTTTTTGATTTTTTTTTTTTTTAAATCATTGTTAAGTTAAAAAATACGTCCGTTTGTTTGTTATAGAGTAAGTATTAACAGATTGCAGACTGACAGAATAAACATAATTTGCACAAGTAAGGTCTGCTCAGATACTTATCTTTTATTTATTGGATAAATTTCTACTGTAGGGCCATCTACTTTCACGATAAAAAGAATACAAACTCTTTCAATTACTTGTCACGGTGACAAGTTGAAATGTTCCACCCTTTTTCTGGTTCGAATGAATTACTTTATTCTAATTTCTTGACTAATTTTATAAGGCTTAATTTTGTATTTTTAGTTCCAGTCTATATTTCTAATGCAATATTTCCCATAATACAAATTTATATGAAAAAATGCTTATTCTGCCATGCTATGAAAAATTTTAATTTCAATTAACTTAAAAGTCTTTTAAATTAGCATGTTTATGTTCAAAAATGTTCATAGAATATCATGATTTATATTTTGAAATTGGTCCGACATAGTGGTGATAAAAATAATCCTTATAGTGTCTATTAACATGAAATTTTGCCCTCTTCTGCTACGTTAAGAAAGTTTTAAACTTTGAATGACACATGAAGTTTTCAGAGTCAAATTTTAATAGTCAGTGATGTTATGCTCTTATCATAAATGATATTTGTAAACTGGGCGGACATATTCATGACTAACACGATTCGCTGGTCACTAAATTTAAATGAATTTTCAAAAGAATTGAATCACTATTTATTTTTTATATCACATTTTAGGCTTTGTAACATAATTAAAAATTCCTTTTAAGGTCCAAAAGCCAAAATAACATATTACAAATTATATTAAATATTTCTCCCTTTTTTTGCAACAATGCTCTGTAGTCTTATGTGAATGATTCCCAAAAATGAATCAACAATTGTTTACAAATTTAATGGATTATGTATGGGAAATAAGTACGCAGTAATTTAAAAATTCCGCTCTTAGAACGTCAAAACTGATAAATAAAAAATAAAAAGTTATTCATTATTCTTTAATATTAGACTGTTTTTTGTTTAATATTAGACTCTGATTTTAAGATAAAAGCAATCGAATGATATCGCGTTGTGAAAGTTTGCAACGTAATATCTGTAAATCTAATAACTTGATATATAGAGTGTCTTCACAAAAAATGAAGAGTTTTTAGAGCTCTTTTAAAAAGGTATAACATCTATGCAGTATCCTTTTAAAAAATTCATCAGTTTCTACAAAAAATAAATGGCCGATATTAATCACAAAAGTAGTTAAATCTAGACCAATCGAAAATAGGAGGGGTCCACCCGGATGTTTTCCGCCGACAAACTCTTTGCTTTATTTATATAGATAAAAATAAATCTTCATAATGCACGTAAATACGAATATTTAGCCTACGTTATGAAAATTATAAGTTTCGAATAAATTTCGAAATAAAATATTCTTAACCAATATGTTCAATCCAATATCATAAATAAAATTTTAGAACTTGTTCGATATCTTTACGGATGGATGGATGGTTGGGTTTAACGTCGCACTAGTACTGCGCAGATGGGCAATTGGCGACGGTCTGGGACATACCCCTAGAGATGGTCGGGAGACATGCCATCACAATTTTGATCCTCCACGGAAGGGAGGGCTCTCCCGCTTCGGTGACCCCCCAGAGGTATAATTTTTGAGGGGAACATGGAGGACATTGCGGCCACGACAGATTTTACGTGCACCAGCCACCATTAGTGTACACGACGGTCTTTGGCAGGCTCGAGTACCGAACCCGCAGTCTTCCAATTAGGAGGCCGGCGCTCTACTGACTGAACTACCGCAACCCCATATCTTTAAGGAGAAAACAATTCTTTGAATACACGTTTATGATAAATTTTGCCCTATTTTTCCATGTTTAAAAAAATAATAATAAATTTTTAATAATTTAGGATGTTTTTAAATTACGATATTGAAAAGTAGCATCATAAATTCTTTTTTAAAACTGTTCTGGTATCTGTATGATCATATGTTCTTGAGGTAATATCTGCTCAAGCTACCAAACTATCAAACTAAAAACTGACTAACGTGCAGAGATATCGATTTTATGATTTTCGGATTCCCCACACTTCAAAACGTTCAAATATTTAAAAAAAAAAAAAAACCGAGATAGAAAATTTTTAAGAATACATAAGTTCCTCATTCATATAGCATGAGGAGGAACTATTATATCGGTAAATAAGTAAGGTACATAAAGTATAGCAATTAACATGTTAGACAAAGTTCAATAATAATTTCTGTTTAAGCATGATCGTATTTGAAACAAAACGTTTGAAAAATGGCAACAGTTCCGTATTACATTAGTGTTTACAGAAAATTATTCGCTCGATTTTGGCTTTTTAGCAAAACAATATATGAATTAAATTTCTTAAAATTTATGAGCCTTAAAATATCCCATTAAATTTCGTCTCATAATCTTTACGAAATAAATAATAAGGTACAAAAGCACAACCCCATTTTCCTCTGAATAATCTCGTATAAAGAAATATCATCGTTGTTTTTCTATTCTATTTATGGTGAATAAGTTTACTCATGGGGAAAAAAAAATTCGTTTGTAATTGGTTCATGTGTGTATGAATGCATTTTTCCCCCCGCTTCGCATTGTTATTTCTTTTAAAATTCGTCTTTTAAAGTATAGAAATTAAAACAGTTTTTTAGAGGAATAGAATTCAAAGAACACCAGAAAAAAAAAAAAAAAAAAACACTTAATGAAAAAATTTATTAAGGACATAAGCATTAATATTTATTCACTTGTTTATTTGTTGTTTAAAACAGTTTTTAATAAAATGTAGGTATTGGCGTTAAGATTAAGGTCAATTGACTGTACTAGGATCCTAAACTTGAGGGAAAGTGCCGTCGTGTGTGTGTGGGGGGGGGGGGGTGTCTTTCTAAGGGACATATTTAAGCAAGTTTCGGGGAAAATCACGGGAAACTCCAAACTGCTAGACCGATGAGCGCGACCTATTTTCGAACCCGGCACCTCACGTCTAACAGCTTTGAGGACAGAAAATCTTGCCCACTGGTGTGTCTTTAACAAAAAGTAACTTTCCGCAGTTAAATAATAACTTAACAAATTGCGTCGCTGACGGGACTACTAAATCATACCCCACTGAGTAAAAATTCTTGGACTAATATCTCAAAAAATAAATGTACACATAAAAAATAAAATAAAATAAACATATCCAAAACTTTTTCTTCCATAATCTTAAAAAATAAATAAATAAATAAAATAAAATGATAGTAATAATAATAATAATAAAATTTAATAAAATTGAAATTAATGAACATAAAAAAATATAGCAGTTGACATCAATATGAAAGAAAAAATAGAATATTTAATTAAAAGAAATTGTGATTTTCGAAAGATTTATTTAAAAACAAAGGTCTTATATAGCAGAACACGTAAAGATTAACTGAGGTTTTTTTTTTTTTTTAATAAGTGAATAGAAAAATGTTACGATACAAGACTGATTCACATTTGATAAGATATTCTACTTTTAAATAATTAAAAACAACTTTTTTTTCCTATTGCTACCTAGCGTAATTTCAATCAATATACTGAATTGGTTTGATAAAGGAGGAAAAATATGAAAATTTGAAAAAAAAAAAAAAAAAAAACATATATTTGATAGAGGAGGGCACTCCCCGTAAGGTTTAGGACCCTAGTGCAGCCAATTGATCTTAATCCTAACTCCACCAACAACTTGAAAACAAGAAAAAGAGATTCCGTAGGATCATAACAAACATAAAGAAAAAGAAAAACCATACGGGTGCAATAAATTATAAAAGACATTCTAACTACACTTATATGTTACTTTGTTTCATTTTCAATCCTCTTCCATCCTTATAAAACGTTAAAATACAATTTAACTCCAAGTTTTTTATGTTTTCTTTTATCGTTCTTAAGATAGAAAAAAAAAAAAAGTCCATTAAATAGTTCAATAATAACAGTTTAATATAGATTAAATATATGTAATATAAGGAAAGGCAATGAACTTATCAGATAAAGATAATGATAATTACCATTTACGCATAATTATTATTATTTTTTCTTTTTTTTTTAACAAAACACTTGAAACAACAAAAATTCTATAGATTATTAATGTTTACAGAAAATTATCTGTCCGATTTCAGCTGTATAGAAAAACAATGCATGAATTAACTTTCTTATAACTCATAGAGTCATAAAATATCCCATTAAATTTCGTCTCATTATTCTCATACAATGAATATTGATATGAAGAACAGCGGCCCTAAATTATTTTCCCTTGGATAATCTTGTATAAACGGATATCATCAATGTTTTTCTTTCCTCTTCTTAGTGAATACATTTACCCATGAGAAAAAATTTCTTTTGTAATGCTTAGAAAGATGACATTCTTTCTTTTTCTTTCTTCTTCTTTTGTTCCTCCTTTGTTTCCTTTCTTTTTTTCTTTCTTTCATTTTTTTTCCTTTTTCTTTTCTTTTTTTTTCTTTTTTTTTTTTTTTTTTTTTTGTTTGCATTGTTATTTCTTTTAATGTTAATATTGCAAAGTTTATAGAGAAAGAAACATTTCTTTAGGGGGCTATAATTCAAAGAGTAAAATAAGAAATATATTTAATTTTAAAAAATACCAAAGACAAAATTATGTTAGTATTACATAATTCTATATTCAATAGAAGAAAGTATTGGATTCGTAAAAATTTTCGACCTCAGGTTTTTGATGGATTTACACGTTTTGAGAGTTGTAGAAGTAGAACACGATTTGACCATTTTTAGAAAATGTCCATCTGTCTGTCTCTCTCTGTGTGTGACAAAATTTTATGTAGTTATACCTTGACATAAATTAGTGCCTATCAACTTTTGGTAAAAATTGTCCAACAGCTTGCGTTGCCATTCCGCTTTTTCTAGTTTTTTAACATGGTGGTATAGGATACTGTGATATCGAAAATCACATATTCTAAATTATGTATTACATTTCTGATAAATTTAATTCTTTCCCAATTCATTTTCTATCTGTATAAAAAGCGAGTTAATATATGCGGTTTCATTCTTTATTCCTTCTTACAAAAAAAAAAAAGCCATACTATTCCTTTCATTTAAAAGAAATAATAATAATAAAAGCAAGAGATGATCTTTCAATCGCTTAATTCTGTGGAGAACAATTCGTTTCATCTCAATTAAATAAAACAGAATAAAATGTTTCCTGATGTCATTTTTGAACATTGAACAGATCTCACATCTGTTACTTATAAATAGAAATCGCGTATTCTTTTTAGACTAGGGTTATGAATAAAAATTTAACGATAAAATTCTTGTGGTCAAGAGTTAAGGTTGGTTTGCCAGATTCTCACGAACTGATAACGGATTTTTTGGCTACGAAATCAATCGCCAATATATTTTAAAAAGTTACACTAAATTAACTGTAACTGAAAAAGTTGGGTGTTGTCTTGGCTTAATTTTTATGTGGTTTTGTGTAATGTATCCAGCCAACAATTTCATCACTTCTGCATCTTCTCTGCTGCTGAAAAGACGTAACTTTTGAATACTTCTCTCCCCGTGTCCATCCCGTTCATTTTCATGTATTCATATATTGTATTAGAAAAAGAACATCTTGATTCTTTTCAAAAGATTATTTCTGATGTATATCATTAGTGTTGAATTCTTTAATTACAAGCAATATTGTTACGAAGTGAAGATAAATAAAATATTTTAATGTCAGAAACGAACTCTGGATTATTGTGAACAGTGCAATGTGCACGGCCAACCACCTCAATGACTTTGATCCTTTATCACCATTTTACCAGTGTATTGCTTCATAATAATACGGGAAATTTATGCATCATCAAAAGTGCTATTATCATCAAGTCGTTTATACAAAATAGTGCAACAAACTCTATAGCACAGATACAATTTTATATAAATGTGCATAAAAAGAATTATTTTTTAATAATCATTATGAAATTTATAAGAATTATTTGTAATAGAGATAGTCAACTGGGAAAAAAAATTGTGTACGTAGGAGCTTCGCCTCCCCCCCCCCCCCCCTTTCGTGCGTGAAGTCCCCACTCGAGAGAAGTAAATTTTCATGATGGGTATCTTTCAAAAGATTTCGCCAATACCTTTAATCTGCGATAATTTAAAACAAAGTTAACGATTTTTTCTTTCTTTCTTTCTTTCTTTTTTTTCTTTTTTCTTTTTTTTTTTTTTTTAATGTAATATTGAGAATAAAGTTGACTTTTTTTATTTTTTGGATATTTAGAGTCCTACTACTTCTCTAATATGAAAATCGTCTGCATTATCATGGAAGATCGTTTTTTTAAATAATAATTTTAATAAATTATTTTTACTGAGGGAATTTGCATAGGAGAATATAGAAGAAAGTCATGTGATGGCCACAACATGCTAGTTTATATATATATAACAGTTTATAATAAGAAAATAAGTTTTCGCGGTTAAAAAGCATTTTTACAAATTCCGTAATACATTTTATCTCTTTTTTAGGAACTACTAAAATCATAACCCATCAAATAAAAATTTTGCGACTAATATATCAAAATAAATAAATAAATAAGATAAACTCTACGCATATTTTTTCTTGAAATGAAGACACTTAATGAAGAGCAAATCACTGGACTGGACATAATAATAATAATAAATAGCCATTGACATAATTATGGAAGAAAAAAGTAGAATATTTAGTTAAAAGAAATTGTAATTGTTCGAAGATATATTTAAGAATAAATGACTTTAGCAGGAGAATTTATAATTATTAACTGTTTTTTAAGAAGTCAGTAGTAAAAGATTCGAGGTTGATCATGTTTCTTGATAAAATATTCTATTTTTAATAAAAGTCATTTAAAATAAATACCTTTTTTCTAATACTAACTGATATAATTTCGAACAAGATACTGAGAATAGATTTGACAGACAGGAATAACACGGAAAATAGAATATAAAGACATTGACAGATTATTGGAGACAAAAGCAAGTGATACCGTAAAATAATGCAAGCATAAATAATAAAAGAAAAATCTTGCAGTTCGCATAGAATAATTATGACATACTTTCTAACTGTGCACGCATTACCATGTTTAATCTTTAGTGTATATTTCGACAGTATAATATCTTAAAATATAATTTAATTCCAAGTTTTTCATGTTCTTTTATATAATTATTGAGATTAAAAAAAAAAAAAAAAAGAAAGAAAGAAAGAAAAAAGAAAAGAAAAAAGAAAAAGAAAATAGGGGTCCACTTGTTCAATAAACAATTTAGTATCTAGAGATTAATAAAAACTGACATAATAAATGTAAAAATAAGTACGTGACATAAAGAAAAACCTTAAAATAACACCAACTTTTCAGCAATAATTACTATTTAACCCTTTATCTACTGCATTATGATACAGACAAAAATTGTGTTTGAAACATATATTTTTAGTTACTTAAGGGCATCATTTAAATATATATATGTTAAACATTATGCATATCACCTCATCATAATAATTAATGAAAATTTTGTGAGGTCGTACTTTAGTGTACCACTGGTACATAGAGGTCTAAAAAATAATTTCGACATGATAAAAGTTTAGAGAAATAATTATTCTTTATGTTCCTCATATTTTTTCTAAGATTAGTGGGATATTCTTGAAATAATATAAGAATTAATTAAAACACACATGAAGATCGTGAAAAATAGCAAGCAAAAATGGCAAGTGCACTCCATAAAATCCCTTGTGGAACAAAAATGGCTATATGTATCGTCTAATGCTTTGTAGTGAGATTAAAGGGAGGTACGTCTGTTCCCTTCTTATAAATATCTTTGAAATTTCTTGTATAAATTCGATTTTATACCCTTTTTAAAGTAATGGTACTTTTAAGTACCGTCAGTAGATAAAGGGTTAAGTATAGTTTAAAAAAAAAATTCATTTGAAACAAGAAATGTGTTGCAGCATTTTATTTACAAAAACTCATTCTCCTTATTTTAGTTATTTAGAAAGGAAATTTATGAGTTAACTTTCTAAAAATTTACAAGCCAAAAAATATCCCATTAAATTTTATTACCTTTACGCCTCATTACCGTTTTGAGCTGAAGATGTAAGAAACAAAAGCCCAAAATTATGTTTTTTGAAGTTATCTTGCACTAACAAATATCATAATTGTTTCTATTCTTTCTATGGTGAATACCAATTAAAAAAAAAAAAAAAAAAAAGGTGTCCACTACAAGACAACAATTTCACAATTTTCTTCTTCTCTGTAGGGAGTATCAGAAACATGCCCTGTTAAAAAAATATAAAT
Organism: Salticus scenicus; assembly: GCA_963930645.1. Classification (NCBI taxonomy): domain Eukaryota; kingdom Metazoa; phylum Arthropoda; class Arachnida; order Araneae; family Salticidae; genus Salticus; species Salticus scenicus. The sequence continues at coordinate 30,449,921 of OZ005658.1, read as the reverse complement.
AAATAAAAGTATAACTTTTTTTCCTTAACGGCCCTCTTCACTCACCGTCGCCGAAAGCCCAAGCAAATGTTATTCTATGGGGAAATTTTCTTTACAAATAACTTATTAACTAATACATATTTTTAAATTCTGTTTTCACATTCAGAAAATTCCCAACTGTTCAATGGACGGACCTTTTTAAAAAATGTATTTTTTTAATTTTTAATATTTTATTTCGAAATTGCAAAATGAAAAAATTTCACATATTGAAAATTCGTATTTTGCGCTAAGATCCATCTGATCCAAGATAGAGAATGAGAGGCAGCAAACAAAAAGAGATCCACACTTTAAAAATCAATAAAGTAGCATCAATCTGCGCTTGCATAAAAATGTGGGATTATTCCTACGGTAGATAATACTTAAAATTCAAAAGCTCAAGCTGTAAAACAAAACATAACCAACATAATTGCTTCTCTTTAAACATTCTCTTATAAGCATTTTCTTTAATCTATTTCTTATGAACATTTTATACAGAGGACACATGCATCACATCAATTCTTAAGTTTTACACTCTTTTAAATATAGCACGTGAACTTATTTTTTTACATAAAAATCATAACATTAAATTCATATAACCATTTTTTTTCCTTTTACTTTTTGTTCAGTATGTGATCTTATACTCGGTGCGTCCACACACAGAGTCCAAGGAAATCTCATAGCCATTTATATATATATATATAGAAAATTAATTATGGATCAAAAAAAAAAAAAAGAAATTAACATGAGGGGTAAATTTTAATAATAATTTCCATTTAAGCCTTTTTACTTTCCGAACATACATATGTAAGGAAAGTATTGTAATCATGTCAAAACTTCAAATTTGAGATTATAATGTTTCTATACGTTTTGAGGTCCCCTGAGTCCATTTTCACTATTTTTATGATGATGTAGGTATGTGTGTGTATGTATATGTGTGCCTGTGTGAGTAAATATGCTGTTATAGTTTTATTAAAGGGAAACCTAGAAAAATTTTTCATCATTATAGAATATGGGGCGAAATTTTTAAAAGTGTGACAGCGTCTAAACGCCTTATTAAACTGAGCAAAAAATTTATACACATGTTATAGGTCACAGTTGCATGAACTGTATAAATTTTGGTGAATTTAGCACTTACAGTTTTTTTACACGGACACAAAGAAAAATTATTTATCATTATGGCCTATGGGACCAAATTTTTAAAAGTACCATTGCGTCTAAACATCTTATTCAACTGAGCTAAAAAATTTTACGAATATTATAAGTCACTTTTGCACTAACTGTAAGGATTTTGGTGAATCTAGCATTTATAGGTTTTTACAGGGACACAACGAAAAATTCTTTGTCATTATGATCTATGGGCTCAAAGTTCAGTAGAATTAAATTAAGCATCGTATAATATATGGAGAAAAATACTCAAACACCCTATTATAATTTTGTCTCTTTTGTTTATTTAACAACTCCTCTTACTTTACTTTATCTACAAAACTGTTAATTAATCAATATTCGGAAAATCGAGTGGAGTCACTCCATATATTTTTTTTTTCTTTACATATCATCAGAAACAACAGAAGTGTGGTGTTTGGTGTTTACAGAAACTCATTCACTTGATTTTAGTTATTTGGAAAGAAGATATATGAAATAACTTTCTTAAAATTAATGAGCCATAAAATGTCCCATTATAGTTCATTATCCTCATGCGCTAAAGATGTGGGAAACAAAAGCACAATCTCATTTTTTCCTTCAAATAATTTTGAATGAGTACTTATCATTGTTTCTTTACATTCTCTTAATGGTGAATACATATATAAAATAGAAGATATTTTTTTTATTTTATGCGTATAAAAAATGCATTTTTTCTTCTTTGAATCGCTATGTTTGTATCTACTTTTTAGGGACAGTTATAAAAATACAGTCCTTTAACAAGAAATTATTGGACTGATATCTAAAAAATCAACTTTATGCGTACTTTACTTTTCTTTCTTTCTTTCTGTTCTTGATTTTTTTTTTATCCCAAATCTAAAAAATAAGAAGATGTTTACTGAATTGGAATTAATTGATTATAGGAATTTTATCCAGGAATAGAATTGTGGAATTTTTTTTTTTAACATTTAATTACAAATAAAGTAGTGATTTTTAGAAACTTTATTTAAGAATAAAACATTTAAATGGTAAAACTTATACAGATTAACTGATTTTTAAGAAGCCAATAAAATAGTTTACAATTCAATATCGATAATATTTTATTAAAATAGTTCACATTTAAACAAAATAATTCAAATTATTATTATTATTATTATTATTATTATTATTATTTAGTGACTGAGTTAATTTTAAACAAACACTGAATAGAGATAAATAAACATAAATAATTCGAAAGCCAAAGAAAAAACTGATAAATCCTTAAACAGAGAAACAACAAAATTTTATGTAAAAATCCAACGAATACAAACAAGAAAGTAAAATCATGCGGATTTGATATATTATAAAACAGACAGCTTAATCAATCAAAACCGTATATTTATTTATATTTATGTAAATATATTTTCTATATCTACTTACCTCTTACATCGTTTAATTTTCACTTTTTTTTTTAATACATTAATATATATATATATATATGTGTGTTTGTGTGTGTGTGTGTGTGTGTGTGTGTGTGTGTGTGTGTGTGTGTGTGTGTGTGTGTTTAATAACAAAACTCAAACTGTCCATGAAACAATTTCCACTTATATGCCAAATAAATCTTTATAATTTTTATCTAAACTAATCATGAACGTTATTTACACCTTTTTCTGAATGAAAATGTATTACTTGAGCGCAGTTTCAATATATCAAAACGTTCCTTTTAATAAATACAAGAAAAAAATAATAATGACCATTCCGTTTAACTGAAATTTGCTTTCATTTTTCATCACACAATATTAAATAAATACGTAAATAGAAATACTTTAAGTAATATATTTTTTACAAATGAAAGAAAATCGTGATAATAAGTTAATTATTAAATGCAGACAAATACACAGATAAATTAGAAACACATATAGTAATTAGATATACTAGAAAAGTTCATAAATAATGTTTAACATATTAAAGGAAATAATCTGGTGTGTCACTCACACGACTTTCTCTTACCCTGAAATTTAATACTATAAATACAGGTTGCAGATTAAGAGGTAAGATAACGAGTACTGTTATGTAAACCTGTGTTAAACAATTCAAATTAGGCTTCGGAAGGGTTTTATGTGATAATTAGTTCTGTGTGAGGGGGCGGTAGCCCCCTCAACTCCCCGTTTCATTAATGCACCTACATTTATATAGAATTTAAATATGCTATTAAAAGTTCACTTAAAATTATACAGACAATTTTCCCACGCAACATTCCTTGAAACTTATCAATCTTGATCAAACTTTTCCAGCAACAAACTTATATTAACTTCGAAATATAACATTTGGATCTCCTAAAATATTCGTTTTTAAATCACTCTAAGAGACACAGACAAATATCAAACGTTAAAAAAATTGACTACGATAATCAGAAAGCCTCAAAACGTGTAAAAAACAAGCGATGAACATTCAGCTTTAAAACATACAATATTTACCATATCTCTATCAGGAATTCATTTCAATTCCTGAACAGCTTTCCTGGAAATGGTAAAATATTATTAGTAAAGCACATCCACTAACAACAGAAAAGAATGTTATCGCTTAAATATTTGCAGCCCTGTATACACTTTCGTATTTGAATTCTCTTGGGTATCCCTGTACACGAACCATTTGCTTTATCTCAACCAAAAGCTTAGTGTTAGCATCTCTATATCATACACATTTAGAATACAAAGTTTGGATTTTCTGCTACTATTTGTTCTTGAGCTATGCTGATAACACACACACAGACAGACAGACACAGAGACCATTTGTTAAAAACATGTATCGTATTCAGAGGACCTGAAAACGAGTAAATATAACAAAAACTCAAGTTCGAAAATTTGACCCTAAAACAATCTTTTCTCTACCTTATGGGTAAGAGAAAGTAAAAAATGAGAGCAATAGACAGATGGTATTACACATTATTCACTGACTAATATTCCTATTACGTAGATCTAACATAAAATATTCACTAAGCTCTAAATTCTTGTTTTCTGAAAATGACAATAAACATTGCATATCTAACAAAAAAGGTGTCAATAAAAAACATATACATACTTTTGAATAAAGTTATTGGTCATGATCTTAGATGTTTGACAATGTATAAAGAATTTTAAAGAATTGAACCGTTGTAAAAATTTACGACCTATAAAATTTTATGACCTATGCTTCATGCGTTCAATAGTCTCATAAACTAAAGATATCGATAATTTTGGAAAAGAAATCGGCATTTTAAATTAAATCGCTTAAAACTGTTTCAAAAAAAAAAAAAAAAAAAAAAAAAAGTCTATTTTTTAATCTCATTTACAAATATTTATTTAGTGCTAAAAACTTATATTCATTAAAATATAAATTGAAGTTTTTGAAAATCTAGATAAAAACTTCAAAAACTTATATTCGCAGACAGTCAAAATTACGCCCCAAAATTTATATTTATCAAGTAATTGTGTTTGTCTATAATTGTATCAAACTAGCGCAAATGATAAGTAATTTTATGAAAGTATTATTTGATACCAAACAGAATTATTACAGAAAACGAAAAATCATACGGTATGCATTGATTTTTAACAGTTTCCAACTGTACCTACTTGTTGTATCGTAAAAATTTCAATGTTCTTGGCTACGTTATCATAAAACAGACAGCCAGAAGGTCTGAAAGGTATACAAATAGACTATTTGAATTCATAATCATTCTTAAACATTCCAGGAAAATGTTAAAAATGCTTACCGCAAAAGAAAATGCAGCCCTACATATATCTGAATATACTAGTGTAGCCCTGTAAATCTGATGGTTAACCACACCTTACTGTATAGAAAACATTAATTTAACATATTAACAATAAATACCAATTTATTTATGATTTTTACAGTAGAAACATATTTAAATGTGATTTCTAAAAAATTCTGCCCTGAAAGGCAATGCAATGCATTGTTTTTTTTTTTTTTTTTTTTTTTGGAGGGTGGAGGGCGGAGGGTCTCCATGGTAAATGCGATTTTATTTAGTTATTTATTTTTTCATATATATATATATATATTTTTTTTTCGTTAACAAGGAAAAAAAATAGAAAACTTTGTTTTTAATTATCACAGATCTATGGTTCAATCATCTTTTTTAAATGTATTGACGAGTTTTTTTGAAAGACACTCATATTGAAAATTTATACGTGGCAGCAGTGCTCCTACATGCACAATTTTTTTTTCCTAGTTTACTACTACTATTATCAATAATCATATTAATTTTATAATCACGCGTTAAAATTAACTCTCATTATGTACATTTATACGAAATTTCGTCCTATACTGCCATATTAAACTTGTCACCACATGACTTTCTTCTATATTATTTTACAATGGTCGTTATTAGAGAATGTTAGCATGATTTCGCCAAATATTTTAGTTCCTGGGAAACCACCAGCTAAGCAAATATTTTATCTAGATGATGGTGTAAATTAGGCGACAAGAGAGCGCATGAGTTACATTTTGATGTAAGATTAAAAGAAACCGAATTAATCATTTTCTAGTTTCACAAAACAAAAGGATAGAAATACTTCAAAACGTTATTATTTACATCTCGAAAAGAATTTTCATTACGTTAAGATTGCTAAGTGAATACTGGGAATTGATCAAGTAACTTGTTTCAGTTACATTGAAAAAATTATGAAAGGGAAGATATAAAAATTAGAATACGTATATTGTAAATTTATTATTTATGGGATAAAAGTAGTTATATCGTTATACAGTGAAACTTGAATAATTTGAACTTATTTAATTCGAAATTCTGGATAATTCGAGTTTTTTACTTGGTCCCTTGAATTTTGTATTAAAATAATGTTAAAAAATCGTGAATAATTCGAATTCTATTTTGGATAATTCGAATTTTTCATACATTTAACTTTAAAATATTACAGTAAAATTTTTCCAAAGATTTTTCTCAGCTAAAATGCATTATTTATTTTTATAGTCTTTTAAAATAAGGATAAGGAAATACAAGAAAAGCCCCTACCTAGTGCATCAGACGATATGGTGCATATACATGAACTTCGAGGGTTTTTTGAATTGAAAGTCATGTCTGATGTAGAAGATTCAATTTTTGTATCAACCGATAGGTTGAAGTCATATGCTATGACACAAAGATTGTACTTGAAGAAACAATAAAAAATATCTGACTATTTTTTTAAAAAGTGTTGAATAATTAAGCTCGTAAAAAATATTGATTTAATGGGAGGTGGGGGGGGATGTAGCAGTTTTCTTAGATATAAAGTTTATATGTGAAATTTTTGATCGTAGAGTTTTAATTTTTTTAATTTATCTCTTCTTTTTGACAAAATAGTATGCTTGCCAACATCCTAATTAATATTCTGTAGTGTTGTGAGTCCCGCCTTTTTTTTTTCACATCAGTAAATTTTTAAAGTAATATTTTTCAAATGCAATTACGATTAAATAAGAAGAAAAATACTCTAAAACGGATACTGGTGTGAAAAATAAGGCAAGGTTAACAATACTACGGAATTTTAATTGGTATGTTGGCAAGTATGAAATAGTATATGTAATTCGAATTTTTGGATATTTCGAATTTTTCTCAGGTCCCTTCAACTTCAAATTATCCAAGTTCTACTGTATTTTAAGTAATTGTTTAAGATTAAAGAATTTAATTTATAATTTTATTTATTTAGAGAATTTACCTATCATTTGTTAAAGAACAAATTTTATAATATGTGAAAAGCTACATCACAATTGAAATATCAAAATATTAGAAAATCCGACAAATTATTTACGGTAAAGGTTGTGAAGTTCCTGAAAAATTATAAAAGTTATAAAGTAAAAAGATGACTTAGATAAATAAAATAACGTTAACCTTTAAGATAGCTTGATAAGAAATATCCATAATTCATAATTGGATAAATAATGCACAAGGTAAATAACTTGTTAGATAACTAATTAGATTTAAAATCTCTAGATTGGTTATTAAAATCTAGTTATTAACCTTAATAACTAGATTATTATACAATAACAATCTTGGAATATAGAGTAATTAACAAACTATTAATCTATATTTGATAGTGATTCTATAGATTAATAATTTATATAATAAAATATCTTAGAATCCATATAAAATACATATTATCTATAATAACTGGGATCTAAAAATAGATTTTCTGCAAATTAATAGATTAAAATTTACTTTTTGTTTTAAAGATTAATTAACGACATGGTTGACAGATTTTGTAAATGAAAATACACATTTAGGTAAAAAGATCAATTTCCAAATATAAATTAAACCATACAATAAGTTTAATATAACTTCAAACATAACTCTCGAAAACAAAATTAATATAGTTAAAAAATAAACGTTTAACGTAAAAATTATATATCAAGTTCTCTTTCATGATTTTATACGCATAAAAATATAGTATATACATTAAACGAAGTACTAAATGAATTATACGTTTCGAAAATGTGTGACCTACAAATTTGTCTGTGAACATCTTTTATCATTAACCTTCTGACCTAAAGACGCGAAATTTGAGATAAATAAGAAAAAATCTTTTTCTTTTTTTTTTTTTTTTTTTTTTGTGTAAAACTATTTTTTGTAAATGAAAAGGGGTAAGGAATGGGAGGGAAAGAAAAAAAGAAAAAGTGGATAACTTTTCCGTTCACAAATGGGAAGTTATCGAATTTCATTATTATTTTTAACTCTTTTTTCGTGGTCCTTTAAGATATTTATTATTTAAAAAAAAAATTGTTTATATTCAAATTTCAATACCAATAAAAGAGGGGGTAATAATAGTAAGGGAGTAGAATTATCTAAATATAAATGTCATTCATTGATAAAATTCACAAACAAAATTTATCAATTAAATATAATAATATAATATAATAAATATAATCTTAATATATATAAATCTCGTGTCACAATGTTTGTCCTCAATGGACTCCTAAACCACTTAACCGATTATAATAAAATTCGCACACCATGTGCAGTTCGATCCAACTTGAGAGATAGGATAGTTTAAATCTCAAATTATAGTCGCAATTTTAATTTATTGCTAATTATTTGTCTGTTATTATTTGACAGTCACAATTATCTGTTAACTCCAAATGATTCTAACAGATGTCGATACCTTTCGACTGGGTTGAAATGAAAGCTGAAATATATTTGGTGCTGCCATCTACACAAAGAATCTTCAACTTTTTAACCTATTAATAAATTTCGTATAATTCAATTATTTCCACTTTTTAAATTTTTGGTGTTAGCATAGCCGGCCACGTGTTACTTAGACTGAAGTGTAAATTGAATTCATATTATAATGAAGATAATACAGTGAAATTAATCCTGTTTTTTACTTATTTGTGCTTCATTGATCAAAACTTTATAATTTAATCTGTATATATATATAAATTACGTGTCACGATGTTTGTCCGGGGTAAACTCCTAAACTAAGGAACTGATTTTGATGAAATTTTGCACACTGTGTGCAGTTTGATCCAACTTGAGAGATAGGATGGTTTTTATCTCAATTTATTGTCACAATATTGTTTTATTGCAATTATTTGTTAATTATAGACCTTTATTAAAGTTGCTCCAAAATATCTGTGAGTTCCATTAATTTAATTGTTGCCAAAAAAAAAAAAAAAAATACGAGTTCATTTTCTTTCGACATAAAAATAAATACATTTAATCAAACGTGAACGTTAAAAAATTATAAAAAGTTAAATTATGCATCTCACGAAAATTGACGTCACAATCAATTTAAGGATTTTATACACATTGATAAAGTGCTAATGTAGTTCTATCATAGATATAGTAATATATATAGATCTCTCATCCCCATATTATCGTAGAAAGATTTTTGATGCCGAAAAAAGATAAAAAATAAAAGCTTTGGAAACAGCCATTAAGTGGTATTGAAAAAAAAAAAAAAAAAAAAAAGAAAAAGAAAAGAAAGAAAGAAATATGAATTTGAAACTGTATCTGGAGTCTTCCATTCCCCTTTAGCAAATAAATTATTCATAAATTTTATTTGCTAAAATATTAGTATGTATTCCCGTGTGTATTCACTCGGGGAAAGACGGCCATATTTTGGTAAAAACGTCGTCTTTTCCCAAATGAAAAGGAATAACTTTTTTCTCCCCAATGATCACTCTATTCTATATATGCTATACTATATCTATGAGTTCTATACGCAAGCGAAGTGTGACTCACTGACCGTCTGTGCAGCCAAGAAAAAGATTTCCTATGTTAATTGCCCACTGGATTTTTTGTAAGAAATTATTAAAAATCGAGGAAATTTATTTCCCGAGACAAAATTTTAATTTTAAATTTTTAAACTCTGTCGCCCTTGGCTTTTTTTATTATTATTATTATTATTTGGTGATCAAAAGCGTAACACGAAAATATACATGCCAGATGTATGCATTGTACGAAATGTAATATGTATTATTCATTGTACGTATGTATGACATGTAATATGTATTGTACGAAATATTGTTTCATATTATTCATTACTCTTTTAATATAAGTTGTTAAAATAACCATGATTTTTGAAAGGAATTAAATATTTTCGCCAGATAATTTGGCGATATTCTTTTTTTTTCGCCAAGGATGACAGAAATGAAATCTATTCCGCTGCAAAATATTAGTATCTTACATCAGATATTTTATTTAGACATTTGAAAACAAATTTGACTTCAAACTATGATAGAATATTTATCATTTTCCTTTTAATTTGTATATTATTAGTATATTAAAATTTAAAAGCATGGTATATAAAAAGTTTTTTTTTTTTTTTTTTTTTTTTAAATCTTATAATTATTCTTATCTTAATCCTCAATGTTTCCCATCTTTATTGACTTGAATTTACTATTAAAATTTTAACATACTCAAAAACTTCTCATCACTTCGTTAAAATACACTAAACTTTTCCAAAATCTTTTTGTATTTAAAATGATACATGTATTTACTTTAAATGTCCAATATTTCATAAGATTTCCAATTTTAAAGTTTTAAAATATTTATCAAATTTACTTATTTTTCTGGTTTAGCCTTATTGTTTTCCCTTTTATAACTACAGCTGTTGCCCTCTTTAAAATATTTAAAATGATTAGGTCATTTAATAGTAAAATTATCCATTATAGCATATATTATATTTCACTCCTCCATAAAAATTGATTTTAAAATCGTCTGTTTCTTTTATACTTTTATTTTAATAGAATTTTAATAGAATTTAATTTATATATTAGTCATTTTAGCAATTTTATCCAAAGTAGCATTAGTAATAATATATATCACTTCTCCATTAAAATTTATAGGACCCTACAATAAAATTAATTTGTGCTTAATATCAACACTACGAAAAATTTTATCAATCGCTTCCAAATTTTGACCTAAGTTTCAAATCTCAACCCTGTGGGTTTTTACATCGGCTACAACGTTTTCGTCTTTATTCGTAAATAATAATTTAACTGTACTAAATAGTTTACAGCCGTATAATTCAACGTATAAATTAGTCACAGCAACGCGTGGCCGGGTCTGCTAGTTAAATATAATATAATATAATTAAATAAATAATTTAATACAAACTAATACAATACAATTAAATTTAATATAATATATATAATTATTTATTTTTTTATTTTTTTATAGATCTACAAACTTAGAGAAAGAAGTTATATTTCAAACATGTAAGAAATTTAGTTTAAATTATCCTAACGTTCAAAGCTATCAAATTTATCGCAATATTATTCCTCCCCATTTTCAATAAACACTTTCTTTTTAAGCATGATCTTATTATTATTTTTTTTTCCAACAATAAATAAACAAATGTTTAATCATTAAATTATTTTAATCCTCTTACGCCTTTAAAAAATATATAATTGCAATGTAGTTTTTACTGTATAGATTTTCCAATGTACTAAATAGTGCTTTTTACCATGTTTTTATTAACTTCGATTCTTGTTTGTTTGTTTGTCCGGTACAAATCTTGCAATCTACTTTTAACTAACTTCCCTACTAGCTCGACATTTAAAACCTTCACAGTAGCTATGAACCCGGTGACACACACTACTTCGAAGTCCGATTTTCGAATTTTTGAATAATTTTCTTTTAATTAATTAAAATATGAAAATAATAAGCTCTTAATAGCAATAAAACAGCCAATAAAATATTAGCTATAATTTAATTGTTGCCGAAAAAAATAAAATAAAAAAATACGAGTTCTTTTCTTTTCTACATAAAAATAAATACATTTAATTGAACGTTAATGTTAAAAAATTATAAAAAGTTAAATGATGCATCTCACAAAAATTGACGTCATTATCAATTTAAAAATTTTATACGCATTGATAAGTGCTAATGTAGATCATGACGCTAATATACGTTGTTCTAAAAGGAGTAATATTTTATTTTTAAAGCCAACTTTTTTTTTTTTTTCACTATTATTATTATTTCACTGAACTAAGTCCGCCTGCTTAAATATTGCGTAAATATTAGTTTTTATCCTCGCATATTTAATTAATGATTCATCCGAAATGTTAAAAACAGGGTATAAAAAAAGTTTTTTTTTTTTTTTTTTTTTTTTTTTTTTTTATCATATAATTATTTTAATTGAATATTAAAAATATTACTAAGCATCTGACGATAAAACTTATGAAAAATTTTATTACTATTTTTTATATTTATTTCGCCGGAGATTTAAAACTCTCACGAAATCGAAAAAGACAGGCTAAATGAAAAATAAAATCATTTTTTATATAAAAATTCACGGTTCAATTTTTAATTGCAACATACAAGCTGATTTGATGCTAGACTATCGAAATCTATGTCCGATAACGAATAAGTTAGGGGAAACTCACAGTCGATCAGAAAATTACTAAGAAAGTAATAGTAAAATGCACCAAAAATTGACGCTGTTAGATACATTAATCCCAGAAAACTGCACAAAAATTTTTTGTTGATGAAATCGCCATTCATGAGCAGAAAATACATATCCACGAGCACAACTCAGTATACAAATTTTGGGCTTTGCACCTTTCAGACTGCAAAATACCTACTTCCTTCATTTGATGTAGAGTTGTTCATTATTTGGATCCGAAACAATCGTTGAGTATTTTTATTTTTCGAACACTATAGTGAGGAAAGTATTGTGAACATGTCAAAATCCAAATTTGAGATTTTGATGTTTCTATACGTTTCTAAGTCCCCTGAGTCCGTTTTCCCTATTTTTGCGATGATGTATGTATGTGTGTGTGTGTATGTCTGTGAGTGAACAGGCTAGTGTCTAAACGCTTTGCTAGAGTAAGCTGTAAGCTGGTACGCATATTGTAAGTCACTATAGTACGAACCCTATTGATTTTGGTAAATCTAGCACTTATACTTTCTTTACAGGGACACCAGGAAAAATTCTTTATCATTATGGCCTATGGGGCCAAATTTTTAAAAGTGCGATTGCGTCTAAACGCTTTATTAATCTGAGCAAAAAAATTGTACACATGTTATAGGTCACAGTTGCACGAACTGTATAGATTTTGGTGAATTTAGCGCTTACAGTTTTTTTACAGGGACCCAAAGAAAAAGTCTTTAACATTATGGCCTATGGGACCCAAATTTTTAAAAGTGCGATAGTATCTAAACGCCTTATTCAATTGAGCTGAAAATGTATATGAATATTATAAATCACTGTTGCGCTAACTATAAGCATTTTGGTGAATCTAGCATTTATAGGTTTTTACAGGGACACAACGAAAAATCCTTTATCATTATGATCTATGGGCTCAAAGTTCAGTAGTGTTCAATAAAACATCGTGTAATATATATGGAGAAAAATCCTCTCTTTTTTGTTTGTTTAACAACTCCTCTTTCTTTACTTTATCTACAAAATTGTTAATTACTCAATGTTCGGAAAGTCGACTGGAGTCACTCCAGATTTTTTATATTCTGGAGTTGGTTTACAAAGTGCTCATTCTTCGTTAATATAGGATTGAGGCCGATTCATTACATTAAAGTTCTAGTCGTGGGTGGGGTCTCTTTAAGGGGGTCCTAGCACGTATTCGCGAGAATTTTCAAGAAACCCACGGAGAACTCCAAATGACTAGGCTGACGAGTGCGACTTAGGATCCGCCACCTCCTGTCTACCGGTTTCGAGCGAAATATCTCCGGCACTGGTGGAGCCCATTAATATACAATTAGATGGTTGTATCTAATGCGCCACAAAAATATTTTAATATACAGTCGGTAACAAAAGTGTCCGAACACTAGCAAAATTTCCTATATAAAAAAGAGTACACATAATGCAGTTTTGTTAAATAAATCCTTGTCGAATCCTGTTGTTTGACTGACTATGAACAGGATTCGACAAGGATTTATTTAAAAAAACAGTATTAAGTGTACTTTTTTTTATATAGGAATTCTTGCTAGTGTTCGGACACTTTTGCTGCCGACTGTAACTTAAAACATTAAATTGCGCAGAAAGGAAAAATATTACGCACTTACAACGTGTCGGAAATAAAATAATCACTGCTATGCATGATTTAGAATATTTTAAATTTAATAGCTTTTAAACTACCATAAACTTCAAAAACTATTTTAAACTTAATAGTTTTTATGCATCTTGTCGAAAGCAAAAATCTTACTTGTTTTCTTACTTTACTTTCAACAAAGAACTTATTACCTGCAATATTTTATATAAATGAAAACAACACACTTCAAGTTCACATGAGATAGTTTGGAATAAAGCAGAATATTTTAAACACGGAATTTTTAACTCTAATAGTTTTCTACAAAAAAATGCAATATATGTAATATTTTGCAGAGTTTTTTTTTTTTCTTGAATAGTATACTTTAAATAAAGTTAAGAATAGAATATTTTAACCGTTTAACGTTCATTGTTTTCATACTGAAACCAAATAGTTAAAATTTTTTAATGCATGAATTTTCAATATTTTTCCTTGTTTTCATCGATTTTTAAAACTTTTGTTCCTTCTCTGTTCAGTAGATGGCGGTACTACTCCAAAAGTTAAGAAACGATGTTTCAGAGCAAACCATATGCAGAAGTCAATTTAAATTTCGTAGTATAGCTACAAGTGGTAGCTTGATGCTTTAATAATGCACTTGTGTCTAGATTTTTCCCTTTATGAAAAAGCGTACTGTTATTTTGACCTCACACAACTTCTGCGAGTTTTTGCAAATTTTAGTGATTCAATTAATTAGTATTTGAATTGAATCAGGTTATAGATGTCTCAAATCAAAAATATCTCAAAATTAAACATGCTATTTTAACTTTCCGAACATACATATATATTAGGAAAGTATTGTATGTAATCATGACAAAAATTCGAAATTTAAGAATTTGGTGTTTCTATACGTTTTGAGGTGCCTGAGTTCATTTTTGCTATTTTTTACGGTGATGTGTGTATGCGTGTTTGTACGTATATGCGCATGTGCGTATGTATCTGAGTGAATACAATACGGTATCCTCTATACGCTTAGTTCGAATAAGCTGAAAGTTGGTACTTATGTTATAGGTCACCGTAACAGGAACCCTATTGATTTTTGTGAATCTAGGACTTAAAGTTTTTTTTTTTTTTTTTTTTTTTTTCACCAATGAAAAATTGTTTATCATTATAGCTTAAAAGCTTAAATTATTTAAAATGCGATAGTGTCTAAACGCCTTATTCGAATGAACTGAAAATTTTATACAGGTTATAGATCACCACAGAGTTCTTAGAAAAAACTGTAAGTGCTAGATTCACCAAAATCAATTTTGGTGAATTTAGCCGTTTTAGTTTTTTTTTTTTTTTTTACAGGGAAAAACGGAATATACTTTATCATTATGGCATACAGGCTGAAATTATTTAAAGTGCGATAGCGCCTGAATGCCTTATCCGATTGTATACCGAAACTTTACATACCTTGTGTACACCGACTACACCGACACACGAACTGTATAAATTTCACTAAATCTAGCATTTATAGATTTTACAGGGATACAACGAAAAATTCTTTATCATTATGATCTATAGGCTCATATTATTTGAAGTGCAATAGCGTAAAATTATACAACATACAATCTGGAGAAAAGTACTCATACACCCTATTATTCATTTATTTAACGAATTCTCTTACTTAATTTATTTATACAACTGTTCGTTACTGAATGTTTAGAAAGTCAAGTGGAGTCATTCCAGATTTTTTCTTTTTAGAAATTTATAAACAATGTGTCTAACAGCCATTTTCGAAATTGTTTTTTCAATTTTCAAAAGAAAATAAGTAGTGAACGTTAAAGGGTTAAAAATCTATTAAATCAAGTTATTATGTAAATAATAATTTATATATACATACATACATATATACACACACACATATATACATATATGCACACACACATATATACATATGTATGTATGTATGTATGTAAATATGTATACATATTTAATTGTTATTGCTTATTTTAAATTAAGCTAAAGCAGTTTTATTATGTATGAACATTTTGAATTACAGATAAATATTAAAATTTTAAATGGAAAAATGAATTCAGCAAACGTATTGTAGTTAAGAAAAACCTGGCAGAAAAAATAGTGCTACACTAGGAAGAACATTATATATTTTATTAAGAAACAATATAAACATGAAATTATGCCTATACATAACCAATATAAACAAATATTTTGTGTATAAATTATTTTTCACAGAATTACATCATATAAAAATGATTTAGTATTGTACTCACACGACTTTCTCTTACCCACCACATGAATACCACAAAGAGGAGATACAGATTTAAATCATAAGATAGCAAATACTATATATGAACGTATTTTTAAAATAGTTGAAAATAGTTTTAGAAATAGCTTTATTTGGTATATATTTCAGTGTGAGTAATAAATTCTTACAGCTATAAAAGCGAATATGCGCATGTGGAATGGATCTACTTGCATTTTTCTTTTTTACTTCTTAAAGCTAAACATAAAAGAGGCGGGAATCCAGACGAATCGAGATGAAATACAATCATCTGTGAACCTTCGCAAATTTTTCCGAGTGAAAAAGAACTGGTGAATGATCAAGAAACATAAAGAATAGAATTTTGGAAAACAAGATGTTGGAGTGAAGCCTTAACTCTGGTTATTCATAGAAAAATAAAATATGTGCGTGTAGATAAAAATATATCGTTCTGAAACATGTGGTAAAATAATTTAAAATCGTATACATCTGTTCATTTGAAGCGTGAGTGTTTATTTTGAGACGATATCTAAATGGATGAAGCTGTCAGAAACCCCCCTTTTTTTAGGGGGAGGGAGGAGAAAGAGAGAGAGAGAAAAAAAATCCTTGTATATAGGAAAATATTATAATAATTACAAGAGTCAGTATTTAAATACGTTATATTAAAGCTACATAGAAAACAAGTAATATAAAAGAAAAATTTTTAAAGTCAATTCTTACTTACAAACACTATCGAAAAAACGTTTTTTTTTAATAATTTTGAATTAGGAAATAAAAAGTGCGCGTGCAAAATGAAACAAAAATAATTATAAGATAAAAAAAAAATTTTTAAATACTATATTTTAAACTTTCTGATGAATCATAGAGCTCTTATGAATGTGCATAAAATTTTTAAAGTGACAATGATGCCAATTTTCATGAAATGCATACTTTAACTTTTTATAGTTTTTTAATGTTCAAGTTTAATTAAATGCATTTATTTTTATGTCGAAAGAAGAAAATGAACTAGTTTTTTTTTTTTTTTTTTTTTTTTTGGCAACAATTAAATTACAGCTAATATTTTAATGGCTATTGAAACGCTATTAGGATGTTATTATTTTCATATTTTAATTAATTATAAGAAAACTAATAAAAAAAAAAAAATCGAAAATCGGACTTCGAAGTATTGTGTTGTCACCGTGTTCCGAGCAATCCTGAAAGTTTCAAATTTCTCGCTAGAAGGGAAGTTAGTTAAAAATAGATTGTAAGATTTGTACAATATATATATATATAGGGAGAGTGTGAACTAATAGTAGGAATTGAAATGTCAAGAAAGAAAGAGGTTGGGCTGTCGCCGTACGTTCATATTTTTCTCATTAGTTACTATTAATTTAGGACGTACTATTTAAAGAGGATTCGTAAACACTACATACACCCATTTGCCGCTGAAATTATGTAATATAATTCTTATTATTTTTTTTTAAATCTATTATTAATGTTATCTATTAAATATTATATTTTTTGTTTTTAAGTGTTAAATTAATTCATTTTCATTCTCCAAATCAAATTCATGGCCCTAAAATGACCGAACGGTGATAAAAATTGGGGGGTGGGTTGGTGTCCCGAAAAAACGGTGGGTGACTGGGCAAAATGGGAGTCCAATTCAGATTCAGAAAGTCATTTTACATAAGAATCAGTAAAAATAGTATCAAGGCTCGAAAAAAAACATTTTTTTTTTTTTTTTTTTCCCCAGCGCACTGTTATTATTAATTCGGAGACAAAAAATAAGCAAGTTATGCAAAGCTTCTTATTCATGTTTGAAATATTTTTCTCCTATCACATATTTTCAAAATTTTAAATAATACAGAAACTTCACGCATTGATAACTTAGAATAAACTGTTAAGATCATATAACCTAAAATATGTGCATATAGATTTAGTAATATTTTTGTTTTCACTTCTTAAAGCTAAACATAAAAGAGGCAAGGATCCAGACGAATCGAATTGAAATACAATCACCTGTGAACCTGAGCAAATCCTTCCGGATGAAAAGCGCTGATCAATGATCGAGAAACATGGAGAAAAGAGCTTTGGGAGAGATGTTGAAAAGAGGTCTTATCTCTTGCTTCACACAGAAATATAAAATAGTGAAAGGGACATGTGTCTGAAGATAAAAATATATCGTCTAGAAACAAGTGAGGAAAAATTCAAAATCATATAAAAAACTGTTATATTGATGCTTATATTGTAAAAAGAGTATACACTGAGAAAAAATATATATATATACCGCCTTCATCTAGAACGAATAAGTGGTCATTTTCTAAATCCTTACACTAGAAATATAGACTTCTGAGCTATGCGCATAAGGCACGCCCATAAACTGAATAAACGAAGTGTTCGAGAATTTCTAGTACACACATTTCTAGATGATGAAGCAATACTTTGAATATTTTGAATACTCTGAATCGTTTGCATTCTCGCTTGATTTTCTAGAATTGGGTCATAAACCAAGATTATAGTTGCTGGAACCCGCCTCTTGTATTCGCATTTGTTTGCAAAGATTTTTAAATAACTTTGCTCTCGAGAATACAGGCAAACACTCTAGAATTCTAATAGGGGTTTCCAGAACTCGCTTTCAAAGGGGACTAGAATTTATAAGGATGACATGGAACTTTTTTTTCTAGAGCCACAATTTAGATTCTAGATGTCAGTAACAGAATTTTTTCTCAGTGGAGTTACTTAGTTTTTAGACACTTTAACATCAAGAGTTAACATCATATAAGTTATAATTAATTAACGTAAATTTACAATAGAAACTTTCCCCTCCCTTCTAATCCCTCCTTTTTCCCTCTAATAGATAAGTTTTTTTTTTTTTTTTTTTTTTACGACTTGTACTTATTGACAAATAGATATTTTCAAGAAGTACAAAATAAGTTGAAGGCTTAAAAAATATAATTAGTAAGTCAGTTGGAAAATGTTTTGCAATCTATGCGTACCGCATGATATTTCCTTCTATTCTTCTTGTTTAGATTTATTTCATAAAGAATCAGAATCGTTTCAAAATTGTTGATATGTTTAGAGTTTATACTAATGATTCCTCTTCTTTTTTCTCGTTTTAAGACGCTTTCTCTTCTACACATCTAATGAACGTAATTAATTTCAAACGTTCTCTTTTAGAACTTTCAATTACCATTCAAAACAAATCACTTTATGAAAAGCTGTTACGCTTTTGAAATAAATGACGCCCATATCACATTTATCATTTTGCGCAAAAATATAATTTGTCGGAAATGAAGCCTGATTTATAATACTTTTGTGCTTTTACTTTTTTACTTTTCAAATATAGAAATTTTAAACGAGCTTTTTGTTCGTGGTTCATCGACACCATTTTGTTTTGGTAACATGCCAAAGTTTTCATTGAATATAAGGAATTTTTGAAATTGTAATACATAGCTATGTGAAGCGTCGTTTTAGAAAAATCAATATTAAAGAAAATTTTCTATGCGTTTTGCTTTCTTCCAATAGATGAGTAAAGATGCATAATAAAAGTATAAAGAAATAAATGAGTAAAGAAATTCATTAAAGAAAATTAACTTATTTTTACTCCCTCATTAATATTTATTATAATGTAGTGTCATTCCATATTGGCGAATGTAACATTTACAAATTAAGGTGACTTTGGCACCTTTGACAGCATCGCTGAAATAGGTTTATATAAAAGCTATATTTCCATTTAATATTTATAAATTGAACTATATTTGGTTTGTTTGATAAAATATATATTCGGAAAACATTTCTTATGGTTTTTGATATAATTTTTAGAGATTTGAATTCTTTTCAAAATACTTAAATTTCTACAAATACTTAAAAAAAGACATTTTTAATATATATACACTGTTAAAAAAATGCAGAAAAAATACAGAAATTCTCTGTAATTTCAGAAAAAAAGTCGTAAAATACGTTTTGTCTACGTAATTTTTCCGTAATTTACGCCTTTTTTTCTGAAATTACAGATAATTTCTGTATTTTTTCTGCATTTTTTTAACAGTGTATGTTTAATAGAATCTACCTGAAAGAATTGAGGATGGATTTTGTAATTTCTTTAAAAAAAAATATTAAAATTAAAAACAGAACAAAAATCATGTTTTTCTTTTTTTTTTTTTTTTTTCCAATTTTTACATAGACATGCATTTTTTAAAAAAATGTCTCAACATCTACACTTCGCGACAAAAAGATAGGTACAAAGGTTTTTTTTAATTTGATTTTTCGTAAAATTACATTATCTAAATTGTGCTTATCATTTATTATTATCATACAGTAACACTATTCCCGGCCTAATTTTTGTTTTAAGTCTAATTTAGAAAGGTTTTAAGACTAAAATTTTTCTAATTTAAGACTACACACAGCAACAAAAAGATAGGAACAAAGGGTAAATTTTTCATAAAATAACATTATCTAAATTGTGCTGATCATTTATTATCATAAAAACATATTATCATATCAAAAACATATTAAATATTTGAATCATATTCAAAATATTCATATTCGAAAAAAAAAAAAAAAAATAAAACTTTGTTCCCATCTTTTTGTCGCGGTGTGTATAATATGCTAAAAAAAATATGCTAAAATTTCAATAGTATAAATATAGTTTGAGGTTTTTTTTATCCGTTATTAAAAGTAAAATTAATTTTAATTTGTAACAATGAAAATACTTTAAAATTTTTAACAATTCAACAGATAAAAATGTGTTGAAATTTATCTATAATCTATATAAATTGCGTGTTTTATGTTATACATACATATTTCAGGAAAAGTTTTTTCCTGAAGAAGAAAAGTGGACCAGTGAAAAATTAAAGAACAATCAAAAATGTTTCGCATCACCCTGTTAAAAGTAATGACGGAAATGCGTTTTGACTGTACCATGTGATTGTGTGAATTCCTATAATTATCTATATCAATTTTTATGAGCCTACTCAACACCTCCTGTAATAATGCCTCCGAGCTGAGCTCTACGTCATTAAAAAACGGCCGATTTTATCCAATCAACACTTCCTATGATACATGTTGGATCGTGGGGATTGGATGAAATCGGCCGATCTTCCGTGACGTAGAGTTCAGCTCGGAGGCATTATTACAGGTGGTGTTGGCCTACTACATATATTCAAGGAAATAAATATTTGAAAAAAAAAAAAAAAGCCACTTTTTAATAATATTACACAGGGTATTAGACCTACTGCAAGCCATTTATACTACATTAAAACACAATATTCTGCAATCAGAATGCAAAAATTTACATATCTTACGAAATACGAGACCTTTTACTAAATAACTTTTAACTACGCATGCGCGAGCTTTATAAAAATTTCATTTTCTTAATTTAATAGCCAAAAGTATGGAGCAACTTATATGAAAACCCCAGACAAATGTTGTGTAAATTCAAACAGTTATGAGTTATAAAATGAGAAGAATTTCAGTTTAAGGTTTATTTATCCGTTATTTAAAACAAAATATATTTTAACTCGTTACAAGGAAAATACATTAAAAAATTTATAAATTAACAATAAAAATCGGTTGAACTGTATTTATAGTCTATAATCTGCGGGTTTTTTGGGCTGAGAACTTTTAGTCTCAATCTACGGATTTTTACAATACCAGTTTTAAGATAGATGGACATTTATCGAAATCGAAAATATGATTGAATAATTTAAAAGCGATGTTTTAATTTGAAAAAAAAATTAATTAATAGTCCTCCGTACTAAACTAAATTCTGCTTTTGCCAGAATTTCATCAAAATCTTTTTTTTTTTTTTTTTTTTTAAGAAAAAGAAACGTAAAGAAAAAGAAAAGAAAAGAAAATTAATAATAATCAGTTCCGAAACGGACAATATCGAAAAAGTTTTTTTTTTAAATAATTTTGAATTAGGAAATAAATGCAAAATGAAATAAAAAATAAAACAAGATAATTAAGTTTGAGTTTGAGTTGGTAATTTTTCTTTTCTTTCTTTTCTATTTTTCAATATTTTATCGTTTATTGAATAATAGAAAAGAAAGAAAAGGAAAGGAAAAAGAAAAGAAGAGAAAGAAACAGAAAAAATAAACGCATAAATTACGTATTTTTGTCTAAAATGGCGATAAAAATTCAAAAGTCGCTAAGAGAAGCTATATTAAGGCTATACCATGATCAGGTTTACATAATTAATTAGTATTATTATATTTTATTTATTTATTTGTTTATTTATTTATTTATTTTTGAGATAGATATTTTACATTAAATTAAAACCTGAAAAAATACAAATCTCTTTTTACCGTTATCTTCTTTTTTTTTTTTTTTTTTTTTTTTTTTTTTCTTTACATTTTCATTTTAAAGAGAATGACAAAGTATTTACAAAAATGTGTTAAACTTCTCTGAATGCACCAATTATAAAATATTCATTTTTCTATTTTTAAACACTTTCTCTTCTATACATTTTAACTCTTCATTTTCTAGCACTCTCCATTTCCTCTTTACAATATTCAATTACCATTCAAAACAAAATCGCTTTATGAAAAGCTGTTACACTTCTGAAATAAATGACATTCCTATAACATATTTATCATTTCTGAAAATAATGATAGTAATTTGTCGTAAATTAAGTCTGATTTATACTTTTCAGCTTTTATTTTTTGTTTTAAAAAATGAAAGATTTTAAGTAATACTTTGTTTGGGGTTTTCTCAACACTCATTTGTCTTGGAAACATGCCAGATTTTTCATTGAAAAATAAGAATTTTTAAAATGTAACACATTATAGTTCTGATTTTGGAGGCCTCTTTGGAAAAATTGATTTTAATAAACACATTTTATGTATTTTATGCTTTTGCCGATAAAAATGCATCAGAGAAAAATGTAAGCAAATGAATCACACTGAAAGTAATCGGGCGTGGCATTACCTCTACTTTCTCTTACCCTGCATTTCAATATTATAAAGACAGGTTGCAGATAAAGGTGTAAAATAACAAGTATTGTATATAAATCACGGTGAAAGGAATTCAGACTAGATTTAGGAACGGTTTAATAATAAGTTCTTGAGAGAAGGACAAAAGCCCCTTTAACCCCCCTGTTTAAATATAGTGCGTACATTTATATAGAATTCAATTTTTATTTAAAATTCAGATAATTTTCACCCGCAACACTCCTTAAAACTTATCAGTCTCGATTAAACATTTCAAGTAGCAAGTTCACACGAATTTCAAAAAATCCCTTTTCGGCAAGCTTAAAGGCAAAGGTAGATTCCTTTACGTTAATGTTACAAAAGCAAAAAAATATTACATATGCATTAACACATATTTAGCTAATGACTTTGTTCCCACAGATTGCATTATTTACGTCGCTATTCTATTATTAAGAGTTTTAGTTATCAACTACTACTATTCATTCTACTTAAAATTTTAGGCTAGATTTATTGGTCAGTAAATGTTTCAATTTTTTAAAATCCAAGCTCATAATCATTCAACAAATAGAAGCCATAAAAATATACAATTTGGTGACAAAACTTGTGACTTAGCAATGGAATTTGTGAATTGGTGGCAAAATTTGATAGTTGACGATGAAAATTTTGACTTGGCGACGAAATTAGTTATTTGATGACAAAATTTGGCAAGCTTGGCGATGAAAAATGGCAGTTTTGGCGTCATTATTTTTTCTTCCTGTGTAAAAACTTCATATCTCTTCACAGACAAATATCTTGTTTCCACAAGATAAAAAGTCAAAGGAAGCTGTAACATATTACTCTCTATTTCAATCGTAAATTTAAATTCTTGCATAAACCGGTATTCTAAACTATTCTCCACAAACGATATTTTTACCAAGACTAACGTATTATTTTAATTTTATATTTTTAAACGATTAATTAAAGCGGTTAACATGGTTTTTATATTTTCAGTGATCTTTTTTATTATCGTTTGCACGTGACATAAGTACCAGATTATAAATTTAAGCAATTAAAGTTACAGAAAAAGTCAGCATCATCAGGATTGACGAAAAATCACTTTTTAACTTGTAACTTTTAAGCAATTAAAGCTATTGAAAAAGTTTAAATACAAAAATTGTTCTTTAAGATAAGGCGGTAAATCGCCTGATTTGAAGTTTTTTCCTTTTTTTAACCGACTTCAAAAAAGAAGGAAGGTTCTCAATTCAAACCGTATGTTTTTTTTATGTTTGTTAGCTCATAACGTCCGAACGGATGCTCCGATTTTGATACTTTTTGTTTTGTTGAAAAGGTCTTGGTCTGAAATAGGTCCCATTATAATATCTTTACGATCTAAAGAAAATACAGGGTGCCCAAAAAAATCAGTCCCAACTCTTTTAACTGCTAAGCGGCTGCAACTATAGTGATAAAAATGGTATGTAAGTATAGCAAAGTGACCATGCAGTACAAGGTTAAACCACTTGCAGCGCCACCTGGTGGAAAATAGTGGAGTTAGTGTTCCTATCTCGAAAACGGTTCTAGAGAAAAAAATGAATTACAAAGCTAAAGAGTATCACCGATTTAGTACAATAAGATAGTTTAGACATTCATGCTAGCGTTCCTATCTCGGAAACGGTTCAAGACAGGGAGAAAAAGTGAATTATAAAATTGCAGAGCAGCATCGATTTAGTATGAAAGATAGTTTAGACATTCATGCTAAAAATACAATGCTAAAAACGTGCATTTGTTTGTTCGCAATTTCTTACACTATGCACACTTGAGCTACATTGCACACGTTGTAGAGTAGCTGGTGAGACATACGCTATATAGTTCAAAATACGGTTACTTGATACTTCTTGTTTTGTTGTAAAGATCTTGGTCCGAAGTAGTCCCATTGTAATATCTTTACAGTCTAAAGAAAATAAAGCGCTATCTGGTGAAAAACCGCGGAATTAGCACTCCTATCTCAAAAACGGTTCAAGATGGGAGAAAAGTTAATTACGTTGTTGTAGAGCATCATCGATTTACTACGAAAAGACAGTTTTTAGACATTATTACTAAATATAGAACGCTTAAAACGTGCAGTTGTTTGTTCGTAATTTCCTACACTGTGCACGCTTGAACAACGTTGCACACTTTGCAGCGTATCGGATGACAAGTATACTCTGTGGTTACAAGTACTGTTACTGTAAGCGGTCACATCGATTAGCGCGAAGTCGTTTTCAACCATCTTCAGAAAGGAGGGTGTTCTTAATTCGAGCTATGTGTTGTTGTTGGTGTTTGTAAGCTTATAACTTCGTAAGAGATGCTCTAATTAACCGATTTCAAAAAGGAGGATGTTCTCAATTCAAAGTGCATGTTTTTTGTTTTTGTTTGTTAGCTCATAACTTCTGAACGGATGATCCGATTTTGATACTTTTGTTTTATTGTAAAGGTCTTGGTCTGAAATAGGTCCCATTGTAATATCTTTTCGATCAAAAGAAAATACAGGGTGCCCCAAAACGACAGTCCCGACTCTTTTAACTGCTGAACACCTGCAGCTATAGTCATAAAAGTGGTATGTAGGTATAGTAAAGTGGACATGTGCTACGCGATTCAACCGCCTACAGCGCCACCTGGTAGAAAACAGTGGAGTTAGCGTTCCTATCTCGGAAACGGTTCAAGACAGGGGAAAAAAGTGAATTATAAAATTGCAGAGCGTCATCGATTTAGTACGAAAAGATAGATTAGACAATAATGCTAAAACAGAATGCTTAAAACGTGCATTTGTTTGTTCACAATTTTCCTATTTGGGCTCACTTGAACGACATTGTATATGTTGTAGCGTAGCGGGTGACATTTATGCTATGTACAATTCAAAGTATGGTTATTGTAAGCGGTCACATCGATTAACGCATAGACGTTTTGAACCGACTTCATAAAGGAAGAGGTTCTCAATACAAACCACGTTTCTCATTGTTGTTGTTGTTGAAATTTGTTAGTTTATAACTTCATAAGAGATGATTTAATTTTAATAATTTTGTTGTTGTCGTAATGATTTTGGTCTGAAATAGGTTTCATTATGATTTCATTAAGATATAAACAAATCACAGGATACTCACAAAAGTCTGTTCTCACTCTAACTGCTGGAACTCATGCAGATACACTGGTAAATCAAGTATGTAAGTATCGAGGTTGAAACTTCGGTCCGTCAGCAGCAGTGCATATTTGGCTTTTTGTTTGAACGTTACGCTGCTCAATTTCCAGCGCAGCGGGTGACACGTATTCACTGTAAAGTTCAATATATATGCCTAACAGAATTTTTGGTTACGAATACTGCATATCATTCTTTACATTTCTAAAGACTTTTTAATTTAACGTATGTTTATTCAATAGATTGTTTTTTGCTAATATCCGATAAAGGCAAGAAAAGTGACACAACTTAAAAATGCCGCATTTGAGAAAAATCGACTTAAAAATAACTTGACTAGAATAAAATTGGCACAACTGTCTCTCGAGTGGATAGCTTTCTAGATGACGATGTAACTTTTTTGTTCACATCGGGTGCATTTCATCTATTTTTCAGTGACATAAACCATTTTTTGAGTTATGTCACTTTCCTTGGAAGATGTGATTTCTGAAACTGCCGTCGAACTTCTTTTGATGTTCTGCTATATGAAAAAGTTTTCACTGAAAAGAGAAAAATAAAATCTTTTTGTAAAAAAATAGAACCGACTCCAAAAAGCAACTACTATTCAAACAACTAAAAAAAAAATTGGTATGAAATGAAACTTTAAATTGCGCCTAAAAGTGTAAAATAATTTCCTTCGCCAAACAACCTAGAACACTGTAATTAATTATAACTTTTGAAGTCGGCGCAAAATTAAATAAAAATTGATACCTTTATTCAATACAAAAATCAAATCCTATTCAAAATACACATCTGACATAGTCACCTGCAAAACGCAGCCGAAAACTACTTTGATTCAAGAACAAATAAGATTTCGTAAGCAGCAAAAGTTGGCTAAGATGCTGGTGTCCGACGTCCTTGGTGAAAGAAAAATTGCAAAATTATCTGACAAACATATTTAATTTCTTTGGGATATCATGATTATTTTGATAAGGATTATTAAGAGAGTAATCAAGAATATGAAACAATACTTCGTACAATATATATTATGAAAATATACATCTTGCGTGTATATTTTTTGCATTACGTTTCGACCGCCCAATCCAAATGCCACCAAGGATGATCGTTATCAAGGATGATAGTTATTCCTGATGATAGCTATCAAACGGAAACTCTGACTTCGTAGAAACATAAATACCGCATTGTGAAGAATGTTCACTGTTCCATGTAGATGCTACTAATGGACCAATTGTATACAGTGATAAAATAATAAAGGAAACATGAAAATGGATCATTCGAGACAACAGCATTTGTTGCTACCGATCTAAAAACAAACCTTTAAAAACTAATTAAATTGTATTTAATTTTGCGCCGACTTCAAAAGTTATAATTAATTACAGTGTTCTAGGTTGTTTGGCGAAGGAAATTATTTTACACTTTTAGGCGCAATTTAAAGTTTCATTTCATACCAATTTTTTTTTTTTAGTTGTTTGAATAGTAGTTGCTTTTTGGAGTCGGTTCTATTTTTTTACATAAAGATTTTATCAATATTAAAGAAATTATGGGCAAAACAAAATTTCCACCCACCCCCCACCATTTCCACCCCCTTTGAGCTGGACACCCCACCTACGAACTCGACCGAGATTCTTACTGTCCTGACAACATATCCCGAGCTGGTTAAATTTAAATAAAAACTACTTCAGTTATCATGTTCACAACTTAACATGGGAAAAAGCGTTATACATATATATATATATATATATATATATATATAAACTTTTGAACAGAGGGTGGTTTTGGGTTCTAGGGGTCATGATCGGTGAAGATAAGAAGAAATTTTCCAGAAGTCGTGTCATGAGAACCATTGCAATAGGTAGATCTCCTATAAGGAATCTACCTAAAAACAACATTCGAATTTCCTGAAATTATTTGTTTTTATATTACGTTAATAATATACATACATCAACTGCTAAAAACTTGACTTTCGTGTTCAGTGGACCTCAAAGCAGAGCTGAAAATGAGGAAACTATATTTAAAACAAATGATTGAACCATTGATTGGTGATAATTTGAAAAAAAAAATTATTATTTATTTTTTATTTTTCATTTTTAACATAAAAAAAGAAAGAAAGAAAAGAAAGTAAAAGAAAGAAAGAAAGAAAAGAAATCGCATATTTTAAGATAGACAACATTTAAGATAGTACAACATAAAACTGACTTTCTTTGGATAATTAGTGTCATACTTAGTGTTAAGATGAAAATCATCTGCATTCATCGGAATATAATTTTGATAAACTATTTGTACTGAGGGAATTTTTAGAACAAAACATACAACAAAGTTTAGTGATGGCCACAACTAACTAGTTTTTCTCTGTAGTGGAACTTATTTGCTGTTATTCTGAGACATCTTAATCACTAGTTCTTATTTAAGTAGCCTGTGTTCGTAAAGAAACGATTATCTAAATATTACCTTTAATATTTTCTTTATTAATATTGAAAGTAAAATCTGTTTTAAAAACATTTAAAAGCAATGCACCGACAAGTTTCGAAAAAATGTAAATATTGAAATTGACATAATATTTTATATCAATAAAAAAACTTTCGTGATTTTTAATTTTTAAAAACATTTACATTAGTTATACTCAAAAAATGTATATATAATTTTTAACAATATATAATACGATATTAACTATATCATATAATACTACAACAGATACCAATAATGAAATAAAATTTGGCATTGTATATAAATACAGATACAGATAAATAGATGGGATTCACGGCAGCATGACTGCATGGCGACTTTCGCCAAGCCATCGGCAAATGTCGCGAAACCCCCAAGCATGGACGACAAATTGTCGACTAAAATATATAGGGTAGGTGCGCCAGTGATTGGCATGCTCCAGTAATTGACATCTATCCCGATATAATTAATAAATAAGAAAAATAATAAAATCACATATTTTACATATAAGAATTTTAACATTTTATGTCAAACACTGGAGCATAGGGTGCTAATAAAACTGGTAAAATGAATCACTAGCAGTGTCAAACACTGGAACATAGGGGGCAATGACTGATAAAATGAAAAACTGGCAGTGTCAATGACTGGAACATTGAGTGAGTGTCAAATAAAAAGTTAAAAAAAAAAATTGTTATCAAATGTTTATATTTTAACATATATGCTGTTCTGAATGTCTTTCCAACCATATGTACTAACTTAAGTTTTCTAAAAATATTTTCTGATAACTACAACATTGAAAACATCAGAGATTGCTCTAAAAGTGTCAATCACTGGTGCACTTACTCTATACAGATATATATATTTTTTTTTTTACTTTTTTATTTTTATTTATTTAATTATTATTATTATTTCTTGTATGAAAAACTATTGAGTTGAATTTACTTTCATTTTTACAGAATTTTGGAGAAAAAAATAGTTTTGAAACTAAACTAAACATCGGCTTTTTAAATTAAAAGTATAGTTCATATTTAAAGCAAGTACTGCATTTATCAAAATCTATATAGATTGTGCGGCGGGAACCTACAACATACCTACAAACTTTGAGTTTTATCGAATGAAGCGCTTAGACATTATCGTGTTCCCTCATGCATATACATACACACCCCGTGGCAGAAACACGGCGACACGGCGACAATGTCGCAGAAACAGAAATGTTCTTGCAGAAAGATTTTACTTAAGTCAAATAAATTTTGCCATTGTGTTAAAAAAAAAAAAAAAAGAGAGAGAGAGAGAGAGAGGGAGAGAGAGAGGGAGAGAGAAAGAAACTCAAAGAATGGTTCATAAACTGTTCTGCAGAACAAATTTTCGTTTCTGCAGATACGATCGCGTCAGTTGTGAATAAGGAGAGGAGATAAAGCGAATGTACCTCACTTGGGTTAGGTTTGATACGGCATGCATTAGCGATTCGTGATTCGGTGTATCGACACTTTTCAGTGGTAACCTCTTCACATCGGAACTTCATTTTCGTGTCTTCAAACTAGAGGTCTGCACGGGCCGAAATTTTCAATTTGCTCTCGGGCCGGGCTTAACATTTCTTTGTACGCTCGGGCTGGGCCGGGCTCGGGCTCAATATTTTTGTGTGTACTCGGGCCGGTCATGGAGGAAATTTTTTCCGGGCCGTGTCGGCTCGAATCTTTTTCTAGATTCCTCGTTAATCAACGAAAAAGGAAAATGATGAAACACTTTCTCAGTCATTTATTTTACATAATTTTACAGTCTATTGTGGCACATAAAATTTTATTTTGTTAAAAAATATCTGTAACTTCAATTTCATTGCCTATCAGTTTGTCTGTTCGCGATCTGATTTTCCACAAATATTTTAAATATGTCTCGAAATTAATATATTTTACTTAAAGTAATATTAGATGGTTTACTATTCAAAATAGTATGCTTGTCACTACTAGTTTGCACACTTGTACAAACAAAAGAAATTAGATACGTACTGTGTATAAAGCTTTGTGTCCTATTGTCTGTACAATTTAGATGGTATGAAGGCTATAAAAATCCTTCCGCTGTAACTTTTCCTCTAAGGCTTCTTTTTCTTTTTTCCGGGGCACTGGATGAAAGTAGCATCATTTTTAGCATGTGCAAAAGCATCTTTCCTATTGAGTATGGTTGGATTAGAATTAAAGTTTTGTTTACCGGATCACATGAAAGATTCGGATACATTACGGTATATAACTGAAAGTGTATTTTTAGTACTATTAACCATTTTAAATATTTTCCTATATTGTTTGAGGAATGCTAATATTTTTGATTTGACTTTCTGTCTGTCTTTGTGCCTTCTGTACGTCTGTAATAATGAAATACTGTTTATATATAAATATCTTGTAAACATTCAGCAGCTTTGTTAAAGAACAAAGGCCTGGGTCGAATTTTTTGATTTCATGCCGAGTCCGGGCCTGAAAATTTCGGACCGTGCAGACTTCTATTTCAAACACAGCTTTCGTGCCGCGCCTACCGCTCGTGTCGTGTGTATTTATTGTATTGCAAAAAGACGTTTTTTCGAAAGAATGTGGCTTTGCGACCATTTTCCGAATTTCATATTTCATGCGTTTTCAGATTCCTGCATAACAAAATAGCTGCATCCAGTGATTTTTTTTTTTTTTTTTTTTTTTTTTTTTTTTTTAAGAGCAGGATTGCTGCTGTACCGATTTTCTTACATTTTCTGATTTACGCACGACAAATTAGTTGCATCTAGTGATGATTTTTTTTCTTTAATGTATGCGAAGCGTGCATACGTGCGTGGTAGTAAATACAAGTATATTTTTTTAAAGCTGCATTAATTTTAATGTTTGGTTCAAACTATGCAATACATTTCACAAATATATACAGAAATAAAACTATGTGGAAATTTGTAACGTCTGTAGTTATATGCAAAATAAAAAATGAAGCTTCAAACCTTGCTTCCAAAAATAGAAAATTAAATATTAATCTTAAAAATACTTCATTGATATTTAGTATTTTATATGTAGTAAAAGATCTTAGCAATAAATATTAATGGGTATCTTAAGTTATAAAACTGGCAACTTTTCTAATTTTCTTCTTTACTAATCATTAATTATTTTAATTGTGATTAAAATTCTTAGCTTTAAATTTTGTTGTTTAAGCATATGAACTCGATAAAAAAATTATTAATTTATTTTACAAAAATACTTTTATCATTAGTTTCTACAGCTTCTTCATTTCATTTTTTAAACATTTGAATTTTTAAAAAATGTTTATTTTTTTAATTAAAATACTGCAAATTAAATAGTTATTTTGAATAAAAATCAAACCAAAGGTTTTTTTTTTTTTTTTTTTTTTTTTTTGTAAGCAAAAGGAATTTTATCTAATAGTAGTTGTTTTGAATAAATACTAATTAAAAAGCAAATGCTTTCATTTATTTATTTTTATGTACTTATTCGTATAGATATCAGTACCAAATATTACTTTTATTTGATTTCTATTTATTTCTTTCATCTGTAATCATTATCTTCTATCATAGATTTTATCCATGAAATCTGTTACATTTCAGATTTCAACATTTCCTTAAAAATTAAATATTTCACTTGCCTCAATCTTTATGAAAATATTTCGACTATGCTTTGTCTATAATTGTGTTACTTAGATCTCTTATTCTGTTTTACTTTATATATTTAAATGATGGTATAATTATACATTCTGAATTCTTTAATGTCAAATCACATTTTTTAGATTTCAAATACACATCTT
The DNA here is from genome assembly GCA_963930645.1 of Salticus scenicus. Classification (NCBI taxonomy): domain Eukaryota; kingdom Metazoa; phylum Arthropoda; class Arachnida; order Araneae; family Salticidae; genus Salticus; species Salticus scenicus. Next base: position 30,417,778 of record OZ005658.1, on the reverse strand, counting down.
TATGCTATTTGAATATAATACAAAAAATGAATGTTGTGTATTAGAATGTTATCGTGCATATTCCTGATAATCTCAAAAACTATAAATGTTGTAAATTATTTATATTTCATTATAATATTCAGTATTCCATATTAATTTTTATTTTTAATTTGTTGTATTTTAATTTTGAGTTTTGTATTATATTTTATGTTGTTTGGTTTGCACCTTATGAAATAAGTGCATTTGTGTATTTAAATATATATATTTAATATAAAAAAAGTAACGAAATTTGAAAAGTATTTGTAACATTTGTTTAAATTTCATGATTTAAATGCCCTAAAAAAATTGCAGATAATTTTTGATGTGTTACTGCATTTTATGGTTTGAATTCATTGAATACTTTATAAACAATATTGTATATTAATGTGAATAAAAAACCTGAAGCAATTAAGATCAATAGATTTATTTTCACCTTTCTTAAAAAAAAAAAAAAAAAAAAAAAAAAAAGTATTTTCTTGCAATAGTGCAGATATATGCATTTGTGCCTAGTTAAAATTTAAATACATTGGCTATACTGAATATTATTTACTATTTAAAAATAATTTATTTTGAATTCGTAAATGTTAACTTCACATACTATTCCTGCAGAAAGATTTTGGTGTTGATGAAGCTTGTCGCAGAAAGCATAATAAATTTCTGCCACAGGGCATACACACATGCAAACATCACCGTAAAAACAACAAAAATGAACTCAGGCTATCTCAAAACGTGTAGATACATCAAAATACAACAGTCGATTTTTTTCCCCATGATTAAATACTTTCCTTCATAGTGAATAATTTGAAAGTGAGAAATAAAAATTTATTTTAACCAGAAATAACAACATGTTCCGAAAATGGTTAAATTCTTTAAATTGTAATATATTTTTAAACATCATTTACTTTTTCTTCAAAACTTCCAAGTGTCATGTAATGCTCAATTTTACGAGAAAAAAGGATTTTTCGATAATTAATCATTATTTCTATACTTGTTTCGTCTTTTTAACAAAATCATAATTTAAAATGAAAGGAATTCCTTTTTCTCTTATTCTTTCTGAATACTGTGGTTTCTAGACGCCTCTATACTTTGGTAACATGCCAGGATAATCTTTAAAATTTATGTATTTTGAAAATAAAATTGCTACAACTACATTTCTTTTTTTAAGTTTTTTTTTTTTTTTTTTTTTTTTTTTTTTTTTTTTGTTAATAGAAAATCATTATTAAGAAATATATTTTCTACACTTCATTCTTTGGATGATAGAGGAACAAGGAAAAAATAAATAAATAAAGGAAATTAGGATTCTACATGCTGCACCCAGAAAAATTAAATCATAAAAATGTATAGACTAAAAGCTTGTTTCTAAATAAATAAATAAATATTATGAATAATTTATTTATCTGTAAGTACTCATTTGTAATTATTTCATTTATAAAATATTTATGTGTGTGTAATCAAATTTATACATAATATATTTATGTGTACGCATGTAATTATATTTGTGTAATATAATCTAAAATGTATGTTTCTACAGATGGCGGCATACTAGTGTAACACATTCAAATAATTAGCGTTTAGTTGAATATCTAGAGAAATATTTGTGGAATTAATTCTCTTAGAACTTCATGGGTGTAAAAATTCTGTTATGTCAAAAGCATTGTAAAAAAAATCCAGAACTTTTCTGGGAAATTTTAGTTAGTAACGTGCCCAATATTTGGCAGTAATGTTCGATAACCATCAAATATATCATTAAAAACACTATTTTATTCCTAAAATCAGAAAGGTTTCACAGTTATTTAAAAAAAAAAAAAAAAAAAAAAAGTGTATTCAGGTTTCACAGATTAAAAGAAAGTCTCAGGCACCTGTTTCAAGCCGATAAAACCTAGGAGCGTATCCGTTATACAAGAGTAAAGTTTTTTTTTTTTTTCTTTTTTTTCTTTAAGTGTACATTTAGAAAAAAAATGTATTCCGTATACGAAAAGTGTGCAGATAACAAATTACATTAAAAAAAAAAAAAAAAAAAAAAAAAAAAGCTAGTGTGTTGTAGCCACCACATGACTTTCATCTATGTTTTGTTATACAAATTAACTCAGTAAAAATAATTTATAAAAATCATTATTTATTAAAATTATCTTCCATGATGAATGCAGACGATTTTCATTCTAGAAAAATTGTATAACACTGAATATCCAAAGAATGTCAATTGTATTCTCTATATGATGTCTTAAAAATTATGCGATTTCTTTTTTTTTTTTAATTTTGACGAGCTCTTTTAAAAGATATCCACAATGAAATTTTGCCCAAGCGATACTCCTACATATAATTTTTTTTCCCAGTTGACTATCCCTATTATAAATGATTATTTTTAATTTGATAATGGTTCTTAAAAAGTAATTATTTTTATGTACATTTATACAAAATTTTGTCCGATACTGCATGGATTAAAAATTTTGAAAAAAACGGGATGCAATGCCACCTGTTGAATATTTTTCACAAAAAGTAAATAGGAACTTATTTATGTCAAGGTGCAACTACATACCAAATTGTATGAATTTCTGTGCAGTAGTTCCTGAGATACAGTTCACACAAAATTTTGTCACACACACAGACAAACAGACGGACAGACAAACATTTTCCAAACTTTTAAATCCATCAAAAATTCGAGGTCCAAAACTTTTACGAATCCAATACTTTCTTCTATTGAACATAGAAGAAAGTAAAAATAATAATGTTTGAGATGAATTATAGCATGTGATTAGGAGGTTTCATTTAATTATTAATCATTTATACGTTAAAAGCATATATACACATGGAGACACAAAGATTTCTTTAAAAAACTGAAAAATTTTCGAACGTTTCTTTTTTATAACATGCAACGTTTTCAAACCAAATCAATGTCATTTTTAGAAAAATTGACATAATACACTCTAAAAAATAGGTTCTTAAAAATAAGTATATATTGTCTCAAAATAGCTCCGAAACAATATATACTTAAATTTGAAAACCCAAGTACTCATTTTTGAATATATTGACAAATTTAAAAATAGGGTTGACCATTAAGAATCCTATCCCCATGTTTGACATGTCAATGTACTCAAAAATGAGTACATGGGTTTTCAAATTTAAGTATCTATTGTTTCGGAGCTATTTTGAGACAATATATGCTTATTTTTAAGAACCTATTTTTTACAGTGATACAACGCAACCTATTACAATTAAATTATAAAATTATAAAATGTCTGATGACGTATGAACATTTTTACTAAATAATATTTAACTGCGCATGCGCAAGCGTTAATTTTTTATTCTTTGAATCCCTTTTTTTAAGTCTTTATAATCAATTAATGCTACTTTTAATAAAAGACAAGTCATAATGAACTTGATTAACATGTACTATTAAGCATATCATAAGGTCTCAATCAAAGTTATTATTCAAATTGATCCGCTATCTTATTTCAAAACGGTTGCCACTTACAAATAACAAAAAAATCATTCTACTCCTCCGACTGAGACAAAAATTTCCTTTTCCCTTTTGAAGATGCTTCTTTAAAGTAAGAATAACATTAATCAAGTTTAGAGACAAGATGCTGCTTCAACACAGAAAAGCACATTTTTGTTTCCCAAAGAAATTCGCGAACTGTACGAAATTTAAACAGTGAACGAAAGGCTTCTAACTTTAATTTAGAAAGACGCTACTGTATACTATAAGAAAATTTTTAGGGAAAAAAGTGGTACCGCAGTAAAATCTTTTTTGAAAATGGTAAGCCAGCATTTTCCTTAGTAAACTTTTAACGAAAAACCTTCACGGAAATCTTAAAAAGTATTTCCGATATTAATACTATATTTTTAATTGTTTTTCTCGTCCTTTTAAATCCCACAAATCTACACGCATGTGTTTTTTTTATACATTTTAGGTATACTCCAATATAAGAAAAAAAAAAACGCAGATATTCTATACATATATTGCGATATAATTTATCTCATATTATCAAAAAAAATTTATTGGTAAATGATAGGAATATATTCTATATAATTAAATTTATAAATAAGTAAAACACAATCTTAAAAGATGTTTTTAATCTAACAAAATATCTATCTTGATCCGTGAAAAAGAATTTAATTTCATATACAAAGTGATCGTATTTGAAATTGGCCTATTCACAGCACTCTGTAGCTCTAACTAAAATGCCGATTGAGTCAAAAATTTGTATACAGTTCCCGCCCTTATTAAAATCACATTCTTTCTGAACCAAAGTGATTTTATTAAGCGGCTGATTTTTATATCCGGCGAACGTTCCTGCCCTTAAGGAAAAGGTATTACTTCCCTGAATTTCGAAAGAAACTTCAAAAGGTAATGAATAATGGAATTAGTAAACAATATTAATTAATTTTTGGTAGATAATTATCTAATTATTTCTTCGATATAAGTAAATGCATTCTAAGTTCCCGTGCACTTTCGTTAGAAGAAAATCCTCATTACTTTACCAAAAGTTCACGCTGTTCTTATAAATTTAAAATCTTTCCGTTTAAACCTCCCGAATGATAGTAATTTCAAAATAAGAACTAGAAATTGCCTTCTAATAATTAGAAAAAAAAAAATCATTTCAAATCAAATTTGTAACTTATTAATGCGCTTTTCAGAATACGTTCCTTGAAATTGTTGCGGAGATAAGTTATGGGGCGTGTTTAATTTGTAACTGTGCTGCAAGTGTAAAATCTTCAACAATGAGCGCTAACGAAGGATTTGTTGTGCTTTAATTTCTTTTTCTATTAAAAAAAAAATAAAAAATAATAATAATGTAATTTTTTTTTTTTTTTGTATAAATGATATTTTTGGCTGCTGAGGAGATATTTTTGAGTTTATTAACTGGCGATGCTGATTTTATTAAACTTTAACAGTTCTTTGTATTGATTTGATTCCGGTCCTGGCGATTTGATCAGATTAAGCGGCTGATTTTATTAACCAGTGATTTTATTAAGCGGCGGTTACTGTATATACAATTCAAAAGATGTACTGAAAGATTCTGAAAAAAAGAAAAAGTCCATTTCATGACACAGTACAGTCAGTTTGCTTGAAATGGTGTATAATAAATAACTAAGATCTGTTTTGACGTTTAAAACAGCTATTTGCATATTTTGAAGCATTATGATAGTACACAATATAATAACTATGAAACTGCAAGTGAAGAAGAGAACAATCTGGTTTGCATAAGCAGATGGATTCAGTGTAACTTCTGCATATAAAAAGAGAAGATCGAGTGAGTTGTATTCTTTACGTTACGATGACTTTTAATTCACCAGGAAGTGTAGTAATCTTGGAAATGTTTTATGGAAACTTGGATGACGTAAAAGGCAATGGGCGATAGAACACTAATGATCTGCCACTGTTCATCGTTTGCTTACAAATAAATAATGGGGCCCCATATTAAACAATATGCTTTACACAGTTAAACTGTCTCTAATAAATAACAAAAATGTCTATAATACAGTGCGTTGCATGAATATAAACGCACCTTTTCCTATAACCAGATTTTTTTTTTTTTTTTAAAGAAGGAATTTGACTTACAGTTATTCCATAAGACTAACAACTGAATAAAGTGCTTTGAGACGTATGTTTAGGCTCATGCAAGCTTATGTAAATGAGTGTTTAAGCTTTTTTTTTTTATTTTTCACTGTTTTTCGTTTGTTGCTCGAAATTAAACGCACTCTGCATTTTGCATTTAAAATTTAACAGAGCCACCGGAATTAAAGTAAAACACAGATAGTCGTGTTGCTAAAGTTCTCTAAAAGCAGTTTTAATGCTTGAGTGCAAAATTTATGGAGTTTGTTCAGAATGACAAGAGGGAAAACTTTGACAGTAGACGAGAGGATAAAAATCGACTTTATGCGTGGTAAAGGCTTTAGCAATCGTGAAATTGGGCGTCGAATCGGAAGAAGTGAAAGTGTTGTGTGAAATTGTATAAAGAAAGGATCAAATTATAGGAAAAAAGCATATAGGAAGCGAACAGGAAAGCTCACCAGTTACGACAAACTTCGAATATGTAACACTGCAAAGAATAAGAATATTTCCTGTGCGAAGATAAAAGCTCAATACAAGCTGGGTGTTCATTGAAAAATCATATTGAGAACTGTCAAATCTGCAACATTCAGTAAATTTAAGAAAATGAAGGCGAAACCACCCCTCACTCAAAAGCAGAAAGACATGCGATGGGAATGGGCAAGAAAATGGATTCTAGATCGACTAAATTGGGAAAAAGTCATCTTCCCAGCTGAATAAAAGTTTAATCTCGATGGCCTGGACGGATCTCATAGCTACTGGTGCGATTTGAGAACCGAAGAAATGTATCGTTCAAAACGTCAATCTGGAGGTGGGTCTGTCATGGTGTGGGCAGCCATAGGTTTTAAAGGAATTTTCGAATTAGAGTTCGTGGAGAACACTATGAACTCTGTAGATTATATCCAGATGCTCACAAGGAACCTCCGCCGTCAAGCGGTCAAGAAAGCTGGAAGAATTATATTTTTCAGCAAGATTGTGCATCTGTACATACAACACATATCGTGAGAAAATGGTTCCGTGACAATAAAATTAAAGTTATGGATTGGTCCTCAAAAAGTCCCGATTTAAACATAATGGAAAACGTATGGGGTATTCTAGGTCGCCATGTTTACGTAAACGGAAGGCAGTTTAACACGAAAAATGAACTAAAATCGTCCATTTCATTAGCTTGGAAGACAATCAGCTTGGATGACCTCATACCACTATATCAGTCAATGCCAAGGAGTTTACTGGCTGTTCTAAAAGCCCATGGTGGCTTTACAAAGTATTAGATACAGTATTTGTTACTCAGTTATTTATTTTTTACATGTGCGTTTAAATTCATGCAACACGCATTTTTCTCATAAATTCAATAAAATTATTTCCTAAAAAATCCTATTGGTCTTTCATTGTTTTGACTCGTATTTTCATTTCTTGAATCATACTCATATAGTTTGCAAGTGTCACCTATTCACATTTTTTTATTGCACTTCTATACCATTCTAATTCTTAAAGCTTAGGTGCGTTTATATTCATGCAACGCACTGTAAGTAAAAATGTTTGTATTAAAATCTGTGGCTTGTTTGTATTTTGTTGCATGCCCCTCTAGCGGGATTTCATTTATTTATTTAGTTACTTTACAGAATATTTGAGCGCATCTTTTGAATAGTCTATATAGAAATTTTCGATTCAGTCCGAATTTTTAGTTACAGTTACAGAGAATACTGGATAGGTCAAGTTTAATTACGATCACCCTGTACTACCCTTCATATATTTTTCCAAATTTTTATACATCCTCTTGTTACATATGTATCATTTTCTAATGCAACACATGTAAAATTTGTATCGTTTTTTTTTTTTTTTTTTTAATACTTTTTTTTAACTTAATATAAATTCCAATTGTTCACTAATAAAATGCTATGACTTTTTACTTTTTCCAATTTTTGAGACTACAAAGGGCCATAATCAGGCTTTTCTTTTAGTTTGAATACATAAATGTAATTTTGATTCCTGTTTCAGCGTCGACATGATGGATATTTTGCTTCAAAATAATTATAAAATAAAAAACTTTTTGCAAACCATGTCTTTAAATTTTCTGTTGAATCATAGCTCTAGAACTACATTAGCACTTTATCAATGCGTATAAAATTTTTAAAGTGATAATGACGTCAATATTTATGAGATGTATCATTTAACTTCTTACAATTTTTTTAACCTTTACGTTTAATTAAATGTGTTTATTTTTATGTCAAAATAAATAAATAAATAAATAAATAAACTCGTAATTTTTTTTTTTTTTTTTTGCCAATAAATAAATTATAGCTAATACTTTAATGGCTATTTTACCATGTTTTTATTACATTCGATTCTTGTTTGTTTGTTTGTTTGTCCGGTACAAATCTTGCATGAGAATTTTAACTAACTTCCGTACAAGCTAGAGACATTTGAAACTTTTACAATAGCTCAGAACCCAATGACAACACACTACTTCGAAGTCCGATTTTCGAATTTTTCATTAATTTTCTTACAATTATTAAAATATGAAAATAATAACATCCTAATAGCATTAAAATAGCCATAAAAAATAATTTAATTGTTGCCAAAAAAAAATAAAATAAATAAATAAATATGAGTTCATTTTCTTTTGACCTAAAAATAAATACATTTAATTAAACGTGAACATTAAAAAATTATAAAAAGTTAAATTATACATCTCACAAAAATGGGCGTCATTATCACTTTAAAAATTTTATGCACATTGATAAGAGCTCTTTGATTCACTAGAAAATTTAAAACATTGTATATAAAATGTTTTTTTTTTATCTTATAATTATTTATTGCTATTGGGAGGTTATTATTTTCATATTTTAATTAATTAAAAAAAAAACTAATCAAAAATTCGAAAATCGTGCTTCGAAGTAATGTGTTGTCACCAGGTTCTGAGCTATTCTGAAAGTTTCAAATGTCTAGCTAGTAGGGAAGTTAGTTAAAAATCGGTTGCAAGATTTTTACCGGACAAACAAACAAACAAGAATCGAAGTTAATAAAAACATGGTAAAATTCTACTAAAATCAGCTTGATTTGCTGATTCTCACCATCTTAGTTGCGGAGAATGAATATCTTTAATTAATAACCGATTTAATTGTATTTTTCCTTCAGCTGATTCAAAACTTGTATATGTATATACATAACAGGATTGCAATCATATTGTCTCCTCAATTTTAAATTTAGTACATGTAATAAATGTAAAGCCAACAAGGATTAGGATGCCAGCCTTTGGATTTCACTTCATGACGGGCAGGTAACATATGAAGACTTTGTTATCCTGACTCCATTTCATGTACATCTTACTCGATTTTTAATATTAAAAATTTTAACGTGAAAGCCTAATTTGAATAAGATATACATTTTTCATATTTAATAAATTAAATTATATTCTCATCTAAATACAATTCAATTTTATTGGATCTGAATTCGGAGGACGCTGTAAAATTTATTCAAATTTTAAGGTTTTTTATGAAGTTGTAATATACACAAATTTCTCAATTTTCACAAAAACTCTTACCAAAAATATAGCTTAAAAAGTACATCTAGAACATACAAAAAAAAAAAAAAAAATTAACATTTTGTTCCACGCACAAAAACAAAAAAATCTGGAGTGACTTCATTCGACTTTCCGGAGTAATTAACAGTTTTGTATATAAAGTAAACAAAGAGGTGTTGTTAAACAAACAAAAGAGAGAAAACCACAATAGAGTGTTTGAGTATTTTTCTCCATATATTACACGATGTTTTATTGAACGCTACTCGACATTTGAGCCCATAGATCATAATGATAAAGAATTTTTCGTTGTGTCCCGGTTAAAACCTATAAATGCTAGATTCACCAAAATGCTTATAGTTAGTGCAACAGTGATTTATAATATTCATAAAAATTTTCAGCTCAATTGAATAAGGCGTTTAGATGCTATCGCACTTTTAAAAATTTGATCCCATAGGCCATAATGATAAAGAATTTTTCTTTGTGTCCCTGTAAAAAAAACTGTAAGTGCTAGATTAACCAAAATGTATACAGTTCGTGCAACTGTGACCTATAACATATGTACAAATTTTTTTTGCTCAGATTAATAAGGCGTTTAGACGCTACCGCACTTTTAAAAATTTGGCTCCATGGGCCATAATGATAAAGAATTTTTCCTAGTGTCCCTGTAAAAATACTATAAGTGCTAGATTCACCAAAATCTATACGGTTCGTGTTCGTACTATGGTGACTTACAATATACGTACCAACTTTCAGCTTATTCGAACAAAGCGTTTAGACGCTACCGTGTTCACTCACAGACATACACACACACAGACATACACACATACATACACACATACACACACACACACATACATACATCATCGTAAAAATAGTGAAAACGGACTCAGGGGACCTCGAAACATATTGAAACATCAAAATCTCAAATTCGGATTTTTGACATGATTACAATACTTTTCTCAATATAGTGTTCGGTTCGGAAAGTAAAAATGAAAAAAAATTATAGGGTATTACGTGCTGATTATTAATAATGTGATTGAGTAAAAAAAAAAAAAAAAAATTACGTAAATGTCATTTATAACAATGTATCTTAATTTCGTTAAAATTTATGCATAATATATATATTAAAATATTCTTTTGAAAAGGGTGTATTATACAGAACGATATGCATACCAATTATTCTGATTCTTTTATGAATACCTGTACACACGCCATTAGTGCTATTTGCCTCTTTCTGACTGATCAACTTAACGAGCTTTTGATGACGTAAGAAAAATTTTAGAGTCCAATTTAGGCAATCGGCAATCAATGGTAAGATATTCAATATGTTTTTTAAATCTACATAAAAAAAAAAATTAATAATAGTAATAACAGAAAGAAAGAAAATTTATGCGCTTCTTATAGATTAGAAAGCATTTTTCAATTGTCATTTTGTACGTGATTGGATAATGTGGAAAACATGTAATATACTGGAAAATTGATTTCTAGAAACATTAATAATGTATGGAAATATTTTGTGTGACCCTATAAATGAAAGATTAATGGTAATAATACCAATATCTACACATAAATAAATAAATAGAAACTTTTTTTTTTTGTCTGAATAGTATCTGTGAATATTTTTTGTTTCCTGCAGTATAAACAAATAAAAATGTTCTGATGTAGTAATCACATATTATTTTTAAATTTTCCATTTATATAGGTGAGAACCGTGTACTATGGACTCCCTAAGCAAGAATGCTCATAAAACTTAAATTATTAAAATAAAAATATTTAATTTGGTGGCTGCTCATTACAATTGCATAGTTACAAAGTTTAAACTTGGTAAAGTACTCAGGGAACTATTAATAATTGCAGAAAATAATTATTTTATTTACGTATCGGTGGTCCATATTACACGAACGTATGTGTAATATAAAGGTGGAAATTAAGAAATTTGGTTGGTGGCCACTGGCCACTAGCCTTCATTTTTTTAATGGCCACTTTTAAAAAGTTAGTGGCCACTGACCACCCGCTGATAAAAGTAAAAGTAAAATAAAATTTTCTTTTCTTTAATTTTTTCAATGTTCAGTCTCGACAAATCATTAAGAAAATAATTAAGGTAGTCAACTTTTTGAAACTCATTCACAATAATACATTTCTGATAAATTTTAATAAATGAAATAGGAATAGATTTACATAATTTATACTATGAATGTAAGAAAATACTATTCAATACAAAATTCATATGTTTAAAATGCTCTTTTGGTTATATTATTTTATAACAGAAAAATTCTGATTATATTGCCCCTTCACTATCCTGAATGGTGTCGATTTTCTACTTTTTCAAAGAAAAAAAAAAAAAAAAAAAATCTTTGATTCATGAAAATATATTAGTATATGTAAATAAAAAAAAATATTTTTTTAATAATACTTTTTTATTTTGCAAGTTTCTTTTTCCTTTTTTTTTTTTTTTTCATGTTACAAATGAATTATAAATTAACTTTTCTTTAATAATAATGAATTTTTAATAATTTGCAATTATAATCCCCCTCTCTAACTGAATTTAGAGAGTGTGGCTGTACAGACATTTTTTAAAAACTATCAATTCGTGTTCAGGACACCCCCAAAACGTGTAGATCCGTCAAAAAACGGAGGTCGAAAATTTTCGCGAATACAATACTTTCTCTATATTACATATAGAATAAAGTAAAAAATAGTTCATATGCAATAACAAATATTAAATAATATGTAGTAATTAAATAAAATATTCAATAAATTATGCATTCTTCTGATTAAGAACTAAAAATATACATACATATATACATTTTTTTTTTTTTTTTTTTTTAATAATAACAGAAAACGCACTTACCTTTTTCCGAAAAAAGATGTTATTTTTAGAGAATTATCTGTAGCTCCACGTTTACTACCACTACGATTGCTTTGTGATTCAGGATTTTCTTTAAATCTCTTCATATTAAAGCAATAAATCCAAAATTTATATTACTATATAAAGCTTGTTTTAAAGATTGAAATTTCGAGAAACCACGCGTATGACTGAATGCGATACGGCCGTTGGGAATGGATAGAAATGCCAAGTTTGAAAAGAAAGTGGTATAAAATAACAAAGAAAATGCGTCGAATGACGTTTTAAATTTTTCTGCGAACGTAATACAATCGGAGTTTCAGCCGATTGATTATCTCACGAGCTTCCTTTTCGTCTCTGTCTCCCGAAAGTCGGCCGAAACTCTCATTTTGACTAAGTGACGATGTTAGATTTGAGAAAGCCTGAATTCGAGGCGCACGGCGCGTTTACTGCGAAAATGCCGCCGCGCGATCCAAGTTTGCATTGGAATGGGGTATTTCTATAAGGAATGGGTAGAAGAATTTTAAGTGTTTACTATTAAAATTGACTTCCGAAATATGTTTGCAAGTGGCGAGGTTAGATTTTAGAACAGCCTGAATTCTTTGCGCGGCGCGTTTACCGCGAAAAAGCCATCGCGCGATCCAAGTTTTTCCGTGGAATGGGGTATATTTTATAAAGAATGGGTAGAAGAGAAGTGGCCACTGCAGTGGCGACCAAAGGCAATTTCTTTAGTCGCCACTTTTGAAAATCTGTCGCCATGTGGCGAGTGGCGACCGCTAATTTCCAGCTTTAGTGTAATATGGACCAAGTGGTCCTTCCCGTTCCCCAACAGTTGACACACTTGGAACTGTGAAACGAACTGTCCAGCATGTTCCCTCATACACTTGTACATCTCTTGGGAATAGTAGAAATGGATGAAAAAAAATAGTTAATGGACGAAGAAAAGGGGGAAGTCTAAAGGTTATATCCAATGGGTAGTGTGCGAAAGAAGTGATAATTAGATTACCTCTGCTTCCCTGGCCTATTCTATAGCCTCAAGATTTTGAGTATGCGACATATGTGCACCGAGAATTAACAAAATCTCTCTGTTTTTATTATGGACCACTGGTCCATATTACACAACACAGCATGGTTTATAATACACGCGTAAACAGAGCAACGGGGTTTCCAATCAAAAACCGCTATGCAAATGGATGCCCATGAAACGCATGTCTAAATTGTTCATAAAATACGTACATTTGCTACTATTAACGCGAAAATTATATTACAATTACTTAACAGCAAAAAGTTATACTTCCATTTTAACATACTTGTTACACCAATGATCCTATAAACCGAAAACTCAATTTCATAATCGTCCAAATACAGGTACAAGTCACTCCATGGTTTGTGTAACAATAATGTTCACTAAAGGCAATGAGATGATTTCACCATCTAGTGTTGAACATACAAATTTCCTCATGGTCCGTATTACACGATGGTCCGTAATACATGGTTCTCCCTATTTTATATAAATTTATATATTTATATATTTTAACATATTATGAAATAATTTACACTTTTATTCATTCAATTGAATTCTTAATAACAGCTAACTCTTAATCAATAAAAGTTCATATATACGGTCGAATTTTGATTTTTTTCTTTTTTTTCTTTAACGTAATACCAATATTTGGTTCAACATAAAATTACCAAATAATGGTAAAAGGTTAAACCATCGGGTGGTTGCAGTTACTTCAGTGCCAAGTTTTGGTTCAAACTAACACAAAATTATTAACACTGTAACCTATAACTTTGTACTGACATAACTCTTGAGACTTTGAAGATAGCACCACTTTCTTTTTTTTTTTTCCAAAAGAACGAGAAAACGAATTGAATGGATAAGACTTTCAAAGTGAGAACTTTCAGAGGTAATGCATTAGCTCAACCTTCACAAAAGTTTGTTTATAAATCTTCCGCCACAATTCAACTAAATGTTTAAAATTTTCAGATCTGATTCCTTACCATTGCTCTAGAAGGCTTAGGTCAGTTTCTTGAATGTTGCCAATGACTTCCTTACGCTGTTAAAAATTTTGTTTTAGGTTGAACCAAAGCATGGTAGTATACAGTAGCTGAAACAATGAGATGGTGAAACTTTTTATCATGATTTGGTACTTGGTTCTACCAAAACTTGGTACTATAGTTATTGTAACCACACACTAAGAAAAAAAAATATGCTGCCTTCATCTAGAACGAATAAGTGGTCATTTTTTAAACCCCTTAACTGGAAATATAGATTTCCGAGCTATGCATATAAGGCATGTCAATAAGCTGAATAGATGAAATGATCGAGAAATTCTAGTCTATATATTTCTAGATGGTGAAGCGATATTCTGAATCTTTAGTATGGCGAAAATTTCTCATTTGATTTTCTAGAATTGGGTCATTAACCAGGATTATAGTTGCTATAACATGCCTCTTATATTCACATTTATTTGCTGAGATTTTTAAATAAGTTTGATCTTTATAATATAGACAAACGCTCTAGAATTCTAATAGAGGTTTCTAGAACTCGTTGTCAAAGTGGACTAGAATTTATAACGATGACATGGAACTATTTTTACTAGAGCCACAATCCAGATTCTAGATGTCAGTTATAGAAATCTTTTTCAGTGCAAGATGGGGTGATATTTTTGCCATAATTTGGTGCTTTGTTTTTTCAACATGATGTATCAAATCAGGGTAGAAGGTTTTACCATCGCATGGTTGCAACTACTGTAGTAACAAGTTTTGGTTCAATCTATCATACGGCAGCTAACGTGGTGTCAAATTTTGGCTCAACCTTGAACTGAAATTTTTAACAGTGTAGGAACGGTGTTGTATTTTCACCCCATAGATATGAATTTTTAAAAATAAAAATACGACCCCATATTAACATGACACGTTGGGAAACACTGTCAAAATGGCAGGGAACTGACACGAAATGAATTCCTTTTTTGGCCGCTCTCACTGCACGTACTCTGATAAAGAAAAGGCAACTTTACTGCCAGAAATTCTGTGTAACTACAGAAAAATACGTTTTGTCAAAGTAATTTTTCCGTAATTTACGACATTTTTCTCAAATTACAGAGAATTTCTAGCAGAAAAGTTGCATTTTTTTTTAACAATGTAGGGCCATATAGCGAATAAACAAGTTCTAGTGAGATTCTGAGAACTACTTTAAGTTTCTAACTGTAGGCAAATTAAAATTCAACCTGTATGTATAAGGAAAAAAATATCCTATAGTAAACCAAATCCCCTGATTTTGTCTTTTAAAAAATACCGCATAGCTTATTCCAATCATGTTTAACCCAATTCAATGTCTAATTTCAACAACGTAGTTCAAATTGCTTGGGTAAAATATCACATCGGATATTAACGTTAAAACTAATCATTTATTTCTTCAATCGACCGTTAAATAACTGTATCTTGCTGGCAGCTGTTATAAATTAAAACTTATGTCGGTAAATCGCGTTCTCTCTTGAATGCATGTATGATTTCTCTTTCACATGGCTACATGTTGGAGAAATTTTATGGTTACTGAATATGGTATCCCTGTTGAATAGACTCAAAATTATCAACTAGAGTAGTGGATCTGCAGATCAGGAGCTTCAATGTCTTATTTGCATCACTTACTACTCAGCAGATCATTTTTACTTTCTTCTATATTCAATAGAAGAAAGTATTGGATTCGTAAAAATTTTCGACGGATTTACACGTTTTGAGAGTCTAGAACACGATTTGACCATTTTTAGAAAATGTCTGTCTGTGTGAGCGTGTGATAAAAGTTTTTGAGACTGTATGTCCGGAACTACTGCTCAGAATTGTATATAAATTTATATGTAGATGCACCTTGATCTATGTCAGTGCCTATCAACTTTTGGTGCTAACTGCTCAACAGGTGACGCTGCTATATAGTAGCAATTTCCGCAATTTAAGAGGAGGCTATTTCTCAGGTTTTAATGCGTATAATCAAACAAAACTTGATATGTGAGAAGGTCATTATGAGATATTATGCTGATTCAATTTGAATGCTTATCGACCAACAGGTGACGCTGCTATACAGCGATTTCCTCAGTTTATGGGAAGGCCATATCTCAGGAACTACTACACAGAATTTCATATAAACTTATATGTACATGCACCTTGACATAAATTAGTTCCTGTCAACCGCCCAACAGGTGGCGCTGCTGTACTGAAATTTTCCTCGATAATGGGAAGGCTATATGTCAATTTCTATGGCATATAACTTTACGAAAGCTGATAAGGTCAGATAACCATTATAAAAACCCATTTTTTAAGATGCTATTTATAGACAATAAATTTATAGACAATATTATTTATAGACAATAATATTTATAGACTTTCTTTGGTTTTTTAGTGATAGTTTTCTTTAAGATGAAAATCGTTTGCATTCATCCTGTTAGATAATTTTAATAAATAATAGTTTTAATAAATTATTTGCACTTAGTGAATTAATATAGGAAAATATACAAGAAAGTCTTGTGGTGACCACAACATACTAGTTTTCCTTGTTATTTATTTCATAATATTTAAAAAAATTATACACACACATACACACACACACATATATATATATGATTAATTCTCTACATAAAGATATACATTATTGAGGGGGCTTCCGCCCCCCTCAACCCCATTGAATCTGTCTATCTATATCTGTTTGTGTCTATGTATATAAATTTCTTTGTAACTCATAGCCTTGTGTTAATTCCTTGTAACTCCTAATTCTTTGTATAAAGTTTGATGCCAAATGATTGCATAATTTACTGGAATTATTTTGTGCAGTCCTGTAAACTAATTACCAATTCTATACCTACAGTTTTCCAGAGAAAACAGAAATCTGTTCATAGGATCTAATGTTTATTGTAATTCTTTTGTCCCTGTAAATTAGCCACTAAAATTATATACACTAATAAAAACTATTCAACTTATTCTACGTATCTCATGAATAATTATTCGAAATTTCACATAATTTGGATGATTACGGGACACTCTCAGAACTCTTTTGGAAGGTCCTGTGCATTAAGCATACACTTTTCTACAAAAAACATGCTTTTAAGCATGTCAATAATATATGTAAATTTCATTTTGTTGAAAGCTTACATGTTTAAACGCATTCAACCATGTTGAATTGCGTTTAAACGCAATTCTGCCCATAAGGTATAATGATAAGTAAAATGTTGGTGTGTCCCTGTACACCAACCATGAACGATATAAACATAAAAAATTATAAAATTACTTTTGCATTACGCGTGAATGTGTGTACCAATTGGCAAGTTAATCGCAAAATCTTTAAGGCCGCTATCGCAGTACATACAAATTCTGCCCATAGGCTGTAATGATAAGAAAAAATTTGGTGTGCGACTGTATACAAACTACAAATAGAATGCACACCCAAAACTATAAGCTAATTCCGTGTGGCTCATGAACATCTGTACTAATTTGCAAGTCAATGGGATGACAGTTGCGGCCGCTATCGCGAGACATACAAGTACACAGACAGGACCCAAAAAATTTTTGAGCTTCCACTTGTTGGCCTTCACTAACATTTCGGATGGATGGTTGGATGGTTGGGTTTTACGTCGTACTAGTGCTTCGCAGATGGGCAATTGGCGACGGTCTGGGACACACCCCTAGAGGTGGTCCGGAGACATGCCATCCCAATTTTGATCCTCCACGGAAGGGATGGCTCTCCCGCTTCGGTGACCCCCAGAAGTATAATTTTTTATGGGAACATGGAGGACATTGCGGCCACGACAGATTTTACGTGTACCAGCCACCATTAGTGTACACGAATGTTTTTGGTCGGCTCGAGTATCGAACCCGCAATCTTCCAATTACGAGGCTGGCGTTCTACCGACTGGGCTACCGCGGCCCCACTAACGCTTCGGCGATAAAGTGTGATGTACAGTCGGTAATAAAAGTCTCCGAACACTAGCAAAAATTCCTATGTAAAAAAGGTACACTTAATACAGTTTTGTTAAATAAATCCTTGTCGAATCCTGTTTTTAGATTGACTAAGAACAGGATTCGACAAGGATTTATTTAACAAAAGTGTATTAAGTGTACTTTTTTTACATAGGAATTTTTGCTAGTGTTCGGAGACTTTTGTTACCGACTGTATCTTAAAAACTGTTATTTTTATGTGTTCTAATGGGCAAATAAAATAAATGCTGTTAAAATGTACTTTTTTGGTTTTGAGTTGGTTAGCCAAATGCACCCAAAATGTAAGTTTTGGTTTTGAATTGACTAAAAATTCTTGTTATTCTCTTCTGTACCATTGCTGTGCTAAGATTATAAATCTGTGAAATCTTAAGGAATAGTGTACTGCATTTCTCTCTTTCTCTGTTGTTATTTCTTAATAAAGTGATTAAAATTTAGCTCCGATATTTTTATGTCAGTTTACTACTGTGCTACTAAATTTTCTTTCAGTCCTCTTGGAACTTACTTTTTCGTTAAGTTTTAAAATGGGCTCAACGCAAATTATCACAGCTCAAGAATTAAAAACTTTAAAAACTAGTTTTACGAACAATATACATAAGAAATGTATTTAACTTTTAAATACTATTGTGCCTCAAAAATGAAACACTGTCTGTAACTTCTAATTAAAGGAATAACCGTACTGAAAGTATTACTTTCGACTGTATGCCATATTACCTTGGTTCAAACAAAGTATGAAATAAAAAGGAAAAAAAAAAATGTAAATCCACGTGTTTGTCACTACTTTGACATTTAGATTCACGAATAGAGAGTCCAAAGAAGTTCATGAAGGTTAGAAGTGACAATAGAAGTGATTTTTTTTGGAGATTTATATAAAAATTTCAACAGTTTTTGTTTATTTCATTATAGTTAGTAAATAAATATATGCATACTTTTTTCTTAGCAATTAAACAATATTATTTATTTAGATAAATTAATTGTAAGTTTGATTTTTATAGCAACTATTTGAAAAATGCCACAGCCGGGAATCGAACTTGGGAATCGAATGTTATTTATGTTTGGGCTGCATGGTGTATCATTTCTGAAACACTTCACTAAAAAATAAATAAATAAAATAAAACCTACATACTAGTTCTTAATAATATTTTAGTTTATTTATATATTTATTGTATCTTTGCATAAATCAATATAATAATAGACATATACCAGAGGTAAAGCCCACCATGCCACGAAAACATATTTTGTATTTAGAATGATATTATAATGAAATTAATTTGACATGATAACATTTCTTTAACGTTTTTCTTTAACATTTGTCATGAATAAAGGAAATGGACATGGTTTATTGTTCTACTGCCCTATCTCCTTTATAGTACACTGAAAAAAAATTCTGTAACTAACATCTAGAATCTAAATTGTGGCTCTAGAAGAATTTGTTCCATGTCATCCTTATAAATTCTAGTTCCCTTGGAAAGCGAGTTCTAGAAGCCCTATTGGAATTCCAGAGCGTTTGCTTATATTATCGAGGGCAAAGTTATTTAAAAATCTCTGCAAATAAATGAGACTACAAGAGATTGGTTTTTGCAACTATAATCTTGGTTTATGACCCAATTCTAGAAAAGCAAGCTAGAATTTCTCGCAATATAAATGATTCAGATTATTTAGAGCATTCAGAATATTGTTTCACCCTCTAGAAATGTGTACACTAGAAATTCTCGATCATTTCGTCTATTCAGTTTATTGGCGTACTTTATACGCATAGCTCGGAAATCTATATTTTTAGTTTAGGCATTTAGAAGATGATCACTTATTCGTTCTAGATGAAGGCTGTATATATTCTTTTTCTCAGTGTGTCTTTAACTTCTAATTAAAGAATTAACCGTACTAAAAGTTTTTATTTCGGGTGTATGTCATATTACCTTGGTTTAAAGAAAGCATGAAATAAAAAGGAAAAAAGTAAATTCACGTGTTTTTCAATACCTTGGCATTTAGATTGACGAGCTGTTTTGGAGAGTCCGATGAAATTCATGAAGTTTAGAAGTGACTATGAATGAGAAATTTTTTTTAGAGATTTATATAAAAATTTCAAGCAGTTTTCTTTATTTCTTTATAGATAGTAAATATATATATTCATACTTTTTTCTTAGCAATTAAACAATATTATTTATTTAAATTAATTGAAGCATAAGTTTCATTTTTATAGCAACTATTTGAAAACTGCCGCAACCGGGAATCGAACTTGGGAATCGAATATTATTTATGTTTGTGCTGCATGGTGTATCATTTCTGAAACACTTCATTAAAAAAAATAAATATATAAATAAAACCTATATACTAGTTCTTATGAATATTTTAATTAATTAATTTATTTATTGTATCTTTGCATAAATCAATATAATAATCTACATATGTGTATACCGGAAGAAAAGGACACAAGAATGATATTATAATGAAATTAATTAATGAAATTTGTCGTGAATAAAGAAAAGGGACATGGTTTATTGTTCTACTACTCTATCTCTTTTATAGCAACTGGGCATAATGTTTAATATCTCTACACTGTAAGAAATATATCCTGTTTGCTGTCAGAAATTCTCTGTAATTTGAGGAAATACGCGTAATTTACGAAAAAATTACGTTGTCAGAACGTATTTTCTCAAAATACTGAAAATTTCTGGCAGTAAACAGGACATATCTTTTACAGTGTATATTAAGCAAATTATACACATCAAGAATACGCTGCTAGCTCTTTTAACAAAATGAATGTAGTGTCCTTTACCTACGGCGTACACATAAATAAGATTTTTTTTTTCGATCAAATTAAAAAATCATACATTTAAGGATTAAAAAACTATATCTTGTCGATCATAATACATCAGAATTATTTCGTAATATAACCCAATAATGCTACTTTCGATAGAGAACAAGCTATAAAGATCTTAATTAATACATATACTATTATTTTAAGGGATTTAAAAATCATTTGTGGATAAAAGAGCACGGATAAGCGGGCTGACACATAAACGAACTGAATTTTAAAACAAAATTTCAAAATATTAATAGGGTAAGTGCACCAGTGATTGACACTTTTACAGCAATGTCTGATGTTTTTAATGTTCTAGTCATCAGAAAATATTTTTAGAAATCTTAAGTTAGTACCTATGGTATGAAACACATTCAGAACCACATATATGTTAAAATATATACATTTGATAACAATCATTTTTTTTATAAATTTTTATTTGACACCCACTCAATGTTCCAGTAATTGGCTTTGCCAGTTTTTCCTTTTATTAGTAATTGGCACCCTATGTTCCAATGTTTGACACTGCTAGTGATTCATTTTACCAGTTATTGGCACCCTATGCTCCAGTGTTTGACATAAAATGTTGAAATTCTTATATGTAAAATATATGATTTTATTATTTTTTATTATTTATTAATTATTTCGGGATAGATGTCAATTACTGAAGCATGCCAATCACTAGAGCACCTACCCTATAAGTTTTTTCCTTTTTAAATAGAATTTTGCAGTTTTAATACAAAGCTTAAAATATACCCATAAAGTAGTCACTATTTTTTTTTTTTTAAATATATAAATTAAATTCTTAAAAAGAAGTCCCATATATAGGTAGTTCATTGTAAAAGTGAATGATCTCCTTGTAAATGTATTTTAAAATAACGAGTTTTTTGCAAATTCATATATAGGTGTGAAAAATCAAGATTTAGTAAGTGTTATCGATTTCTAGAGTTTAATAAAAATCAAAATTATAAGTAAAATAATTTGATGGAGCTTAGAAACTTCATTTTTATAATGAATATTTAGAAGTTTTAGTTTTCTGAAAAGAAAAAGTAATGGGATTTTAATACAATTATTAGAGTTTCTTAACTTATATAAAATAAAAAAATTGTCTAAAAGTGATAAAATTAAGCAAAAATATACATATTTAAAAAATATGGAGTTACATCACTTTTACAATGAACGGTCCATATATATGTAATTCTTTTTATAACTTCCCATAAAGAAAATCCTATTACTCAAAAGGGAATTTACAATTACGTTTTCTGAAATTTGATAACTTTAATTCTTCCATACTGTACGAGAGAAAAAAATCGTGAAATCTCGTTACGCTAAACGGTTTTGTTTAAAATTGCTATATACGATTCTCTTTTAAAGAAATGTGATATCATTACCCTTTTTTCCGTAAAATATCTTTTTTTTTTATTAACTACAATCCAATTTTATCTTCTGAGGGGACATATCTAAAAAACTTCTGTATGGTTTGAGAAAGAAAAAAGGTTTGGTTTCTCAAAGTTTTTATAATTCTGTTTTCTTTTCTTATTTTGATTAGTAATTAAGATCTTACTTTTGGCAACATCAACTCTCTTTCTTTTGTTATTCAGAGAAGATTGAGTTACTTTTTTGCAATTTAAAGTTTGAATAAGATTTATTTCGTATAACACTGGTTTCCAAAATTAAAGGTACCGCTTGCTTTTTCATTTTCTTCTTTTAAACAAATAAACATAGGATTTAGAGGACATATTCGTTATCTAAACATTAATCGAATTTTATAAAACTTTAACATAAGTAATCATCTTTACTTAATATAATATCAAATTTTCTCAAAAATAAGCTTTGGTATAAATGAAAAAAATTAAACAATTTTAAAAAGAAAAACTAATTGATATAATATCGATATAATATCAAATTTTCTCAAAAATAAGCTTTGGTATAAATGAAAAAAATTAAACAATTTTAAAAAGAAAAACTAATTGAGAAAATGTGTTAAGGATGTTTACAGATAAATCAAGCTACACATGCATTCATATGTTAGATTAAAACAGGATTTTTCTTCCTGTATTCACTTTTATTTTTCTTATGTGTGAATAACTTTTTACACATAACTTTTACATATTACTTTTTTTAAATTTGGTACAAGTATATAGGGGTTACAAGGAATTAAAACAAGGCTATGAATTACAACGATATATATATATACATAGATATAGTAATATAATATTATTAGTGCAAACATTTGTAATTTAAAGATGATTTAATTCCAGTATTCAAACAATTATACTGACCAAAAACGAAGACCACCAGATCAAGCCAAAAAAGAAATAAAGTAAAATCTAAATGAATTATAGCAAATTGGAATGAGAAAAAAGCAATATTTGCATTCTAACGTTATCAAAAGCCTGGTAGAATGCAAATATGCTAAAAAATGGATGTTTTTCTGTCGCAAAGAAAGCAAAAGCTACGAATTTCTTTGTTCTCAGGCCCGAAACACCTATTGCAAATAAAACCAGAAAAAACGAAGATCAAAATAAAACTCATCACTACAAATAATAGTCCAATAACCATTAAAAACGTAGATCAAAATAAACTCACCACTACAAATATTAATCCTAAAATTACATAAAAAATTATTATTGAAAAAGAGGCAACGCATAGTTTATGAAAAACGAGACACATGTGAAATTTAACAAGCAGATAATAGTTAAAAGTACAGTTAGTCAGCTCAAAGTTAGCAGTGAACATGGAGTAAAATTAGAGTAAACACAGGCCTAAACAGGTTGAATCCTTACGTAAATTAGGATTCATATTAATTATAGTAACAGGAATAGTGCTGCCATCTACAGTAATGTTATGAAAATAATGGAAAAAATTAAATAAAAATTAAACAAATAAAATAAAATAAAATGAATAAATAATAACAGAAAAAGAAAAAGAAAAAGAAAAGAAAAATAAAATACATATAATGTCTGTACATATATATATATATTATTCAGTTATTCAATATAGATATTTGAATAGTGCTGCCATCTACGATTGTAATTTGCCACCAAGATTGAAAGATAATGGGAATAAAAACTAACCATTTAATAATACCTAATTTAAAATCAAGTATCATAATCTCTACACATAAAATACAGTTTATTGGAATACAAATTTTTCTAAACCTAAATTTTAATTTAAATTGGAATAAAAATTGAGGGGAAAAAAATTAAAAAAAAAAAAAATTAATTAAGTGTTTGAAATATTCATTAATTAATGCTAAATTTTTAAAGAATCGAAATTGTACGCTTTGATGTTTAACAGACACTAAATATTTTATCCACAGATTAAAATTAAGAAGAATATTGACAAAAACAGTTTTATGTAAACATATTTTAAAATTAGTAAAAAAAATTACTTTAAAGGGGAAATCTTTCCGTTTATCATATAAGTCAAATTCCAATTGGCTATTACTATTAAGAATAATTTTTAAATCTAAGAAACTAATAACACTAGATTCCAAATCAGTACTACTAAGAGACAGATTTTCAGGATAATTAACAGGTAAGTCTAGATTAGATTAGTGTTATGTTTATAGAAATATAATATAATTATATCATCTATGTATCTTAGTAATTTAAAATTAGTACACTCAATGTCACGCTCATAATAATATAAGTATAGATCAGCTAGAAACATACCAGAAGCAACCCTTTAGTAATTTAAAATTAGTACACTCAATGTCACGCTCATAATAATATAAGTATAGATCAGCTAGAAACATACCAGAAGCAATGCCACCTTGTGGTAACCCTAAACGTTGTTTATATAAAGAATTATTGAATAAAATATAGTTATGGTATAGGATAAACCTAGTCAGAATTTTAAAGGCTGAAGGAGTTATGTTATTATTTAGATTTAGAAACTGCAGAAAACTTTTTTTTTCTACGAAAAAAAAAAATATGTATACGAATATGAAAATTAGATTAAATATTCTTCGCTTTAAAATCATTTATTAACATTTTTATTATTTTGGCTATGTTCAAGCTTTACAAATTAATCCAAAGTCCGTTATGGCAAAAAAAAAAAAAAAAAAAAAAAAAAAAGAGAGTCATGTTTTATATAGTTTAACTTTTGGAGGCAATCTTCACCTATCTATAATGCATCCTTACCACCATTTCTGATTCAATTTTCCTTTTTATAATTATTTAAATTTTTCATTCTTCTAAAAATAAAAAAATGAAGTAATATAAGTTTAAAATTTTTTATTTATGTTAAACTTATATAAAATTGAAATAATGATTTGATAACGAATATGCTAACTAAATTTTATGTTCATGCGTTTACTTGTTTAAAAATTATGCGCAAAAGAATAAAACTGAAAAGTAGAGTGTACCTTTAACTTTGCAGCCAGTATACGATTATTTGTCTTTATTATTAAAAAAGTGTAATTAATTTTGGGGAAGAACAACATATCTATAGTAATTTTTTATAGTCTTTCAACTTTAGGTTTAGTTGCTCAAAGTCATAACTTTTCCGTTTTTTTTTTTTTTTTTTTTTTTCTTATTCAAAGAAAATGGTGTTGTTTCAAGACGATTTTGTTACAGTTTGAATATAACTTATCACGAGTTCTGTTTATTTCTCTAAAAAAGTATATAGTATATATATTGAGGACATACCAGAAAAATTTATGTATTCTTTGATATGGAAATGTGCTTTCTCAAAGTGCTCATAACGCAATCGTTTTTTCATAATTGTTTGATTAGAATTTAATATCGTCTGTAATCTGTAGTTTAAATAAGATATATTACGAGTTTTCTTTTCTTTTTTTTTTTTTTTTTCTAGGGAACATATGTAGAAGATTTTTATTCTTTGTTACAAAAATTTTATTTCTCAAAGTCTTCGTAACTCATTCGTTTTGTCTTATGATTTAGATTAGTAATTAAGATCTTATTCTAGGTAACACCAATTCCCAGTTTAATATATATATATATATATATATATATATATACATATATATTTCTGAGGCACATATCTTAAATTTTCTGTATTCTTTGATATAGAAAATGGATTTCTCAAAGTCCTCATAAGTCATTCTTTTACTCATAATATATTGATTAGTGATTAAGATCTTGTTTTAGGCAACACACCGATTCTCTTTGTTTTCATATAGTTCGCAAAGCTTTCTAGAATAAGATTTATCACGCAATGTTAAAAGAAGTTGAAAACTAAACTCGACGGCAGCGTTTCCGGAGTGTAGCGGCTGCGGTACTTAACTAAAATTGTGAAAAACACGCCTACACCACTCAAAAATATTTTCATCCAAGTATTTTGGGGAGATTTTACATCACATCTTAATTGTAGTAACATTTTAGAAGTTAAATGACGGAAAATTAATATCATTCAAAATTGAGTAAATATGGGCTTACTTTTCCACATTATTAAAGAAGGTTATTAACTATATTTTGGGTTTTTTTTAAAAAGTGCTTATGATTTTGTTAATAGTTCAGTCAAGGATAACGAAAAAAAAAAAAAAAAAATAATAATAATAATAATAATAATAATAATAATAATAATAATAATAATAATTAGCAAAATTAACGAAAGGGTTTTTTTTTTTTTTTTTTTTTTTTTTTTTTATGAATATGATAGATGGATATGTATGCTATGGAAAACAGCAATTATAAACAGGAAAACTTAAATACATTTCAAAATTCATTTAATTTTCTAAAAACTGTTATAACCAGCCCCACTTTTCCCTACTAGTTATTATTAGGATTTTTTTTTCTTTATTTATTTTGTGTTTTTGCATTAATCAGTATAATAATCTATAAATAATAGAGTTTTTTCAGTAAAAAAAAAAAAAAAAAAAAAAAAAAAAAACATGCATTTAAGGGTTAAAAATCTATATCTTGTAGACCGTAATACATCCGAATTATTTCGTAAGTTTCGGAATACAACCCTATAATGCTACTTTCAATAGAAAAAAAAAAGTTATAATGGTCTTGATTAATATATACTTCTAATTTAAGAGATTTCAAAATCATTTTTGGATAAAAAAGCGCAGATTAGCAGACCGACTCATAAACGAACTGAATTCAAAAGAAAATTTTCAAAATGTTAATAAAAGTTCTTTTTTTTTTTTAACTTTTAAATAGAATTTTGTAGTTTTAATTCAAAACTTAAAATGTATTCATAAATTTGTCCTAATTTTCCCTTTTTTTAAACATATAAATTAAATTTATAAAAAGAAAAGAAAATTCCTAAAATTATATATATATATATATATATTTAATTCTTTTTTTAACTTCCCATAAAGATATTTTCCATATCCTATTACTGAAAATGAAATTTACAATTACGCTTTCTGAAATTTGATAACTTTCATCCTTCCATACTAGATAGAGAGAGAGGGAAAAAAAAAAATCGTAAAATCTCCTTACACTAAACGGTTTTGTTTAGAATTGCTATATACGATTCTTTTTTAAAGAAATGTGATATCATTACCATTTCTTCCGTAAAATATCTTTTTTTTTTTTTTTTCTACTAGAATCCAATTTTATCTTCTGAGGGGACATATCTAAAAAACTTCTGTATGGTTTGAGAAAAAAGGTTTGGTTTCTCAAAGTTTTTATAATTCTGTTTTTTTTTTTTTTTCTTATTTTCATTATTAATTAAGATTTTACTTTTGGCAACATCAACTCTTTTTCTTTTGTTATTCAGAGAGGATTGAGTTACTTGAAAAGAATTTTGTAATTTAAAGTTTGAATAAGATTTATTTCGAATAATACTGGTCTCCAAAATTAAAGGTAAAGCTTGCTTTTTCATTTCACTCTTTTAAACAAATAAACATACGATTTAGAGGACATATTCGTTAGCTAAACATTAATCGAATTTTACAAAACTTTAACATAAATAATCATCTTTAAAGAGATATAATTTCAATTTTTCTTAAAAGAAATGAAAGAATTATACAATTTTAAGAAGAAAAAACTAAGTGAGAAATAATGACAAGGGTGTTTACAGATAAGAGAAGATACACCTGCATTCAAATATTAGATCAAGACTGGATTTTACTTCCTGCAATCACTTTTCTTTTTCTTTTTTTTTTTTTTATCATGTGTGAATAACTTTTTAAAAAACATATATATACGAATATGAAAATTAGATGAAAAATCAATCTCTTAAAAATCATTTATTAACATTTTTTTATTATGGCTACAGTCAAGGTACTGAACAAATTAATAATTAATATATGTATATATTTCTAAAGTCTGTCATGGCAAAAAAAAAAAGGGGGGGGGGGTGGGGGGAATAAAAGTGAATACGTAAGAAAAATTGGATTTTAGTTTAAAATTTGGAGGTTTTAATCTAAAATTTGTGAAACATTTATTAGGTGTAAAAGAAAAATATTTACTTTTGTTTCTGGGGTACTTATTTTAAATTTTCTGTATTCTTTGATATAGAAAGGGGATTTTACAAAGCTTTCCTAAATTATTCTTTTACTCTTAATATATTGATTACTCATTAAGATATTGTTTTAGGCAACACCGATTCTCTTTGTTTTCTTATTTACAAAGCTTTCTAGAATAAGCTTCGTCATGCACCGTTAAAAGAGGTCGATAACTGAACTCGAAGGCAGCATTTCTGCAGTGTAGCGGCTGCGGTACTGAACTAAAATTGATGGAAACCAAGCCTACACCAAACAAAACAGTTTCACTGTTAAAAATTTCTGTTAATTTAATGTAAATATTTATCCAGAGTCTCTGTAATTTGACAGTAATTCTTAGTTAAATTGAATAATCGAGATTCTCAATCTTTATTCTGTATTTTTACGTAATTTTATTATTCAATTTTTTATTTAAAATTAAAAATGACTGTTTCTACTATAAAAAAAACATTCCAAGTCCGAAATATATTCTCAACAACAATTAGTTAAATGAATATTAGTTATTAAAATGAATGCATAAAATAAGTTTTTTAACCTATCCGTTTATTTTTCTCTGTCATTTTACGTAAGACTTAAGATAATAGATTACACAGAGTTTTCTGTTGAAATTTTTAACAGTGTTCACCCAAATATTTTGAGGGAATTTTATTCCGTAGCTTAATTACAGTAACTTTTTACAAGTTAAATCACAGCAATAAATCAATATCATCCAAAATTGAGTAAACGGAGCGGAAATAAACCTTATTCAGAATAAACGAATGCTAAAATCTCTATACTAATTTTCTTAAGGAAAAAAAAGAGAGTGAGATTTTTAGTAGAGTTAGTTTTTAACCACAGCTATTAGACGGCGTTCTCATTTAGAAAGGTCATATCCCTTTCCGACCTGAAACATTTTTACCTTAGAACATTACATTCTTCTGTTTTTGCAAACTGAAAGATAAATATGAACTATAACCGACATTTGTTGATTGAAAATTATACTTTATACTTTCCGCTAATTAGTTCGATCGTTCATTTCCTGATTTTAGTATGGGTAATTGGCGACGGTCTGGAACACACCCCTACGGATGATCCGAAGACTTACCATCACAATTTCGATCCTCCAAGGAGGGGATGGCTCCCCCACATCGGTGACCCCCCAGAAGTATAATTTGAATGGGAACATGTAGGACATTGCGGCCATGACGGATTTTATGTACACCAGCCACCATTAGTGTACACTACGGTCTTTGGCCAGATCGAGTATCGAACCCGCAGTCTTCAATCAAGCAAATTGAGAGGTCGCTTTGAATATAGCGCTATTTCCTCCGAATGCTCTTTATGCAAGTTTAACTCGGTTGTTAATTTCTTCCATCATGGGACTTATCCCAGATAAGTATAACTGCATACCATTTCTAACTCATCCATATCAACAGTGTTCTTCATTAGAGAAACAAAATTATTTACTTATTTTTTGTTTTACTGAGATTCATTTTCAATCCAACGAGATTGCTTTTTTTTTCTTTCTTTTTTGTTTGTTTAATTCTCGAAACATTTCTTTCAAATCCTCAAATGAGGAAGCAAGCAGTACAATGTCATCTGGCAAATCTCAAATGATTTATAAATTCTCCATCAATTTTTATGCCTTTCTCTTCCTAATTTAGTTTCTTAAATACTTCTTGAAGTACTGCATTCAACAGTTTAGGTGAAATTATGTCAAACTTTCTGACTTTGAATGCATTTCACTCATTTGTAGAATTTTAATTTGGCTGTTGCTTCTTTCTAAATGTTTCCAATGAGGTGAAAACATCCTGAATTAATATTAGTATTCCCTAATTCACCCCTAACTGCTGGTGATGATACAGAGTCAGAAGCGCTTAAAGAAGAACTACCACATATTACACATAGAATATTGTAGGACTCAGAGGAGTAAGAAGGAAAGATGAAGATTTTTACTTTCTCATACCCATAAGATCGAAAAAGTATTGTTTTAGGGTCAAATTTTTGAACTTGAGTTTTTGTTATTTTTACATGCTTTGAGGTGCCTTAATACGAAAATCATGTTTTTAGCGAATGGTCCGTGTGTCTGTCTGTCTGTGTGTGTGTCTGTTATCAGCATATGTCAAGAACAAATAGTAGCAGAAATTCCAAACTCGGTACTCTAAATGTGTATCATATAGGGATGCTACAGTAAGCTTTTCGTTGAGATGAAGTAAATGGTTCGTGTACAGGGACACTCAAAAGTATTCAAATACATTACGTCTATGGGCGAAATTGCAGGTAAGTAGAATTTAACGTCTATAGACTGCACTAAACCAAATGAAACGAATATATATTTTTTGTAATAGAGATAGTCAACTGGGAAAACAATTTTGTGTATGTAGGAGCCTCGCCTTCCCCCTGGGGGGGATGTCCACTGTGATGTAGAAATCACATATATTTTAAAAATTCTCTATTTAATTTTAATTCAAATGTATTTTATCGCTTTATATAATAATTCACTCATGTATTCAATATTAATCTTTAGTAACTGCCGAATTCTTCCTCTATCAGTAAAATAAAAAAAAATAAAAAATGTAAAAGATAATCAATCTCCTAGCATATTCTCTTAATGATTTCCTATCATAAAGAATAACACATGGCCCATTTTATTTACGTTCCTCCTAAATCACAGTAGCCTTATTCCTAACGTAATTTATTCAGTTAGACAAAATATCCTTGAACACAATTAAATTAAAGCTATATTGCGGTTTACTTTTCTCAGGATGAATCTCTGGCGAAATTTGTGATTTTTGATAGGGTTATCATATTATGGCAATCCTACTCTGTATTCAAATTGTTAGCTTAATTTCAGTGTAACGTATCTTTAAAAAACCAATTTTTATGTGTTCTTGCTGGCGATGAAATTAAATGCCAATATGTAACAATAATTTGAATTTGGCTGAAACTTCATCATTCTTCTCTGATCATTCATGCTTACAACATACGAATGTAGTTCCTAAAATATTTATACGTTAGGGGCACCTTCCCTCCTTATTTTATGCAGCAAGTCAATAAAAAAAACTGTGCACAATTTTTTGTCAAATTTTTATTGATTTCTGAATTTATTATTTTAAACACCTCTGATGGTTAGAATCTTGGTTATTTTAACGGAAGAATTGCAAACTGTTGCTAGCGGCAATCAACGCAAGTAGAAGAAGTCTTTTCCATTTATACGAATATATGGCCTAGTGAAGACCATCGAATTGGGAACTTCTATTTACATTTTATCTACCTGCTACTAACTGCAAAAATCTTCTCTACATACCTGTAATTATCCTACGGAAAATTATCTACCTGCCACTAACTAAAAAAAACTTCGCTACATATCTGTACAAGAAAATCATTGTGACATACCTGAATTAAAATTAAATAGAGAATTTTTAAAATATATGTGATTTCTACATCACATCCACCCCTCGAGTTGAGTAAAGTTTCATGATGGGTATCTTTCAAAAGAGCTCGCCAATACCTTCAAAACGAATGGTTGAACCATCGATCTGTGATAATTTAAAATAAAGTTATCGGTTTTTGTTAATGTAATATTGAGAATAAATTTAACTTTTTTTTATATATATATTTAATGTTATACTACTTCTCTAATATGGAAATCGTCTGCATTACCATAAAAGATAATTTTTTGAATAATAATTTTAATAAATTATTTTGTAAAAACAGAATTATTTTTTAACAACCGAATTAAATTCTATATAAATGTAGATGCATTAATGAAACGGGGGATTTTGTGAAGTCACTCAGCAAAAAACAAAAGGCACAGTCTTAGAATCATTATGGTTGATTTCAATGCACGGACAATCAACCAAACATTCAAATGAACGTGTAGTTAGTGCATTTGAAAAGGAAACTAGTGATGAAAGAGGACACAGAATGATTGAATTTACAGAATGTGAGAAATTTTATGTCATGAATTCAATTTTCAAAAAGAACCCAAAGAAAATATGGACACGGAGAAGTCCCAATAGAGGAACAAGTGAAACTGGCTACATTCTTGCTGACAAGAGATGCACTTTTATTTATTGTGCCGTGATAAATACATTTAACTGTTGTAATGAGCACAAGCTGGTACGTTGCAAGGTAAAGTTGTGAGGTCGAGACTATAGAACGTCACCACAGTTGGTTTGAAATTAAGCTGGTTCCAGCAAAGTATAAAGTTGGGAGGTTAAATCGCTTCGACGCCAGTGACTCGGCGAAAGTTTTGGTCGAATTAGTTTTGTGTAGACATGGTGCTGCAACGAACGCATTAAGTTGTGAGAGGTAGCTAAATTGCAAGTGATTTTGAAAGCTTGATTGAAATGAAGAGAAAGGAAGTTTGTAGAAAGTAGTATAAGATGGAGATTGTTTTCGAAAAAGGTGTGTATGAAGAGGAGTGTAGGAGAGTAATGTTGATAATGATAATTCTTATGCGAGAGTTAAGTGATGGTAGAGATTGGTAGTGCTGTAGAATAGAGTAAGCTTTTGAGAGAAGAATCTGTCGCGCCAAGGGAATCCTGCCGACAGTTCTTGTGTGAGAATAGTTCAGTGGTCGACAGAGAGCAGTCGTCGACAATATTGGTATTGGTGAGCTAAAATTACTTTTATTTTATGCTTTGTTGAAATTACCCTCTGAAGTTAAGTTAGCCCAACACCCGCCTTGAAATTGATCAGTAATAAACTTTGTTATTTTGTATTTAACTTTGTCTCGAGCTCTTCCTATTTATAACTATTTAAGTAATTAAGTTAAGCTTTAAGATTGAGGAATGAAGATTATGGCTGACACCTATTCCTCACAAAGTTTCAAGTTGCATTGGAAAGGTATAGAAACTGGTGCAAATTCGAAACAAGAAAATTCAACCACAGCTTCTAAATGATAAAAACAACAGTTCCAGTTTGAACTAAAAAACGTATTTCAGCCACTTAAGGATACTCAATGCGTCAGTGAGTTCACGATAAATTTTGTCAATGTTGTTCTAGAATCAGCAAAAATTGTTGCTGGTTTGGAAGAAGATAAACCTATTAATAAAATCTCGGAAGAGACAGAACAACTTTTAGAAACGAGAAGAAAAGTGAAATGCAACAAAGGAAAATACTACTGCAAAAATTGAATTTTCAGAACTATGTAAAAATCTGAGGAAAAAGATTGTAGAAGACACCAGGAAATTTAATTGTAATATGATCCAGCAAGCCGCTGAAGAAAATAAATGTTTGAAGACTGCAAAAAGAAATTTGATGCTTGGTAGGAAAAGAATTCTAGCTTTGAAGACAAAAAATTGAAATATCACTCGGAATCAAGCAAATTCTGAAGAAGGGAGTTTTTATTCAGAAAAATATTTCTTATTCTTCTATTTCTGTATTTCTATCATTCAAAAGAAAAAAAAATATTCAGCAAATTTTTATTTAGAATTGTACAGCTCACCAGAACATCTCAGTGGTTCACCTAGCCCATCAAACACAAACGATTTTAACCATTAAAAGAAGAAATAGCTATGGCAAACACTCATGAAAAAAACTAATATATATATATATATAATAAACGTATATAAATGTAATAATACATATTATTATTATTATTATTACGAATTTTTCTTTCTTTGTTTTCCTTTTCTTTTTCTTTCTCTTTTTTTCTTCCTTTGTTCATCCTTTCTTTTTTATGTAGAATTTTAATCTTATTGTAATTTATTTTAAGAGTGAAAATCAAAAACATTATTCTTTTTATAACTTAAACTTTTTCGTGGAGAAAATTCTATTACTGTAAACGAAATTTACAATTACGCTTTTTGAAGTTTGGTAACTTTAATTCTTTCACTAAAGATAGAAATTACAATTTCATTACACTAAATGATTTTGTTTGAGACTGCCATCTACAGTTCCCCTTTCAAAGAAATATATATATTTGTGGAATAATGTTTTTTATTAAACCATAATCCAATTTTCTTTTTAGCGGATTGGGGCATATCTAACAATTTTCTGTTTACTTTGAAATACAGATTTGATTTCTCAAAGTCCTTGCAATTTTTACGTTTTCTTTTCATATTTTGATGAGTAATTAAGATTTTATTTTTAGCAACACTGATTCTTTTTGTTTTGATTATTGAGAAAGACTTCAGACGATAATATAATTTAAAATGTGGATATACTTTATTACCGGCTATGCCAAGTAAATTTTATAATTATATTACGTAATTTACTCTAAATTTTTTTTTCAAATATCTAAAACACTTTTTTTTAAAGGATATTTTAAGAAAACCGACTTAATGGCAATATATGTATCATGCTCTAGCGTCAAGCCAATGAAATATTTGTAATTTGTTGGACCACAACAAACTATTTCATTGTTTCCATACCATTTGCAACATATTAATTGGCTGAAAACTACCTAAATTCTGAAAAGGACTGCAAAACAATGCCACTCATTGATCGGTATGCACCCAATTCGAGTTTGTGCAGTATTTTTTACTCTCATTACCCGACTACCGTAAGCAATGGAAGTATTGTATTCGGCCCAAAAATTCGATGTCGAGTTTTCACCTGATTTACACGTTTTAAAGTCTCCTGGGTAAAAAAAAGAAAAAAAAAGTGGTTTTTGGCAATTAGTCAGTGTGTGTGTGTGTGTATGTACATCGGAAACCGGAAGTGAGACCGTAAGTCTGTATCTCAAAAACGGCTCAAACGATTTTCTTCAAATTTGCTATATAAACACTCTATTAGATGTCCTTTCGAATGATATAGTTGGTTAGTCAAGAAAAATTGATAAACATACTGTATAAATAGCTGAATTTCAGGTCTCGCAAGTGCGTTCCCTTAAAAACGGCTGTACAGATTTTTTTCAAGCTCGACATATTACTAACTTCTAAATATCTTTTCGTGTGTAAATATTGTTTCTGGTCAATAATTGCGTATACTAAGTTTTGGTGAAATTTGGTACAGTCGGTAACAAAGGTGTCCAAACACTAGCAAAAATTCCTATGTAAACAAAGTACACTTCATATGGTTTTGTTAAATGAATCCTTATCGAATCCTCTTCTTAGTCAGTCTAAGAACATGATTCGATAAGGATTTATGTAACAGAACCGCATGAAGTGTACTTTTTTTACATAGGAATTTTTGCTAGTGTTCGGACACTTTTGTTACCGACTGTATCTCAAAAACAGCTCTAACGATTTTCTTGAAAATTGTTTCATAAATCCATTTTAGATATCCTTTTTTATGTATTACGTTGTTATTACAGGGAAATTAACAGTGATCCGCTCAGGTAGGTAAGTTTTAGATCTCGGAAATTGGTGTTTCAAAAAAAATAACTATCATTTTTCCCCCTTATTTTTTAACTCAGCAATCTCTGTTTTACTTGTAATAAAAACCCTGTAAATTTAACTATGTAAACTCTGTTTTACATGTCTTTATATCAGTTTTCTCTCATATAAAATTTATTAGGTGTCTACTTCGTTAGGCCAATTTTATATCGGGTAATGGAAGGCGTGTGGTTGTTTCCCACCAGATTTTTTTTTTTAATATAGTCCTCTTACATTGGTGTATTTATGTGTTATAGAAGCGGAGATATAGCCTTCCTGTAATGTGAAAATTGAAAAGAATACAGCACAGCAGCGCCACTTATCGGTCGGTATACACCCAAGTTGAATCATCATATTTTTTCTAAACAGTCATCTTAGTCTTCAAGTATCAAGTTTGGTGCACATAGAAGTTGAAAGAAGCCTTTCTGTAAAGGGAAAAAATTGTAGCATCGCAGCGCCACATACCGGACGATATATGCATAGTTGCCAACTTTAGCGCTTTTGGGATACCTGAGAATTTAAACAGAAGTTTTTATATATTTTTATAAAAATTATCACGGATTCAATAAAATAAAAATTTCTATTAAAATTTTTCAGTAGCCAAAAAGTGCTAAAGTTAAAAACTATGGTCATATATTTAAATATAATCTGCACCTTTTTATTTCGTTGTCTAGCCAAATATAACGTATCATGGATTCTGACCAATTTTTCCTTTGATGTATAACGCCCTAAAATACACATTATAGAGAAACAGACATTCTCTAAAAAATGTAAAATAGTGTTCAGACATGTTACACCGTGTGAGCGAAACGTGCAATAGTTCAGGCTTTATCCTTACATGTTAGATCTAAACATATACATACTATATCTATAAACATTCAGTTCTCACAATTAGGATTACATTGACAAAATTTTTAAATTTTTGAATGTAAACAGCTGTTTTATTTTTATCACAACATAATTTTGAGAGTTAAAAGCAATAACTAATGTTGTCTTGGTGACTATAACTGGTAATCATTGTTAGTAGGGAGGACTATTAGTCACAATCTATGGATAATACGTTGTCGCCAGTTTTACGATGGTTGAACATTTATCGAAATCTAAAATTTATCGAAAATATAATTGAATAATTTGAAAGCGATGTTATAATTAAAAAAAAAGAAAACGAAAAAGAACTAATAGTCTTCGTACTAGACTAAATTCTGCTTGTACCAGAATTTCATCAAAATCGGCTTTTTTTTTTTTTTTTTTTGAGAAAAAAAAAAAAAAGAAGTGAAAATTAATAATAATCAATATCGAAACGGACAGTATCGAAAAAGTTGAAGAAGCCCTTTTTTAGACACTTTTTTAGAAGCCCTTTTTTATACATAATTTGTTTTAATTTTTAATTGATGCCAAAAAAGTTTACAAGTTGATTTAAAAATTTTTTTTTAATGAAAAGAAATTTACGCCTAAATATTAAAATTGATATAAAACTTTGTGAAAAAGTAAAATTGCAGGGTAAAATTGACGTCATTGTAGCTCTAAAGGTATTTATTTTATTTTATTTATTTATTTATTTAAATCACAGAGGAGAAAGTAGGCGAATGTGCAGACCAATGTTTATTTATTTATGTATTTATTTATTTTTATAATCTATGATGTTTGTTTTCAAATTTCTTATTCATCGATGTTCAACTGTTTTCTTCTCTTTCTTCCTTTTTTTTTTTTTCCGATTTATTTTACTTAAGTTTATTTTATTCCCCCCCCCCCTCCCCTAATCGGGCAACAATGGATCAATCGCTGCTGCTTTTGCGTACCTTCTTTTCTGCTGTTGAAAAATCGTATTCAGTTATTTAGACCCGAAGTAATTATTGCATGTTTTTTATAGTTTATAAGGTTTGATTACACGGCTTTTTTTTTTTTTTTTTTTTTTTTTTTTTAACACAATTTACATTAAAATCCAAATAAGGGTCCTCCGTGACCGAGTGGTTATGCCACCACACTGCTAATCGCCTTCTAGCATAGGAGTGTGGATTCGATTTTTGCAATGGCCCTGGATGTTTTTCCAATTCTTCGTATTATAATTCTGTTGTGTACTATCTGTCCTCATTACGATGAAGATTTACAAGCGGACTACTTGCCATGCATATCAATCTCATGTACAGGGTAGTTATAATTAAACTTATTTATAAACAGCATCATACAGTTCAAACGGGTGAACTAAATGCAACGAAATTTGGTATATAGACTATACACGAGATGCGCTCATGGAATTTCGAAAAAAAAAAAAAAAAAAAAATTATACAGACACGACATTATTTCATTTTTTAAAACAGGAAAATCTGACATTGACAGATTTTAATTTAGTGCCAGAGGCCTACTGCTAAACTTGTTAATATCGACAAATTCTTCTTCGGTTAATTCGTGACGATCTAAATTCCATGATAAAGTTTTCATTAAATCAAACCAATGTGTTTCAGCTGCAGATATTGTAACAAATAACGTTGGACGTCCAAACTGTCTTATAGCCGCAAAACAACGTTTTTTCTCTTTTTCCCAATGAGGGAGAGGTGTGCCTTGGGGTGGGACTCATGTCAAAGGTGTGCCTTGGGGGGGGACTCATGTCAAAGTTGTACCTTGGGGGGGACTCATGTGAAAGTTGGGCCTTGGGGGGACTCATGTCAAAGTTGGGCCTGGGGGGGGACTCATGTTAAAGTTGGGCCTTTGGGGGACTCATGTCAAAGTTGTACCTTGGGGGGGTTACTCATGTCAAAGTTGGGCCTGGGGGGGACTCATGTCAAAGTTGTGCCTTGGGGGGACTTCATTCAATAAATCCCCATTCAATAAACCGACTGAAATAGGGGTACCTTCGGGGGGACTCATGTCAAAGTTGGGCCTGGTGGGGACTTCATTCAAATCATCTCCCCATTCAATAAACCGACTGAAATAGGCCCTTAGCACTATTAAGAGTGTATTATAAAAATTCGACAACGCTGTACCGACTGAAATAGGGGTACCTTGGGGGGGACTCATGTCAAAGTTGGGCCTGGGGGGGGGACTCATGTCAAAGTTGGCCTTTGGGGGACTCATGTCGAAGTTGTACCTTGGGGGGGGGACTCATGTCAAAGTTGGGCCTGGGGGGGACTCATGTCAAAGTTGTGCCTTGGGGGGACTTCATTCAATAAATCCCCATTCAATAAACCGACTGAAATAGGCCTTTAGCACTATTAAGAGTGTATTATAAAAATTTGACAACGCTGTACCGACTGAAATAGGGATAGCTTGGGGGGGCCTCATGTCAAAGTTGGGCCTGGGGGGGGGACTTTATTCAATAAATCTCCATTCAATAAACCGACTGAAATAGGCCCTAAGCACTATTAAGAGTGTATTATAAAAATTCGACAACGCTGTACCGACTGAAATAGGGTTGCCTTGGGGGGGACTCATGTCAAAGTTGGACCTGGGGGGGACTCATGTCAAAGTTGTGCCTTGGGGGGACCTCATTCAATAAATCCCCATTTAATAAACCGACTGAAATAGGCCCTTAGCACTATTAAGAGTGTATTATAAAAATTCGACAACGTTGTACCGACAGAAATAGGGGTACCTTCGGGGGGGACTCAACTCAAAGTTGGGCCTGGGGGGAGGGGCTCATGTCAAAGTTGGGCCTTGGGGGGACTTCTTTCAATAAATCCCCATTCAATAAACCGACTGAAATAGGCCCTTAGCACTATTAAGAGTGTATTATAAATATTCGACAACTGTACCAACTGAAATAGGCCTCTAGCACTAAAAAAAAAAGAAAAAGAAAAATGTAGTTCAAAATGTTTGCCAGAGCGCGGGTTCCTGTTTCTGATCACCTTGTCATCGACCCACATTAAGTTAAGGTAGGGAAAAAGTAACAGTACACTGCTTGAGAAAAACAAAATAGTTCAGTTTGCAGAAACAAAAACAGATTAGGACGGTTTTTCCGGTTTTTCTGGTTAGGATATCCGGTTTTACATTTTATTACTCATAATTTTAGTTCTGGATTGTTAATATTGTTTCTGTATTCCGTTTTGGTCGTTTATTGTGTTAAATTTAATGTTTTTCCGAAAAAGGCGCTCTCTGGTGGACATTTTGGAACTACAATTATTTTTTTCTTTTTTCAAAATTCCGTGAGCGCATCTCGTGTATAGTCTCTATACCAAATTTCGTTGCATTCCGTTAACCCGTTTGCGCTGTAGGGTGCTGTTTATAGGGGAAGTTTATTTATATCCACCCTGTATATGTTATTAATAAAAGAAAACACCTTTCTCTCTCTTCGAATTTTATTATAAACAGAAATGTACAACAAAAACGTTTTT
This sequence comes from Salticus scenicus, assembly GCA_963930645.1. Classification (NCBI taxonomy): domain Eukaryota; kingdom Metazoa; phylum Arthropoda; class Arachnida; order Araneae; family Salticidae; genus Salticus; species Salticus scenicus. Next base: position 30,377,995 of record OZ005658.1, on the reverse strand, counting down.
GAAAAAAAAAAAATAAATAAATAAATAAAAAATATTCAAATTTGAAATTCAAAAAATTTCGATTAGATGCACTCTTTGAGGGTCCCAGGTAACGATCTATCAAGTTTTGTAGCTCTGAGATTAGTAACGTGAGCACCAGAGCACAGAAGCATACACAGCACTTCTCTTGATTTATAAATAAAAAAAATAATAATAATAATAAAAAATATATATACAGACACGACATTATTTCATTATTTAAAACATGAAAATCTGACATTGACAGATTTTAATTTAGTGCCAGAGGCCTACTGCTAAACTTGTTAATATCGACAAATTCTTCTTTAGTTAATTCGTGACGATCTAAATTTCATGATAAAGTTTTCATTAAATCAAACCAATGTGTTTCAGCTGCAGATATTGTAACAAATAACGTTGGACGTCCAAACTGTCTTATAGCCGCAAAACAACGTTTTTTCTCTTTTTCCCAATGAGGGGGAGGTGTGCCTTGGGGTGGGACTCATGTCAAAGGTGTGCCTTGGGGGGGGACTCGTGTCAAAGTTGTACCTTGGGGGGGACTGATGTCAAAATTGGGCCTTGGGGGGACTCATGTGAAAGTTGGGCCTGGGGGGAGGGGACTCATGTCAAAGTTGGGCCTTTGGGGGACTCATGTCAAAGTTGTACCTTGGGGGGGGACTCATGTCAAAGTTGGGCCTGGGGGGGACTCATGTCAAAGTTGGGCCTGGGGGGGACTCATGTCAATGTTGTGCCTTGGGGGGACTTCATTCAATAAATCCCCATTCAATAAACCGACTGAAATAGGCCCTTAGCACTATTAAGAGTGTATTATAAAAATTCGACAGCTGTACCAACTGAAATAGGCCTCTAGCACTAAAAAAAAAAAAAAAAAAAAAAAAAAAAAAATGTAGTTCAAAATGTTTACCAGAGCGCGCCTTCTAGTTTCTGATCACCTTGTCATCGAACCACATTAAGTTAAGGTAGGGAAAAAATAACAGTACACTGCTTGAGAAAAACAAAATAGTTCAGTTTGCAGAAACAAAAACAGATTAGGACGGTTTTTCCGGTTTTTCTGGTTAGGATATCCGGTTTTACATTTTATTACTCATAATTCTAGTTCTGGATTGTTAATATTGTTTCTGTATTCCGTTTTGGTCGTTTATTGTGTTAAATTTAATGTTTTTCCGAAAAAGGCGCTCTCTGGTGGACATTTTGGAACTACAATTAATTTTTTTCTTTTTTCAAAATTCCGTGAGCGCATCTCGTGTATAGCCTATATACCAAATTTCGTTGCATTCCGTTCACCCGTTTGCGCTGTAGGGTGCTGTTTATAGGGGAAGTTTATTTATATCCACCCTGTATATGTTATTAATAAAAGAAAACACCTTTCTCTCTCTTCGAATTTTATTATAAACAGAAATGTACAACAAAAACGTTTTTGAAAAAAAAAAATAAATAAATAAATAAATAAAAAATATTCAAATTTGAAATTCAAAAAATTTCGATTAGATGCACTCTTTGAGGGTCCCAGGTAACGATCTATCAAGTTTTGTAGCTCTGAGATTAGTAACGTGAGCACCAGAGCACAGAAGCATACACAGCACTCCTCTTGATTTATAAATAAAAATAATAATAATAATAATAAAAAATATATATACAGACACGACATTATTTCATTATTTAAAACATGAAAATCTGACATTGACAGATTTTAATTTAGTGCCAGAGGCCTACTGCTAAACTTGTTAATATCGACAAATTCTTCTTTAGTTAATTCGTGACGATCTAAATTTCATGATAAAGTTTTCATTAAATCAAACCAATGTGTTTCAGCTGCAGATATTGTAACAAATAACGTTGGACGTCCAAACTGTCTTATAGCCGCAAAACAACGTTTTTTCTCTTTTTCCCAATGATGGGGAGGCGTGCCTTGGGGTGGGACTCATGTCAAAGGTGTGCCTTGGGGGGGGACTCATGTCAAAGTTGTACCTTAGGGGGGACTCATGTCAAAGTTGGGCTTTGGGGGGACTCATGTCAAAGTTGGGCCTGGGGGGGGGACTCATGTCAAAGTTGGGCCTTTGGGGGACTCATGTCAAAGTTGTACCTTGGGGGGGGACTCATGTCAAAGTTGGGCCTGGGGGGGACTCATGTCAAAGTTGGGCCTGGGGGGGACTCATGTCAATGTTGTGCCTTGGGGGGACTTCATTCAATAAATCCCCATTCAATAAACCGACTGAAATAGGCCCTTAGCACTATTAAGAGTGTATTATAAAAATTCGACAACGCTGTACCGACTGAAATAGGGGTACCTTGGGGGGTCTCATGTCAAAGTTGGGCCTGGGGGGGACTTCATTCAATAAATCCCCATTCAATAAACCAACTGAAATAGGCCCTTAGCACTATTAAGAGTGTATTATAAAAATTCGACAACGCTGTACCGACGAAAATAGGGGTACCTTGGGGGGTCTCATGTCAAAGTTGGGCCTGGGGGGGGACTCATGTCAAAGTTGGGCCTTGGGGGACCTCATTAAATAAATCCCCATTCAATAAATCGACTGAAATTGGCCTTTAGCACTATTAAGTGTGTATTATAAAAATTTGACAACGCTGTACCGACTGAAATAGGGGTAGCTTGGGGGAGACTCATGTCAAAGTTGGGCCTGGGGGGGGACTTCATTCAATAAATCCCCATTCAATAAACCGACTGAAATAGGCCCTTAGCACTATTAAGAGTGTATTATAAAAATTCGACAGTTGTACCAACTAAAATAGGCCTCTAGCACTAAAAAAAAAAAAAAAAAAAAAAAAATGTAGTTCAAAATGTTTACCAGAGCGCGCCTTCTAGTTTCTGATCACCTTGTCATCGAACCACATTAAGTTAAGGTAGGGAAAAAGTAACAGTACACTGCTTGAGAAAAACAAAATAGTTCAGTTTGCAGAAACAAAAACAGATTAGGACGGTTTTTCCGGTTTTTCTGGTTAGGATATCCGGTTTTACATTTTATTACTCATAATTCTAGTTCTGGATTGTTAATATTGTTTCTGTATTCCGTTTTGGTCGTTTATTGTGTTAAATTTAATGTTTTTCCGAAAAAGGCGCTCTCTGGTGGACATTTTGGAACTACAATTAATTTTTTTCTTTTTTCAAAATTCCGTGAGCGCATCTCGTGTATAGCCTATATACCAAATTTCGTTGCATTCCGTTCACCCGTTTGCGCTGTAGGGTGCTGTTTATAGGGGAAGTTTATTTATATCCACCCTGCATATGTTATTAATAAAAGAAAACACCTTTCTCTCTCTTCGAATTTTATTATAAACAGAAATGTACAACAAAAACGTTTTTGAAAAAAAAAAAAAATAAAATAAATAAATAAAAAATATTCAAATTTGAAATTCAAAAAATTTCGATTAGATGCACTCTTTGAGGGTCCCAGGTAACGATCTATCAAGTTTTGTAGCTCTGAGATTAGTAACGTGAGCACCAGAGCACAGAAGCATACACAGCACTCCTCTTGATTTATAAATAAAAATAATAATAATAATAATAAAAAATATATATACAGACACGACATTATTTCATTATTTAAAACATGAAAATCTGACATTGACAGATTTTAATTTAGTGCCAGAGGCCTACTGCTAAACTTGTTAATATCGACAAATTCTTCTTTAGTTAATTCGTGACGATCTAAATTTCATGATAAAGTTTTCATTAAATCAAACCAATGTGTTTCAGCTGCAGATATTGTAACAAATAACGTTGGACGTCCAAACTGTCTTATAGCCGCAAAACAACGTTTTTTCTCTTTTTCCCAATGATGGGGAGGCATGCCTTGGGGTGGGACTCATGTCAAAGGTGTGCCTTGGGGGGGGACTCATGTCAAAGTTGTACCTTAGGGGGGACTCATGTCAAAGTTGGGCTTTGGGGGGACTCATGTCAAAGTTGGGCCTGGGGGGGGGACTCATGTCAAAGTTGGGCCTTTGGGGGACTCATGTCAAAGTTGTACCTTGGGAGGGGGCTCATGTCAAAGTTGGGCCTGGGGGGGACTCATGTCAAAGTTGGGCCTGGGGGGGACTCATGTCAATGTTGTGCCTTGGGGGGACTTCATTCAATAAATCCCCATTCAATAAACCGACTGAAATAGGCCCTTAGCACTATTAAGAGTGTATTATAAAAATTCGACAACGCTGTACCGACTGAAATAGGGGTACCTTGGGGGGTCTCATGTCAAAGTTGGGCCTGGGGGGGACTTCACTCAATAAATCCCCATTCAATAAACCGACTGAAATATGCCCTTAGCACTATTAAGAGTGTATTATAAAAATTCGACAACGCTGTACCGACGAAAATAGGGGTACCTTGGGGGGTCTCATGTCAAAGTTGGGCCTGGGGGGGGGACTCATGTCAAAGTTGGGCCTTGGGGGACCTCATTAAATAAATCCCCATTCAATAAACCGACTGAAATTGGCCCTTAGCACTATTAAGTGTGTATTATAAAAATTTGACAACGCTGTACCGACTGAAATAGGGGTAGCTTGGGGGGGACTCATGTCAAAGTTGGGCCTGGGGGGGGACTTCATTCAATAAATCCCCATTCAATAAACCGACTGAAATAGGCCCTTAGCACTATTAAGAGTGTATTATAAAAGTTCGACAGTTGTACCAACTGAAATAGGCCTCTAGCACTAAAAAAAAAAAAAAAAAAAAAAATGTAGTTCAAAATGTTTACCAGAGTGCGCCTTCTAGTTTCTGATCACCTTGTCATCGAACCACATTAAGTTAAGGTAGGGAAAAAATAACAGTACACTGCTTGAGAAAAACAAAATAGTTCAGTTTGCAGAAACAAAAACAGATTAGGACGGTTTTTCTGGTTTTTCTGGTTAGGATATCCGGTTTTACATTTTATTACTCATAATTCTAGTTCTGGATTGTTAATATTGTTTCTGTATTCCGTTTTGGTCGTTTATTGTGTTAAATTTAATGTTTTTCCGAAAAAGGCGCTCTCTGGTGGACATTTTGGAACTACAATTATTTTTTTTCTTTTTTCAAAATTCCGTGAGCGCATCTCGTGTATAGCCTATATACCAAATTTCGTTGCATTCCGTTCACCCGTTTGCGCTGTAGGGTGCTGTTTATAGGGGAAGTTTATTTATATCCACCCTGTATATGTTATTAATAAATGGCAAATATATGGTTATAACCACGACATTATCCTACTTTTAATTATTCATGATTTAGTGCATTTTTTTTTTTTTTTTTTTTTTTTTTACCCTTGTTTACAAATTGGAATCACGGTTCATGTGACAGAAAAATAAACGTTCGGTTACATTCCAGCTTGTACTTTCAACAAACATAAATTGCGATTCCTTTTAATTCAATTTAGACGCTTCCGTATAAAACAACATTTATTATTCACAATCTGGCTCACGAAATATGTGAATTTCAACAGAAAATAAATGAATTTGATTTCAAGTTGAATTTAAACCCTTTTACAGAGAGAGTATTTCCGAAATATATGTTTTCTTTACCGGACTTAGTCCACTAAACATCTGATGCGGTGGCCAAATCCTTAATTTGTTCTAATGAACTCTCCAGTTAACAGCAGGCGACAGCAGAAGAAGATTGGGCGGCTGACTCCACCTTATCTACTTATTAGGAATGACCAAGAGGAAAAGGAGGAATTGCAAACTAGATAGGTCGCCATTTTGTTTCCAAGTGATAAATCAATTTCTTGAAAAACATATTCTTAGTTTTCTAATGCACATTAAAAAATTCCCACCCTGATTTTTTTTTAGTACGGAGATCTGTTAGTCTCAGTCTACCGATAAAATGTTGTCTGCAGTTTTACGATAGTTGGACATTTATCAAAATCGAAAATAAAATTGAATAATTTGAAAGCAATGTTATAATAATAATAATAATAAAACTTTTTTTTTTTTTGGAAGAAAAATAAAAGAAATGAAAATTAATAATAATCGGTATCGAAACGGACAGTATCGAAATAATTGAAGAAGCTCTTTTTTAGACAAATATACATAATTAATTTTAATTTTTAATTGTTGCCAAAAAAGTTTATGAGTTGGTTTTAATTTTTTTTTTTTTTTTTTTTTTTTTTTTTTTTTTTTTATGAAAAGAAATTGACACGTAAATATTAAAATTTATATAAAACTTTGTGAAAAATTAAACTTGCAGGGTAAAATTGACGTCATTATAGCTCTGAAGGTTTTTAATTTATTTATTTATTTATATTTATCTCAACCATTTAAAACCGAGTCTTTATATTACTTAATATCTGCAAATACCTTCCTTCTCAAATCAATTTAATTTTTCTTTCTTCATTTTCGTCTTCTTCTTCTTCTTTGTTTTGTGTGTGTGTGTGTGTCAGATAAAGTTTTTTACTAAAAATAAAATTAAAGTTTACTTTAAGTTAACTGTAGCAAATTTAGGCTAGTTTTTATAAATTTTTAAAATTACTTTGAGTTTCTGCTCCTTCCATCTAGATGGTATCTCTCGGTGATTGGCCGATCAACTTCAATTATTCAGTAATTAACGTATCTTACCAGCGCCCTTTGTCGCGGGGGAGTTTTCTTCCAGCCTTTCTATATACCTTTCAATTATACCTATGCCGCCCTTTGTCGTGAGGGTGCTACCACCGACGCGACGGCTAATCCTTATAACTAAATGTTTTTGTAATAAACTCTTGTCGTTAGGATTATTCAAGATGTCTTAACGGTACTCGTGACAGGCAAAAATTTCAGTACTTATTAAAAAAACATACCTCTACAGCTACAGAGTTAATTTTAACAGATTCATCAGTCCTTTAATTGAAGCAAATATCTTGATTTCATAAAGACAAATATAAAATATGCATTGAAAATCTTTTATTCAGAGGTAGACTTTTACAGTATTTCACAAAACGTTTTTCTCGACTGCTGGAAGGAAAAACAATCTGGCGTGTCACTCACACGACTTTCTCTTACCCTGAAATTTAATACTATAAATACAGGTTGGAGATTAAGAGGTAAGATAACGAGGACTGAAATGTAAACCTATGTTAAACAATTCATATTAGGCTTCGGGAGAGTTTTATATGATAATTAGTTCTGTGTGAGGGGGGCTACTGCCCCCCTCAACCCCCCCATTTCATTAATGCACCTACATTTATATAGAATTTAATTCGGTTATTAAAAAATAATTTATTAAAATTATTATTTAAAAAAAATATCTTTTATGATAAGGCAGACGATTTCCATATTAGAGAAGTAGTGTAACACCAAATATATAAAATAAAAGTCCATTTTATTCTCTTTAAAAATAAAAAAATATAAAAAAAAGTACGCTTTTTTTCTAAGTTTTTTTTTCATTAAAAGATCCATGGTTCAACCACTCGTTTTTAAGGTATTGGCGAGCTCTTTTGAAAGATACCCATCATGAAAATTTACTCCCCTCGAGGGGGGACTTTCCCCCCAGGGGGGTAGGCGAGGCTCCTACATACGCACAAAAAAAAAAAAAAATTGAGTGGCGTTAAACTCTTCTATAGACGTTAAACTCTTCTTTCCTGCAATTTCCCCCATAGACGTAATGTATTAGAATTCTCTTGATTGTCCCTGTACACGAATCATTTGCTTGAACTTAACGAAAAGCTTACTGTAGCATCCCTATATGATACACATTTAGAATACCAAGTTTGAACTTTCTGCCATAGTTTGTTTTTGAGATATGCTGATAACAGACAGACACACAGAGACACACAGATACACACAGACCATTTGCTAAAAACATGATTTTCGTATTCAGGGCACCTCAAAACGTGTAAATATAACAAAATCTCGCGTTCGAAAATTTGACCCAAAAACAATACTTTCTCTACCTTATGGGTAAGAGAAAGTAAAAATTTGACCCCAAAACAATACTTTCTCTACCTTATGGGTAAAAGAAAGTAAAAAAATAAAGAAGACTGTGGAAAAAAAAATAAACTTTTTTATTTGATCGAAATGAAAATGAAAATTCGGTTGTCATAATGTTCTCTCACCGTCGGAAGAGCGGATTACTAGTTGCAAATATAATTTCCTAGAAATAAAAAGCGATATTTCAATTTGACAAAAAAAAAAAAAAAAAAAAAAAAAAAAAAAATCCTCTAATATGAAATGATGAAAGCCATTTGTTTTTCTCCCTCCAAAGTACAAGTTAGCAGTGAAAATTTATTTATTTCCTGGAGAAGACCACCTGCCAGCGTTAATATAATAGTGCTAAATCTTTTCAAAAACGATAAACCTTTTGTTTTCACCAAAATAGTTAGATAATTTTGATCTCCGGATTGTTATTATTTTTTTTTAAAGAACTCTTTATTAGTGATAAAAAAAAAAAAAAAAAGATTATTCTATAAATGTATGAACATATAAATAAAACCAACTTTTTATCCTTCAAATCTCTTAATCCTTGGATTTACACCAAAGTTGTCATAGTCGTTTGGTTGCTGTAATATGTGTTTCTGGTGTTTCGCAGAATGTGGTTGATTGAATTTAATCTCTAGCACTGATAGATAAATATTGTTGCTATTGCAAAGACTTTGCGACGTATAGTTAAATTTCAACTCAGTAATGCCCCCTTATTCCTCTTTGCTGTTTAGTTTTTTCTTCACCCTAACGGATTAGTCTAAGTGCCCTTACTTCAAAACATATAACAAGCCTTTATAGAAAATTATATATATATTGCTGCTTCGATCGGGGCTGGAACAATATAAATTGCTACGATTAGCTATATTATTTTACGAAATCGATGCAGCTTTCACAGCTTTATGAAGTACATGCCCCTTGACGAGTTTTTACTTTTAATTTTAAGCATTTTTATCCAGTTATTATTTCTGTGGTCCTTTAGTCATTTTCTCTGTCATTAAGTTTAATGGTCCTATTTTTTATTATTATCATTCGTATCGGCGTAAGTAATTTAAATTCTTTTTGTCTCTTATTGGTTCTTATTCTGTATCGCAACATTTTTGTGTCAGTCTTACCTATAAATTAAAATAAGTTCTATTTTTGTTGTGTTGGTATTGTTTTGCTATATATATATAAGGTATTAAACTGCTCAAATTATATATATATATATATATATATAAGGTATTAAACTGCTCAAATTATATATATATATATGTATGTATATATACTAATCTCCAGGAAGGGAATTTAAATTTGAAAATTTTGGAAACGATTATGACATCCACGCATTATAACAAATGATTAATATTTGTTTCTCTTGGCAATTTATCATATTCTCAGAGAATTAATCGGGAAGAACTGACATATAGACTGATTTTAGCACGTAAAAACTTAATATAGAATGGAAAAAGTGTTATCAGACGACCTATATTTACACAACCGTTCATCAAAATGACACCTTTTCAATTGAAAAATATTTGAAATGAAGTGAGTAACGATTTCATTCCATATACCATATACCATATACACAAGGTTGATTTTGTAAAAAAGAAAAATAATTTTCATAAAATCCCGCATGTTCCTATAGTTATAAAACGTTTTCGTGCGAAAGTAGATTAAAAAAAAAAAAAAAAATCTTTGCTTTTCAACTAACTTAAATATCTTTAATTTTTCTCAATAGAAAATGTATCAAACATATCAAATAATGTAACACATTACATATATAGGTATATATATATATATATATATATATATATACAGTCGATAACAAAAGTCTCCGAACACTGGAAAAAATTCCTATGTAAAAAAAGTACACTTAATACAGTTTTGCTAAATAAATCCTTGTCGAATCCTGTTTTTAGACTGACTAAGAACAGGATTCGACAAGGATTTATTTAACAAAACCGTATGAAGTGTACTTTTTTTACATAGGAATTTTTGCCAGTGTTCGGAGACTTTTGTTACCGACTGTACATATATATACTGTATATTATTAATTGAAAAAGAAATTTTAAATTTAAAAGAAAGTAAACAAAAGATAATTTTAAACTATTACACTTGTTAAGTCTGTCCTACTATTAAATAATTTCTTTATATTTTTATTTATTAAAACTTTTTGAAAATTAGATATCAGATGTAAGCCTGTGTGTCAGGGCTTAATTTGCATGGGAACGCACGGGAACGCAGTTACCATACTTTTTTTGTTCCAGTGAAATTTTACATATTAGATGGAACGCATGAAAACTCATTAATAATGCGCACTGGAATTCACCAGTGCATTATTTCTGAAAAATCAAAGTCTCAAATTGTTTTGTTTTCCTCTCACTTTATTTTTCTTATGAAGACATCTACATTTGTAATGTAACTTGGGTCACAAACTTTTTGCTCTATGTAACTTTATCAGCAAGAGACTAGTGGTTTTTCATTGTCACTTTTGACACAGCGGCTAAAAATTGTTATAATTAACGATAAATGAATACAGTTTATTTATTTATTTATTATTATTATTATATTTATTTTTTTATTTTTTTACTCAGTATCTGATTGACGGTACAATTTAACCAAAATATTAAAATCGTCGATTTATTTTATTATTTTATCATTTATTTATTTATTTATTTATTTATTTTTTAAGTTTTGATTTACACTGGGAAAACTGGACTACAATTTCTCAAAATTCGTTGATAGACTTGAAAATGAGAGTAACTATACCTAAAGTAAACTATACCTAATTCTAAAGATTAACGTTTCCGTAGGTTTTTTTTTTTTAATTAAACCCTGGTGTGTGTATAAATTAAAATCCTTTAACTTGAAATATGTCTCAATTAAGAGCAAATGAATGATAAAAATGAGTCACTGAAATCATGCCTGTTTTTTGTCCTGTCTGTCACACAAAATGTTTACCTTATTAAATGTAAATTATTTTTCTTAAATTAAGAATTTTGTATTTTTTATAAGCAAGACAGACAGATACGCCGGCGTACAAAAATTCCTTAACATAATTTAATATTTAGTACTTATTTAAAATTAAAGATAAGAACGCAATGTAATATCTAGTCCCTCTCAAATGAAATTAATCTGTGTTGAATAATCTTGTTACTTTGATAACAAAACCAAAATTATATACACCCTTCTGCAATTAAAAATCGGCCAATTTATTTAATTTTAAAATAGTACTATTTCAAGTTATTTACCGTGCGTACGTAACAACAGCGACAAAGATCTCTTCTATCGATGCCTTTTGTTATTATTTTTACTTTCTCTTACCCATAGGGTCGAGAAAGTATTGTTTTAGGGTCAAATTTTGTGTTATATTTACATGTTCTGAGGTTCCCTGAATACGAAAATCATGTTTTTAGCGAATGGTCTGTGTGTCTGTTATCAGCATATCTCAAGAACAAATAGTAGCAGAAATTCCAAACTCGGTATTCTAAATCTGTATCCTATAGCGATGCTACAGTAAGCTTTTCGTTGAGAAGAAGAAGATGGTTCGTGTACAGGGACACTCAAAAGTATTCAAATACATTACGTCTATGGGGGAAATTGCAGGTAAGTAGGGTTTAACATCTACAGACTGCACTAAACCAAATGAAACGAATACATATTTTTTGTAATAGAGATAGTCAATTGGGAAAAAAATTGTGTGTACGTAGGGGCCTTTCCCCCCATCGATCTGCGATAATTTAAAATAAAGTTATCGATTTTTAAGGGTAAGAGAAAGTCGTGTGAGTTATATCAGATTTTTTTTTTTTTATTTATTTATTTATTTATTTATTTATTTATTTTTTTATTGCAAAAATAATCACCCTCGTCTTCTTCAGTCTGTATACAAAATTTTGTTTCATTTCGTTCATTCATTTTAGCTTTAGATGCTTCCAAACGCGGAAAGATATTTAATATCCACCCTGGGGTGTACCCTGTATCCACGGTTCAAAAAGGAATCGGTGTAAGTCAAGAAAATTTAAAGTGAGAAAATTATAGTTTTATTATAGAATTTATAATAGTAGATTAGTGGGCATTGATAGTACTGTCATCTATAATGATGAAATTCGCTAACCTATTTGAAACTATGAAAGAATACATATTTTAGCTATGAAAAGACTTATAATTCTCAATCGTTTTCATTCAGCACATAAGTCACTTTTCTTTCTTTCTTTTTTCTTCTTCTTTTTTTTTTCACTTACAGTGATTAGCTTTTGAATCACTCATACACAAACATATAAATAAATTTTGCACAAATTCATGTAAAAGAAAACACTGTTACATACAAATTGTTGAATTGCTTTCTCTATCTTTTAAGAAAAATATAAATAAACGGAGAAAAAATGCATAAAGTGATAAAATATGGAGTTTGCTCCATTTTTCTTTTTCTGCAGATTTAAGCGAAGTTAATCAGTTGTGGAGTAAAATCATTTATGCTGAAGCTCGTCCGAATTAAATCTTGACGCCAGCAGCCATGAATTTAAGTCATTGTCCTCATAAAACTAACCCACTCCATTATGAAATCTGGACCCATCCCAAATTCAGCACAGCTTTTGCAACAGTACAGGGCAGCAATTAAACTCTCCTTTTAAAGCTTAGAAATACGCTTATTAGTATTGCTCTTTATTGCAGACTAGTAGGCTTTGGACGCTTCGCTGGTCACTATATTTAAATGAATTAAAATAATCTTGTGTGTCACTCACACGACTTTCTCTTACCCTGAAATTTAATACTATAAATACAGGTTGCAGATTAAGAGGTAAGATAACGAGTACTCTTATGTAAACCTGTGTTAAACAATTAAAATTAGGCTTCGGAAGAGTTTTATAGGATAATTAGTTCTGTGTGAGGGAGGCTACCGCACTCCTCAACCCCCCCCCCCCCGTTTCATTAACGCACCTACATTTATATAGAATTTAATTCAGTTATTAAAAAATAATTCTGTTTTTAAAAAATAATTTATTAAAATCATTATTAAAAATATATATTTTTTATTATTATGCAGACGATTCCCATATTAGAGAAGTAGTATAACACTGAATATCAAAAAAAAAAAAAAAGTTTAATTTATTCTCAATATTACATTTTAAAAAAAGAATTTTTTTTTTTTTTTGTTAAAAATGAAAAACATAGATAACTTTATTTTAAATTATCGCAGATCGATGGTTCAACCATTCGTTTTAAAGGTATTGGCGAGCTCTTTGAAAGATACCATCATGAAAATTTACTCCCCTCGAGGGGAAACTTCCCCCCCCCCTCAGGGGAGGGAGGCGAGGCTCCTACATACACAAAATTTTTTTCCCAATTGACTATCTCTATTACAAAAAATATATATTCATTTCATTTGGTTTAGTGCAGTCTATAGATGGTAAACGCTACTTACCTACAATTTCCCCCACAGACGTAATGTATTTGAATACTTTTGAGTGTCCCTGTACACGAACTATTGGCTTCATCTCAACGAAAAGCTTAGTGTAGCATTTCTGTATGATACACATTTAGAATACCGAGTTTGGAATTTCTGCTACTATTTGTTCTTGAGATAGGCTGATAACAGACACACAAACAGACAGACAGACTTAACAGACAGATACACAGACAGACACACAGACCATTCTTTAAAAACATGATTTTCGTATTCAGGGGACCTCAGAACATGTAAATATAACAAAAACTCACGTTCGAAAATTTGACCCTAAAATAATACTTTCTCGACCCTATGAGTAAGAGAAAGTAAAATGAATCAGTATTTTTTATACCGTTCTACAAATTAAAACTAAAAAGAAAATACATTGAAATTGCTTAAAAACTTCTCTTCGGGCATCTCGCTGACTTCGGCAGAGAGACATCTTCACCGCAACGTCTTGGTACTGGATAATTTAATTTAATTTAATTTATAGTAATGTCAATAATACAGGAAAAACTGTATTATTAATTTTCTTTTTGATAATAAACAGAACGGAAAACGCATAATATTTTACATGGAGATATTTTGTGTAATTAGACCAATTAAAAAAAAAAATGCTTTTCCTTTTTTTTCCACTCCCATTACAAAAAATATTTAAAATAAAATTGAGAAAAATTGTGCAAAAATATTGAAAGAGCTTGGACCTTTTGGCGGAATTTGAAATTTGGCACTGAAGTAGCTCGAACGTTTCTCGCCAAAATGTTTACTTATGCATTTGCGATATCAACTCATCGCCTGAACGACAACAAAATTATAAATAATTATCAGATTAAAAAAAAAAAATTATGTATCATTTTTTTAAATTTTCTGTTGAATCTTATAGCTATAGAACTACATTAGCACTTTATCAATGTGTAGAAAATTTTAAAGTGATAATGACGTCCATTTTTTTAGATGCATAGTTTATTATTTTACAGTTTTTTAATGGTCACGTTTCATTTAATGTATTTTATTTTAATGTAAAAAAAAAAAAAAAAAAAAAAATGAACTCTTCTTCTTTTTTTTTTTTTTTTTGCAACTATTAAATTATAACTAATATTTATTTTCATATTTTAATTGATTAAAAGAAAATTTTGCAGAGTAATATCTTTATAACTTGATATAAATAGTGTCCACACAAAAAATGAACAATTTTTAGAGCTCTTTTAAAAAGTATAACTTGTATTCAGTATCTTTTAAAAAAATTCATCAGTTTTTACTATATAAAAAAATGGCCAACTTTCATCACCAAAGTAGTTAAACCTAGACCAATCAAAAATAGGAGTGGTCCACCCAGATGTGTTCCCGACAAACTCTTTGCTTTATTTATATAGATAGTGTTAGCATTTACTATGGTGTTTTAAAAGCAGATATAACTGTCAGTTTATAAATCTTTATATAGAAACATATAAAACTCGGAAATACTCACTGAATGAGATATATTGGACAGTGAAATGAAAACATTGCAGTTAAATATTGCCGTGAAAATGCAAATTCACACTAGCATGATGCTGAAACCCTCAAATTTTCTCATGCTGATAAATAAAATAAAATATCATTTGAAAAAGTGCGATATACAGGGTGATTATAATTAAAGTTACGGTTTCAAAACGCTATAATTTAAAAACTACCCATCAGAGAGATTCGATATTTTACCAGAGCAATCGTGAGGCAATGAAATTTTGTTTGGAGAAGGGAAAAAGTAGCTCTAACATGTTCCCATAGAGGGCGCTGTTAGGGGAATGGCCTAAATGGACTTATTAAACACAGGAATGTTGTTAGCAACACCATGGAATAGCAGGGAACAATAGACTTCAAGGGTTCACTACAATGTTTTTTAACAAAAGGACAAGAATACGTGTTTACAGAGGAAACGGTCATAGTGAAAAAAGAAAAGAGAGGAGCTTCATGAAACAAATACTTCACGGATAATTAACGGCACATTTTGGAACTTTTTTTTTTTTTTTTTTTTTTTTGCCAAACAAAATTTCATTGCTTCACGATTGCTCTGGTAAAATATCAAATCGCTTTGATGAGTACTTTAATTATAATTACCCTGTATATTACAAACCACTATAAAAAATTTTTAAAGCATTGATTAGATGCAAAAATTATTATTAGAGAAAATACTTTTCTAGAAATAACACTGACAAAATTAAGACCTTTTTATAAGAGATAAACTATAGACTCAGTACGTAAAATAAAGAATGCATTGAATATGGAATATATTTCTAAAATAACTGCGATGCAATGAATAGGATAATATCATAAAACATTAGAAAAATATAAATCAATGTACATTGTAGTAAGACATTCGCCTCGAATTTCCAAACAGTAAGTAAATAAAACTTGTTTAAATAAATTAAAGTAAGAGATTTTGTTCAATAAACAAAAGAGAAAATTATAATTAGCTGTTTCAGTATTTTCTCTCATACAATATGTTGTTTAATTAACGCTAATGCACTTGAAATAATTTGACCATAATGACACTGAGGAGAAAAATATACTGCCTTCCACTAGAATGAGTAAGTGGTCATTTTCAAAATCCCTTAACTAGAAATATAGATTTCCGAGCTATGCGCATAAGGCACGCCCATGAACTGAATAGACGAAATGATCGAGAATTTCTAGTCTATACATTTCTAGAGGGTGAAACAATATTCTCAATATTCTGAATCTTTTGTATTGCGAGAAATTCTAGGCTTGATTTTCTAGAATTGGGTCATAAACCAACATTACAATTGCTGAAACCCACTTCTTGTATTCCCATTTATTTGTAGAGATTTTTAAATAAATTTGCCCTCGAGAATATAAGCAAATGCTCTAGAATTATAATAGGGCTTTCTAGAACTCACTTTCAAAGGGGACTAGATATTTATAAGGATGACATGGAACTATTTTTTCTTGAGCCACAATTTAGATTCTAGATGTCAGTTACAGAATCTTTTCTCAGTGGATAAAAAATCTTTTGTTGTATCTCTGTAAAATTCTATAAGTGCTGGATTCTCCAAAATCTATACTATTTGTGTGACGATAACATACAATATGTATATAAAATTTCAGCTCAATCAAATAAGGCATTTAGATGCTATCGCACTTTAAATAATTTGATCCCACTGTCTATAATGATGAAGAATTTTTCTTTGTGTCCCAGTAAAAAAAAACAAAAAAAAAAACACTATCATTGCTAGATTCAATAAAATAGATAGGATTAGTGCTACGGTGACCTACATCAACTTTCAGCTCATTTGTACAAAGCGTTTAGACGCTATCGCATTCACTCATACATGCACTTACATACATCACTATAAATTAGCATAAATGAACTCAGAAGATCTCAGTAAGGTAGAATGTAAATTGCATAAAATTTTATGCATCTGGCTATGCTAAAATGGATCCAAAAACATTGTGCAATAAGATGTTTTAAGAAATGTCCGAACGATTTCAGGGATACAAAATGTCGGATTAATCTAGTTCTCTTTTCATTCCACTCTCGGTATTGTAAAAGGAAAAGGCGTGGAGTGGAAATGTCCAGGAGAGATAGCCCCAATTTTGTAAGGGGAGATAACCACCGATGTTAATGAAGCCCGGTGAAAAGTCATCCACGCAGAATCTCGGGGCGCAAATTGAATTTCTGCGGCCGATAGCTCTGATCTTATTTATTTGAATAATACTCCTTCGACGAAATTGAGAAGATGGTCTTTATGACAGGTAATAGTTTTGACTATCATTCTGTTTTAACCCTTTATCTGGCGCATTATGAAACAGACAAAAAAAAAATGTATTTCTTTAGTTACTTAAGAGTATCTCATACAGATGTATGCGATAAAAATTATGCACTGAGAAAAAAAATTGACTGCCTTTCTCTAAAATGAATAAGTGGCCATTTTCAAAATCCCTTAAGTAGAAATATAGATGATTTCCAAGCTATGCGCATAAAGCCCGCCAATAAACTGAATAGACGAAATGATCGAGAATTTCTATACACATTTCTAGATGATGAAACAATATTCTGAATCATTTGTATTGCGAGAAATTCTCGCTTGGTTTTCTAGAATTTGGTCATAAACCAAGATTATAGTTGCTGAAACCGGCCTCTTGTAGTCTCATTTATTTCCAGAGATTTTCTAAATAACTTTGCCCTCGAGAATACAGTCAAACGCTCTAGAATTCTAATAGGGGCCTCTAGAACCCGTTTTCCAAGGGGACTAAAATTTATAAGGATGACATGGAACTATTTTTTCTAGAGCCACAATTTAGATTCTAGATGTCAGTTACAGAATTTTTTCTATTATTATTAAACCTCCCCTATAAGCAGCATCCTACAGCGCAAACGTGTGAACGGAATGCAAAGAAATTTGGTATATAGACTATACACGAGATGCGCTCACGGAATTTCGAAAAAAAAAAAAAAGTTTTAGTTCCAAAATGTCCACCAGAGGGCGCCTCTTCCGAAAAAACATTAAAATTAACACAATAAACGACCAAAACGGAATACAGAAACAATAATAACAGTCCAGAACAAGAATTATGAGTAATAAAATGTAAAACTGGCAAAAGGTGCCAGTTCTAAGGGAAAAAATGTCGAGATATGCATGCTTACGAAGAAGAGGAAGCTTTATGCAAAACAGGTATTACTTAACGGCCATCTTCACTCACCGCCGCCGGAAGCCCGAGCCAATGTTTTTCTATGGGTAAATTTTCTTTACAAATAACTTATTAACTAATACATATTTTTAAATTCTGTTTTCACATTGTGAAAGTTCCCAGCTGTTAAATTGACGCACCTTTTTTAAAAATGTTTTTTTTTTTTTTTTTTTTTTAATTTTTAATATTTTATTTCGAAATTGCAAAATGAAAAAATTTCGCATATTGAAAATTCGTATTTTGCAGCTTCAAAATAAAATATAAAAAATTAAAAAAATATTTTTTTAGAAAAGGTGTGTCAATTTAACAGCTGTGAACTTTCAGAATGTGAAAACAGAATTTAAAAATATGTATTAGTTAATAAGTTATTTGTAAAGAAAATTTCCCCATAGAAAAACATTGGCTCGGGCTTCGGGCGACGGGGAGTGAAGAGGGCCGTTAATGTGTTTCGATGACAAGGTGATCAGAAACTAGTCAATAAATGTTATTATTGTTACTGTATTTAGCTTTGGTCGTTTATTGTGTTAAATGTAATGTTTTTTCGGAAAAGGCTCCCTCTGGTAGACATTTTGGAACTTTTTTTTTTTTTCAAAATTCCATGAACGCACCTCGTGTGCAGTCTGTATACTAAATTTCGTCGCAGTTCGTTCACCCGTTTGCGCTGTAGGATGCTGCTTATAGAGGAAGTTTAATTATAACCACCCCTGCGGATTTTTTTAGATGTTTCTTTAATGTATCACTGGTATATAGAAGTCAGAAAAAGATATTTGGACCTTAAAAAGTGCAAACGCATATTTCATTTTTGTGTTATATATAATATTATCAGTGCAAAAATCTGAAATTTAAAGATGATTTAATTTCAGTATTTAAACAATTATTCTGATCGAAAACGAAGACCACCCAAATCAAACCAAAAAGAAATAAAATAAAATCTAAATGAATTATAGCAAATTGGAATGATAAAAAAGCATTATTTGTATTCTAACGTTTTCAAGGGCCTGGTAGAATGCAAATATGCTAAAAAATTGATGTTTTTCTGTCACAAAGAAAGCAAAAGCTAAGAATTTCTTTGTTCACAGGCCCGAAACACCTATAATAAAACCAGAAAAAGCGAAGATCAAAATAAAACACTAAAAATGATAATCCAATAACCATTTAAATACGTCGATCAAAATAAACTAACCACGACAAATAATAATACAAAATTATATATATATATATATATATTTTCTAGGATTGGTGGGAGATTCTTGAGGTAATATAGAAATTAACTATAACATACAAAAGGTCGGGAAAAATGCCAAGTAGAAACTGCAATAGCTCTCATAAACAAAGAGATAAATAAAATAGATTTGCTTATTCAATAGATAAAGGATTAGTTTTCCGTGGTTCAACATGCATCACGTGATATGAACTAATATATTACTATATTTGGCCATTTATCTCCATTTTGCCATTTAAAATTTCAGTTCGGCAAATTACATTGTTCGGCATGAAAATACCCCCAACAACGTTTGGCAAATTCTTATGTAAAATGACTTCCTGTATCCGAATATGACGTTCATTTTGCCCTATCGCCCACGGTTTTTTATTGACGGTCCCGAATTTTTATCACTTTTCGGTAATTTTATGGCTATAAATTTGATTTTTAGGAGGGGGGTGGAGAAGGATTATTTTAGCTATTAAATATTTTCTGAGGGGCTACAGAATTGGAAAATTCTAAAACATCAACATTTGTGGCAAGGGCAAAATTTAGGGGGGGGGGATTTATCACTGAAATTATGTACAGTCGGTATAGTAGAATTAAATAAATCCTTGTCGAATCACGTTCTTAGTCAGTCTAAGAACAGGATTCGACAAGGATTTATTTATCAAAATTGTATTAAGCGTACTTTTTTTATATAGGAATTTTTGCTAGTGTTCGGACACTTTTATTATCGACAGTAGTGTAAAAAGGAGAGTTCACCAACACGGGAAGGCGCGGAGGCGCACCACCCTGTTGGATTGCGCCTCCGCGCCTCCACCCTGTTGGTCAACGTCTCCTTTTTACACTACTTAGTCATCATCTTGGACGAGGGGGTGTTGCAACCGGAAGAATAGAAACTGTGTGTTGCCACCGGAAGAATAGAAACTTTTGAAGAGTTGTCATTCGGGGATTATAAATTGATTACAGAATTAAATAGAAATTTTCCTATGTATTTCAGGGAATTTGACAAAATAAAACAAAGTGTTGATGTGTATTATATAATTAAAAACATTGAATGTGAATGGTATAGTCTTTGATATTAAAATTTAGGTGTTGCCATTGGAAGAGTATAAATAATTTCCGGTGGGACTTAACATTTTTGACTGAATGAAACAATGAATGACTGAAGTTAATTAACATCAGTAACAATTTATGAGTATTTTAGAAACTTAGCATTTTTAGAGATTAAAAATATATTGCATTAAGATAATAAATAAGGAATTTAAATAGGAGTTCATACTTTTAGTGATGTCATTGTAAACTTATATTAGGAAAATTTTACAGAATTTATAGAAACAAGGTGATTCTAATATTGTATTCTACTTGGTTAATGACCACACTTAATACTTTAGAATTATGCGGAAGCTTTAATAAAAATTTATGAATATTTTAGGAACTTACCATCTTTTAGAGATTGAAAATATATTTCGTTAAGATAATAAATAGTGAATTTAAATAAAAGTTCAGACTTTTAGTGATGGCATTGGAATATTGTAAACTTACATTAGGAAATTTTTACAGAATTTTTAGAAACAAGGTGATCCTAATACTGCATTCTAATTCATTAATGAGTACACTTAGTATTTTAGAACTTGAAATTTAGGAAATTAGAAATTTTTACAGAATTAAATAGAAATTTTCGTAATTTGAGGGATAAGCGTCATCGGTGGATTAACACAG
This sequence comes from Salticus scenicus, assembly GCA_963930645.1. Classification (NCBI taxonomy): domain Eukaryota; kingdom Metazoa; phylum Arthropoda; class Arachnida; order Araneae; family Salticidae; genus Salticus; species Salticus scenicus. The sequence continues at coordinate 30,357,062 of OZ005658.1, read as the reverse complement.
ATTAAAAAAAAAAAAAAAAAAAAAAAAAACAATAATAAATAATTTAAAACACATATTTTTTAATGATGAAAGGTCATGCAATTATATGTATAATTAATTATTTTAAAACAAAAACGATACACATAAATTTAAAAACAAAACAATAATAAATAATTTAAAACACACATATTTTTTAATAATGAATGTCATGCAATTATATGTATAATTAATTATTTTAAAACAAAAACGACTTTATAAGCAATAAAGTTGTATAAACTAACCCAGCAAAACCCATACTGATGGGCTAGTGATGGCCTACTGTTGGCAGCCTGCACTTGCCAGCAGTTGTAGGTTGCCACTTGTAGGTAAAGTAGTGGCCCGTTTATGGCTGCCAGCAATGATGGAATTCGACAGTAAAAAGACTGATGGGCCGGGATTGGCATATTTATAGATGGCCTCCTGAATGCTTTTAGGACAAGGGTAACTCTATGTTTGCCACATTGTGGCCACAATGAATAGGGCCAATAGACGAAATACTGCTGGCAAGTTGTAATTGCATAAAAATGAGGTGGTAATCGGCTTTTCTTGCTTGGTTAAGGGAAATTCGGTCACATTTTTTTTATATAATTTGAAACTGAGAATTTATATGGACTTCATATATGCACACGCACAAAGTCTCCGGTTTTATTATCAAACATGGATTTTTCACCTTGTTTCTAGCTGCATTTGCGCTATGTATTTTTTCTGTTTTTTTTCATGCAATATGTATTATTTCATTATTTTCATTACCCAACTACTGCAGCTAAAAAGAGTATATGTACTCGATCCAAAAAATTCGATATCGTGATTTTATCTGATTTATATGTTTTAAAGTTTCCTAAATCTCCTTTTTTGGGGGTGGGGGTGGGGGGGAGTAAAATTTTCAGTGTGTATGTATGTATGGGGGGCCCTTTTGACCTTTATCATATAATCGAAACTAATAAATATAGAATGACTAAATTTCAGAATTTGAGACAGGTCTGGTAAATATATTAAATTTCCAAGTTTTGGTGAAAATATAAAAATAATGTATAAAAAGACTGTGAGTCCATATCTCAAAAACGGCTCTAACGATTTTCTTCGATGTTGCTATATAAACACCCTATTAGATGTCCTGTATATATGTGTGTTGTAGAAATCTTCTGACTTCTCATATCTCCGAAACTAATAACTATAGAACGATTAAACTTCAGCATTAATAACAGGTCTGGTGTACATATGGAATTTCCAAATTTTGGTGAAAATATGAAAACCGGAAGAGGGGCTGTGAGTCTGAATCTCAAAAACAGCTCTAAAGATTTTCTTCAAAGTTGCTATATAAACACCCTGTTAGGTATTCTTTCGGATGCTTTAGTTGGTTCGTTCAGGAAATTTGATAGGCAACATGTATGAGCAGCTGAAGATGGGGTCTCGCTATTGCGTTTCTTTAAAAACGGCTGTATAGGTTTCTTTCAAACTCGTCATATTAACGCCGTTTTCGATATTCTTTCATGTGTAATAGATTTTTTCCAGTTAACAATTGAGATTTCTAAGATTTGGTGAAAGTTAGTATCTCAAAATCTGTTCAAGTGGCTTTCTTGAAAGTTGCTTTTAAAAAAAAATTTAAGATATCCTTTTTCATGTATTGCGGGGATATTACAGAAAATTTGACAGTCATCCTAATTAGGTAGGTGAAGGTCTAAGTCTAATTTGAATTGTTTAACATAGGTTTACATAGCAGTACTCGTTATCTTACCTCTTAATCTCCAACCTGTATTTATAATATTAAATTTCAGGGTAAGAGAAAGTCGTGTGAGGGACACACCAGATTATTTAATAATATTCTATATTTTTAACGAAAATTTTTATAATTCAGCTCGCTGCATAGAAATATGTATGTCTGTGTGAATATTTATAAATATTTATTTGTTGTTTAAATAATAATTAATTACTACTTATTTAATTTCTGCTCTAATTAGAAAAATGCAAATGTAGAAAATTTAATTTTCGATTACACACGTGCTAATACATCTGAGAAAACTTCCCACAGTAAAACCTTATCAATATGCTTCTTTTATCTATTTTTAATGGCTGGACTTGAAGCATCTGCTTTAAAATAAATAGCGGGAAAAAATAAGCTGACGTGCAAATTCTTTGGCGCGGGATTGCGGCTCAACTCGGAGTCAGTACGAGGGTTGCTATTTATATTTCTGGCCTAATAAAGAAAAAACAAATATGTAGGATCGAAATTGGTTTTATTGTTTTTCAAAATATTCTCCATGATGATCAATACACTTTTGCATGCGTTTGAACCAATTTTCAAAGCACTTTTTCCAGTCCGATTGAGGTAACTCCAAAACATGCGTTTTGAATGCATTAACCGCTTCTTCGGGGGTCGAAAATCGTTGTCCACGTAATTTATTTTTGATGTGTGGGAATAAGAAGAAGTCATTGGGTGCCAAATTAGGGCTGTACGGCGGATGACCCATCAGTTCAATCTTTCACTCAGTCAGAAATGCATTTGTTTGAGTCGATGTGTGAGAGCTCGCATTGTCATGATGAAGAATGATTCGCCTGTTCTTCTGCTTTTTTCGAATTTCTCCGATGACTTCTGGCAAACAAATGGTCGTGTACCATTCAGAATTGACCGTCCTGCGTTGCTCTAACGCCACTGTTGCCACATGACCGTTAATGCCGAAGAAACAGGCAATCATTTGTTTCGATGTGCTTCTTCCTCGAACAACTTTTGTTGGTTTTGCCTCGCCTTGGAAGACCCATACAGTTGATTGTTGTTTTGTTTCCGGCTCATATGCATAGATCCATGATTCGTCACCTGTGTAGATGTTATACACAGCCTTTGATGTACCTTGAACGTATTTTTCCAACATTTCCTTGCACCAATCGACACGAGCCTTTTTTTCAGCGTTTGTCAGATTATGCGGGATCCAACGCGAACAAATTTTTTTTACGCTCAAATGTTCATGCAATATTTTATTGATGCTAGTCATACTAATGTCCAAAGACGCCTCAATCTCACGGTATGTCACATGACGATCTTGCTTTATCAGTTCACGCACAGCATTGATCTTTTCTGGCACAACAACGGATTTTGGACGACCTGCACGGAATTCGTCCTGGATCGAACATCGAGCACGATTAAATTCGTTATACCAATTTTTTACAGTGCTGTAGGATGGCGCTTTATCGCTGTATAAAGAATTAAGTTCATCGAAGCACTCTGGTCTTGACAATCCACGTCGAAATTTATGAAAAATAATCGCACGAAAATTTTCACGATTCAATTCCATTTTTTGAAAGAGAAGAACTTTTCAATTTACTGTCAACAACACAAATAAAGCTATAATGGTAAATCGTCTGCTGAATTTACGTTTAAAAATATCAAACTTTCGATTAAAATCGCCTGCGATCGCCTAGCAACACTTACTGTTGCCAAGGCCAGAAATATAAATAGCAACCCTCGTAGCTAAAATTCTGTCAAATTTATTAGATGTGGTGCTTATGCTATTGGATTGCAAAGTAAAGAGGTAAGATATTTTTGCTATCGTTTTATATTATTTTTCAATAAAATAATTCCTTTTCTTGTTTTACAGTTTTTGTAATTTTATTTATTTGCTGAATAACTGATAGAATTATTTAAATGTTTCTGACAAGTTGTAACTAACTTGTATATTCGTAATCCAATATCATTTTTTAATATTTTCTAATATACTTAAAAATAGTTTTTTCCTTTCAATTAGTTGGTGTATCTCTGCTCTAATATTCATGAATAGTCAAAAAAGTTTAATATTTTGTGAAAAATCATAACTATTTCCCCAAACATTTTCTTTCTTTTTCTTCTTCTTTCTTTTTATTTATTTATTTATTAACTGAAGTTACAAAATAAAAGAGGGAAAAATTAGTTTTTTCATTAAAGGTTTACTTACTTATTTATTTTTTTTAATTAAAGGTTTATTTACATTCAAATGTAATTTGATATGAATCAAATAAACATAATGTAATGAGAATATAAAAATGAAAATTTTATCAATAAAAAACTTAACAGCTTCACTATTTTTCACATTCTCAAAATATGAAAAATCAGTATTTTTAGACATTTTATGTGAAACTAAAATATGTTTAGTAGTATTTTAATGTATTTTTTCTTACTTTGTTTTTTGCAAAATATTTTCTAAGGTTCAAAATTATATCATTTTACAGTTTTAAAGGTGGTTTGCTTTTATTATATAAATGTATGAATTAAATTTTGATAAGCATTGATATCATATTATATTTTTAATATACTTTAAAATAACAATTTAGCTACAATTTTATATGTATATATATATGCTATAATCCCAGTAGTAGAAAGTATGCAGCACGGCAGCGCTGCAGATTATTTAAAGCTCTGACTATAAATAAATGACAGGCTTAAAAATACAAATACGTCTCTTATTAAAAATATAATTATGTCTTAAAAAAGCAAAATTATATGTCTCTATGTTATTGTACTTGTTGCGTATCAGTTTAATTTTCTTGTAAGTGTAAATTTTATATATTTTATAAATTGCTAATATTCATTGTGATTTCTAAGAAAAAAATCTGCTACTCGTCTTGAAATAAATATTTTTAATAAATAAAGGAAAATAGAAAATTATAATAGAAAATTATATTAAAGAAATTTTAATAGTAATAAAATATAAAATATAGTAAAAATATAAAACATTCACAAAATGAACTTAATTTTTTTTCTCTTTATAAATAAATAACATGATATTATGTAAATAGTATAACTGGAAATTTTTTATTTCCATTACTCGACTATCGGAGGTTAATGTAAGTATTTTATTCGTTTTAAAAAAATTGATACCGAGTTTTCACCTGATTTAGATATTTTAAGGTCTCCCGAGTTCAAACAAGTGGTTTTGGACAATTGGTCAGCATATATATTTGTAAGTGTGTATGGGGAATCTTCCAACTATCATATCTCCAAAAAGAATAAAGGTATAACGACGATACTTCAGAATTAAGACAGGTTTAGTGTATAGATAAATTTTCCAACTTGCTGTGAAAATTGAAAAAGCAAAAGTTTAAGCATTGATTTGTATTTGTTTATTTATTTATTTATTTATTTTTTAACTCGCGTTATTAACTACCATTTGTCCGTTACTGGTGAGCATGAGTTTATCATATTTTGGTGAAAATCAGCAGTGAAACTGTAAATCGGTATCTCAAACTCAGGTAAACGATTTTCTTCAAAATTGCTGCATATATATGTATATATTTAGATGTCCTTTCGCCTGTAGTACTTGTTTGGTACAGGAAAAATGATAGATGTTCTAACTGGGTAGGCTGGTTTAAATCTTGGAAATTGTGTCTTCCAAAAACGGTTCTAATGATTTTTTTTTTTTTTTTTTTTTTTTTTTAAACTCTCTACGTAAACTATTTTTTACATGTCTTCACGATGTATTTTATTTTTATTCTTAAAGAAAAATTGTCAGATGTCTATTTTTGTTAAATCGATTTTATGTCTTCTGACGACAATATTTAAATACACACAACACATATTTATATATATGTATGTAGTTGTCATTAATGAAAGTCGTGCGATTATTAACTAGATTTTTAAAATATGGAGATTCTCTTCTTCTTCTTCTTTTTTTTTTTTTTTTTTTTTTTTTTCCCTTAAATATATATATATATATATATATATATATATATATATAAATGTTTAATTTTTCAATAAATAGAATAATATATATAATAAAGATCATTTAAGCTTTTTATATTTATTTATCTTGATAAAAGTAAAGCTGAATAAAATTAAGAATATTTTGAATTAGTTGAGAAAATTTCAGTAAATTAAATTTTGATTAATGCTATTATTTTTGTTTTTATTTTCAATTTTAACTGCAATCGAGAGTGACACCTATTTTATTGTTACCACACTTTCCACCTTTATAAATTTCGTGGAATGGCAATTTATTTTTCACATATCTACATTTATAAAAGTGCTGATTAAAATATAACCATATACTGATTAACTGACTAACTGCACATTGCTAGAGCGACTGTACGGGCAAGTAATGGAAAATTTTGATTTTTGATTTTAAGGAAGAGAAGGGGTCGATTATAGAGAAAGGATATTTCGCAAAGTCCGAATTTTCGAGAAAAACTTAACACCAAAACTGGCACATAAAAGATGAAAACGATGTGTGTCTGTTAAGTATATTTCAATCCCCTCCCCCCTAACTTTTCTTTTGTCTGCTACCGCATCTTCTCGGAGGTTCTTCGCGTCATGAGAGGTATCAATATGTTCCGAATATTCCAAGAAAGATATTTCAGGAGTTTAGAAAATGCTACCATTTTAATTAACGAAGTTATTAACTGAAAACGACCGGTTTATAAAGGACTCTTTTTGACACACTGAAAAAAGTTTCTCTTATGGCGCTTTCTTTCATGAAGTCATTTTATACAGGAAAATTAAAATATGATCCATAAGGTTGTTAGTAGGGAGGTTGGATTTAACGTCACACCAATACAGCGCTATGAGTAATTGGCGACGGTCTGGGACGCACCTCCAGTTATTGTCCGGAGACATGCCGTCAGAATTTTGAACCTCCATGGAGGGGGATGATTACCCCGATTCGATGACTTCCAGAGGTATAATTTTAAAATTAACATAGACATTTAAAATTGACATTGTGGTCACGACGTATTTTACGTGCATTAGCCACCATTAGTTTACACTATGGTCTTTGGTCTGGTCGAGTATCGAACTCACAATCTTCCAATTACAAGCTTGGCACCGACTGGGGTACCTCGGTCAGGATCCTTGGTTTTAAAAAAGAAATATAAAATAAATGTCAATGCTGCTATTAGCACTTTTTTCACTACTTTTAGAACATTTTTTTTCTGGCAATCTTTTATGTTGTAGGAAATATTTTTTTATATAAGTTCTCTCTCTCTCTTTTTTTTCTATAAATAAAAAAATAATTTCATGTCTGTATGATTGATTGCATTTCTTTATGTCTTGAAGCTGTATTTATTTTTTTAAGAGGACAAACAAGTATTTTTAAAAACTTTGTCATTGTATTTTGTCATAAAAAGAAGAGTCAAATTTAAACTTGAAAAATTTCAAATTAAATTAATAATAATAAAATAATAATAAACTATTTTGCTTTTCAGATATTTTAGAATGAATAAAATTATTACCTAACTATTCAGTAGAGACATATATCGAGTATTATATGCTGCCCTTAATTAACTAAAACATTAATTAATAAAGAGTGTAGGCATTTGAAAAAATAGGTACTGATTTTTTTTTTTTTTTAACAGACAGTTAAACCAAAAAGTTCATCGTCAAATAGTGTAAAGAAAATTAAGTATTGCCAAAAGTTTTATAGACTAAAACTGTAACGCAAACTAGTCCAGATATTACAAATTTATTTCTGTTAAAAAAAAAAAAAAAAAAAAAACATAATTTTTATAAAATAAATAATGTGGAAATAAATATTATGTATTTCAATTTCGTATTGAAATGGGGATTTTTATAATATTTTTCTGCTTTTTCCTGAGTTATGCACTTTTAACATTTCTGTTCAGTGAAAGGAAAAGTATCGAATAGGCGGGTAGAGCCCTGCATGTGTTAATAAAGGAAGAGATTCAGGGAGTTGGTGAGCGGAGTGAATAGAAGCACAGCCCCCTAGTGTGATATAAAAAATAAATAGCGGTTCAATTCTTTTGAAATTTCATTTAGATAGCGTGACCAGCAAAGCGGGCATAACCTGCTACTATTAACTAAAATGTACTTTTAAGGCTTCATGTTTTTATTTAAAATAAAGCACATCAGTGTGTTCGAGTGTCTAAAAGGACGAGCGTAACACGCAAAATGCACAGCCACTAGTCGTTTCAAAATATGATAATTAGTATTTTTATCAAATTTTGAACTTTTAAGGGTGCTGAGTTCACCCAAAATGTTAATAATTTAAAAAATAATAGTTGCTTTACATACTATTCAATTTTTAAACTTGTTTAATTGCAAGCTACATTTAATTTCAATATTTTTTTTTTTCTTTTAATGCTGATTGACCACTATATTTAAATGAATAATTTTTATAGAATTAAGCTTTTTTTTTTTTTTTTTTTTCTTTATTCTTTGAAAATATAAAGAGTTATTGCTGCACATTTGATATTCAGACAAGGGAAAAAAAAAAAAAAACGCAGAACAATACCGATTTTCTTTGAAAGCCGAATACAAACTGCTGAAACTAGGGTTTTATCAGCGTTTTGGGGGGTTTATTGGGTTTAAAAAGGTTTTTTTTTTTTTTTCCAGAATATTTTAGGATTTTATCAGAGTTTTCAGGATTATTTTCTTTCTTCTTATTTTCTTAACACGAAATATCATTCATAATGAGATAATTAAAAAAGTTAAATTAATATTCATTCATTAAAATCTAAATTAAATTTTTAGTTTTTTTTTTTTTTTACTCTTTTTATGATTCAGCTTTAACGAAGTTAAAAAAAGAAAAATAATAATAATAATAATAATAACACTGCTCTGCATGAAAATTGCCTCCAACATCATTTTTGCAAATTCTTATCCAAAATGACTTCCTGAATCTGAATATGACGCTAATTTTGCCCTATCACCTGTCGGTTTTTCGGGACGGCTCCCTATTTTTATCACTTTTTGGTAATCTTATAGCTATAAATTTAATTTTTAGGGATCGGGGATTATTTTAACTGTTAAATATCTTCTGAGGGGCTACAGAGTAGAAAGATTTTAAAACATGAACATTTGCGGCAATGGGAAAATTTAACGGGACATTTGCCGCTGAAATTATGTATATTACATTTCATATATATATACATATATATATATATATTATAAATTTTATTCTATAATTATTAAACATTATATATAAAAATATATAAAGTGTGAAAGTAAATATTTTTCATTTTCCAAATAAAATTTATGGTATATAAAATTATCGAACAGTGATAAAAATTGGTGGAGGGGTGGTAGGATATCCCAAAGAAATGGTGAGAGACTGGGCAAAATGGTAGTCATATTTGGATGCAGTAGGTCATTTTATATAAGAATCGGCAAAAAAGTATAAGGGCTTTATTTTATTTTGCTTTATTTATTTATTTATTTTTATCGTAGTGTAACTGTACTTTAAATATTCTAAAATTCTTTTTATCTGCCCTTTACAACAAAAATTGGATTTTAATAATTATTTCATGTTGCCTTATTAAACTTTTTGTAGTCAATAAGTTTTCACAAAATACTTTTAATTATTGTCCCTCAGCATTACATAAGAGTGTCACACTGTTAAATTTTTCAGATTTTTTTTTTTTTTATTATTTATATTGTACATTCGAGTCCTACAGTTTTCTTTATATTGAAAAACAACTTTTTTTCTTGCTTTTTTTTTTTTTTTTTTATTCTGCTTTAAAAAGATTATACATTTATTTATTTATGCATTTAATTATACATTTTATTTATTTGTTTTCTTATGGGGAATTTTTCAGCATTTTTTTTTTTCTTTTTTTTTCTATAGAGAAATTTCAGCATCTCCAATATTTCTGAAAATTCTTAGTTCATATTCTAATAATGTATACAATATTAGTTTATACTTGTAATGCTTATTATAAGTTAGACAAAAATACAATTAAAAAAAAAAGAATTTTGAAGGAAAAAAAAAACACTTGGGCTTTTTCTAGGGCTTTTTCAAGTGGGTTTTATTGAAAAGACCCACCCGGGTTTTTTCGGGTCGGACAAAATCTAGCCAACCCTGATGTAAGGTGTGAATAAGAACGGAACAACGAAATTCAAACCTTAAAAAGTTGAAGGTGTGAAGCTTTTTAAGTTTTCCCACGTATCGCTGCAGTGGTTTCCAATAGAAGTTTGAAATTTAAGCAAAATGTCTATGAGAAGACATTTTGCTAATTTGCAAACTTCTATACCGCTAGCTAAGACAAAAGATGGAGGATCTTCCAAAATTTTACAAATAAGAGGATGATAGAATGTGTCCAGATGTTATAAGTGTTCGGCAGTTCTGCACGTTCTTCACACGTAGAAAATTACAATGGTTTCCTGTAAAAGGTTGGAGTTTTGCAAAATTTTTTCTCTTAGGACCTGACTACGGTTAAAAGATTATAGCTTTCCGAAAATTAAACTTTATGGGGGTGAAAGAAGTGTCTTAGTTAAGGTAAAAGATGAGAATCTTTTGAAATTTCATTATAAGGATGGTGTTTAATATTTCTACACATTTTTCACAAGCAGAAAATAACAGTAGTTTTTAATAAAATATTTTTTGTAGCCTTTAACAAAGTCTCCTCTTCAACAGGATTCAATCTCCTACCAGCAGGTCGGATTAATTGGTTTTACTTTCAATTATCAAATATTTATACATAATTTACATATTATTTATTTTCAAACAATGCATTGGATAAAATGATGTATATATATAATATATATACAGAGATAGAGAGAACATTTTGCTTGTTTTAAATTATACTTCAGAACTTCGACCTTAACATGTGAAGCTATACAAAATATTCAAACAATCCATAGAAGCATAGAGATATGCATGTTAGGATTCATCCGAAGAAACAGAAAGAGAAACACTTGGATTAGAAGCAAATCAAAGTTACCGATGTTATTTCTAGAGTCATGAAGTTAAAATGGAGCTGGGCTCAGCAACTTTCGAGAAGAAATGATGATAGATGGAGCACCAAAGTCCTATTTTGTAAAGCAAAATGATTAAAGTTTGGAGTTTTTTGAATTGTGAAGTTTGGAGAAAGATAATGAAGGAGAATTGCAGAAAACAGGACATTTGAGAATCTCATAGGAGAGGCCTTCATCCTGTAGTGAACTGATAAAGCTAAAATAGATATATGTATTCTCAATGGAAGAATGAAAGGGTTTTGAAGAGCTTCAGCACTTAAATTTAATTTGGATAACAGATTCTGCTCACAAGTCATGTGAGTTCAGAGATAATTAAATATATTTAATTATTTAAATTGTAAGATGTATATTATCTTAAGTATTATATATATACATCACAATTACTATTATTATGTTTGTTAATTATTATGTGTTGTAATAATTATTAAATTTAAACACAGGATAATCTGACAGGAAGAAATAGAGAATGGATTATTTACAAAATATTGATACTCAGAATTTGAGGTAAGTGTGTCAATGCTAAAATACAATTAATTAGCTTTCGATATTTTTTTATCTCCTAAAATTTGTGAACATGTTAATATAACAAAGTTTAATTTTAAAATTTACAAATACTTTTAACTATTTATTTCCTGATCAACAGGTAAGGTTCACATATTTTAACAGACGTAATTTTTCGTGTGAATGAAGACACAATAAATATTATAATAAGTAATTAAAAATATATAGCTTTGTATACAGGGGAAATTTTAATCATCTTATCATTTTGAACAGAAATAATGAAATAACTCTTGAGTCATTGCCGTCAGCGCCACATTTTATTTTATTTTATTTCATTCTTTTTTTTTTTTTTTTTTTTTTTAATATCTGCGATCGCATCTTATCGCAAAGGGCAGGATTCTTCGTGGCATGAGAGGTAGCAATGTGCGCGGAATACTCCAAGAAAGACATTATAGTTAATTAGAAATTTTTATCATCTTAATTAACGAAGTTATTAATTATAAACGTCGGGATTAAAAAAATTTCTGAAATCTTTGTCTTTTCAATCTTATGACGTCTTTTTCCACAGGAAAATTAAACCTTAATCAATGGTGTAAAAAATAAAATAAATGTCTACTTTTTGTTCGTTTGTTTGGTGTTTCTCTCGTTTAGAAAATTAATTTTCTTATTAGCAATTACTTATGTTGGTGTTTATAATGTTTGTGTTATTTTTTTTCTAAATAAGGTAATGTTTTCGTGTCTGTATAATTGATTACGTTTCTTTTTGTTTTTAAAGTGTATTTGTCCTCAGATGTCATCTATTTATCTATCTATATAAAATCGTTCTTCCTGACTGACTGACTGACTGACTGACTGAGTGAGGGGGTGATTCATCATCGCCCAGACCAAACCCCTGGACCTAGAAGCATGAAATTTTGTGACAATGTTCTTTCTATGATGTAGGCATCCACTAAGAAGCGATTTTACAAAATTCGCCCCCCAAGAGGGGGAGGGGGGCAAAACGTGATTTCACAAAATCCTTTATATCTCACACAAAAAAACAGATATCCGTAAAATTTTTGCTTTAAAATATAGTTAATACAAATGTCTAAAAACCAATTTCTGGAATTTTCAAAATTCGGTCCCCAAGGGGGGGGGGGGGCAAAACGTGATTTCACATGCATAAAACGTGATTTCGCATAATCCTATATATCTCAAACAAAAAAATAGATATACGTAAAATTTTTGCTTTAAAATATAGCTAATACAAATATCTAAAAACCAATTTCTGGAATTTTAGAAATTCAGCCCCCAGGTGGGGCAGTAAGGGGGAGTCTACGGGGCAAAAAAAAAAAAAAAAAAAATAGAAATACAGTTAGGGCGTTCAAAATTGGTATAGATAGGTTTTAAAACCCTGCAAGTCGAATGGGGATATTTTCGAAAGTGTAAAGTTATTAGGAGGGGCGAGAAGTGGAGGGGAGAGGGGGGGGGCAAAAATAAAAATAGAGTTAGATCGTTCAAAATTGGTATATAGAGGTTTTCGATACATACAAATCGATTGCGGATATTTTTGAATTTTTAAAATTATTAGGAGGGTCGAGAAGGAGGGTGGGGTGGTAAGGGGGGGTTGTGGGCAAAAACAAATAGAAATACAGTTAGGGCGTTCAAAATTGGTATAGATGAGTTTTAGAGGCCTGCAAGTCGAATGGGGATATTTTTGAAAGTGTAAAGTTATGAGGAGAGCCGGGGGGGGGGGAGGGGGGGGGGCAAAAACATAAAAATAGAGTTAGATCGTTCAAAACTGGTATATAGAGGTTTTCGATACTTACAAATCGATTGCGGATATTTTTGAATTTTTAAAATTATTAGGAGGGGCGAGAAGGAGGGTGGGGTGGTAAGGGGGGGTTGTGGGCAAAAACAAATAGAAATACAGTTAGGGCGTTCAAAATTGGTATAGATGGGTTTTAGAGGCCTGCAAGTCGAATGGGTATATTTTTGAAAGTGTAAAGTTATGAGGAGAGTCGGGGAGGGGAGGGGGGGGGCAAAAAAATAAAAATAGAGTTAGATCGTTCAAAACTGGTACATAGAGGTTTTCGATACTTACAAATCGATTGCGGATATTTTCGAATTTATAAAATTATTAGGAGGGGTGGGGCTATGGGCAAAAACAAACGGAAATACAGTTAGGCAGTTCAAAATTGGTACAGATAGGTTTTAGAGGCCTGCAAGTCGAATGGGGATATTTTCGAAAGTGTAAAGTTATTAGGAGGGCCAAGAAGGGGGGGAGGAGGGGCAAAAAATAAATAAAATAGAGTTAGATCATTCAAAATTGGTACATAGAGGTTTTCGTTACTTACAAATCGATTGCGGATATTTTCGAATTTTTAAAATTATTGGGAGGGGCGGAGGGGCAAAAAAATAAAACTAGAGATAGATCGTTATATTTTTGAATTTGTAAAATTATTAAGATAGACGGGAGGGGGGGAGACGAAGGGGGAAAATATTAAAAATAAGAGTTAGACCATTTTGGGAATTTTTCCGAAGGCGGTGAGAACCCGGTACGACATTTTTCTTAATCAGATTTTGTTTCTCTTTTTTTTTTCACGTGATAAAAATTAATGCAATTTTGAGAATTCAGTAATTATAGTGATTCATTTAAAAAAAGGGACCAGCGAAGTGGGCTTTGCCAGCTAGTATGAAATAAAACTGAATTACTTTGGCCATTTAGTGTTATATTTTTATAAGATGATACTCATCTGTATTCATCATGGAAAATAACTTTTATAAATCATATATACTGCGTGAAATTGCGCTAAGAAATATAGCAGAAGTTTTGTGATGGCTGCAGAATAATATTTTTATTATTATTATTATACAATTTATAAAAAAAAAAAAAAAAAAATTGTCCTGTATTAGTCTTACTAAAAACTGTGTATGATAAAACGAGGCGACAGCTCAACTTGTTAAGTAATGTGAACGAAAAGTTCACAGGCACCATTTTTTGGTAAAGTACTTCGAAATATGACTGTTTGTGAAATTCTGTACTAATTGGTGAAAAATGATATTGAATTGATATAGAATCGGTGGAAAATGTCCCCCCCCCCTCACACACACATATACATATAAATAAACGAACAAACAGAAAATTTCTGAAAATAGCCAAATCTTATTAGGACAACTGAAATCCTGTTAATCCAAAACCGTAAATCGAAAATATTTACGAATGCAATACTTTCTAAGGAAAAATTAAAAGTATACAAATTTTCAGTCTGAGTTTGAATTTTTTTTCAGCTGTATCATATGAATCATATGAAGTTTAAATCATTTGAATCGTATGAATCATTTTCAGTTTGAGTCACCAGGTAAAAATAAAGAAGGATTTTTCTTGTAACTTTTTGCAGCAAGTCATATTACTCATGTTGTAAGTGTAAGAAAACATAATTATAGTACCAAACTAGTATGTTGTGGCCACCACAAGACTTTCTTCTATGTTTTCCTATACAAATTCACGCAGTAACAATATTTAAAAAATATATATATATACAATTTTTTTCAAAGATTTTTTTTTTCTTAAAAGTAAAAAAAATCGATAACTTTGTTTTAAATTACCACATATTTATAGTTCAACCATTCGTTTTAAAGGTATTGACGAGACCTTTCGAAAGATACCGACCTTGAAAATTTACACCCCCACTGGGAGGGGGGTACTTCCCCCTAGGGGGGGAAGCGATGCCCCAAATTTTTTCCCTAATTAACTACTACTATTATCAATAATTCATATTAATTTCACAATCACAGGTTAAGAATAACTCTCATTATGTACATTTATACGAAATTTTTTCCTATACTGCCATGTTAAAAATTTAGAAAAAATACGATCACAGCGCCACCTGTTGAACAATTGATCCCCAAATCTAATCAGCCTCAGTTTATGTCAGGGGCCAACTAAATACCAAGTCTGGTTAAATTTCGTTAAAAAAAAAAAAAAAAAAAAAAAAGTTTTTTTTTCGTTAAAAGTAAAAAAAATCGATAACTTTGTTTTAAATTGTCACAGATTTATAGTTCAACCATTCGTTTTAAAGGTATTGACGAGACCTTTCGAAAGATACCCATCTTGAAAATTTACTCCACTCGAGGG
This sequence comes from Salticus scenicus, assembly GCA_963930645.1. Taxonomy (NCBI): domain Eukaryota; kingdom Metazoa; phylum Arthropoda; class Arachnida; order Araneae; family Salticidae; genus Salticus; species Salticus scenicus. The sequence continues at coordinate 30,341,754 of OZ005658.1, read as the reverse complement.
GGGACTTCCCCCCCAGGGGGTGTGGCGAGGCTCCTACGCATACAAAATTTTTTTCCCAGTTGACTATCTTTATTATAAATAATTCTTGTAAATTTCATAATGATTACTAAAAAATAATTCTCTTTATGCACATATATACAAAATTTTGTCCTATATCACCATGTTAAAAATTTAGAAAAAGCGGGATGGCAACGCAACCTGTAAGACAATTTTTACCAAAAGTTGATAGGCACTAATTTATGTCAAGGTGAAACTACATACCAATTTGTATGAAATTCTGTGCAGTAGTTCTTGAGATACAGTTGCCACAAAATTTTGTCACACACACACACAGATAGACAGACATTTTCTAAAAATGGTCAAATCGTGTTCTACAGCTCTCAAAACGTGTTAATCCATCAAAAACCCGAGGTCGAAAATTTTTACGAATCCAATACTTTCTCTATATTACATATAGAAGAAAGTAAAAAGCGTTTAACATAGCCTATGGATTTTCTGTAAGAAGATAAAAATATGTAATAAAATCGCAGATGGAAATTGCTGAGCTGTTATTTGTCACATTTAACTAAATCTCTTCTTATCTTTGTACTCAATTAACCAATAATATATTTATATTTATGTTCGTTTTTATTATTTATTTATTTATTTATTTTATTTTATTATTTTTTTTTTTTCGGGGAAAGGGGGTGAAGGAACGTTTTAGCAAATTTTAATTTGCATTATTTTCACTAAAGAAATAAATGATTTTGACTTAGTTTTCTAATTAAGAGCAAGCAGGGTTTAATCTGGCAAAAAAAAAATACTTTAGCATTTTAGCGAAAATAGGGAAGCCCTATTTTAGCTTTTTCGAAAGTTAATTCTTTGGATACCATTGATTTCTTTTACTTAGCTTTGTTATCCTCAGTTTCGTTTTCTATTCTTTTGTTCATTGATGATTTTAACCAAGCATCCATATTTGTGACTTTAAAAATAGGAATCAGGGAAACTATGTTTTGATTTTAACAATAGAAAAAGAGGTACTCATATCATATGTGTAAAACGAAAAAGCAATTGAAAAATTAAGTAAGGTGCAGTGGTGGATAATCGTGAAATACTAGTGCTAAGAATGCTTCTATGAATCAAATTCTGAATTCTGACATACTTTTAAATATTTTTGTATTTAAATTCAATCATTAAAAATAAATCCAAATTACTATATAAATAATCATTCCCAAAAATTTCAGTCCTTTCGTAGTTTTTGCCTGCAAATATTACACAAAAAAAAAAAAAAAAAAAAAAAAAAAATCCGAGTTATTATATAGAGATATTTTATACAGTTATCCAGTTTTAGCTTTTTAGCGAAATTCTGACCAACATGTTTTAGCAAAATATGATACATTTTAGCAAAATGCTAAAAAACTAATGGCAGTTTAAACTCTTGGAGCAAGCTTTCCTGTCTTTTTTTTTTTTTTCTAATATAATTGCACTTTTTTAATCTGACAGCATAACCTTTTTCAGTACGCCATGTTTGCATTATATTGCAATTTACTTTTATAGTTAAATTCAGTTATAAAACTAAAATTCTTTTATTTTTTTAAATAATCTGTTTATATTTTTAAAATGCTTATTTATTTTAGTGACTAAATAAATTTGAATTGAATTCTTTTTCAGTTTTTGCTGTAGTTTTATATATTTTTTAAAATCCGTTTTTATTTATTTATTTATTATTTTTATTTTAGCATCAAGAAATAGGTAATAAAGAAATGGTTGCAAAGAGCCTATGACAGAGATGGTTGGAGAAATAAAAGAAAAATTCAAATTACTCTCTTAAAATATTAATAAGAGTGTTAAATTTTTGAAATGTGTCAGTATTTGTAAAAATATGTCAATATTTCTCAGTCAATGTATTAACTTTATGTGTGAATTTTTATTTTTTATTTTATTTTTTATAAAATACCTTCTTGTAATACTTTTCTATAAATAAAATTTACGTATATGTGTTCAACTTTAATGTTTTAATTGATATTTTTTTTCCCTATTCCATTTTAGGAATTATTTATAAAATTAAATTTGCATATTTTAAATTTCAGGATTAAGTAATACTTTTGTAATGTAATATAATATAGATTTTTCAATTGCTTCTTTCTACAACTTTAATAAAATATAAATACAAACAATTATTTCTATTATTTTAAGGATCTGCATGAAAGAAAAGTAGTTTAAAAACAATGTGCACCATTTTTTTTTTTTTTTTTTTTTTTTTTTTTTTTTTTTTTTAACATTAATCCTATTATTGAGTACTGCAAAGATTCTGCATGCAAAAATAACGGGAGGTAACATTTATGCTCACAAAATATGTACCTCATACCTTTCAGATAGCTGAAACTTATTTTCAATTGATACATTTTCTGTTATACTTGTTCGCTATCATGACAAGTGCAACTTTTAGGTTCTGATAAACTATTAAAATATTTTTAATGGGCACCGGCATTATATATTTTGCTTTTGATTTTATTCTAATCATTTTTTTCCCCTTACATATATTACTACATTTCTCTCTCTTTTTACATATGCTTCTTTAGTTTTTCGATCTCTCAGTAGAACTGAAGAGATCAGCTTGCAGTGATTGACCTTTTCAATATTTATTAATACTGAATTATATGCGGTAATGTTTTGTCTGTCACTCTTGTTTATTTTACAAACGCATATTTGTATTAAAAATAAACAAATGTATACATTTTTTTTTTATACTTATTTATCCATTTGTTATTTAAATATTTTTTGAGTGTGGTGTTATAGTTGCTAGAAGTTTTGATATTTCTAATGAAGAAAATAAATGCAAAATTTGCCAAAAAAGAATGAATAGTTAACAATTTTGAGATCATAATTCAAATAAACTCATATTTCAAAAAAAAAAAAAAAAAAAAAAAAAAAAAACTTTTAAACATGCCAAGTTTGTAAGATTATATATATCCCACTTTAAATATTTTATTTTATTTAATATTAATTCCAATCAATCAAATGTTATACATCAAATATATATGTACATAAACTACTTGTACCAAATATTACTAGAACGTTCAACTACAACTAATTCTTCTCTATTAAGAAAAGTTATTACTCAGATAATCTCTCTCTCTCTTCCTTCCCACTTCCCATGTAATTCCAAGATGTTTTTGTTTCTTCGTACTATAAACAAATCTCGTTCAAAAATAAAGCTTTTCGAAATCTATTTTTAGAATTCAACTCTTTGAATATATCACCTTTTGACTTAGAAAGCAATTTATTTATTTATTTATTTTTTTTTTTTTTTTTAAATTTAAATATTTTATTTTATTAAGCAAACTGAGGCTTTAATTTTAAATCTCGACATAAATATTTAAACTTATTTTAAAAAAATAAAAAAAAATTGCTCTTTAAGATGAAAGACGAAAGGTTCAAAGAGTGTAATTCTAAAAACAGAATATTAAAAACTTCATTTCTGAACGAGATATTCTTATAATACAAAACAACAAAAATCCCATAGGATACATACGGAAGAAGAAAATGTGAATTTTGGCTGCTAGTCCCTCTTAACATCTAAAAACCGAAATTTCTTTTAATACTTAATGGAAAATTTCGATGACTAAAGATAAAAATAATTTTGCTATATGGATATTTCATATATGCATTGCTTACATTCATACCATATTTTGAATAAAAGAATATTATTACTGGATACTTTATAATTATTATTCTGGAGAAAACTCTGGACAGTACATAAAAAATGGAATACAAACTTTGTATATAAAAGCTTAATTTAAAATATAGAAAAAATTATGTAAAACTAAATTAAAAATAAGATTGTATTTTATTATCATTATCCTTAAAAAGTTGAGCATACAAATGAGTCGCTCCATTCTTATATTTTTACGTACGTTTCATTATTTTGGTCACCATTATTTAAAAAAAGAATTTTTCTTTAAAACTTTAATTCTATAATACTAATAAAAAAAAAAATGCTGTTCTGAAATTGTGGTGACAAAATAATAAAATGCACGAATGCTACAACCCCTTAATACCTGAAAAAGGAAACAAATTTTATTGGTGGTAATTTAAATTAATCAAAAATAAAAGCATTAAATTATTGCCATTAATTTATTTAAACTTCTTTATGTAATTTCAATTAAAAATGTTATTTGTAGTTTTTAGCAATAGAGTAATGTATATAAATACATTACAATTTGCTGTAATGACCATTTTTCAAGTTTAAAATAACATTTTAATAAATATATATGCTGTTTTGATTTTACATTGTTTAGTTAATTATATATACTTCTTTACTAATTCATTTAATAGCTAATATTTATTTTATAAGTTCTTAACACATTTACATCACAAGAAAATATGAAAATTGGCCTTTTTTCACCAAACTTTTTTTTTTAATCACATATATGTACAAAAGCAAGCAAATTTGAGCGCATGATACATTCGGATAATAATAACCAGGATAATTGAGCTTAATATGCTAATAATGCGAGTCGGTTAAGTTTGCACCAAATATATTAAATGTTACTGTACTTTGACTTTGTTTTATAATTTTATAAGACTTTATTTGAATGTTCTAGATTAAAATACATCGCAATAACAAGCACAAATCCTAAACAAATTAAAGATAAATTTTAAAAGTGAAGATAAAACAATAATACAGGTGTTTTCGGAAACCCACTTCTTACGTTAGATTAAAGAAAATTTTTTGAGTTTATATTATTTATCTATTTCACAGCTTTGAAACTTATAATTAAATTTAATAAAAAAGCACCACAAAACTGGCGTTGTAAAACGATTATTACTTACAAACTTTGAATAAACACCATAAAATGCAATAAATTCGCAACAATTGTTTCGGGTCGAAAAAACACACGACCCTTCATCAGGCGAATAAAGTAAGCACGAGTGCTGCAGTCAAAGAGGCAACGCACAAATCGTTTAAATGAAAAGAAAAACTTTATAAAGTAGAAAGTAAGTAGTTATATTTACTTTCAGTAATTATATTTACTTTCTACTTTATAAAGTTTTTCTTTTCATTTTAAACGATTTTGTGCGTTGCCGCTTTGACTGCAACACTCGTGCTTACTTTATTCGCCTGATGAAGGGTCGTGTGTTTTTTCGACCCGAAGCAATTGTTGCGAGTTTATTGCATTTTATGGTGTTTATTCAAAGTTTGTAAGTAATAATCTGTTATTTAAATTGCTTTTTTCCTGAAATGATCTATGTTACATAAAACTAACGATAACAATGCATACAAACACATACACATCTCTATCTATCTATATCTATATGTGTATGTATATGTATGTGTGCGTGTGTTTGCAAGTACGAGGAATTCACAGATATCCTTGCCTTACCAAAGATTCGAACCCAGAACCTTCTTTTTCAGAAAAAAGCTGCCTGTCGACTGATTCGTCAAAGCGTCATTTTTGTGTTTTGCTTTCTTGATAAATGCTCAGATTTAAGATACATGATAATTATTATAGAGTCAAATCACTTCACTTCAATATATAAGAATATTTATACAGCATACTTCTTTTTTTCGCATGATTTTAAATATGAATAAAAATTTTTAATCATAAGTTGTTTAACTGAATATTAATATTTACTTTCATTTATCATAAAACTGATTTCTGGCTTCATGCTTACAGAATCTTGGTTTCATAAAATAAAATTCTAAAATTATTTCATTATATGGCATTCATATACTCATATATTGTTATTTTTGTCCATATACTGGTAAATATCTGTAAATGTGCATTTTAAAATAAGAATTTATAAGTATGCTGTAAAATATTACAATTAAAAATACTATACTAAAATTATAGCCTTAATTTTAGTATAGATCACTTTAAAAAAAAACATTGTTGAATACTCGTACACACAAAAATCTTTTCATATTTACATTTGTATTAATCAATATAATTCATGGAAGAAAAAAAATATTAAATAGGGATTAAGAAAACATTTTTTTTTCTTTCATAGCAATTAACGGTAAATGAAGATTACCATTAATAAAACTAGCCATAATTAAATTGCTGCTGGCCCACTGAAGGCATCCAGAAATAATATGAAAAAATTATGTTTGCCACAGCTTGCCCACTGAAGGCTTCCAGCAGTAATATGCAAACTTAATGTTTCACCACAGCTGGCCCAACACTGGCCCAATAATAATTTCCATCCCACTGTTGCATGCCAGCTGTGGGCCGTTATGTTTTTTCACGCTACTGATAGCTGCCAAAAGCGGCCCATCATTGACCTATTAACATATTTCAATCTTGCTACAAAGAAGCCATAATCATACAACTGCTGGCCCACTGAAGGCTGCCAGCTGTAATATGAAAACTGTATGTTTGCCACAAGCGACCCACTGAAGGTTACTAACAGTAATATAAAAATTTTATGGTTTCCACAAGTGGTCCAACACTGACCCTTTCACAGTGTCCATCATACTGTAGGTTACCAGCAGTGGCTCATTATATATTTTCCTCCTACTGCTGGTTGCCAGTGGTGACCCAACACTGGCCCACTGACTTATTTCCATCTTACTGCAGGCTGCCATCAGCGGATTAGTTGAAAGCGGCCATCTGATGGCCGGCGTAACATATTCCCTTCGGCAACGTTAACTTTTGCCATCAGTGGGCCAGCATCAGCTGCTGCTGGCAACCACAAGTTGGCCTCATGTTGGCCGTAATTTGTGGTTTTGCTGGGAAACTTTATACATCCCAGCAAAACCACAAATTACGGCTAACATGAGGCCAACTTGTGGCTGCCAGCAGCAGCTGATGCTGGCCCACTGGTGGCAAAAGTTAACGTTGCCGAAGGGAATATGTTACGCCGGCCATCAGATGGCCGCATTCAACTGATCCACTGATGGCAGCCTGCAGTAAGATGGAAATAAATCAGTGGGCCAGTATTGGGTCACCACTGGCAACCAGCAGTACGAGGAAAATAGATAATGAGCCACTGCTGGCAACAAACAGTATGATGGACACTGTGAAAGGGTCAGTGTTGGGCCACTTGTGGCAAACATAAAATTTTTATATTACTGTTAGTAACCTTCAGTGGGTCACTTGTGGCAAACATACAGTTTTCGTATTACAGCTGGCAGCCTTCAGTGGGCCAGCAGTTATATGATTATGGCTTTTTTGTAGCAAGATTGAAATACGTTAATAGGCCAATGATGGGCCACTTTTGGCAGCTATCAGTAGCCTGAAAAAACATAACGGCCCACAGCTGGCATGCAACAGTGGGATGGAATTTATTATTGGGCCAGTGTTGGGCCAGTTGTGGTAAAACATTAAGTTTGCACATTACTGCTGGAAGCTTTCAGTGGGCAAGCTGTGGCAAACATAATTTTTTCATATTATTTCTGGATGCCTTCAGTGGGCCAGCAGCAATTTAATTATGGCTAGTTTTATTAATGGTAATCTTATTTACCATTAATTGCTATGAAAAAAAAAAATGTTTTTTTAATCCCTATTTAATATCCCCCCCCCCCATAAATTATTTTAATTAATATAAATGTAAATATGAAAAGATTTGTGTGTATTCAACAATGTCTTTTTTAAAGTGATCTATACTAAAATTAAGGCTATAATTTTAGTATAGTATTTTTAATTGTAATATTTTACAGCATACTTATAAATTCTTATTTTAAAATGCACATTTACAGATATTTACTAGTATATGGACAAAATTAACAATATATGAGTACATGAATGCCACATAATGAAATAATTTTAGAATTTTATTTTATGAAACCAAGATATGACTGTAAGCATGAAGTCAGAAATCAATTTTATGATAAATGAAAGTAAACGTTAATACTCAGATAAACAACTTATGATTAAAGTTTTTATTCATTTTTAAAATCATGCTGAAAAAAGAAGTATGCTGTATAAATATTCTTAGATATTGAAGTGAAGTGATTTGATTCTATAATAATTATCATGCATCTTAAATTTGAGCAGCTTGATTTATCAAAAAGAAAGCAAACACAAAAATGACGTTTCAATGAATCAGTCGGCAGGCAGCTTTTTTCTGAAAAAGAAGGTTCTGGGTTCGAATCTTTGGTAAGGCAAGGATATCTGTGAAGTCCTCGTACATACAAACACACGTACACATACATATACATACACATATAGATATAGATAGATAGATATGTGTGTGTGTTTGTATACATTGTTATTGTTAATTTTATGTAACATAGATCATTTCAGGCAAAAGGCAATTTAACTATAAGTTTCAAAGCTGTGAAATAGATAAATAATATAAACTCAAAAAATTTCCTTTAATCTAACGTAAGAAGTGGGTTTCTGAAAACAACTGTATTATAGTTTTATCTTCACTTTTAAAATTTATCTTTAATTTGTTTAGGATTTGTGCTTGTTTATGCGATGTATGCTAATCTAGAACATTCAAATAAAGTCTTATAAAGTTATAAAACAAAATTAAAGAATTATATACAGTTACATTTTATATATTTGGTGCAAACTTAACCGACTTGCATTATTAGCATATTAAGCTCAATTATCCTGGATATTATTATCTGAATGTATCATACGCTCAAATTTGCTTGCTTTTGTACATATATGTGATAAAGAAAAATGTTTGGTGAAAAAGGCCAATTTTCATATTTTCTTGTGATGTAAATGTGTTAAGAACTCATAAAATAAATATTAAATTAGCTATTAAATGAATTAGTAAAGAAGTATATATAATTAACTAAACAATGTAAAATCAAAACAGCACATATATTTATTAAAATGTTATTTTAAACTTGAAAAATGGTCATTACAGCAAATTCTAATGTATTTATAAACATTACTCTATTGCTAAAAACTACAAATAACATTTTCAATTGAAATTAAATAAAGAAGTTTTAATAAATTAATGGCAATAATTTAATGCTTTTATTTTTGAATAATTTAAATTACCATCAATAAAATTTGTTTCCTTTTTTTGTATTAAAGGGTTGTAGCATTCGTGCATTTTCTCGTGCATTTTATTATTTTGTCACCACAATTTCAGAACAGCATTATTATTATTTTTTTTTTAAATAGTATTATAGAATTAAAGTTTTAAAGAAAAATTCTTTTTTAAATAATGGCGATCAAAATAATGAAACGTACGTAAAAATATAAGAATGGTGCGACCCATTTGTACAGGCCCTGACTAACGGCAGGCCATACGGGGCAAATGCCCTGAGCCCCCCTTCTGAAAGCCAGGCATATGCTGAAATTCTGCAACCTAAAGAGCTCTTATGCCACTGCAAGGGGGCCCCCAGAATAGGCTTGCCCCGGGTCTCCAGGTAGTCTAAGTCGGGCCTTGCATTTGTATGCTCAACTTTTAAGGATAATGATAATAAAATACAATTTATTTTTAATTTAGTTTTACATAATTTTTTCTATATTTTAAATTAAGTTTTTATGTAAAAAGTTTGTATTCTCTTTTTTATGTACTGCCCAGAGTTTTCTCCAAAATAATAATTATAAAGTAACCAGTAATAATATTCTTTTATTTAAAATATGGTACGAATGTAAGCAAAGCATATATAAAATATCCATTATAGCAAAAATCATTTTTATCTTCAGTCATCGAAATTTTCCATTAGATATTAACAAAAATTTCGGTTCTTAGATGTTAAGAGGGACTAGCAGCCAAATTCACTTTTACTTCCTCTCCATGTATCCTTTGGGATTTTTGTTGTTTTGTATTATAAGAATATCTCGTTCAGAAATGAAGTTTTTAATATTCTGTTTTTAGGATTACATTCTTTGAACCTTTCGTCTTTCATCTTAAAGAGCAGTTTTTTTTTTTTTTTTCTCTTTTTTTTTAATAAGTTTAAATATTTATGTCGAGATTAAAAATTAAAGCCTCAGTTTGCTTAATAAAATAAAATATTTAAATTAAAAATTAAAAAAAAAAAAAATTGCTTTCTAAGTCAAAAGGTGATATATTCAAAGAGTTGAATTCTAAAAATAGATTTCGAAAAGCGTTATTTTTGAACGAGATATGATTATAGTACGAAGAAACAAAAACCTCTTAGAATTACATGGGAAGGAAGAGAGAGAGAGATTATCTGAGTAATAACTTTTCTTAATAGAGAAGAATTGGTTGTAGTAGAACGTTCTAGTAATATTTGGACAAGTAGTTTTTATATATATATATTTGTTATATAACATTTGATTGATTGAAATTAATATTAAATAAAGTAAAATATTTAAAGTGGGATACATATAATCTTACAAACTTGGCATGTTTAAAAGGTTTTTTTTTTTTTTTTTTAGAAATATGAGTTAATTTGAATTATGATCTCAAAATTGTTAACTATTTATTCTTCTTTGGCAAATTTTGCATTTCTTTTATTCATAAGCCAATATCAAAATTTCTAGCTACTATATCACCACACTCAAAAAATATTTAAATAACAAGTGGATAAATAAGTATATATATATATATATATATATAAACATTTGTTTATTTTTAATACAAGTATGCGTTTATAAAATAGACAAGAGTGACAGACAAAACATTACCACATATAATTTAGTATTAATAAATATTGAAAAGGTCAATCACTGCAAGCTGATCTTTTCAGTTCTACTGAGAGATCGAAAAACTAAAGAAGCATATGTAAAAAGACAGAGAAATACAGTAATATATGTAAGGGAAAAAGTTGATTAGAGTAAAATCACAAGCGAAATATATAATGCAGTTGCCCATTAAAAATATTTTAATAGTTTATGAAAACCTAAAAGTTGCATTTGTCATGATAGCGAACAAATATAACAGAAAATGTATCAATTGAAAATAAGTTTCAGCTATTATCTAGAAGGTATGAGATGAGGCACATATTTTGGAAGCATAAATGTTACCTCCCGTTATTTTTGCATACAGAATCTTTGCAGTACTCAGTAATAGGATTAATGTAAAAAAAAAAAAAAAAAAAAAAAAAAAAAATGGTGCACATCGTTTTTGAACTACTTTTCTTCTATGCATATCCTTAAAAAAATAGAAATAATTGTTTGTATTTATATTTTATTAAAGTTGTAGAAAGAAGCAATTGAAAAATCTATATTTATATTACATTACAAAAGTATTACTTAATCTTGAAATTTAAAATATGCTAATTTAATTTTATAAATAATTTCTAAAATGGAATGGGGTAAAAAAAAAAAAAAAAAAGATCAATTAAAACATTAAGGTTGAACACACATACGAACATTTTATTTCTAGAAAAGTATTACAAGAAGGTATTTTAGAAAAGGAAAAAAAAAAAATCACACATAAAGTTGATACATGGATTGACAAATATTGACATATTTTTACAAATACTGACGCATTTAAAAAATTTAAAACTCTTATTAATATTTTAAGAGAGTAACTTGAATTTTTCTTTTATTCCTCTCATCATCTCTGTCATAGGCTCTTTGCAACAATTTCTTTATTATTTCTTGATGCTAAAATAAAAATAATAAATAAATAAATAAAAACGGATTTTAAAATATATATAAAGAAATAACTGAAAAAAAAAATTCAAATTCATTTAATCACTAAAATAAATAAGCATTTTAAAAATATAAACAGATTATTTAAAAAATAAAAGAATTTTAGTTTTATAACTGAATTTAACTATAAAAGTAAATTGCAATATCATGCAAACATGGAATACTGAGAAATGCTATGCTGTCAGATTAAAAAAGTGCAATTATAAAAAAAAATATATATATAGGAAAGCTTGCTTATAATTAGAAAACTAGGTCAAAAACATTTATTTATTTAGTGAAAATAATGCAAATTAATATTTGCTAAAACGTTCCTTCACCCCCTTTTCCCGAAAAAAATAAATAAAAACAAACATAAAAAAAGGTATAAATATATTATTGATTAGTTGAGTACAATGATAAGAATTTTAGTTAAATGTGACAAATAACAGCTCAGCAATATCCATCTGCGATTTTACTACACATTTTTATCTTCTTACAGAAAATCCATAAGCTATGCTAAACGCTGTTTTGGTACTATAATTATGTTTTTTTACACTTACAACATAAGTAAAATGACTTGCTACAAAAAGTTACAGGAAAAATCCTTCTTTATTCTTGCCTGGTGGCAAGGAAGTACCCAGAATTTTATTTCGGAAGGGGGTCCAAAATCAAAGTTCCATTATAGCACGTAGGTGCAAGGCTATGTTTTTTTTTTTTTTTTAGAGCCCCTAGTATTATAGAGGTCAAGACTTACAATTTTTGTAAGTGGCCAGTGGCTACTGAACATGATTAACTCAGTGGCCACTCGCAAGTTGATGTTATACCTGATATTCCCACACATAATTAATATATATATATATACATATAAAGGCATAAAACACGGATGATATGATCGGAAAATGAAGAAAAAGTGGCCTTTATTATATTATTTTAATAATAATAATTAAAAACATTATGAACTTCCACCAATTTAAAAAAAAAAAAAAAAAAAAACTTTCATACTTCTCGAGCTTAAAATTTTCAATATCTGAAATGAAAGCAGGTGGGAGAAAAACAAAATTGGCTGAGAAATCAAATCATTGAAAAATGATTCGACTTTTGAGAGACAATATGATCTCGTTTGAATTTCCTTTGAGTGTTTATGATTTTATTCTTATTAGTATTTTAAGAGTGAGTTTTATAAACATATAGGGTGGTTATAGTAGCATATAATGCAACTTTTAAATGCTGTTAATAACTATAGATTAGAAAGAAGATTTTTAAAGTTATAGTAATGAGGAAAAATATACGGACTTTCGTAGATAAGTATTAATTTCATTTTGATACAGAAAACAGCAGACTATAATGATGACACACTAACAAAATAATGTTATTTCTCATACACAATTCGTGTTTTGCAACAATATTTACTTTGTCTTATTGAAAGAGAAATACAAAAATTTGATTCAGTTAATAAATTTCACCTAGTGTGACATCTCCATATGGAAAATAGATGTGAATTAGAAGAAGAAAAATTATTTTGAGTCTGGGGGAAAGGGGGGGGGGGGGCAAAAAATATTTTTTGGCATATTATCCTAGATTTAATTTTATTAACAGACATGCAATTGCTAAAATTAGAAATTAGCTGAAATTTTTTTGCTAACATGATTGTTTGGGTTAATTGATTGAACATTGATAATGCCACTTTTAATAAATTGACTACCTACACAGTTATATATATATTTATAGCTTTCTATCTACATTAAAAATTTCAGGATTTTTTTCATTTGCACAAAACAATTCTTTATACGTTTTATATCCACATAAAACCTTATTAAAATTCCATGTCAACAAGAAAAAAAAATCAAACAAATATAAAATAGGATTTTTATTTATGTACATTAATCACACATATTTTTTAAAAAAAGGCTACAGTAGTTAATTATCAGTTTCTAATATTCAAAAAAACCAACTGAGTATTAATTTTCTTAAAATAATTTAGAAAAAATTTCCTACCTGAAAAATTTAGTCAACATTTTTTTCCTTGTTTAATCATTTGAAATAGATATTAAATATAAATAGGGTAGGTGGGGGGAATTGGTGCCCGGGGGTAATTGGGTACTAATTTTTTCAAAATTTTTTACAGGAGTGACCCCATTTTTTTGAAAAATTTCAAATATACACACTAATAGGTATGGTCATATTCCATAGCTCATATTTTTTTTCAATGTTGTTCTGTAATACCCTGACTAGTAAAAAAAAATCTCAGATGCACCTATCATGCGACAGTTTTTGAAGTGCCTAACAAACTTTGTCTGTCCAAGATTTAAAATAATGTTGATTTTTTAACTTTAACACAATATTTAAATTTTACCTATTAAACGCAAGTTCTTGTACCTAAGAACATGTGGTGTGAGTTAGTTTTTTTTTTTTTTTTTTTTTTTTTTTTTTCAGTTACGTGTAAAGGGAAATTTGGGGGGTCAAAAAGTTTAGCACCCATTTGCCCCCCTGCGGGGAATTGGGTGCTGATATAATTTTCTGTTTATTTTCAAAAGTAACAGTTATTTTGTGCTTTAATATGTATAGGGGTTGTTTTTGGGTAATCAGACTTCTGTTTGGTGTCAATTTGAGGAAGATTACAAAAAAGTCTGCAAACTCTTCTGCAACTATCAAATAAACACTGTTTAAGGAAGGCTATGTGAGCAATTTCAGGAGGCTCAAAAATATGTTTGTACGTACGTCCGTATGACATCAGGCCAAAATCAGCTTTATTTTTACAAAGTTTTGAGGCCTCGTAACTTTTTTTTTGGCCAAAGAGAAAAAAAGTATATATTTTTGCAGTTTAGCTTTTCTATTAAACTACTTATACCATAAATTTTATATATGTATGTCATAAGGCACCATTGCCATTTCTGTTTTTCAAAAAGTACCAAAGTTTTGTAAAAACAAACAAATGCAATTTCTTGTATCTGTGAAAAAAAAAAATTTTTCAATAAAAAGAAGTTCAATACATTAGATATGGAATTCTTTCTAGCACCCATTTCCCCAAAGAAGTTAACACATGCTGCTGTGGAGTTATAGGTGTAGCACCCAATTACCCCCAAGGGAATAATTCGGTTCTAAAACACTTAATATTTTTTTGACAACTATTTAATAACGGAAAAAAAAAAATATTAAATATCGTACAAACATTACACTCTACTGTACTAAAATATTTAGTTAAAATATTACAGAATTTCAGAACGCCAAAGCGTACATAACACAATTTGTAAAACATGGGCACCAATTCCCCCCTCTTACCCTATTTAATTTAATTGATAAAAAAAGTAGATTTATCAAGTTAAGTAATGAAGTTTAAAAATAATTACATATGTGAGAAATATTGAGCACTTCTATCTCTTTATTGTTTCACTGATCACTATCTGGAGATGTGGGGGAGTAAAAATTAATTAAATGGATAGGAAATATTAAACTCTTTCAGTTCTACTTCTAAAATCTAACAAACCAAGTTTAAAATGAATATTGACATTTATGTTGTTGATGGAGAAAGATTAGGAAACAAAAGAATTCTGCAGAACATCTGATCGCCGATCACTAGTTGGAAATAGAAAATGGAAAGAGGGAAAAAAATAATTAAATGAGCTAGAAATATTTAACGATTTTATTTCTTTATAGGTTCTAGAATCTCATTCAGCAAGTTTAAAATTAATATTGACATTTATGTTGTGGATGGAGAAAGATTATGAATTGGGTGACTTTCGTAGCAAATTTAATCGCCGATCGTTAATGGGGTTTCTTTTTTTAAAACGGACGATATACGCGATTTTTTTTTTTTTTTAAGTAGAAGTTAATTCGCAAAATTCCGCGAATTAAGGGGGGGAAATAACAGATTTCCGGGAATTCGCGAAAAAATCGCCTGTCTGATTGGCGATTACAGCAATTTTTTTGGATCGCCACGTGGCGAGTGGCGACCGTGAATCTTGACCTCTATTAGTATACTAATATAAATATGCTTAAAACTCAGCATCCTTTTTCCCCTCTCGTAAGGAGCCTCTTGTTCACTATAATTGAAACCTTCACCATTACTTATGTAAAATTTTAGCTTTTCCTAGAATTTGAGTTTAAGCTCATTTTTTTTTAAATATCAAAATTTTAAATTCCGGTTCATACTGAATTCACATTTACTGAATCCACACGAAAAAATGATACATTTCTCTATATGTTTTTCGCATATTTAAAACATCATTCGATTCCTTAACACCTGAATAGCAACTTCAGCGAGTTTTGTGTGTTTTTTGCCTAGAAATGACACTGGAAGTATTAGAAAATTTATCTATACCAGGAAGAGTGTTAGTTGTGGTTGTTGGGTTAAGGTCGATTGACTACGCTAGTACTGGCTATGCCTATGGATGGAATTTTCATCGTGCGGGGTCTTTCTATTTACGCGAATTTCAGAGAAAACTACGGAAAACTCCAAACAGCTGGGTCAACGACCCGTCTACCAGCTTTGAGTGCAGAAACGCTCGGTCGCTGGTAGGGCATCGGGAAGAGAAAATATTTTTTGAGAACATGCTTAATTGAAGTACATGGATTTACAATAGATCTGCAGCAATTGGTTGGCCCATGTTATCCTATGGGAAAATTTGTTTTCACAATGACTCTTTATCTAATGCATTTTTTAAAATTCTGTTTTCACATTTAGAAAATTCACAATCATTAAATAAGTACTCATTTTTGAAAATTTAGTTTTTAAATATTTTTACATTTTGAAGTTTAGTTAAAATGTGCGTTTCACTGAGTGTATTTTTCTCATTTTTTAGCTACAAAATGAAATACTAAAAATTAAAAAAAAATCATGTTTTGGAAAATAAGTTCTAATTTAATGATTATGAGTTTTCTGAATTTGAAAATGGATTTTTAAAAAACTCATTAGGTAATGAGTAATTATAGAAACAAATTTTCTCATAGGTTAACATGGGGGCCACAGCTGTCAGCGATTTTAGGTATTGTTTGCTATTAAGTAGAACCTATGTTAAGTAAAGGTACTGTAATATTAAATACTTTTCTATAAATGCTCATTTATTTACATATTTATGAAATTACTTATATATTAATAAAAAATACAGAATCAATTGAGGCTTTGTTGTCTCGAGGTCATCTTGTTCAATGCATCATAAAAATTTCATGTTAAATTAAGATGTTTTGAGAGTATTGCCAAGCAAAAATAGTCTTTCATGAGCAGTTCTGTTTATAGTAAATTTCTTTAAAATGTCTTTAATGTCATTGCGCTCGTAGTAGATACATGTAAACTGTCAATTTCATTCTCAATTGCTAAAGCAGTACAGTAAGCGCAATTGTGTATCAGAAAAAAAAAAAGACAATTTAAATCGAAAATCAGCTTATTTTTAACACAGTTTGCGTTTTTTTTTTTTTTTTTTTTTTTTTTTTTTAAGACCACATATAGAACACAAAAAATATCATTAGGGATATTTGATAAACATTAAAATGTTGAAAAATAACGAAAAAGTTGCTCATGTACGAAAAAATTGTACAAGAAATCATAAGTTTTCCCCAATAGATTTTACATATATCTTTAATGTAGGTGGTTATTTCCCCCTTCCTCCCCCATGGAAAACTAATTCTATCAAATGATACGATAAAAGAACATATTTTCTTTTCAAAGTTATGGATGATATAAAACAATTTAGAACATCAGAAGGGCATATTTATTAAAGTAACTTTTATTTAAATTTATTTCGGGAGGGGTCCGGACCCCATGGATCCCCTCCCTGGATACGTACCTGCCTAGTGGCTCAAACGGAAAATGATTCATAGTATTCAAAAGATTTAAACTTCATCTGATTCATCTGATACAGCTGAAAAAAATTCAAACTCAAACTAAAAATATGTATACTTTTAATTTTTATTTTTCTTAAGAAAGTATTGCATTCGTAAATATTTTCGATTTACGTTTTTGGATTAACAGGATTTCAGGTGTCCTAATAAGATTTGGCTATTTTCAGAAATTTTCTGTTTGTCCGTCTATTTATGTGTGTGTGTGGGGGGGGGGGCATTTTCCACCGATTCTATATCAATTCAATATCATTTTTCATCAATTAGTACAGAATTTCACAAACAGTCATAATTAGAAGTACTTTACCATAAAATGCTGCCTGTGAACGTTTGGTTCATATTACTTAACAAGTTGAGCTGTCACCTCGTTTTATCATATACAGTTTTTAGTAAGACAGTACAGGACAAAATTTCGTATATTTTCTATTTTTCAAAAAATAAATTGTACAATAATAATAATAAAAATAATATTCTGCAGCCATCACAAAACTTCTGCTATATTTTTTTGCGTAATTTCACGCAGTATATATGATTTATAAAAGTTATTTTTCATGATGAATACAGATGATTATCATCGTATAAAAATATAACACTAAATGGCCAAAGTAATTCAGTTTTATTTCATAGAAATAGATGACAGCTGAAGACAAATACACTTTAAAAACAAAAGGAAACGTAATCAATTATACAGACACGACAACATTACCTTATTCAGAAAAAAATAACACTAACATTATAAACAACATAAGTAATTGCTAATAAGAAAATTAATTTTCTAATCGAGAGAAACAAACAAACAAACGAACAAAAAAGTAGACATTTATTTTATTTTTTACACCATTGATTATATTTTAATTTTCCTGTAGAAAATGACGTCATAAGATTGAAAAAACAACGATTTCAGAAACTTTTTTAAACCCGACGTTTATAATTAATAACTTCGTTAATTAAGATGATAGAAATTTCTTATTAACTATAATGTCTTCCTTGGAGTATTCCGCGCAAATTGCTACCTCTCATGCCACGAATAATCCTGCCCTTCGAGAGAAGATGCAATCGGAAATGTACATATATATATATATATATAAAATGAAATAAAATAAAAAAAGTGACGCTGACGGCAATGACTCAAGAATTATTTCATTATTTCAGTTAAAAATGATAAGATCATTAAAATTTCCCCTGTATACAAAGCTACATATTTTTAATTACTTATTATAATATTTATTGTGTCTTCATTCACACGAAAAATAACGTCTGTTAAAATATATGAACCTTACCTGTTGATCAGAAAATAAATAGTTAAAAATATTTGTAAATTTTAAAATTAAACTTTGTTATTTTAACGTGTTCACAAATTTTAGGAGATGAAAAAATATCGATAGCTAATTAATTGCATTTTAGCATTGACACACTTACCTTAAATTCTGAGTATCAATATTTTGTAAATAATCCATTTTCTATTTCTTCCTGTCAGATTATCCTGTGTTTAAATTTAATAATTATTACAACACATAATAATTAACAAACATAATAATAGTAATTGTCATATATATATAATACTTAAGATAATATACATCTTATAATTGAAATAATTAAATATATTTAATAATCTCTGATCTCACATGACTTGTGAGCAGAATGTGTTATCCAAGTTAAGTTTAAGTGCAGAAGCTCTTCAAAACCCTTCCATTCTCTCATTGAGAATATATATATATATATATATATATATTAGTTTTATCAGTCCACTGCAGGATGAAGACCTCTCCTATGAGATTCTCAACTGTCCTGTTTTATGCAATTCTCCTCCATTCTCTTTCTCCAAACTTCACAATTCCATCTGACCAACGACTTAGTGTTCTCTTTAACGGTCTTTTTTTTTTTTTTTTTTTTTTTTATTTTTATTTTTATTTTTTTATCTTTTTGCTTTACACAATAGGATTTTGGTGCTCCATCTATCATCATTTCTTGTCGAAAGTTGCTGAGCCCAGCTCCATTTTAACTTCTTGACTTTAGAAATAACATCGGTAACTTTGATTTGCTTCTAATCCAAGTGTTTCTTTATCTATTTATAGCTTTACATGTTAAAGCGAAGTTTCTGAAGTATAATTTAAAACAAGCAAAATGACCTCTCTCTCTCTCTGTATATATATACACCCATCATTTTATCCAATGCACTGTTTGAAAATAAATAATACGTAAATTATGTATAAATATTTGATAATTGAAAGTAAAACCAATTATTTTGATTTGCTGGTAATAGCAGGTTAGATTGTTTATTCTGAATCCTGTTGGAAAGGAGACTTTGTTAAAGGCTACAAAATATATTTTATTAAAAACTACTGTGATTTTCTACTTGTGAAAAAAAGGTGTAGAAATATAAAACACCATCCATATAATAAAATTTCAAAAGATTCTCATCTTTTACCTTAACTACAGACACTTCCTTCACCCCCATAAAGTTCAATTTTCGGAAAGATATAATCTTTTAACCTTAATCAGGGCCTAAGAGAAGAAATTTTGCAAATTTCCAAACTCTTACAGGAAACCATTGTAATTTTCTACGTGTGAAGAACGTGTAGAACTGCCGGACACTTATAACTACTGGACACATTCTATCATCCTCTTATTTGTAAAATTTTGGAAGATCCTCCATCTTTTGCCTTAGCTAGCGGTATAGCAGTTTGAAAATTAGCAAAATGTCTTCTCATAAACATTTTGCTTAAATTTCAAACTTCTATTGGAAACCACTGCAGCGATACGGGGAAAAACTCTAAAAGCTTCGACATACACCTTCAACTTTTTAAGGGTTGAATTTCGTTGTTCTGGTCTTATTCACACCTTACATCAGGGTTGGTTAGATTTTGCCCGACCCAAAAAAACCCAAGTGGATTTTTTCAATAAAACCCACTTAAAAGCCCTAGAAAAAGCCCAGGTTTTTTTTTTTTTTTTTTTTTTTTTCAAAATTCTTGTTTAAAATTGTATTTTTGCCTAACTTATAATAAGCATTACAAGTATAAAACTAATATTGTATACATTATTAGAATATGAACTAAGAATTTTCAGAAATATTGGAGATGCTCAAACTTCTCTCTACTAAAAAAAAATTGCTGAAAAATTCCCCATAAGAAAATAAATTAATAAATAAATAAAATGTATAATTATCTTTTTAAAGCAGAATAGAAAAAGAAAAAAAAAAAAAAAAAAAAAAAAAAAAAAGAATAGAAAGAAAGAAAAGAAGTTGCTTTTCAATATAAAGAAAACTGTAGGACTCGAATGAAAATATAAATAAAAATCAAATTAAAAAATAAAAGAATCTGAAAAATTTAACAGTGTGACACTGTTATGTAATGCTGAGGGACAATAATTAAAAGTATTTTGTGAAAATTTATTGACTACAAAAAGTTCAATAAAGCAACATGAAATAATTATTAAAGTCCAATTTTTGTTGTAAAGGGCAGATAAAAAGAATTTTAGAATATTTAAAGTACAGTTACACTACGATAAAAATACATAAATAAATAAATAAAGCAAAATATAATAAAGCCCTAATACCATTTTTGCCGATTCTTATATAAAATGACCTCTTGCATCCGAATATGACTACCATTTTGCCCAGTCTCCCACCATTTCCTTGGGATCTCCACCAACTTTTATCACTGTTCCGTAATTTTATATACCATAAATTTTATTTGGAAAATGAAAAATAATTAATTTAGCACTTAAATATATATGTATATATATATATATATATATATATATATATATATATAATGTTTAATAACTGTAGAATAAAATTTATAATATATACACGTATACTGTATGTATATATAAGAAATGTAATACATAATTTCAGCGGCAAATGTCTTGCTAAATTTTCCCCTTGTCACAAATGTTCACGTTTTAAAATCTTTCTACTCTGTAGCCCCTCAGAAGATATTTAACAGTTAAAATCCCCGATCCCTAAAAACTAAATTTATAGCTATAAAATTACCAAAAAAGGATAAAAATAGGGAACCGTCCCTAAAAAACGACAGGTGATAGGGCAAAATTAGCGTCATATTCAGATTCAGGAGGTCATTTTAGATAAGAATTTGCAAAAAATGATGTTGGGAGGCGACTTTCATGCAGAGCAGTGTTATTATGTATATATATATATATATATATATAACGTCGTTAAAACTTAACCATAAAAAGAATTTTAAAAACTAAAAATTTAATTTTTAAAGAATGAATAATAATTTAACTTTTTTAATTATCTCATTATGAATGGTATTTAATGTTAAGAAAATAGGAAGAAAGAAAATAATCCTGAAAACTCTGGTAAAATCCGAAAATATTCTGAAAAAAAAAAAAAAAAAAAGTTTATATTTATAAAAAAATATTCATTTAAATATAGTGGTCAGTCAGCATTAAAAGATAAAAAATATTAAAATTAAATGTAGCTTGCAATATATAAACAAGTATAAAAATTGAATAGTATGTAGAGCAAGTTTTATTTTTTAAATTATTGACATTTTGGGTGAACTCAGCACCCTTAAAAACTCAAAATTTGATAAAAATACTAATTATCATATTTTGAAACGACTAGTGGCTGTGCATTCTGCGTGTTACGCTCGTCCTTTTAGACACTCGAGCACGCTAATGTGCTTTATTTTAAATAAAAACATGAAGCCTCAAAAGTACCTTTTAGTTAATAGTAGCAGGTTACGCCCGCTTTGCTGGTCACGTTATTTAAATGAAATTTCAAAAGAATCTAACCACTATTTATTTTTTATATCACACTAGGGGGCTGTGCCTTTTGTTCACTCCGCTCACCAACCCCCTGATTCACTTCATTTATTAACACATGCAGGGCTCTGCCCGCCTATTCGATACTATTCCTTTCACTGAACAGAAATATTAAAAGTGCATAACTCAGGAAAAAGCAGAAAAATATTATAAAAATCCCCATTGCAATGCGAAATTGAAATACATAATATTTATTTCCACATTATTTATTTTATAAAAATTATGTCTTTTTTTTTGTTGTTGTTGTTCTTGGAACAGAAAGAAATTTTCAATATCTGGACTACTTTGCGTTACAGTTTTGGTCTATAAACGTTTTGGCAATATTTAAATTTTTTACACTATTTGACGATGAATTTTTGGTTTAACTGTTTGTAAGGGAAAAAAAAAGTCAGTACCTATTTTTTCTAATGCCTATACTTTTTACTAATTAATGTTTTAGTTAATTTAGGGCAGTATATAGAACTCTATATATGTCTCTACTGTATAGCTAGGTAATACTTTTACTCATTCTAAAATATCTGAAAAGCAAAATAGTTTATTATTATTTTATTATTATTAATTTAATTAGAAAAATTTCAAGTTTAAATTTGACTCTTTTTTTTTTTTTTTTTTTGACAAAATACAATGACAAAGTTTTTAAAAATAATTTTTTGTCCTCATAAAAAAGATAAATACAGCTTCAAGACATAAAGAAATGCAATCAATCATACAGACATGAAATTATTGCTTTATTTACTGAAAAAAAAAAGAACTTATATAATATATATATATACAACATAAAAGATTGCCAGTAAAAAAATGTTCTAAAGTAGTCAAAAAAAAGTGCTAATAGCAGCATTGACACTTATTTTATATTTCTTTTTTAAAACCAAGGATCCTGGCCGAGGTACCCTAGTCGGTACCAAGCTCGTAATTGGAAGATTGTGAGTTCGATACTCGACCAGACCAAAGAGCATTGTGTATACTAATGGTGGATAATGCACGTAAATTCCGTCGTGGCCGCAATGTCCTCTATGTTCATTTTAAAATTATACCTCTGGAAGTCATCGAATCGGGGTAATCATCCCCCTCCATGGAGGTTCAAAATTCTGACGGCATGTCTCCGGACAATCCCTGGAGGTGCGTCCCAGACCGTCGCCAATTACTCATAGCGCTCTATTGGTGTGACGTTAAATCCAACCTCCCTACTAACAACCCTATGGATCATATTTTTATTTTCCTGTATAAAATGACTTCATGAAAGAAAGCGCCATACACTCTTTTTTCAATGTGTCAAAAAGAGTCCTTTACAAACCGGTCGTTTTCAGTTAATAACTTCGTTAATTAAAATGGTAGCATTTTCTAAACTCCTGAAATGTCTTTCTTGGAATATTCGGAACATATTGATACCTCTCATGACGCGAAGGACCTCCGAGAACATGCGGTAGCAGACAAAAGAAAAGTTAGGGGGGGGGGGGATTGAAATATACTAAACAGACACACATCGTTTTCATCTTTTATGTGCCAGTTTTGGTTAAGTTTTTCTCGAAAATTCGGACTTTGCGAAATATCCTTCCTCTATAATCGACCCATTCTCTTCCTTAAAATCAAAAATCAAAATTTTCCATTACTTGCCCATACAGTCGCTCTAGCAATGTGCAGTTAGTCAGTTAATCAGTATATGGTTATATTTTAATCAGCACTTTTATAAATGTAGATATGTGAAAAATAAATTGTCATTCCACGAAATTTATAAGGGTGGAAAGTGTGGTAACAATAAAATAGGTGTCACTCTCGATTGCAGCTAAAATTGAAAATAAAAACAAAAATAATAGCATTAATCAAAATTTAATTTACTAAAATTTTCTCAACTAATTCAAAATATTCTTAATTTTATTCAGCTTTACTTTTATCAAGATAAATAAATATAAAAAGCTTAAATGATCTTTATTATATATATTATTCTATTTATTGAAAAATTAAACATTTATATATATATATATTTAAAGAAAAAAAAAAAAAAAAAAAAAAGAAGAAGAAGAAGAAGAGAATCTCCATATTTTAAAAATCTAGTTAATAATCGCACGACTTCCATTAATGACAACTACATACATATATATAAATATGTGTGTGTGTGTGTATTTAAATATTGTCGTCAGAAGACATAAAATCGATTTAACAAAAATAGACATCTGACAATTTTTCTTTAAGAATAAAAATAAAATATATACGTCGTGAAGACATGTAAAAAATAGTTTACGTAGAGAGTTTAAAAAATAATAAAAAATAAAAATCATTAGAACCGTTTTTGGAAGACACAATTTCCAAGATCTAAACCAGCCTACCCAGTTAGAACATCTATCATTTTTCCTGTACCAAACAAGTACTACATGCGAAAGGACATCTAAATATATATATATATGCAGCAATTTTGAA
Organism: Salticus scenicus; assembly: GCA_963930645.1. Taxonomy (NCBI): domain Eukaryota; kingdom Metazoa; phylum Arthropoda; class Arachnida; order Araneae; family Salticidae; genus Salticus; species Salticus scenicus. Next base: position 30,317,215 of record OZ005658.1, on the reverse strand, counting down.
GAAAATCGTTTACCTGATTTTGAGATACCGATTTACAGTTTCACTGCTGATTTTCACCAAAATATGATAAACTCATGCTCACCAGTAACGGACAAATGGTAGTTAATAACGCGAGTTAAAATAAATAAATAAATAAATACAAATCAATGCTTAAACTTTTGCTTTTTCAATTTTCACAGAAAGTTGGAAAATTTATCTATACACTAAACCTGTCTTAATTCTGAAGTATCGTCGTTATACCTTTATTCTTTTTGGAGATATGATAGTTGGAAGATTCCCCATACACACTTACAAATATATATGCTGACCAATTGTCAAAAACCACTTGTTTGAACGCGGGAGACCTTAAAATATCTAAATCAGGTGAAAACTCGGTTTCAAAATTTTTAAACGAATAAAATACTTACATTAACCTCCGATAGTCGAGTAATGGAATTAAAAAATTTCCAGTTATACTATTTACATAATATCATGTTATTTATTTATAAAGAGAAAAAAATTAAGTTCATTTTGTGAATGTTTTATATTTTTACTATATTTTATATTTTATTATTATTAAAATTTATTTAATATAATTTTCTATTTTCCTTTATTTATTAAAAATATTTATTTCAAGACGAGTAGCAGATTTTTTTTTTAGAATCAACCTGCACCAAAACAAAATTTATCAGCGATCCAGGGGTGCCGTACGAAGTTGGTATTATTAGCAATGAGTATTATTAGCAATTTATAAAATATATAAAATTTACACTTACAAGAAAAATAAACTGATACGCAACAAGTACAATAACATAGAGACATATAATTTTGCTTTTTTAAGACATAATTGTATTTTTAATAAGAGACGTATTTGTATTTTTAAGCCTGTCATTTATTTATCGTCAGAGCTTTAAATAATCTGCAGCGCTGCTGTGCTGCATACTTTCTACTACTGGGATTATAGCATATATATATATACATATAAAATTGTAGCTAAATTGTTATTTAAAAGTACATTAAAAATATAATATGATATCAATGCTTATCAAAATTTAATTCATACATTTATATAATAAAAGCAAACCACCTTTAAAACTGTAAAATGATATAATTTTGAACCTTAGAAAATATTTTGCAAAAAACAAAGTAAGAAAAAATACATTAAAATACTACTAAACATTTTTTAGTTTCACATAAAATGTCTAAAAATACTGATTTTTCATATTTTGAGAATGTGAAAAATAGTGAAGCTGTTAAGTTTTTTATTGATAAAATTTTCATTTTTATATTCTCATTACATTATGTTTGATTCATATCAAATTACATTTGAATGTAAATAAACCTTTAATTAAAAGAATAAATAAGTAAGTAAACCTTTAATAAAAAAACTAATTTTTCCCTCTTTTATTTTGTAACTTCAGTTAATAAATAAATAAAAAAGAAAGAAGAAGAAAAAGAAAGAAAATGTTTGGGGAAATAGTTATGATTTTTCACAAAATATTAAACTTTTTTGACTATTCATGAATATTAGAGCAGAGATACACCAACTAATTGAAAGGAAAAAACTATTTTTAAGTATATTAGAAAATATTAAAAAATGATATTGGATTACGAATATACAAGTTAGTTACAACTTGTCAGAAACATTTAAATTATTCTCTCAGTTATTCAGCAAATAAATAAAATTACAAAAACTGTAAAACAAGAAAAGGAATTATTTTATTGAAAAATAATATAAAACGATAGCAAAAATACCTTACCTCTTTACTTTGCAATCCAATAGCTGTTATGGTTATGATAGCATAAGCACCACATCTAATCTAATAAATCTGATCTGACTGCTGACTCTGACTCTGAGTTGAGCCGCAATCCCGCCAAAGAATTTGCACGTCAGCTTATATTTTCCCGCTATTTATTTTAAAGCAGATGCTTCAAGTGCAGCCATTAAAAAAAGAAAAAAGAAATCCGTTCATTAAGCGTGGACGGGATGCATATTGATAAGGTTTTACTGTGGGAAGTTTTCGCTTTCGCAGATGTATTAGCACGTGTGTAATCGGAAATTAAATTTTCTACATTTTCATTTTTCTAATTAGATCAGAAATTAAATAAGTAGTAATTAATTATTATTTAAACAACAAACAAATATTTATAAATATTCACACAGACATACATATTTCTATGCAGCGAGCTGAATTATAAAAATTTTCGTTAAAAACATAGAATATTCTTAAATAATCTGGTGTGTCCCTCACACGACTTTCTCTTACCCTGAAATTTAATATTATAAATACAGGTTGGAGATTAAGAGGTAAGATAACGAGTACTGCTATGTAAACCTATGTTAAACAATTCAAATTAGACTTAGACCTTCACCTACCTAATCAGGATGATTGTCAAATTTTCTGTAATATCCCCGCAATACATGAAAAAGGATATCTTAAATTTTTTTTTAAAAGCAACTTTCAAGAAAGCCACTCGAACAGATTTTGAGATACTAACTTTCACCAAATCTTAGAAATCTCAATTGTTGACTGGAAAAAAACTATTACATATGAAAGAATATCGAAAACGGCGTTAATATGACTAGTTTGAAAGAAACCTATACAGCCGTTTTTAAAGAAACGCACTAGCGAGACCTCATCTTTAGCTGCTCATACATGTTGCCTATCAAATTTCCTGAACGAACCAACTAAAGCATCCGAAAGAATACCTAACAGGGTGTTTATATAGCAACTTTGAAGAAAATCTTTAGAGCTGTTTTGTGAGATTCAGACTCACAGCCCCTCTTCCGGTTTTCATATTTTCACCAAAATTTGGAAATTCCATATGTACACCAGACCTGTTATTAATGCTGAAGTTTAATCGTTCTATAGTTATTAGTTTCGGAGATATGAGAAGTCAGAAGATTTCTACAACACACATATATACAGGACATCTAATAGGGTGTTTATAAAGCAACATCGAAGAAAATCGTTAGAGCCGTTTTTGAGGTATGGACTCAGTCTTTTTATACATTATTTTTATATTTTCACCAAAACTTGGAAATTTAATATATTTGCCAGACCTGTCTCAAATTCTGAAATTTAGTCATTCTATATTTATTAGTTTCGGTTATATGATAAAGGTCAAAAGGGCCCCCCATACATGCATACACACTGAAAATTTTACTTCCCCCCCCCCCCCTAAAAAAAAAAAAAAAAAAAAAAAAAAAAAAAGAGGAGATTTAGGAAACTTTAAAACATATAAATCAGATAAAATCACGATATCGAATTTTTTGATCGAGTACATATACTCTCTTTAGCTGCAGTAGTTGGGTAGTGAAAATAATGAAATAATACATATTGCATGGAAAAAACAGAAAAAATATTTAGCGCAAAGGCAGCTAGAAACAAGGTGAAAAATCCATGTTTGATAATAAAACCGGAGACTTTGTGCGTGTGCATATATGAAGTCCATATAAATTCTCAGTTTGAAATTATATAAAAAATGTGACCGAATTTCCCTTAACCAAGCAAGAAAAGCCGATTACCACCTCATTTTTATGCAATTACAACTTGCCAGCAGTATTTCGTCTATTGGCCCTATTCATTGTGGCCACAATGTGGCAAACATAGAGTTACCCTTGTCCTAAAAGCATTCAGGAGGCCATCTATAAATATGCCAATCCCGGCCTATCAGTCTTTTTACTGTCGAATTCCATCATTGCTGGCAGCCATAAACGGTCCACTACTTTACCTACAAGTGGCAACCTACAACTGCTGGCAAGTGCAGGCTGCCAACAGTAGGCCATCACTAGCCCATCAGTATGGGTTTTGCTGGGATATCATGAATTTATGTTAACACTAAATAAGTTTAACTTTTAAAATTTCATTGAGCTCTAACTTACAAATACTATTATTACATTCGTTAAAAATTGAACAAACATGCACTTTAAAAAATTACTATCATATAATATAAATTAAAAAGAAAAAAAGAAAAATGCATACAAAGATATACAGCAAAGTTATAAATTTAAAAAAAATACTATCATATAATAATATTAATTTAAAATATTGCTTACAAAGACATACAGTAATAGTATAAATAAAAAAAAAATAAGAAAAAAAAAAATACTATCATATAATAATATTAATCGAACAAAATGCTTATAAAGTTTTAAATCAACGATTAAATTTTATATACAGTAAAGTTATAAATTTTAAAAAAAAATTACTATTATAAAATAATATTAATTAAAAAAAAATTACTATTTATGTAATAATATTAATTAAAAAAAATTACTATTGTATAATAATATTAATTAAAGAAATGCATAAAAAGATATACAGTAAAGTTATAAATTTAAAAAAAAATGACTATTATATAATAATATTAATAAAAAAAAATTCCTATTATATAATAATATTAATTAAAAAATGTATACAAAGATAGACAGTAAAGTTATAAATAAAAAAAAATGACTATCATATAATAATATTAATTTTAAAAATACATACAATGTTTAAAATAAACAATTACATTTTATATACATTGTAATTAACTAAACTTTATGCTGTTACTATTAAATAAATTTATCCTAACACGAAAATTTTAAAACTTTACTTAAATTTTATACGCAAAAAGTTATAAGTACATGAGTATGTTATTTAAATTAAACATTATACTGATACTACCCAAATATTATTTATTCGAGTTTAACACAGTAATATAATTTATACTATCTGAGTTGATTTAAATTAAACAGGTAAATACTTTTAAACTTGAAATAATAAAAATAAGTTCTTTTTTATAGAATAATTGATATAAACTATAATAATAAAAAGTATTAGTTACATTTAAAAATTATCAGTAACTAAAAGTTATTTTGTATAAAACATTTTTATTTAAAATTTTGAAATAAATTGCATAAAAATTCAATGCATCATTTTAAATGAAAACAAACAGTTTCCTTAAAAACAGATAATACGGGAATATTCCATGAGTCATAGTTATCACCTGCAACGGAAAACCCATACACTTGATGAATCATGTGTAATATACGCTGAGGAATCGTGCCTAATAGTAATCAACACTATCTCATATAAAGATTAAGTTAAAATACAGTGAATAATTAGGAAAATGCAATACTTTTTTCACAAAGCATATCATACAACGAGTTTTAAACGACTATTTTTATATACGGTAAGTTATAAATTAAAAAAAAATTACTATTATATAATAATATTAATTTTAAAAAAAAATTACTATTATATAATAATATTAATTAAAAAAATCCATACAAAGATATTCAGTAAAGTTATAAATTAAAAAAATGACAATCATATAACAATTTTAAACAAAAATATAATAAGGGTCGATTGAAACAAAGGGTTTGTAGATTATAATTATTGGATAAAACGTTATGTGTTTCGAAAACCGTTCATCAAGATTGGAACAACCGTTTCGAATGATACTCTCCCTTCATCAGATAGACTTAAACTTTTATTTTCTCAGAATGAAACAAAACGATAGATGATTTACACTTACTGAAACCCCAACATAAATTATTCGACTTTCATTAAAAATGCAAGTCTCATATACACTTTGAAACAATCAATAAATTTTATATTATCACTATGCATTAAATAAGTTTCCCATTTAGCATTCAAGATGAATTTATTTTTACATTAATTAAAAATTGAACACGTATTACTTTTTAAAATGACTATTTTTTAAAAAGTTTTAAAACAGCTAATAAATTTTATAAGCTTTTACAATTAAATAAATTTAGCATATTATGAAAGTTTTACATCATTCGATAAAATTTTATATAGGCAATAAAAGTTATACACATTATAAATATAAACTCATAAAGTAAATTTCACACTTAACATTTAAACTCTAGCCAAACAATCTTAAAGTAATTTTTTATCCCTTTAGCCGTGCGGCTTATTTTCATCGGGCAGTATGTATAGTTTCTCCGGCATATGTCGATCTTTTTTCCGCGTGTTATATTTCAATTTACCGTATAAGACAATGGAATCGTTTCGTGTAATGTCCCGTGGACTTTGAATATTTTTCACTGCGTACTGAAGGACATTTCCGCGCGTTGTGGTAGCTGATAAGCAATCGGTGACGTCACTGATGAGAGGATGACGCCATGATCATGTGACTAGGATTTCGCTAGATAAGAATGTCTTGTATCATTCATTTTCTTCAAGTCTGCCAAGGGTGTAGGCTGTGTTTTAAGGTAAGTCCCAACTTTTTCTGAAATAATGGCAATTCAGTATATAGTTAAGTCAGACATGTTATTACATGTATGCGGAATAATTTTATGAATTTTAATGCGGAATATAGTTATTATATAAAAATATCTTACTATCCGATCATTTATAAATAGTTTAAAAAATTCTTACTTAGTCTATAACTAGATAAAATAATTGCTAAAAACAATAAGATTTTTAATTTCTAATTTTATCCTATTAAGTGATTTTAAAACCTCTCTTTAGTTTTTTCTTATAAAGTTAAAGTGATTTCAAAACCTTTCATTAAAAAATTACACTTATATTTTAGTAAAACTTTATTTATTTAATCGATTAAATGCAAAGTTTAACACTTAATGAATTATTTAAAATTTTATATATACAGGAATAATATAAAAATTTACATTTATGTGCTAGTAAAAATAATTGTCTCATTAGAAGTTTAATCAGTCATTAACTAAAAACAATGAATTTCAATACAACTGCTTGATTCTAGTATCATCCACTGACCTCACGGTAAGTTGTTTTCACTTAGACATTCTGAGCAAATCTTATTGTAATGCATATATTAAAATAATATATAGTTATTATACAAAAAATCTCTCTTGATTTCCGATTATTTATAGATAGTTTAATACTTAGAATTATAACTTGATAAAATAATTACTAAAACAGTAAGATTTCTGTTTTTAATTTTATCCTATTAAGTGATTTTAAAACCTCTTTTTAGTTTTTTTCTTATAAAGTTAAAGTGATTTCAAACCTTTTCATTAAAAATTGCACTTATATTTTAGTAAAACTTTATTTATTTAATCGATTAAATGCAAAGTTTAACATTTAATGAATTATTTAAAATTTTATATATACAGGAATAATATAAAAATTTACATTTATGTGCTAGTAAAAATAATTGTCTCATTAGCTAAAAACAATGAATTTCAATACAACTGCATGACTCACTGACCTCACGGTAAGTTATTTTCACTTAGACATTCTGAGCAAATCTTATTGTAAAGGATAATTTCTTTCTGTAAAAGTGTCACCCAAATTCTCTCACAAGGATTATTGTTTTGTATTTTATTTTTAAATCATATATCCAACTTATAAAATTTAGCGGTTATGCAAATGAGTAATTTTTATTACTTATAGTTCAATCCGTATAAATAAGTTGAAAATTTTACCTTGCGATGTAATGCATATATTAAAATAATATATAGTTATTATACAAAAATCTCTCTTGCTATCTGATTATATATAGATAGTTTATTACTTAGTTTAAAAAGTAGAGAAAATAATTACTAAAACAATAAGATTTCTGTTTTTAATTTTATCCTATTAAGTGATTTTAAAATCTTTTATTAAAAATTACAGTTACATTTTATTAAATCTTTGTTTATTAAATATAAAAAGCGCGACTTATCGTAAAATAATCCTGTTTTAAACACATTATTTTCTTAGCATAATTTTGAAACCACAGTTCAATATTTTAATTGTAAAGTTCAACTCTCAATGCATTATTTAAATAAATGATCTCAAACACCAAAAGTCTTCTGCCAAATAGGTATGATTCAACATTCTTATCTTTATGAGTCATCGTCTAGTGATAAAACAGTTTCTCGCATTTGTGTACAAGACTGAAGGTTGCATTTCGCTAGAGGGAAATTTCTTCAGTAATTTTTAAGTAAGTTTTATAATTTATTATTACTATTTGATAATTTATTTAACTTAATATGTATCTCTACTCTCTACTCTAATAAAATTATTTGTTTATATCATAAAAATTTTATTAAAACATAACTTTTATTAAAACTTTACAAAAATTATATAAGAAAATTTTTATTGTTTCATTGAAGAGAGATAAATCAATTTTAAAAATATTTTTTATTGGTATTTACTTATAAAGAATTTTTTATTGTTACACTATAAACTTTTCTTATTGTTTCACTATAAACTTTTTTGTTTAATTAAAACTAAATTTTGCATAACATATAAAACTACTTTCACAAACGAATATTTATTGCTTAAATAAAACCTACAAAAGTTCTCATTTAACTTGTGTATGTTCAGAAATTACCTGAGTAAAACTACATTTTGCAATATATATATAAAACTTCTTATTTAAATCAACTAAGATACTATAAATTATATTACTGCGTTAAACTCGAATAAATGTTAAATAATATTTGGGTAGTACCAATATAATGTTTAAATTAAATAACATAATCATGTACATATAACTTTTTGCTTATAAAATGTATGTAAAGTTTTAAAACATTCGTGTTAGGACAAATTTAATAGTAACAGCATAAAGTTTAGTTAATTATAATGTATATAAAATTTAATTGTTGATTTTAAACATTGTATGAATTTTCTAAATTAATATTATTATATGATAGTCATTATTTTTAATTTATAACTTTACTGTATATCTTTGTATGCATTTTTTTTAATTAAAATTATTATATGATAGTCATTTTTTTAATTTATAACTTTACTGAATATCTTTGTATGCATTTTTTTAATTAATATTATTATATAATAGTAATTTTTTTTTAATTAATATTATTATATAATAGTAATTTTTTTTTAATTTATAACTTTACTGTATATAAAAATAGTCGTTTAAAGCTCGTTGTATGATATGCTTTGTGAAAAAATTATTGCATTTTCCTAATTATTCACTGTATTTTAACTTAATCTTTATATGAGATAGTGTTGATTACTATTAGGTACGATTCCTCAGCGTATATTACACATGATTCATCAAGTGTATGGGTTTTCCAATGCAGGTGATAACTATGACTCATGGAATATTCCCGTATTATCTGTTTTTAAGGAAACTGTTTATTTTCATTTAAAATGATGCATTGAATTTTTATGCAATTTATTTCAAAATTTTAAATAGAAATGTTTTATACAAAATAACTTTTAGTTACTGATAATTTTTAAATATAACTAATACTTTTTATTATTATAGTTTATATCAATTATTTTATAAAAAAGAACTTATTTTTATTATTTCAAGTTTAAAAGTATTTACCTGTTTAATTTAAATCAACTCAGATAGTATAAATTATATTACTGTGTTAAACTCGAATAAATAATATTTGGGTAGTATCCGTATAATGTTTAATTTAAATAACATACTCATGTACTTATAACTTTTTGCGTATAAAATTTATGTAAAGTTTTAAAATTTTCGTGTCAGGATAAATTTATTTAATAGTAACAGCATAAAGTTTAGTTAATTACAATGTATATAAAATTTAATTGTTTATTTTAAACATTGTATGTATTTTTAAAATTAATATTATTATATGATAGTCATTTTTTTTTTTATAACTTTACTGTATATCTTTGTATGCATTTTTTAAATTAATATTATTATTATTATTATATGATAGTCATTTTTTTAATTTATAACTTTACTGTCTATCTTTGTATGCATTTTTTTTATTAATATTATTATATAATAGTCATTTTTTTTAAATTTATAACTTTACTGTATATCTTTTTATGCATTTCCTTAATTAATATTATTATATAATAGTATTTTTTTAAATTAATATTATTACATAAATAGTAATTTTTTTTAAAGTTAATATTATTTTATAATAGTAATTTTTTTTTTAATATATAACTTTACTGTATATAAAATTTAATCGTTGATTAAAAACTTTATAAGCATTTTGTTCGATTAATATTATTATATGATAGTATTTTTTTTTTTTTTTTTATTTATTTAATTTTTTATTTATACTATTACTGTATGTCTTTGTAAGCAATTTTTTAAATTAATATTATTATATGATAGTAATTTTTTTTAAATTTATAACTTTGCTGTATATCTTTGTATGCATTTTTCTTTTTTTCTTTTTAATTAATATTATATGATAGTAATTTTTTAAAGTGCATGTTTGTTCAATTTTTAACGAATGTAATAATAGTATTTGCAAGTTAGAGCTTAAAGAAATTTTAAAAGTTAAACTTATTTAGTGTTAACATAAAGTCATGATATGTATAAAGTTTAGTTTGTACAACTTTATTGCTTATAAAGTCGTTTTTGTTTTAAAATAATTAATTATACATATAATTGCATGACATTCATTATTAAAAAATATGTGTGTTTTAAATTATTTATTATTGTTTTGTTTTTAAATTTATGTGTATCGTTTTTGTTTTAAAATAATTAATTATACATATAATTGCATGACTTTCATCATTAAAAAATATGTGTTTTAAATTATTTATTATTGTTTTTTTTTTTTTTTTTTTTTTTTTTTAAATCTGTGTTAATCCACCGATGACGCTTATCCCTCAAATTACGAAAATTTCTATTTAATTCTGTAAAAATTTCTGATTTCCTAAATTTCAAGTTCTAAAATACTAAGTGTACTCATTAATGAATTAGAATGCAGTATTAGGATCACCTTGTTTCTAAAAATTCTGTAAAAATTTCCTAATGTAAGTTTACAATCTTCCAATGCCACTAAAAGTCTGAACTTTTATTTAAATTCACTATTTATTATCTTAACGAAATATATTTTCAATCTCTAAAAGATGGTAAGTTCCTAAAATATTCATAAATTTTTATTAAAGCTTCCGCATAATTCTAAAGTATTAAGTGTGGTCATTAACCAAGTAGAATACAATATTAGAATCACCTTGTTTCTATAAATTCTGTAAAATTTTCCTAATATAAGTTTACAATGACATCACTAAAAGTATGAACTCCTATTTAAATTCCTTATTTATTATCTTAACGCAATATATTTTTAATCTCTAAAAATGCTAGGTTACTAAAATACTCATAAATTGTTACTGATGTTAATTAACTTCAGTCATTCATTGTTTCATTCAGTCAAAAATGTTAAGTCCCACCGGAAATTATTTATACTCTTCCAATGGCAACACCTAAATTTTAATATCAAAGACTATACCATTCACATTCAATGTTTTTAATTATATAATACACATCAACCCTTTGTTTTATTTTGTCAAATTCCCTGAAATACATAGGAAAATTTCTATTTAATTCTGTAACCAATTTATAATCCCCGAATGACAACTCTTCAAAAGTTTCTATTCTTCCGGTGGCAACACACAGTTTCTATTCTTCAGGTGGCAACACCCCCTCGTCCAAGATGATGACTAAGTAGTGTAAAAAGGAGACGTTGACCAACAGGGTGGACGCGCGGAGGCGCACTCCAACAGGGTGGTGCGCCACAGCGCCTCCACCGTGTTGGTGAACTCTTCTTTTTACACTACTACCGACTGTATTACATTTCTTATATTTTTTTAATCTACTAGTTCAGTCCTACCACAACCCACGTTAAGGAACTTCGTCCCCCCCCCCTTTCCCGGCCAAAAAAAAAAAAAAAAAAACTTTTGTATGATTAGATCATTTTATAGAAAAAATTATTTTTAAAAGTTGCTTCTTTACAATCCTTTCCAGCGTCATTTAAACCCCAGCAATACTGTAAAAATATAAACAAAATATGAAATTGATAATATAAACAAAATTGACTGAAAAACGCAATAATTAAAACTTTTGACCAGAAACGATTGTTGTGTGTACTTGCAAATAATAGTTTTTGCTTATAACTCATATTTTTCAAAAACAATAATCGCCTCTAAAAATATATCAGTGCTGCAAAAATAAAACTCTGTATTAAAAATGACTTAATACCAACTATAGTTTGGTGTTTCATCAAATATATTCTTAGAACAGTTATCATCGCGAGAAAAAAAAAAAAAAAAATTGTATATTTTGTAATGCAATAAAATTCTTCAAACATAAATACAGATGAATAAAAACAACGTATTCTACTAATATCGGAAGATGCACCCTATACAATGCACAAAACATGGCATTTTCTTTTCCTAAAATTATAGTTTGCAATCTTATAATTACATTCAGGCTTTCGTACTTGCCTTTTATTAATTAGTGCCTGAGAAAGCCCTTGTTAATTTTTTCGACCCGAAACAATTGTTGTGTGCACTTGCAAATAATAGTTTTTGCTTATAACTCTTATTTTTCAAAAACAACAATCGCCTCTAAAAATATATCAGTGCTGCAAAAATAAAACTCTGTATTAAAAATTACTTATTACCAACTATATTTTGGTGTTTCATCAAATATATTCTTAGTACAGTTATCAACGTGAGAAAAAAAAAATCCTTTCTATGTTTTTTAATACAATAAAATTCTTCAAACATAAACACAGTTGAATAAAAACAATGTATTCTATTAATATCGGAAGATGCACCCTATACAAAACACAAAACATGACATTTTCTTTTCCTAAAATTATAGTTTTCAATCTTATAATTACCTCCAAGTTGTATGCATAATTCCGTAAGATTCAAGACTTTTACGCGTTTACACTTATTTACGCTCTAGCTAATTGGAGAAATTGTTGTGTTGTTTGTCCGAAACTGATGACGCAGACGTTGCCATGGTGACGGAGCGATGGCTTCTTCCTTTTCCCGATCCGCGCGGCTGGATCTTGCTGTTCACGGCACGGCGCGATATCTGATGCTGACACCACCGGGCAAAAATTAACTCCTGGAAAATAAATCGCGTGGAATCTGCTCCTTTTTTTTTTCTCCCCCTCCTCGTGTTCTTTTTTCCAAGGATGGAAGGCTTTTTTCCCGTTTGTAATGAGGATGAAAAATTTCCTTTCAAGGATTGGTGGATAACCATTGTTTATCCTGGCGTCGGATTTGTTTATACGAGAAACTTGTGAAAAGAATATATATATATATATATTTGTAGGATTTTCTATGCATATTGTATTTCAAAGAATTTTTGTCATGAAGGTTAAATCAACGCTTTATATGCGCACACGTATATAGTAATGGATATAATAACTGCTGCTAAAGGAACGCAACTTCCTTTTTAAGGTAAAGATTACTTTTTAACGCTTTTTGTATATTTAGACCGATTGAAACTATATACATATATACACTAAAATTATAACAAAGAAATTTTAAGAAATAAACAGAGTAACCGTTGATAAGGAACACAACACAGTTTCGACATCATATAAACTTTACAGAAAACCATAAAAATTGTGCTTGAATTATTATAACCCACACGAAGTTACGAATTCTGTAAGCTTCCATTATTTTAATCGAGTTTGTTTTATTTTAATCCTTTTTATCTCATCATATTTTTTATTTTCTCTAAGTTTTAATATATATAGAGAGATAGATAGATAGATTGATAGTTAGATAGATATAGATATATTCTGTAAACTTCCCTTACAAGTCGCTGCCAAAGGCAGCGGGAAACCAAAGCGAGCTTTTGAGCGATTTCAGTTTTATTATTTTTCTTTTTTTCATAAAGCTATATAGAAAAGAGTTTCCTTTAAATATAGTGACCAGCGAAGTGGGCAAAGCGTGCTAGTTTATACATATGTTAAGTATATGCCTACGATGCGACCGGCATTGAGGAAAAAAAAAATTATGCCGCCTTCATCTAGAATGAATATTTAATTACTTTCTGAAACCCTAAACTAGAAATATAGATTTACAAGCTATGCGTACAAGGTAAACAAATAACCTGGATAGACAAAATAATCGAGAATTTCTAGTGTATACTTTTCTAGACGGTGAAACAATATTCTGAATATTCTGAATCCTTAGTAATGTGAGAAATTCTCGCTCGATTTTCTAGAATCGGGTCATAAATCAAGATTCTAGTAACTAAAACACGCCGCTTAAGTTCGCGTTTGTTTGCAAAGATTTTTTAATAAGTTTGACCCTACGATAATATAGGAAAACGATCTAGAATTCTAATAGGGTTTTTAGAAATAGCAAAATGAAAGGAAACTAGAACTTATAAGGATGACATGGAGATTATATTTACTATAGAGACACAATTTAGTTTCTAGATGTCAGTCACAGGTTTTTTTTTTCCCGGTGCGCCGGAATGAACTTCATTTTTAAAGTGGCCTGCCTAGTCTTTTAAGTTGTATAGACCTGGTGTAATCCTCGCGGCTTTGTTTTATCAGCGCCTAGAAGACGAGTTTCTTAGTCGCCATGCAAATAATTATTGATTTTGATAAGTCTTCCGGTCTGTGTCTTGTGAAAATGGGTTGTTTCTACTTATCATCAATCACTAAAATTTATTTATTCCTTTTTCGGTCTGTTTTTATTAAATGGTAAATAATTTTTAAAAACAAAGTTGGTTATACTTTTCGGTTCTTCTTCTATAGTAAGTTTTTTTTATCCAAACAATAATTTGTTTCGCACAACGAAATTTTCTGTTTAAATTTGTTTTAGTGAAAGTTTTAATTAGATTAATATATTTTTTTTTCAATTTTAACAAAATTGTTTTATAATTCCCCCCAAAAATTATTCAGTTAGTAAAAGTATACAAATATTTTTTGATAAACCTACTCGAAAAAGCAATGCTAATTGGAATCAAATACAAAAAAACTCTGCTCTTTTTTTTTTTTTTTTTTTTTGGTCGTCACAATAAAACTGTTTTTGAACTTCTTGCTAAAATAGAGTTTAAAAGAACATGCTAAAATTTAGTTTAAAATAACAAAGTCTGTGGGATTTTTTTTTTTAAAACAAAATTCTTTATTTTTTACGATAGAGGTTTCATTTTCGATTTCCGACCTTTTCTTCTTATGTTAAGAATTAATGTAATATTTCCAATTAAAATATCTTACTTACGATTGAGGCAATTAATGCTAATTAATGGATCATTAGCCAATATTATTGCTTTAATTATAGATAATATTTTGATAATGAAAATTAAAAAACAAAATTAATTGTTCCACTTCCTATCGACATACTGCATCGAAATAATTTTGAACATTAAATTAGATGTAATTCCATCATATGAACGTTAAATTAGGGCAATCACATACATCAAAAAACAAGAAAAGAAAAATCATGCGGTACGCACTGATTATTAACACTTTCCAACAGAACATACTCATTGTATCATATAACCTTCAATGACCTTTGCCTACATTATAATACAACAGACAGACAGACAGAGAGGCAGGCAGACAATTAGACAGGCAGACAGCCTAATTGAAATCGTAATGTTCCTTAAACATTGTTCGAAATCTTTAAAACACAAAAAGAAATGCATTTGCAGCAATTTTCAATAACAAATCTCAGTACAACAGTTTCTTCAATATATTTAATAGGAGAAAATATTGGATTTGTAAAAATTTTCGACCTCGGGTTTTTCATGGATTTACACGTTTTGAAAGATGTAGAACACGATGTGACCATCTTTAGAAAATGTCTCTCTGTCTCTCTCTCTGTGTGTGTGTGTGATAAAATTTTGTGGCAACTGTATCTCAGGAACTACTGCACAGAATTTCATACAAATGGATATGTAGTTGCACCTTGACATAAATTAGTTGCCAATCAACTTTTGGTATTGTCTTGCAGATTGCGTTGCCATCCCGCTTTTTATAAATTTTTAACACAGTGGTAAAATTTTG
Organism: Salticus scenicus; assembly: GCA_963930645.1. NCBI lineage: Eukaryota > Metazoa > Arthropoda > Arachnida > Araneae > Salticidae > Salticus > Salticus scenicus. The sequence continues at coordinate 30,301,518 of OZ005658.1, read as the reverse complement.
TATAAATGTGCATAAAGATAATTTTTTTTAATAATAATTATGAAATTTACAAGAATTATTTGTAATAGAGATAGTCAACTGGGATAAAGTTTTCGTATATGTAGCAGCCTCGCCTTTCTTGATGAGTATCTTTCAAAAGAGCTCACCAATACCTTTAAAATGAATGGTTGGGTTGAACCATCGATCTGCGATATTTTAAAACAAAGTAATCGATTTTTTTTTTTTTTAAATGTTATATCGAGAATAAAATGCACTCTTTTTTGGATATTTAGTGTTATACCACTTCTCTAATATGGAAATCGTACTGTATGGTCATGGAAGATAATTTTATTAAAAAAGGATTTTAATAAATTATTTTTACGCAGTGAATTTGCGTAGGATAATATAGAAGAAAGTCATGTGGGGGCCACAACATTCTAGTTTTTGTGTGGTCCTGTATCTCTTAACGCTAATCCTACTGTATTCTATAGAAAACATTATTTTGTGCATACGAATAACATATTTCAATTCCATTAAGATTTGTGTAAAGTAAAATTATTAAAATATGATTTATAAAAATAGCCCTCATAAGACTCAGTGCTTTGGTGTACTTTCATGTGTCCCTGTACACAAACCAGCAGCAGTATTTACACCACTTTCAGTAGAATTCATACGATGGTGAATTTGTATAACATATTTCAATTCCATTAAAATTTGTGTAAAGTAAAGTTATTGAAACATGATTGATAGAAATGCTTCTCATAGAACGCAATATTTTTAAATACTTTCGAGTATCTTTGTATACGCAAATCAGAAGTGACATTTACTCTATTTTCGATAGGGAATAATAATTGATAGTGTACTTGAATAACATACATCGCTTTCAAGAAATTCCATAAATATTTACGGAACTTAAACGCGGACAGACGAGCACACAGACAAACCGAAGCCATTAATACTTTTCAACCTTGCTGGAAATTTTTAAAAAAGACGCTTCAACAGCCTAAATAACTCCAGTATATGGGTGCAAGTACATAAAAAATCCTGAAGCTAAAAATTTTAACTATTTAACTTTTCTCTTTCTTTCGTTAAATATATATCAATAACCAGGGCCCGACTAAGGAATTTTTGTGCCCAGGGCACTTTCAATTTTTCGTGCCCCCTTAGAATGGATGAAAGTGTAAACATTATTAGGGGCATAGAGATGGATACGAGCAAGAAGGTATACTGTACTTCTCCCCCCCCCCCACACACACACACATGAATCGGTTTCTATATTAACACAATTTTTAATAGGCAAATAGACTAACTAAAAAAATTTGGATGAAAGATGACTCTTTCTCAGTTTTCCTCCTGAATGATAGTTAAAACTACTCTTGTTAGCCAAACAACAAATTCCAACTTAAATTTTATTCACATATGTGATACACAGTTGAGTTAGAGGAAATCTATAAAATTTAATTCAAATACTCTTAACTTTTAATAAAATTTTGTGCCCCCTTAAAAATTTCGTGAACAGGGCATTTATTCTCCGATCCGACTGCAATAGCGACCGTCCTTAAACAACGAAAGTCTTCAAATCATAAGTCGGAATGTGACGTCACGCGATCAAAATAACGACTGCCACAGTCGGAATTGAGGTATAGTCTGGTCGGAGAATAGATGCCCAGGGCACGAGCCCCGAGTGCCCGTGCGATAATCAGGCCCCGTCAGTAGCGTTATTTCAGAATTTTACAGGGGGGGGGGGGCAAGAACAAACTTCGTTTATATAAAAAAGTAAACACTTATTAAGGAAATTTAACATTTGGGCTTTCCAAAAAATTTTGTTTATTCATTGATATATCAATAAAAACATGTGACAAAAAATAAATAAATAAATAAATAAATAAAAATAATAAAAGACAATAAAAGAAAGTGGTGGATGGGTGGGCAGATGTCTGATTAAGGAGGCTGGCTGGGATGATGAATTAAAAAAAAAAAAAAAAAAAAAAAAAAAAAGGAGGATTTCTGCATTTAATTTTATTTAAATATTCAATGCCTGTTTTAGAAAAGTTAAAATTATTGATCAATTAAAATTAAAAAATAAATCTAACCAGAATACATGCAAAATACCTGTATGAATACAGTTAAAAAGATTCTCAATAAATAAATAAATAAATAAAAATAAATAAAATAAATAAACTCTTAAAAAATTAAAACTTAAGGTTAACATTAAAATTTAATTAGTTGAAAATTCATTTTAAAAGAAAGACTTACAACAATACAACTCATCTTCTTACAAAGCCATTTTCACATACAATGATCTGTGTTTGTTCGGGTTTTGATTTTATTTTTTCTGGAAAAAATTTCAAAAAATCAGGATATTCTGTCTTTAATACATCTATTTGAATTCAAGGTAATTTTTTCTTGAGGGTTCATGTTATGATTTTATTTTTTCTTGAAGGTTCAAGTTATGTTTTTATTTTTTCTGAAAAATATTTCAAAAATTCAGGATAATTTCTATCTCTATTTCATTTATTTCATTTTAAGGTAATTTTTTTTCTGGCTATCATTTGATATTTTGCTAAAATGCTCATCAAATACAGAAAAACCTACATTTCTTTGCTCAATGCTATGGGAATAGCACTTGAAAACATCTTATAGCATTCTGAGCTTTTAAGTTAAATTTCAATCTTATTTTGCTTTGGTCCGAAATTCTTTTGCTCATCTCAAAATAAAAAGGTTCTTTTCTTTAATAAAAGTTCTATTATTTCCCCTTAAAATAACTATCCTAAAGTAATCCTTATTTTCTTCAGCATTAAAATAATGGATTATATATATATATATATATATATATATATATATAATTTGATTAATTTAATTCCTTTACAACACTCAGCAAATGAAAGATAAATGAAAATATCAACATATGAAATTTTAAATGAGATGTATTTCGAATAAAATTATTGTCAAGATGATAATTTAAGTACACTGATTAGTAAAAACATGTTAAAGTACTTACGCAGAAGAGAAATATATATATATATATATATATATATATATATATATATATATACTTAGCAAGAAGGGTTTTTTTTTTTATTATTATTATTTACTTTCATTTCCCTTACTTTAATGCATAAATAAGAGTTATTTTTCTATAACATATACACATACCAAAAGAAAAAAAAAAATGTATACACAAAATATTAAGTTAAAGATATTATATATGTTGACCTGTAATATATTTGCAAGAAATATTGTACCACTTTGTAAGAATTCCAAGGAAAATCCCATTTGAAATATAAATCTTATCCCAACATATTTTTATGCTTTTTATATTTAAAATACAAAGAATAACATCCCCAGAATAAGGTGACCTTTAACTTTATTTTCTTCTTTTAACTTTAGCGAATAAAATATTTAAGATGCATTCGGCTATCAAAATTCTTTTTATCCCGTAACAGAAAAAAAAAAAAAAAAACTTGAATCTTTTCCATGTTTTTTAGAAAATACTGTTCAACACAGAAAAATACTTCTCGAAAAAAGACATATATAAGATTTTTAATTCACTGGGGAGTAGGCTTTTTCCCCTTTCGTACAATTGGGCTTTAAACTTCCAGTTCATTAGTCCAAAAGATGCTGGAACCACTTATTTTAAATTTAAAGAACTAGAAACGCAAAGAGGCGTATTTTAAACGTAAATGGATGATAGTTAATTTTTCTTTCGCTTACCCCTGTAGGGTAGGAAAAAATCTTATTTTTTAAGCAAAATTTAAAAAATTCAGATTTTATTATATTTATACATTGGAGGTGCCCCTGAATCAGAAAATCAGATATTTAGCAGGTGGTGAGTGTGGATAGGGAAAAAAATGTTTTGTTGATGAAAACGGAGTTATTCTGTTGTTTTACCAAACAGTTCTGATGATTCAACCAATATTTGTTTAAATCAGCAAAATTATTTTGTTTATTTAAACAAATAGTTCAGTTGTTTCCTCGATATCTGTTTAAATCATTACAATTATTCTGTTGACTTAAACAAACAGTTCTATTGAGTCAATCAATATTTGTTTAAATCGACAAAATTATTTTGTTGACTTAAAAAAAAAAAACAGTTCTGTTAATTCAACCAGTATTTGTTTAAATCGACAAAATTATTTTGTTGATTTAAAGAAACCGTTCTGTTCATTCAACCAGTATTTGTTTAAATCGACAAAATTATGTTGTTAATTTAAAAAAACCGTTCTGTTGATTCAACCAATATTTGTTTAAATCAACAAAATTATTTTGTTAACTTAAACAAACAGTTCTGTTGATTCAACCAGTATTTGTTTAAATCGACAAAACTATTTCGTTGATTTAAATAAACAGTTCTGTTGATTCAACCAGTATTTGTTTAAATCAACAAAATTATTTTGTTGACTTTGAGACTCTTACCAACATAATTGAATCAAAAAATATTCGCAGGAAGTCTGAAGTCTGAATTTGAAATTTATATCATATATGGCTATGCTAGATGAAACATTTTATTGCAATTAAAAAAAAAAAAAGTATAACAATAGTATCTCTCCACAACTTGATTTGGCGATTTTTTATTGGCGCCGTTTTGAACTATAACAATATCGTTCTGGATTCTTTACAATATAATATGGCAGCCTGCATGTTGTTTATTTTAGATTTATGATTTATGATTTAGCTTATGATTTCATCATCTATGATTTTTAGATTTGGAACAACTATAGTATCTCCCCACAACTGGATTTGGTGATCATGGCTAAACTCTAAATCTAAATATCATAAATCATAAATGATAAAACCGTAAGCTAAATCATAAATCATAAAATCATAAATCTAAAATAAACAGCATGCTGGCTGCCATATTATATTGCAAAGAATCGAGAACGACATCGTTATCGTTCAAAACGGCGCAAAAGAAAAATCGCCAAATCCAGTTGTGGGGAGATACTATAGTTATACCTTAGATTTATGATTTAGATATAATCGCCAAAAATAAATCGTCAAATCCAGTTGTGGAGAGATACTATAATTGTTCAAAAAAAAAAAAAAAAAAAAAAAAAAAAAAAAAAGATTCGTGTACAGGAACTTATAATTAATACGTCTAATATAATATATATGTAATATTATATATAAAATACATGTATATTAAATAGTATACATACATAATGTTAGTCCAATGAAATATATACATATATATATAAACGTAGTGTTATTCCTAGTTACATTATAGTTAGTGTAGTGTTAGTCCTAGTTATTTTTCATCTAGTATTGTGTATATTAATTTTATAACAGCCTTAATTTTTATGAATGTAGCAAGAATATTCAAACGGGCGGTTAAAGAAGGTGGTACGCCATTCACCTCTAAACATACTAAAAGAAATTCCAACTGTTATTTAGATATGTAAAAGTTCAGATACAGTACATCAAATCTTTTACCTTAATCTGTAATAATATACCGATAGTAACGTAGGTTTCATGTGCATTAAGTGAAAAAAAAAAAAAAAAAATGCGTGTTTTGTGAGTACCACGATGTAGAGTGATTGGCATACACATAGTAGTGTGTACGTGTGCCACACCAAATTATTAAAGATACGTTTTTTTTTTTTTTAGTTGTTTTAAACTTATTTGCGTAACTAATATTTAACGTTCATCTTTCCTGTATTTTTTCATCTAGTAATACAGTGAAACCTGTCAAGTTGGACACCCCTCTAACTTGGACACTTTTTCTCGGAACGGAATGTATCTACAGGACTAACACGTTATGTCCAACCTTTATAAGTTGGACACCCCTTTAACTTGGAAGTTGGACATTGAAATACTGCCCTAAGTTGGACACTTTTACCCGACGAGACAGGAAAAAAATAAATAAAACTTTTATTTTTCTCACTCTTTTTTTTAGAAATTTTACTTAACCCTTGTAAAAATAGCTGAAAATATCTAAAAACACAATGTTTCTTGTCACAATATATTCACCTCTGTCTTGTTTTATAAAAAATATTTCTTTTCTTCAGTTGAAACATTCACAAATTACTGTAATTTAGTGCATAATGCAAGAGTCATTCTTTTTATTGAATTGCATGAATTGTCTTTTCTTTTTTCTTTTGAAAATATTCCACAGAGAGCACACAGGCTTGACTTAGGCTTTTAAAATAGGGATTAGAAAATACATTTTGGTTGGTAGGGGTCTTTTACATTTGTCCCTTTTATTTTTCTTACCAAGATTAATTTGAGTGTATAATTGCACTGAACATGATATAGGAGATATCTATAGTGAAAAACGATGCAGATTCAATTTTCATACATATCAGCTCACAGGTGTTGATGCTATGCTGCAGTTTACCCCGTACACCGGAAAACTATAATATCTTAGTTTCTAGAGTGAATAAGTTCAACAAAATATGTGATGGCCGTTATGAAAATGAATGTTAGCTTAATTTGGGTGTAAATCATCAGACAGGTGGTGCAACTGTTACTCACATTCTCCGATTTTCCATATGACTATCTCAGCATCTATTGGATAAAACTGCACCAAAATGCATACGCAAAATCTTTATTGTGAGAAGCTATATTGATTAAATTTTCGTGCATGTTAACTGGTAGGTGGCGCTGTTATATAAAAAATTATAGAAGAAAGCATTATAATGACCACAACATAAAAGTTTAAATTTTAAACTGGTAAATTAATTATTTTTTGTATATAAGTCGTGAATACTTAATTGTATTATATTTAGATGTGATTAAAAGTTAAAGGACATGCATAGATACAGTTTAATTAAATCAAAAACAGTAAGAACATCTATAAGTTGGACACCTCTCTAAGTTGGACTCTTTTTCTTGAAACCATAGGTGTCCAACTTAGAGAGGTTTTACTGTAATAGACTTTTTAAAATGTCAGAAAAAAAAAATCTTTTCGAAAAAAAAAATTCTTAGAATAACATGAGTAAAGTTAATCATTTTTGAGTGAAACCATCTATAATTTTAATATAAATAAAATTCGTTGTATACGGATATGTGAATAATTCTTACATCTCATCCCGAACAGCTAAACTGGTCGAAACCAAATTTGACGCAGTTAATGCGTATGACTAGGGTTGAAATTCTGCGAGTGTTTTAAATTTCTAGCGTATGCGCAATGGATTGGGGGTGAGGAAAATTCCTCTTGAAAAACCATACAATTGCATGACTTTTTCTATGATTACGCTTTCGTCAAAATTTCATGCATGCGATTTAAACATCTTACTGTGATTAAGTCCAAAAAATATAGTACCTAACAAAATGAAAATAAAAAGAAATTTTACAACATGTTAGAAGTGACGTCATTAAAAAAAAAAAAAAAAAAAAAAAAAAAAATATCTCCCATGCAAAGTACTATCGCGTTTGAAAATTACGTCATTTCTTAAAAATCATTCGATAGGAAAAGTGTTTCTAGTTACTGTGATTATGTGGGGCCTTTATTTACTAGCATTAAAATAAGTAGTTAGAAATAATAATTTTAAAAGTATGCATACATTACAAAGCTGCTTTACAGGTTGAAGATATCACTATGCATTGGATCCTTATTCTATAAATTTATTTAAAAAATTCATGTGATTTAAAGACATATTACACTGCACTGCACATTTTATTTATTTATTTATTTATTTATTTATTTGTTCGAGCCCCGATACCATTCTTACTGATTCTTATGTAAAACGACCTCCTGAACCCGAATATGATCCTCATTTTGCCCAATCACCCACCGTTTTCTCGGGACACCACTCTCCTTCCCCAATTTTCATTACTGTTCGGTAATTTTACGGCCCTGAATTTGATTTGAAGAACGGAAAAGAATTATTTTAACACTTAAAAACAAAAAATATATATAATGTTTAATAAATAATGATGATAATTGAATAATAAAATATAATAAATGTAATATATAATTTCAGATGCAAATCCCCCCCACCCCCCAGAATTTTCTAATTCTGTAAACCCTCAAAAGATATTTAACAGTTAAAATAACCCCCCCCCCCTCTATAAATTAAATTTATAACCATAAAATTACCAAAAGTAATAAAAATAAGGAATCGTCCTAAAAAACTGTGGGTGATAGGGCAAAATGGGCGTCCTATCCGGATTCATGAGGTCATTTTACATAAGAATTTGTAAAAATGGTGTTGGGGCAGACATTCATGCAGAGCAGTGTTATTCATTAGCATTTTAACAATATTCGAAAACTCAAAAACACTTCCTGTTTTTAAATAATTTGTTTATTTATTTATTTATTTCTAATCAATTCATCTGTTCCCTCCTGAAAGAAATCAATACATTTCTCGACCTAATATTCACAATTTTAATTTTTAAAAATCTCATCGCCTTTTCAACTTTTAGAAATTTATTTATGTAGAAGCTGATACTTTAATCAGGACTGTTTTCTTCCTAACTCCCTCCAGTAAATTGTTAATTGGGTCAAACCACCCCCCTGGGGTAACGCGTCCCGAATGGAGCTGCTCCGAACGGCAGAAAACATTCGACGTTCCCGCATCACCACCCCTTTGTATCGATTGTTGACGAACGGAGCAGAAAAAATACTACAATACAATAAACAAAGTAAAAAACAACCTCATCCTTCCTGCGTCCGGGAGCAGGAAAAAAAAAAAAAAAAACTTTTTCTTAGACGTGAGTGGATTTGGAAATGAGAGTGGAGATACAGTTTTGAAATTCCAGTGAAATGTAAATGTTTGACAATACACTCCTTGTTTCCGAACAAGAAAAATATTTTATGAATAAAAGATTCAAAGATATTTATTATTAGGAGAAAAGTCATTTATATAAATACTTTTACTGACAAGGCTGTTATTTTTTTATTTTTTTATTTTTTTTTTTTTTATGTGGGGCAAAAAAAAAAGTGTTGTTGTAAAACTTAATTACTATACTTATTGAAATTTTATTTTTTCCGACTGAGTGAAAATAATGCCTGGGCCGGGAGTCGAACCCCGGATCTTTGACTTACAAGGTCAAGGCTCTACCAATTGCTATCCAGGCCGACACCACCGGCCTGGATAGCGTTCACATTATTCTGTCCAACACCTGTATAGTGTCTACACCTGTACTTCTACATCAGTTATACATTTGTAATTACATCAAATAATTTTCTGCTCATTATAAAAAAATATATATGATCTCAAACCAAACCGACTCGTTAAAAAGGAAGCCCGTCCCGAACCCAATTCTCAGGGGGGGGGGGGGAATTCAATCATCCCGATCCGGTTACGTGCTAACTCCGACGTGCCATCTCCGGACATAGTCAAAGTCCCTCTTTGTAAGGGATTAAAGTGTTGAAAAATTCCCATTTGCGCGACCAGAAATTGCAAGACCAGGCTTGCAGGGGATTTCGTCCGTTTTGACTTGATAATCTGAGAACGCCTGTAAGTCTGTTCCGCGGCAATCCCTACCACGGACGTAAAAAAAAAAAAAGAAAAAATAAACACTGGACACCCTTACGATCGCTGTGCATGAATCTGAGAACGCCCGTAACTCGATTTTGCAGCAATCAGTATCACGCACGTATGTTCGCTTCGCTCACATGAAAACCAAAAAAAAAACATCACTGGACGCCCCTGCCTCGCTGTGCATGAATCTGAGAACGCATGTAACTCGTTTTTGCAGCAATCAGTATCACGCACGTATGTTCGCTTCGCTCACATGAAAACCAAAAAAAACATCACTGGACACCCCTGCCTCGCTGCGCATGAATCTGAGAACGCATGTAACTCGTTTTTGCAGCAATCAGTATCACGCACGTATGTTCGCTTCGCTCACATGAAAACCAAAAAAAACATCACTGGACACACCGCATGTAACTCGTTTTTGCAGCAATCAGTATCACGCACGTATGTTCGCTTCGCTCACATGAAAACCAAAAAAAACATCACTGGACACCCCTGCCTCGCTGTGCATGAATCTGAGAACGCATGTAACTCGTTTTCGAAGCCATCACTATCACGCACGTATGTTCGCTTCGCTCACATAAAAACCAAAAAAAAAACACTGGACACTTCTACCTAGCTGTGTATGAATCTGAGAACGCATGTAACTCGTACTATTCTTGTATTTTTACTTTATTCGCGCAAATGGGAATTTTTCAAATTACTTAAAACTAGTAAATTTATCGCCAAAATTCAACTTAGCTACATTTCCGGTCAATAGACTTTAGGGAGTGGGCCAAGTATAAAATAATCCTTTTAAGACACATTCCTTCAACACTTTAATCCCTTACAAAGAGGGACTTTGACTATGTCCGGACTTGGCACGTCGGAATCGGCACGCCACCCCCGATCCACGGATCGGTTGGATTCGATTAAAATTCGGGTTATTAAACCCAGTGCTGGACTGTAAGTTTACCCGATCTTCGCTGGCCTCTACTTTGGACAAAACAGATGTCGTGTAAAACAATCACTTGTTGCGTTGATTATTAAGAAAAATTAAAACTTTCCATTTTTTTCCTAAGTTGTTTACAATTATTATACACTAGCAAACTGCGAAATTTTCGCACTTTTCTTATTTACCTTTAAAATTTAAACTCATAAATATTATATCAATTTCATCCCTAATTAAAATTTTAACTTACCAGAAGCCAAACTATTATTAGAACCAAATAAATATTGTACAATAATAAAACCAAAATCATTCAAACAAATGTTTTAAAATAAAATTCATGGTTCACGACCCAGTTTTCATACTCCCACAGGCAGTACATAGTATAGGACTATTTAGTAAAGGACTTCCACGAAGCCTTTTAAATGTTTGTCGCCATGTTGGTGATGACTTGGTATAATTTTTTATTTAAAAAAAAAAAAAAAAAAAAACTAATTCCTATTTTGATTATATTTTTATGGTTATGTTTTTTTTTTTTTTTTTTTTCTCAATTTATGATAATAATTCATATTCTGTTTATATTTTTAAAATAATGCTAGGTTTAAAAGGACGCTTGCAAATGTTCTGAAGAAGCATCTTTTAAAAATACATTTTTCCGCACAATAATGTCATCGGACAAATGTCGTCATTTTTTCTTATTAGCATACACTGAGCTGAGTCAGCGTGCTTAAATATTATTCATTTTTAAATATTATTTTTTATCCTCGAGCAGCTCACTATTTTATTAATTACACCACTGTCGTATCGTTTCGACAAACATAATTGTAATTGGTTCACTTTTGAGAAATATTGTATAGGTAATTTTGTTTTAATATTTCAACATGATATAAAAACTATAGTATATTCTTCAAAATGGGTTATCAACAGAGATGGTTTTGCTTTTTAAACATTTAGTGAAAGCGATTCCAACACGCTAAGAATTTTTATTTAAAAAGTTCACAGATAGCTTTACAAAATAAAAAAAAATCTGTTCTACTTGAAGATTTTTATATATTGAATACGAAAAAATAGACCATAATGATAAAGAATTTTTCTTTGTAGCCCTGTAAAAAACTATAAGTGCTAGATTCGCTAAAATCAACAAGGTTCGTGTTACGGTGACCTGTAACATACAGTCGGTAACAAAAGTGTCCGAACACTAGCAAAAATTCCTATGTAAATAATATTATACTTTTAAAAAATTAAAGAACATGCTTTTATAGAAATGTTAACTAAGCACAAAATATCTATCTTAGTATTAAAATGTAGGGTAAGAGAAAATCGTGTGAGTGACACGCCATAATATTTACATAGATTCAAATCTTTAATTAAAATAATTTAGAATTAAACAAAAACGATTTTTAAAAAATTTCCCCTGACTGGGCTCGAACGCTAGACCTTTAGGTTCGTAGCGCTGAGCTTACCTCACAGCGACAGCGTTCACGCAGGGAAAGTCTTTTTTTACAATATAGATTTTTTGTTGGCTCCCAGAGCGGTTACAAACATACATTATACATACAAACATACATACAGGTGAAGCTAATAAAAGCGTGTTAGAAAAGTACACTTCATACGGTTTTGTTAAATAAATCCTTGTCGAATTCTGTTCTTAGTCAGTATAAAAACAGGATTCGATACGTATTTATTTAACAAAACCGTATGAAGTGTACTTTTTTTACATAGGAATTTTTGCTAGTGTTTGGACACTTTTGTTACCGACTGTACCTACCAACTTTCAGCTCATTCGAACAAAGCGTTTAGGCGTTATCATGTTTACTCACATACATAGATACATCATCGTAAAAATAGTAAATATAAAATCTAGGAACCCCAAAACATGTAGATACCCCAAAATCTCCAAATCACATTTTTGACTTGATTTCGGTAGCACTTTCCTGTTTAGGCAGCAAAATTATCCGAGCACTAGCAAAAATTCTTATATAAAAAAAAGTATACTTATTACTGTTTTGTTAAATAAATCCTTGTCGAGACATATTCTTAGACTAACTAAGAACAGGATTCGACAAGGGTTTATTTAACAAAACTGCATTAAGTGCACTTTTTTTTTTTTTTTTTACATAGGAATTTTTGCTAGTACTTGGATACTTTTGCTGCCGACTGTGCATATGTATGTTCGGAAAGTAAAAATTAGATGTTATCTTTATTTTATTTATGTGTTGCTTTAGATTCATTAAACGCTTTAAAATTTGAACTTTGGATTCATTTAATTAGACAAAATAATTTATATAATAATACACGTATTATCTATTACAGATATGAAAAAAAAAAAAAAAAAAATCAATAACTGAAGTTTTACGAAATTACTTACTGTTTAGTTGTTGACAAAAGACATTTTCTTACCTGTAAAGAAAAAAAATTATATGAGACACTTTTTAATGTAAACTTCATACGTACATTAATATTTATATACGTACGTATAACCCTTTCCGACCCAGGCCGTACGATCATGCGGGTTAGACATCCACGACATCAACTTACATTTTTGCACCTGGAACAGTCGTATGTAATAAAATCAGAAAATGAACGATATAGAGCTAATTAGCAGAAAGTGTAAAGTACGATTTTCAATCAACAAATGTCGGTTGTAATCCATTTATATATATAGGGTAGGTGCTCCAGTGATTGGCATGCTCCAGTAATTGACATCTATCCCGAAATAAATAAGAAATAAGAAAAAATAATAAAATCATACATTTTACATATAAGAATTTTAACATTTTATGTCAAACCCTGGAGCCTAGGGTGCTAATAACTAGTAAAATGTATAACTAGCAGTGTCCAACACTGGAACGTAGGGTGCCTATTACTGGTAAAATAAAAAACTGGCAGTGTCCATTACTGGAAAATTGAGTGGGTGTCAAATAAAAATTCATAAAAATAAAATAATTGTTATCATTTGTGTATATTTTAACATATATATGGTTCTGAACATCTTTCGTAACATATGTAGTAACTTAAGATCTCTAAAAGTATTTTCTGATGATTAGAACATTAAAAACATCAGAGATTGCTCTAAAAGTGTCAATCATTGGTGTACTTACCCTATATATATATATATATATATATATATATATTCAGTTTGCAAAAACAGAAGAATGTAATGTTTTAAGGTAAAAATGTTCCGGGTCGGAAAGCGATATCAAAAGAATTAGTATAAAAACAAAATAGATTATAAAATGCCACCCTATTAATACCATGAGCTCAGATTATATATTAAGATATAAGTACTATAATAAAAATAAATTAAGATATAGCTATAAAAATAACCATTAATTAATTTTTAACAGTATATCAGGATATGAGCTATATTGCTCTTATCAAGAAGAGAGTAACTAATTTAGAAATACTAAATAATCACGTGTTCCTCATGATGAGTCATTAATAAAATGGAACCATATGATCTATTAGAATTTTAAACTTTAGGGGAAAAGGGGGAAAAAATGCTCAAACTGAAAAAATAAATACAAAGTGGTTATAATTAAGCTTCCCCTATAAACAGCATCATACAGCACGGAATGCAACGATATTTGGTATATAGACTATACACGAGATGCGCTCATGGAATTTCGAAAAAAAAAAGTTCCAAAATGCCCACCAGAGGGCGCCTTTTCTGGAAAAACACTAAACTTAACACAATAAACGACTAAAACGGAATGTAGAAACCTGTAATACCTGTTTTGCATAAAGCTTCCTCTTCTTCGCAAGCATTCAAATCTCGACATTTTTTTCCTAGAACTGACAGCTTTTCACAGTTTTACATTTTATTAATCATAATTCTTGTTCTGGATTGCTAATATTTGTTCTGTATTCCGTTTTAGTCGTTTATTGTGTTAAATTTAATGTTTTTCCGGAAAAGGCGCCCTCTGGTGGACATTTTGGAACTGAAACTTTTTTTTTCGAAATTCCGTGAGCGCATCTCGTGTATTGTCTATATACCAAATTTCGTTGTATACCGTTCACCCGTTTGCGCTGTTTATAGGAGGAGTTTAATTATAACCACATTGTATACAAGGTCGGCCATCTCTTCAGTGAGCGATAAAATGCAAGGTTTCATTCTGCATCAAGCTATTTTAACTCTTTAACTACCGCATTATAAAACAGACAAAAAAAAGTATTTGAAAGATATTTTTCTGGTTACTTAAGAGTATTTTTGAAAGATATATGCAATGAAAATCGTGCATATCACCTCTTCATAGTCATTAATCAGGATTTTGTGAGAGGCTACTTTACTGGTGCATAGCGGTCAAAAAAGACATTTGAACCTTAAAAAAGGGTAAGACAGTATTTACTTTACATGTTCCTTATTTTGTTTCTAAAACGGATGGAAGATTATTGAAGTAATATAGGAATTAATTACGTAACGATCAGTGTTGTGCAAGTTCACGAAAAAAACGAGCTAGTTCAAACTCAAGTTCATCGTGCAAAAAACGAGTTAGTTCGCGTTCAAACTCATGTCTGAAAAAATGAACGCGCTCAACTCAAGTTCATTTTTAAAAAGGAGCGAAACTCATTAAAAGTTCATTTTTAAGTGCTTTTTTTTTTTTTTTTTTTTTTTCTAAATAGATCTCCTTTTTCATAGGTAATTTACATTTTTTTAAATTACCAATTACCACGAATATTATTTTTAATTTAATGCTTAATTAAATTTAGAAATTTATAATTCTTAATTATAACTTATTAATTTATGTGTAGTAAAAATTATTTAGCGGGCACTTCTGAATAGTGGACCCACTGTTTTTGCGTGGTTTTTTATTCTCAAATTTCCAATGCGTTTGATTATTCACATGAGAAAACTTATTAATAGGAGACAAATTCCATCATTTGCAGGTTCAGGTTCCGTTGTTTTGAAATATAATACTATTTTAAAAATAGTTTAATGGTTTCATTTAATTAATCTTTGTTTGATTGCGCCACAGTTAATGTCGGCTTTGAGTTCTTGGATAAATCACTAGAAAATTTCGCTTGCTATTTAGCTTACTATACAGGAATAAGTATGTGTGTCAACTTGTTAGTTTGCGTAAAAATTATCTCAAGAAAAAATTATCTCAGAGGTCAATCCAGTTTTAAAAAATATCATTTATGACTTAAAACTTGTAAAGGTAGTGAAATCTTATTTTCGAAAATTCAGCAAATAGCAATACTTTTTTAGTATATAAGTTTAATGAAATTAAAAATAGAAATCTGAATTTGTATAAATCGTTTTATCTATATTATATTTCTGAGTGACGGGATTCCCCCCCCCCATTCCCCCTTCAATTATTTAAATATTCATAAAAAAAAACTTAAAGTTGTAAGGAAATTTTAAAATAGGCATTTCAAGTTATTTAGAGTATCAGTAACTTACTGATCTTAGACAAAAATTTCGAGTAACATTTCCAGATAATCATTAGCATTCTAAATTTAAATTTCTTCCATTTATTTCTTTTCATTTATTGCGATAATAGAACCATAGAGGATCTGTTAAAAGTTTTATTTCTATATTCAAGGCAACTCAAAATGCGAAATCATCCTATAAAGGCAACGTGAAGTATAGAACTCTAAACAAAGTTTTGTGTAACATAAAAGTAAGCGAAAATAATTATCATTCTCAAGCAATTTCCTTTCACAAGATAAATTTTGCAAATTTCGACAGTTATATCCAATAAATAAATTAATTAATTAATTAATTAAAACCGCTTGATTTAGTCTATCATACCACATTCTAAGTAAAATATGCATTTTTTTGCTTATAAGAAATACAGATTTATTTTATTTTGTTTGGTGCAGTCTAAATACATGTTAATCTGTACTTAACTGAAATTTCACCCATAGACGTAATTGATTAATTTTGAATGTCCTTGTGCATACTTCATTTGTCCTACTTCAGTACAAGTTTCCAAATAACATTTGCGTTCTAAAAAGAATTAGAATGCATAGTTTAAACATTTTGCTAATATTTGTTCTTGAGTTATACCGATAATAGACAGACACATATACTTTGGAACAAACAGCTAAAAGCCTGTTTGTCGGGTTTAGGGAACCTAAAAACGCGTAAATATATCAAACTCAGTTTAAAAAATTCCACCTCAAACAATACATCCTCTTCCATACATGAGTAAGAGAAAGTAATAAACATGCCGAATTGAAAATATAATTTAACATAGAGATAAATAAAGCGATGCATAATATGAAAATGGTTACATTTTATTATTTTATTAACAGTTTAATTAAAAACATGATTAAATTAATATTGATTGCATTTTTTGTTATTTAAAAAATACATTTTTCCACAGTCATAATCATATTAAATTTTATATAGAACACAGCCTGCTTCATGTCATTTTATATATATATATATAATTGCGATTCAAACTTAAAAAAAAAAAAAAAAAAACTTCTTGAATAACTACTATTTAGTAATTATTTGTCACAAAATTTCCTTTTGTAATAATAATAATAATAATAATAATGATTATGATGACGTTTTATTAAAAAGCGTTATTATAATTTTCGTATTTATTTGTTTTCATTAGATAATGAGAAATTTTTCAATACGCGAGCAAGTAAAGCTATGTAAGTTTTAATAATTATAGAAATTATGAATTACACTCGTATTTGTTCATTTACTTATTTTACAAAACTCTATTTTAAAAAGACGAAATTCTTCTAATCAAACAAATTGCTGAAATAAAAATCAATCAGTCAGTATGGCTTAATACTAAGAATGCACGTCTTTTTAGACATATACAAATGCACACACATACAGTTAAACAATAAAAAGAAAATGCTATTTTCTTAATTAATACCTGTCACTGAAATTTGTTTTTCACAATATTAAAATTTATGAATTTTATGTATTTTGGATTTACCTAAACTAAACCTAATCACAATTTAATTTGTATATATTAGTCATATTTCTTGCTCATAATTTGAAACATTCGAAGCGGTAAAAAATTCTGCACTATTTTCTATCCTACACAAAGTAGGTTACTTTAGATATTTCTCTAAATGCGTACTTTTATTTATTTAATTTTTTTTTTTTTAAATTTCTATGTAGAAAAGTAAAAACAATTTAACACGAATGATAAGTCACATTTTTACATTGCTGCACTGCACTTTCTCAGGCAATAAAAATAACCTCTGTTTCAATGTTATGTATGTGTTGACTGTTAATATTTCATAGTTTTTACAAATTATCCTATCGTTAGGCTTATGTGTTATGTTAGTGTCATTTCTCTTTTGCGTAAGTACTTTAACATGTTTTTGTTAATCATTGGTACTCAAATTAAATTATTACCGTGATAA
This sequence comes from Salticus scenicus, assembly GCA_963930645.1. Taxonomy (NCBI): domain Eukaryota; kingdom Metazoa; phylum Arthropoda; class Arachnida; order Araneae; family Salticidae; genus Salticus; species Salticus scenicus. Next base: position 30,283,842 of record OZ005658.1, on the reverse strand, counting down.
TTTTCATTCGAAATAAATTTAATTTTAATTTTATGTTAGTATCTTCATCTATCTTTTGTCTGCTGAGTGTTACAATGGTAATAAATTATTCAAATTATATATATATATCACTTTATTTCTCTCTCTCTCTCTCTCTCTCTATATATATATATATATATATATATATATATATATATATTTATTTATTTACTTATTTATTGATATATATGTGTATATATATAAATATTTCTATTAAATCATTAAATTAAATACTTTATATTAAAAATATTCATTTAAGCAAAGAAGTAACTTATTTTTATTTCATACAAAAACCTACCTCATTTCAAACGACTTCTGTGTGATATTGATTCCCACGCGATAACGCTCATTTTAACCAAGAACTATTCTTCTCATCAATGAAAAAAGGAAAGGGCTTTAGGCAATTGCTTTTGTGTACCATAATTGCCCACACAAGAAGTCTCTCCCTGCGATTTACTTATGCAAACATAAAGGCGTACATAGTCAAAGTTCTCAATACACTGGATCCGTTTTGTTTCCAGGAAAACTCTGCGATGTTACAAATATCTTGACCAAGAAGAACGAAGATTCGATTCTAGATTCCTTCAAATTTTAGCTAGGGCATACAAAGCGCAAGAACGGGGGGGGGGGGGGAATGCTGAAAAATGCGCATCATAATATTTATATGGTTTCTTATTTATTTATTTGTTTTATTAAATAAATAATTATTACTTATTTCTTTATTTGTCTTAAGAAATAACTATTGAAATGTATGAAAGCAGGAAATTTTTATCACCATTTTCATCTTAGAAAGCTCCTAAAACTAAAATTAGAATTTTACAAAAATGATGATTATTCCACTAAAATATTGCCTTAAATATTTCAAAATTTATTTATATTATATGGTTATCGTTTCTCGTAACTAAAAATTTACTGAATCTATATAAAATATTTTTTTTAATCGTAAATATTTATAAAAAGAAAAAAGAGCATCCCGTAAAATACAGACAATTTATGAATATTTCGTAAAATATACAATTAACGAGATTTTGCCATTCTTTGATAACGTAATTTCCATAAAAACTTTTAATGTAATTAAATATCACTGTAATATTACATTCAAATTGCAAATTAATCAATGTACAAATGCCTTCGAAGCTACTAGGCAGGATCTCAGGTCGATGTTATAAAAAAATCCCCCCACCCCTCTCCTCGCCTTCGGCCACCAAAATATGTGGAAACTATTTTTTTTTTTTTTTTTTTTTTTTTCATGAAGAACAAGTGACTATTAGACGCAGTTTCATTAAAATCAATAAGAAAGTGATATAAAAACAACTATTTTCTTTCAATCTGCTCCTAGACCCCCATCCCCCAGGTATATACTAAGTGAAAGTGGTACTAATTTAATTGAATGACATTTCTAAAAATGTATTAGGAAAAATCATTCTTTAATTTCATTATTTGATGTTTATTGTTTTTGCGATTTGCAAATTGCAAAAATGTCCTTTTTTTTGGGGGGGGGAGGGGGGGGTGCCCTTTTTACTAGTGTCTTTTTTCCCAAGTGCCCTTTTCTTCCAAGCTCTCTTTTTTTCCGGGATCCATTTTGAGCAATTATTCTCTTTTCTGTTCTTTTCTTCTACTTTCCTTTTCCTATTTCAGACAGAAATATTTAAAATGAGTTTGAGCTTGAATTGCTTTTTCACGCTCAAGTTCGTGTAAAAAATGAACTACGCTCAACTCAAGTTCATAATTTAAAAAACGAGCGAAGTTCAACTCAAAACTCAAAATTTTTGAGCTACGCTCATGAACGCGTTCAAATGAACGCGTTCGTGCACAACACTGGTAACGATCGCGAAAAATGCTAAGTTGAAACAGCGAGATCACTCTATAAAATCATTTCTGGAAGCAAAACGGGTGCACGTAGCGTCTAGTGCTATAGAGTGAGATTAAAGTGAGGTATATAAAATCTATTTTTATAAATATCTTTGACATTTCTTCTATCAATTCTATTTTATACGTTTTTAAAACAAATGATTATTTAAAGTTTAATCAATAGATAAAAATATAAACTATAGGGACAACCTACGTTGCAGTGAAAAGCAAATTAGAAACAATCAAGTTAAAAAAAAAAAAAAAAAAAAATCAAATATATGTATAATGTTACAACGATTGTAGAATACAAGAAAACAGATGATCCAATGCTAAAATTATATACTAGAATAATTAAAAAAAAAAAAAAAGAAAGAAAGAAAGAAAGAAAAAGCGATAACGAGGAATAGTTTAATTAGAGAAATGAAGTATCTACTATACTCACTTCATATAGTGAACCATAAAAACCCGCATTCACTAATAAGGAACTGGTTAAAAATAGAATGATAAATAATAAATATATGGTAGATGCTCCAGTTATTGACATCTATCCCAAAAAATTATTAAATAAGAAAAATAATAAAAATAATAAAATGATATTTTTTACATATAAGAATTTTAACATTTTATGTCAAACACTGAAGCAAAGGGTGCTAATAACTGGTAAAATGAATCACTAGCAGTGTCAAAAACTGGAACATAGGGTGCTAATTGCTGATCAAATGAAAAACTGGCAGTGTCCATTACTGGAACATTGAGTGGGTGTCAAATAAAAATTCATTAAAAAAAATGTTATCGAATGTATATAGTTTAACATATATGTGGTTCTGAACGTCTTTCATGCCATATGTACTAACTTAAGATTTCTAAAAATATTTTCTGATGACTAGAACATTAAAAGCATCAGAGATTGCTCTAAAAGTGTCAATCACTGGTGCACTTGCCCTATACAGATATATATGCAGACTGCACCAAACAAGTTAAAGTTAATGTACACATTTTATATACATAAAAGGATGTTTCAAATAAAATATGCCGTAAGAAACATAATTCTTCCGTTTACAAGTTCAAGCAAAATAATTCAAATATATTAGGTACTGAGTTGGAAATAGCTCAAAGCCAATTTTGAGAATTTCTTTTTTGTTTTTTTTACAGTGCTAAATTTAAGTACAGTATTTGATTGGTGTGTATTTAATTTATAGACAATATAGAGGCCAAATCAAAACTAGTCGAGCACGTTACAATGAGTAGTACACAAACATAAAAGTTCTCTGAAAAATATAAATATAGTTTTAAAATTTCAAAATAAAACTTGAAATGTACGAAACTCGGCCTGATGCTGTTTGCGTGCCAATCCATCTGATCCAAGATAGAGAATGAGAGAGAGCAAACAAAAGAGATCTGCACTTTTAAAATAAATAAAGTAGCATGAATCGGTGCTTGCATAAAAATGTGATTATTCCTACGGTAGATAATACTTAAAGTTCAAAAGCTCAAGCTGTAAAACAAAACATAACCAACATATAGTTGCTTCTCTTTAAACATTCTCTTTATTCTATTTCTTTAGTTCTATTTTTTATGAACATTTTATACAGATGTCACATGCATCACATAAACTCTTAATTTTTACACTCTTTTAAAGATAGTACGTGATCTTATTTTTATATAAAAATCAAAACATTACATTCATTTAACCATTTTTTTCTTTCTTTTACTTTTTGTTCAGCCTGTGATCTTATACTTGGTGCGTCCACACGCAGAATCCAAGGAAATCTCTTAGCCACTTATAGATATAGATGCACTATATTTAAACGGGTTATGGTTCAAGAGACAGTAGTCTCATCCTCTCACATATAAAAGTGTGTGAAACAAAATTGTTTGTAAAATTGTTTTAAAGTATATATATATATAAAAATCAGAAGTCTGAAGAGGAGACTTGGCGCTGGATAACTGAAATGAGAAACGTTTTTCAACGCAACTCTCTAGAAGATAGCTGTTTCGGTAGCATTTAGCGTACTGTCTTCAGTGCATGAATAAATGAGAGAGAACTGCTACTATATATAGGAAAGGAAACAGATTCAAATCAGTCAATAAAATTATGCGAAATGTAGCGGGGATTTGCCGAATAGGAAAATGAGAAATAAAAGTTTTGAAAAGGGTAGAAGACATTAAGAAAATGTAGAATGAATGCATAATTTCCAACAATCAGACAAATGAGGTACGATGAATTCACAATATTTCACACAATTAACAATATTTTATTGTGAATCTCAATTAACAATATTTTAAAGGAATTTGCAGATGTAAAAAGCTTCAAAGAAATTGAGTTCGTCAGTATAGAATTGGTTCTGCAAATTATTTCAGTAAATCAAAATTAAAATTAGAATTTTTTTTCCAAAAATGCTTGGAAATGGCAGATTAATTGGTTTCTTCACTGTCAAAAAAAAAAAGTCCTGTTTGCTGCCAGAAATTTTCTGTAATTCAGAAAAATACGTTCTATCAACGTAATTTTTCCGTTGATAGAACGTATTTTTCTGAATTACAGAAATTTTCTGGCAGCAAATAGAACTTTTTTTTTTTGACAGTGTTGTTTACGGGCGTAACTAATAGGCTCTGTTAGACGGAATTTAAGACTGCCTTTAGTTTTACCAATGTATGATAAACCACATGGCAGGAAATGCGCTATAAATGCAACAAGAATTATATATATCTAAAGGGCCTTAAAAAGGGCAATTGGCCTAACTGGCTTTGAATTCTTCCAAATATACTTCTAAATATGAGATTTTTGAGCACGTATTTCAGCACAAAATCTTAATATTTTTTTCAATTTCTTTAAGAAAATAAGCATTTCAAGGGTATTAGATCATTTTTTTTTTAGCTGAAATCGCTAGCCAAAGCATTTATAATCGCTTTTTATCTGGCAGCCGAATTCATGCTTTGGGTCCAGGTTGACCAGTCGGATAACACCTTACGACACTATCGTATCGTTTTGACAAAATTTAATCGCAACTGGTCCATGTTAGAGAAATTATATAGATAATCCACTTTAAACTTATGTCTATAATAATGTAAGGTAAGCGAAAATAGTGTGAGCGCTTCAAACCAATTTGTTTATGCATCTTTGCAATTCATTATTTAAGATAAATACTGTAAAAAAAAAAAAAAAAAAAAAAAAAAAAGTCTGTTATATCACAGTAAATTTGTGGCAGTAGCAAATTGTTAGAATATATTCGTATGCTATGGAAAACATACTTTGACATAAATTTTTCATAATAGAATAAAACGGAAAATATTCACATACAACAGATTTTTTTCCGTAGTAGATTTTCCCGTAGTGTTTCGCTGCAAAAAAAAACTCGTATTAAATAAAATTCGTCTGAGAGTCTAGTCAGGATACACAGCATAGTAGACCACGGTGTTACCTCACAGCTACGGAACCACACTTCAGGTTATTACTTAGCATTTCCCAATCCTGTTATTATACATAGTTCTCCATATACAAAACAGAAAAAGTACCCACCACATAAAATATGGTTACATAAAAATTTCTGTAGGAAATTTACAAGAATTTTTGATTTTTTAAACAGATTCTTTGAATTGAATATTTAAGCAAAAAGTTTTGCATAGATTACACAGACCGACAAAAATGAAGTTGACAAAATTTGATTTGATGATTTCAGCTGCTCTTTATGTTTTTGGATGTGCTGAAACCGAAAATGCAGCCCATTTTTCTCTATCACGTATAGATTTTTAGCAATACAGGGTGTTTACCGACACGATTTCTTACATATACCATCATAACAATCGGTTGGTTGGTATGGTTTTAAGTCGCACTAGTGCTTCAAAATTTCAACAATAGGCATCTATGATTAATTAATCATGGGGACATACTAAAAACTTACTATATAATTATATTGGCGGAAGAGTGATGGAAGAAATTGTATCAGCAGGCACCCTGTATTGACACAAATCTATACGTGATAGAGAAAAACTGGCTTCATTTTCGGTTTCAGCACACCAAAAAAACATAAAGATCAGCCAAAATTATAAAATCAAAATTTTACATGTCGACCTGTGTTATTAACACTTCCTAACTGCACGTACGGGTTACATAGTTTAACTTTCAAAGTACTTTGTCTACGTGATCACACAAAAGACAGACAGAAAGACGGAAATACAGACAGATAGACTAAATGAATTCATAATCACTCTTGAGAACATTCCCAAAAGTTGGGATCCGGACAAAATCTCGCCGGACAAATTATCGCGACAAAAAATAATATGATCTATTTAAAAATTTGAATTTATGTTACGTGGGATCTCTGGAGGGGGGCACAGGGCCTTATAAATATAAATTAATTGGTTAAAATAAATATATATGTATATATCATAAAGTGGAATTTCATTATTTTATCTATATTTAAGTTATTTTATCCTTTGCTTTTCACCATTCAAAATACACTTTAAAAATAGTGTACATCACTGTTGACAGCAAAGCTGAACACTGTTCACAAATCTAAATTAAAAATTTTAAAATTGATAAGCAGGACTGAATACATTATGATTAATCTTGACAAAATTAATAAACATAGTTTTAAATTCTTTTAAGCGAAATTTGTAATAATTTTTACGGTGGGTTTGTCTGTATGTCAGTGTTCTGACTAAGGTATGTGTTTTCATGAAATTTTATACAACAATATTAATAATTATCAACTCCTTTTTGCTTGCCATTCATCTCTGTAGGCAATATTTTGTCCTCGCGTAATTTTGTACCCAAACCCTCAAAAATTAACTGTTAAAAACGCATTTTTGTTGTAAAGTGTTTAAAACTGTTGAAAATTTTAAAAACGTTTATTAAAATGGTTTAAAAGTGTTAAAAACGCTTAACATTAGCGAAATAGCGATTCCAACAATTTTCAATTATAGCTCTTAATGTACTTGAATATTTTTGTGTGGACCTGCAAATCGTAATGCTAATGCTTTAAGTAATACTATGTTTTACAGGAAGCTTTATTTATTTATTTTGCGCATAATAATAATAAACGTCAATTTCATTACGATTTGGGCAAAATAAAAGTAATAAAATATGATTTATAAGAATAATACCTTTCATCGAATGCTATGCTTTAGGATACTTTCGGGGGTCCCTGAACATAAACTAACGGTAATATTTTCATTATTTTCAATAAAGAACATTTCATAGAAAGCTTGAATAATATATATCGGCTTCAAGAAATTCCATGAATATTTATGGCAGCTAACAGAGAGACATACACTGAGAAAAAATTCTGTAACTGACATCTAGAATCTAAATTGTGGCTCTAGAAAAAATAGTTCCATGCCATCCTTATAAATTCCAGTCCCCTTGGAAAGCGAATTCTAGAAGCCCCTATTAGAATTCTAGAGAGTTTGCCTATATTTTCGAGGGTAAAATAATTTAAAAATCTCTGCAAATAAATGAGACTACAAGAAGCGGGTTTCAGCAATTATAATCTTGGTTTGTTACCAAATTTTAGAAAATCAAGCGAGAAATTCTCGCAATAAAAATGATTCAAAATATTTAAAGTATTCAGAATATTGTTTCACCATCTAGAAGTGTGTAGATTAGAAATTCTCGACCATTTCGTCTATTTAGTTTATTGGCGTGACTTATGCGCATGGCTCGGAAATCTATATTTCTAGTTGAGGGATTTAGAAAATGGTCACTTATTCATTCTAGTGGAAGGCGGTATATTTTTTTCCTCAGTGTAGAGACAGACAGGCGGACAGACGTATAAAAAGACAAACCGATGACATAAATAATTTTCAACTTTGCTTGAAAGTGCCAAAAATTAAAGCCGGGGTCAAGCTTTTTTGAACACAATGTTCATAAATATACTGTTACATCTATTAATTTGATATAAATTCAAACTCCATAACTGTTAGGTGAAAAAGTACACACCGTTTTCAAAAATATTTCTCTAGAATTTAGTTAATGACCGGGTTAATCTTTTGAATTCTTTATCATTTTTTTTCTTCTTAAACGCTATGCGTTTGCCGATAAATCAATTTACGAAGCGGAGAAAAATAATTATCTACGTTGATGCGAAATTGAAAAACGTTGATGTTTTTTCAATAACAATAAATTTTCACAAGATAAGATAAAGAAGAAACTTTTTTTTTTTTTTTTGTTAATGTTTCTTCCTTCGTAGCTTCGAAAATATATTTGAAATTTCTTTTTTAAAAAGTTTTTTGATGTTTCATAAACTTTTTATTTCCTGTTTTAGCAGAAAGTAGAGTTAAGTTGTGTTGTGCAATCGTTTTCATCAATCAACGCAAAATAAAAAAGTAAAGTTTTTATTTGGATAAATCATCCATTAGTTTCAATCAATTAAAGATGCTTCTGTGACATGCAAAATAATAATAATAATAATAATTAAATACTAACCACTAATCACACTAATCACTAATAATTAAATACTAATCACTAACCAAATCCTATATTTCATTTATTCAAAATTAAAAACTAAAAACCTAAAATTTAAACCTAAATGGTTGATGTGTTATGAAAAATGTAAGTGGATCCAACCTGCCAGTGAAACACCGAAGAAAGAATTTTACATAATAATTTTATTAGATATATCTGTATATATATAAGAAACAGTATGTTGTGATCTTCACAAAACTTTCTTCTATACCTTACAATAGAAATTCACGAAGTGCAAATTATTTATTAATAATGATTTAAATTATTTGCCCCGACGAATGCAGGGGATTTTCATCACAGAGAAGTATAAACCTCGAAAGTTAATTTTATGGCCTACAGGCAACATAATCTTTCACACAGCGTCGTTACTAACTTTTATCTATCTCCTTGAATGAACGTGCAAAACATTTCTGTTTTTATCCGGATATATAAAGCTGAATGTTTGTCCTCGTATCTGTCCGAATTATTAGAATTTATCAAAAATTGGTATACTTATTATTGACGACAAAACTCTAGCTAACGCCATATTTTTTAGTTCAATCGGATAATTTGTTTAAACGATATTAAATAAAAACCCCATTTTTACTTTAAAATTATTAAAAAGAAAAAACAAACTTATCACTTTTTATGCCGAAAAAACAAAATAAAGATGCAAACATCTTTTTAAAAATAATTAAAATAAAATTTAGAAAAATCGTGCTAAAGAAATGGAACAGCTTCAGTATAGGACCTCTTAGCTAAATTTGAAATTTGGTACCGAAGTACCTAGGACATTTCTCGCCAAGATCTTTACTTACGGAATTTCTAGACATTTAAATTCATCTTCAAAATGACAACAAAAATTTAAAAGCTACTAAGAGACTCTAATGTTAAAGCTATACAAAACAGATTTTAAGAAATGAATATAATAAACGATGCTATAGAGAATGAAACAGAATTGCTGCATGTCTTTATAGAAGAATAGATTAAAATTAGTCCTGTCTTACTAAGTTAAATTATGTTTTGTACAGAATTTTATATGTTTTGCTTAACAAACAAACATAGGTTTTTTTTTTTTTTTTACGAGAAAAACTATAAATTTATTACAAACTAGCAAACCCGTTCGAAAAATTCGCATTTTATTTCTTTATTTGCCTTTAAAATTTGTAACTCATAAATGTTATACCAATTTCAAGACCTAATTAAAATTTTAATTTACCAGAAGCCAAATTATTATTAAAATCAAATTAACATTGTACAATAGTGAAACCAAATTCATTCAAAGAAAAGTTTCCAAATAAAATTCATGGTTCACGACCCAATTTTCACACTTCCACAGGCAGTACAGTTTTAATACAGGACTCCCACGACACTTTTTAAATTTTTGTCGTCATGTTGGCGATGACTTTTTATTAATTTTAGTATATATATATATATATATATATAATAGATATCGTAATAAAATTTAATCTTAAAATTTAGCAATTAATAGAACTAAAACAATAACAGCACACTAAAATATAGAACTGAATTTAACATAGAGGAAAGAATTACACAAAAATTTGCGATATAGATTAAGAACCAATAAGTTACTATAGTAACATGAAAAACTTACACCGACCTGAATGATAATAAAAAAGGACCATTATACTTATGACAGTGAAAAACATATAAAAAATCACAGAATTAATTGGATGTAAATGCTTAAAGTTAGAAGCATACTTTTCAAGGGGCGCATACTTCATAAAGCTATGAAAACTGCAACGATTTCGTAAAACGATATTGCTATTCATAGCAATATATATATATATATATATATATATATATCCATATTTAAATAAATAAATAAAATAAAATAAAATAATTCCTATTTTGATTATATTTTTTATGATTGTGATTTTTAGCCAATTTATGACACAAAAATTCATATTCGGTATATATCTTTAAAATATTGCTAGGTTTAAAATGACGCTTGCAAAGATTCTGAAGAAACAACTGTTAAAAATACATTTTTTTTTTTTTTTCGTAAAATAATCTCATCAGACAAATGTCATCATTTTTTCTTATGAGTCCATCGAGCTAAGTCCACGTGCTTAAATATTGTTCATGTTTAAATATTATCTTTTTTATCCTCGCGTATCGTATCGTTTCGACAAAAAATAATTGAAACTGGTCCACGTTAGAGAAATATTATATAGATTATCACATATACATGGTTCAATTCTTCATTTTAATGATATCCCCGAGTTGCTGCGTACTTTTAAAAATTCTTCATGTTGAAATTTTACACTTACACAAACCCGTGAGAAAAGGGGTTACCTCCGCGTTGCTTCTACTTATACATCACATTCTTTTTTTTTTTTTTTTTTTTGGCTATTAATGTTTTTTTTTAACAATGAATGGTTAAAAATAAATCTTAATGTGTATGTTACAGCGAAACTTTGCTCTATACTGCCATATTAAAAATTATATATAAAAACGGAAAGGCAACGCCACCTGTTGGATGTTTTTCATTGACAGCTGATTAACATGTCATTGAGTAACTACAGATAAATTTATATTGAATACTGTACATAGCTCTTTCTTGGGCTAGGACTGCTAATTTATTTATTTTTATTTATTTTTATTATTTATTTACTTTAATTTAATTTAATTTTTTATTTATTTATTTATTTATTTATTTTTATTTTATTTTATTTTTTATTTATTTATTTATTTATTTTTGGTATGACAGACATACAGGCAAGCATTTTCTAAAAATGGCCAAATTGTGTTCTGGTTTTTTCAAAACGTGTAAATACATCGAAAACCAAAAGTTGAACATTGTTATGAAGAATTCATAACGTTTTTTAACTATACTACACCACCGCAATTTAGAATGAAGAAAACGAGGAAAAAAAGCTAAAAACCCATAGAAACACGGAAAAAAAAGTGCCAAAATTCCATACAAAAAAGCATGGGACGAAAACAAAAAAACTCACGTCAAGTGTTAAAAAAAAAATAAAAAAAAAAAATAAAAAAAAATAATGATAACACCGGAAAGTATAAAAGGACAAAATTGACTAGAAAAGGACATCGAAGGGCGGGAACGGGCGGGCTGGGGCGTTCAATATACCGTCGAGGGTCAATACGACTCGCCTAGTATAACTATTTGTGTGTCTTAATTGGTATTTCAGACACATTTTTGTCTGAAATTAAGACACTTCTATTTGCAGTGTATGTACCAGTAGTACACAACAGTACCGATTTATAAAAACCTCATTAATTACTATGAGGAGATGATATCGATAATTTTCATTGTAAACATTATTTTCCAATAAATATTTAGGCAATATCGAATTTAGACTTTCTTTTTTTCTTTTTCTTTTTTTTTTTTTTTTTTTTTTAAGAAATACCTACAAAAGGTTCTTTATAGGAATTATCTTGAAACTTTGGCAGTCAGTATAAAGAAGATGTTATACCTCATATATTTTAGAAATTTTTTTGTCCTGAATTGGAAAAGGGGAAACGGTATTAAACAAAAATTAAACAAAAACGAATGTTTTGGATCATCTTGTGAAAAATAATGCTTTAAATTCGTTTTTAGCAGTAGCATATGATTATTAAACTTCTTCTAATTACACAAGCCTGCGATGAAGAAAAAAACTCTGGAGTGACTCCACTCGACTTTCCGAACATTGAGTCATTAAGAGTTTTGTAGATAAAGTAAAGAAAGAGGAGTTGTTAAACAAACAAGAGAGAGAAAACCGTAATAGAGTGTTTGAGTATTTTTCTCCATATACAGTAAGACCCCGCTTAACGCAAGGAATACCTTCCATCAAAGTAGAGCGTAATGCGAAACAGCGCGCGCACAATTTCAGGGAAGCCCCGTACTGCTGCGAGCAATTTCGGGGAATCCACAGGGGAAATAAAAGAGCGTTAAACCGAAACAGCGCTAAACGGAACAGCGTTAAGCGGGGTCTTACTGTAATACACGATGTTTTATTGAACGCTACTGAACTTTGAGCCCATAGATCATAATGATAAAGAATTTTTCGTTGTGTCCCTGTAAAAACTATAAATGCAAGATTCACCAAAATGCTTATATTTAGTGCAACGGTGATTTATAATATTCATATAAATTTTCAGCTCAATTGAATAAGGCGTTTAGATGCTATCGCACTTTTAAAAATTGGGTCCCATAAGCCATAATGATAAAGAATTTTTCTTTGTGTTCCTGTAAAAAAAACTGTAAGTGCTAAATCCCCCAAAATCTATACAGTTGGTGCAACTGTGACCTATAACATGTGTACAAATTCTTTGCTCAGATTAATATAGCATTTAGACGCTATCGCACTTTTAAAAATTTGGCCCCATAGGCCATAATGATAAAGAATTTTTCCTTGTGTCCCAGTAAAAAAAACTATAAGTACCCAAATAATATACCCAAAATCAATAGGGTTCGTACTATCGACTTTTTATTAATTTTGGTATAATTTTTTTTAATAAATGAATAAATGAATAAATTAAAAATAAAACAAAATAATTCCTATTTTGATTATATTTTTTATGATTGTGTTTTTTAGTCAATTTATAACACAAAAGTTCATATTCTGTATATATCTTTAAAATATTGCTTAGGTTTAAAATGACGCTTGTAAAGATTCTAAAGAAACAACTGTTAAAAATACATTTTTTTCGTAAAATAATCTCATTAGGCAAATGTCGTCATTTTTTCTTATTAGTCCATTGAGCTAAGTCCGCGTGCTAAATATTGTTCATGTATAAATATTATTTTTTTTATCCTCGCGTATCGTATAGTTTCGACAAAACATAATTGAAACTGGTCCGCGTTATAGAGAAATATTATATAGATTATTTAATTCCGTTTTCAAAATCAGGAAAATACCAACTGTTAAAATGGTTATCGCTTTATGATTATTACTATTTAAATTTTTAATATGTTATTTTGAAGTTGTAAAATACGAATACGTGAACTTCACTAGGTGAAATTTTATATTTTACGGATTAAAAATAGAATATAAAAAATTGTAAAAGAAAGAAAAAAAAAATCAATTTTTAGTAAGTGACAATCGGCTTAACAGTTGTGAATTTCCTGAATCTGAAAACGGAATTAAAAAATATTTATTAGTTAATGAATTATAATGGGAAAAAATTCCCCATAGATTAACATCGACTTTGGCTTCCGCCGATGATAAAAAGAAATTAGTTATTATTTATTTTTTATTATCATTACTTTTTTTTTATTTTTTTTATCTGCAACACCACAAGGAATTCTTTGAATTTTTACGAACATTTTAATGTCATGTATCAATCTTTCTTTCTCATTTATTCATAATAATTCAGTGCAATGGAAAACTCCTTAACTTATTACAATTTATCACTCAATTATGTTCTTTGTACAACAGACATAAAACAAAACAAAAGAGAGAAGAGAGATTTCTGTGCTATTTCACGTCCATTGTTTTCAAGGCGTCTATCATTTTATTCGACAAATCCCGCGAGATATATTGAATCGAGTTTCTATTACATTTTTGATTTGGGGGAGAATTTATTATTACAGATAAATTCATTTTTATCATGACTATATACAATTTAAACAAAAAGAAAACATAAAGAATTCATGTTATTTTCTTATACTCCTTTCACTTTTTACTTTCTTCTATATGTATATATAGAGAAAGTATTGGATTCGTGAAAATTTTCGACCTCCGTTTTTTGACGGATTTACACGTTTTGGGATGTCCTGAACACGGATTGATAGTTTTTACAAAATGTCTGTCTGTCTGTGTGTGTGTATCACGAATTTTGTGTCTCCTGTATCTCACGAACCAATGAATGAAATTTAACGAAACTTGGTATTTAGTTGTACCCTGACATAAACTGGTGCTGATTAGATTTGGGGATCAATCGCTCAACAGGGGGCGCTGTGATCGCATTTTTTGTAAACTTTTAACATGGCAGTATAGGATAAAATTTCGTATAAATGTGCATAAGGAGAGTTATTTTTAACTTGTGATTGTAAAATTAATACGAATTATTGATAATGGTAGTAGTTAACTAGGAGAAAAAAATTGTGCATGTGGGGGCATCGTTTCGTAAATTTCCAAGATGGGTACATTTCGAAAGGTCTCGTCAATACCTTTAAAACGAATGGTTAAACTATAAATCTGTGATAATTTAAAGCTAAGTTATCAAATTTTTAATAAAAAAAAAAAAAAAAAAAAAAAAAAAAAAACGCATTATTTTTACTGAGTGAATTTATATAGGAAAATATAGAAGAAAGTCATGTGGTGGCCACAACATACTAGTTTTATATGAAGACAAAGTAGTTTTGAGTAAACGTAGATATCTATAGCTTAGCGAAGATAATAATTTGATGTATATGTATTAAAAAAAAAAAAAAAATCTTTAAATGTAATAAAATGTTCAATTATCTTAATTTGTACACTGAGAAAAAATTCTGTAACTGACATCTAGAATCTAAATTGTGGCTCTAGAAAAAATAGTTCCATGTCATCCTTATAAATTCTAGTCCCCTTTGAAAGCGAGTTCTAGAGACCCCTATTAGAATTCTAGAGCGTTTGCCTATATTATAGAGAGCAAAGTTTTTAAAAATCTCCGCAAATAAATGCGAATAAAAGAGTTTCAGCAACTATAATCTTGGTTTATGACCCAATTCTAGAAAATCAAGCGAGAATTTCTCGCAATGCAAAAGATTTAGAATATTTAGAGTATTCAGAATATTCAGAATATTGTTTCACCATCTAGAAATGTGTAGAATAGAAATTCTCGATCGTTTCGTCTATTCAGTTTATTGGCGTGCTTTATGAATATAGCTTGGAAATCTATATTTATAGTTTAGGGATTTAGAAAATGACCACTTATTCATTCTAGATGAAGGCGGTATATTTTATTTCTCAGTGTTTATTTTGTTTCCTTTCTAAAAGTAGCGTTAACTTTTTACTATACATCTCTCCCTATGACTGAAACTTCCTCCGTAGTTTAGAATGTGGGAAAAAGGGAGGAAAAAAAACAAAAATTCATTGAAAGCAGCATGATCTAACAATCACAATCGCAGCTTACATACACAAGTGGGTTAAAAATAAATAAATAAATAAAAACTTGTTAGACAGAAAATTCTGGAAAATGTGTTGAGAAAACGAAATTGAACAGCGGGACGGGTGGACTCAGGGCTCTGGAGCTATCTACTAATATTGCTAGGTCTTACCCGTCTCACCTAAGTATATGACTGGAGAGTGGGGAGCACCTATGCAGATTAGAATGTGGAGTAAACGGTGAAAAAAGTAGAAAATTCATAGAAAATAGCCTACATACGATAAATAAAACATTTTCGGCCATAAAAAGGGTGAAATTGAGCATACACAGGACCTGTAAAACCAGTAGTACCTCCCTTTTTTGCCAAAAATCTGACTTCCTGTTTTAAAGTTAGCAAATAATGTGTTGTATTTTAATTATTGGAGCGAAAATGGTTTAAAGGGTGCATAAGGAAATTCTGTGATGTTCATGTCAACTATAATTCCCCATCATACTATAGGTATGGGGAACTTAGGTAATCGTGAAAATTAGTTCTCCATCATACTATAGGTATGGGGAACTTAGGTAATCGTGAAAATTTTCGACCTCGGTTTTTTGACTTTTTTACACTTTTTCAGGTGTGAGGAATCCGAAAATGATAAAATTTCTATGGTGTCCGTCTTTAGGGTGTCTGCTAGTTTGTTAGTGTGTTAGTCCGTTAGTCCGTTAGTGTGTTAGTCTGTTTACATGATATCTCCTAAACAAATGATCGCAGACAGGTCAGATCAGTTTTAAAATATTACTTTCTATACTGGCAAGAACCCTATTCATTTGCAATATTCGAATTTAAAAACTTCGTAAGTTATTAGAAATTTACAATTTTCTTAACATGGGAGAATAGGACAAAAATTCACTTAAACGTGCATTTAATGGAAATTTTTACTGTAAAAATGTCAGACCAGTTTTAAAATATCCGTTTTGATGCCGGAATGAACATCAGTAACTATAAATATGCTACTTTGGAAATTTAGCAAGTTATTGGAAATTTACGAATATCTTAACATGGCAGTATAGGGCAAAATTTCACATAAACATCAATTTTGAGAGATATTTTCGTCGTAAAGATGTCAGACTACTTTTGAAATATTATTTAGAACACTGGCATGAATATTAATGACTATGAATTTTCCAATATAAAAATTTCGTAAGTTATTGGAAAATTACGAATTTCTTAACATGGCAGTATAGGGCAAAATTTCACATAAACGTCAATTTTGAGAGATATTTTCGTCGTAAAGATGTCAGACTACTTTTGAAATATTATTTAGAACACTGGCATGAATATTAATGACTATGAATTTTCCAATATAAAAATTTCGTAAGTTATTGGAAAATTACGAATTTCTTAACATGGCAGCATAGAGCCAAATTTCACATAAACGTCAATCTTGAGGGATATTTTCATCGTAAAGATGTCAAACCACTTTCGAAATATTATATAGGATACTGGCATGAATATCATAGACTATGATTTTTCCAATTTAAAAAATTCGTAAGTTATTTGGAATTTACGATTTACTTAACATGCCAGAATAAGGCAAAATTGAGCATAAATTTCCATTTTCAGGATCATAAATACATTAGACAACTTCAAAATTACATTTATGATATTTGTTTGAACATGATTGAATACAAATATTCTAATAGGAAAATTTCGTAAATCATTCGTAATTTACGATTTTATCAACATAGCGAAATTGTAAATTTTTCATATAAATATGAATTTTGAGGATTATTGCATTGGAAATAGTAGCATGAAAACTAAACAACGGAATTGGCCCTGATAAAATAAATTAATAGATTAGAATAAGATATATATATATCGAAGTGAGCGGTAGATAGTCTATTAGGCGGGGATTTCATTCTGTCACTATATCAAGCTTTGGTCAAATTCATTCCTTTTAACATGATTATAAAATGTCTCGCACTAGAAATTTATGCGAACATAAATATGATGGGGAACTGAGCAGAGTTCACCTATGCCAACTAGTTTTAGCAGCTATTAGGCTTTGGTTTAGAAGCTTTATTTCAGTCACAGAGAGTTATTATAATATAGTTGTCCAAATTTTTATTTAGCATTTTATAAAGAAAAGAAAAAAAAAAAAACTTTAAGAGAAAATGGCTTTCACCGATTCAAATAAAATTGAGAATTGATGTTTTTCGTATCGAAATCAATCTGACATCGCACAAAAAAATGCGTTTTCATTGGTAACTGGCTCATCGCCAAAGGAAAAGAAAGATTTCAGAAAGTAGATGGCTAGCTAATTCCATAACAACCATAGCTGAAAGGTTTTGTAGAACATCTAACATGTGCCATTTCCAAAAAAATTAAAAATTATGAAAAGTAAACTGCTTTGACCATTTGCATAAAATGCTCCACTTTTTTTTTTTTTTTTTTTTTTTCTTTAACCAAAAGTCAACAAAAACGCTTTTCTTAGCGTAAAATCACTTTAGGCCTTCTGTTACTAAATTTAATTCTGACAAAACATTTTTGTTTCCATCCTTTATTTATTTATTCCCTTTTAACTGGTATGATAAATATTCAGTGTTCAAATACATGAAAGGAAATTATTGATTTTATACATTTTAGTATAATTTTATTTGAAACATAATGCACTAAGAAAATTTTGAGCTAATAATTCATCATTGAATTTATAAATATTTTGCACAATAGTCATAAAGCAGAACAAAAGAGACAAAATTTGATTTCTTCGCTAATGTATGCCCATTGTTTTCAACTGCATTTATCATTTCATTTGACAAGTCCCGCGGCATATACCGAATTGAGGTTCTAGTGCATTTTTAATTTCGAGAAAAATTTCTTTTTCTTTCTTTTTTTTTTTTTTTTTTTTTTTTTTTACAGTGAAATTGTTTTTTATCATGGCTGGCAATCAAAGAAGCAAGAAAGAATAAAAATTTTATTTCCTTTCTTTTATTCCTTTCGCATTTTTATGTAAAGACAAAGTAATTTCGAATAAATGATATAGATTTTCTTAACTTAGTCAACTTAATAATTTTGGTAAAGACATTCTCTTTATATATAATACAGTATAATATTTTTATTTAAATCAGTTCTATAAATGAAAGTAAGGAAACATTCAGGCATGTTCCAATTTATGTGGGAGACTAGGAGATAATGGGACAAGTGAATTATCTCATTAAAAAATAATCTAGTGTGTCACTCACACGACTTTCTCTTACCCTGCATTTCAATAGATAAAAATAGATTGCAGATTATGTCGTAAGATTATTAAGGTACGATAATTAAAAAAAAAAAAAAAAAAAAAAGAACTTCTATTTACTTCAAAAAAAAAAAAACTCTATTTACTTCATCTAAAATAGGTTCAATAACAGTTTTATTAGGCATATAATTCTGTATGAGAGGGGCTACCGCCCAACATTAATTCAGAAATTCAATTATAATGCCCACATTTATTTTATTTTATTTTTTAAGTCAAGGCTATTATTAATTTACGTTCAAATTTGCCAATCTTGATCATATCTTTGAAATGGCAAAATAATAAAAAATACAAAATTTGAATATCCTCCAGTTTTTTGTTTTTAATATTATAGGCCCAATCCTTTTAATATTATATGCCCAATTTGGCATATAATATTAAAAGGATCTAACAATACAATTTCTGCGTTTTCTGCTATTGAAATTGATTCATTAAATAGCAATGCATATGATGAGAAGTATTTTTTGCCTTTATTTTTAACAGATTCTCCATATCCTGAAGTAAATGTGTCTTCTACATCATTGCTAACACCTCCCTCTAAGCAACTTGAATCAGAAGTGACCAAGGCGTCTACATTATTGCTAAAACTAATGCCATCTGAAACAATTTTGACTATATTCAAAAGCCCCAGCAAGAAAATATCCACAATTGGTAGAAAACAAAGAAAATGCAGAATTCCTACAAATGTACCTGACAAAGAAACGTTCTTTAGCTAAACTCATAGAATTCGATGAAATTAGTACATGTGTTAGAAGAACTTATAGGAAATTCATACCCTGAAAATTAGCTTAGTGATGCTAGGTGGTCGAAAACTATTTCTCCAAACAGGTCTTCAAATTTCCCCAAATCAGGATTTTTTCTCGAAAAAATCCCCAACTTGATTTCTACTAAAAAGGGAAAAAAAAAAAAAAAATATATATATATATATATAAGGGATAAATCATTACGTTGCCAACATTGACAGAAAGTTGAAGAACTCCACAGATTTGTCTCCCAAAATTTTAGAATTCCCCAAAAAAGTCCCGTCAAACATTTGGTCCCCAAAATTGCCCCCAGAAGCCTCAAAAATCCCCAAAATGGGGATAAAATCCCCAATCTGGCATCACTGAATTAGCTGCTTAAGTTCATTAGGTAAGGTGTAGAACGATGTTGTAAATTGAATCGGGGTTACCAGAACCTTCCAGTTAGCATCCATTGGCGACTACGATTTATTGAAAACTGACGTTTTTAATAAAATATAATTCAGTGACATAACCAAAATTTTCTTTTGGGAGGGGATGGAAGTTTAATATGTGGTGACATTCTGTATTTTAAAATCACTGCTTCGTTAAACAAATAAATTCTAAAATATTGATAAACTAGTTGGCATAGGTGGACTCTGCTCAGTTCCCCATCATATTTATATTCTCAGAAATTTCTAGTGCGAGACATATTATAATCATGTTAAAAGAAATGAATTTGACCAAAGCTTGATACAGCTACAGAATGAAATCCCCGCCTAATAGGCTATCCGCCGTTCACTTCGATATAATTATCTTATTCTAATCTATTAATTTATTTTATCGGGGTCAATTCCGTTGTTTAGTTTTCATGCTATTATTTCCAATGCAATAATTCTCAAAATTCATATTTATATGAAAAATTTACAATTTCGCTATGTTGATAAAATCGTAAATTACGAATAATTTACGAAATTTTCCTATTAGAATATTTGTATTCAATCATGTTTAAACAAATATCATAAACGTAATTTTGAAGTTGTCTAATGTATTTAGGATCCTCAAAATGGAAGTTTATGCTCAATTTTGCATTATTCCGACATGTTAAGTAAATCGTAAATTCCAAATAACTTACGAATTTTTTAAATTGGAAAAATCATAGTCTATGATATTCATGCCAGTATCCTAAATAATATTTCGAAAGTGGTTTGACATCTTTACGATGAAAATATCTCTCAAGATTGACGTTTATGTGAAATTTTGCTCTATTTTGCCATGTTAAGAAATTCGTAAATTTCCAATAACTTACGAAATCTTTATATTAGAAAATTCATAGTCATTAATATTCATGCCAGTGTCCTAAATAATATTTCAAAAATAGTCTGACATCTTTACGATGAAAATATCTCTCAAAATTGACGTTTATGTGAAATTTTGCCCTATACTGCCATGTTAAGAAATTCGTAAATTTCCAATAACTTGCGAAATTTTCAAAGTACCATATTTATAGTTATTGATGTTCCTTCCGGCATCAAAACTGATATTTTAAAACTGGTCTGACATTTTTACAATTAAAAGTTTCCATTTAATGCACGTTTTAGTGAATTTTTGTCCTTTGTCCTATCCTCCCATGTTAAGAAAATCGTAAATTTCTCATAACTTACGAAGTTTTTAAATTCGAATGTTGCAAATGAATAGGGTTCTTGCCAGTGTCGAAAGTAATATTTTAAAACTGATCTGACCTCTCTGCGACAATTTGTTCTTGAGATATCGTGTACACAGACTAACAAACTAACGGACTAACACACTAACCCACTAACACACTAACAGACACCCTACAGACAGACACCATAGAAATTTTGTCATTTTCGGATTCCTCACACCTGAAAACGTGTAGAAAAGTCAAAAAACCGAGGTCGAAAATTTTCACGATTACCTAAGTTCCCCATACCTATAGTATGATGGGGAACTAAAAAAAAAAAAAAAAAAAAATCATGCGAGGGACTTTCCAGTATTAAACTAAATAAAAACGAATATTTATAGCCCCTCGCTAATATATACTTCAAATAAAAGATTAGAAAATATAAAGATTAGACAAACAATATCTATTCAAACTGAATTTCAAATAGCTTTGAAAGCAAAATATCAAAAAGTGATTTTGAAACAGCGTTAAACTTGAACGGAAGACACATGGGCAGTTCATTTAAGAACCTGGCGCTTTTCTCTGCATCCTCGCCAAGTAGGGTTGTATTTGACGTTAAAAACGTTGACTTTCATTATTTTTTTGCCGCTTTTCCGTTGCATTTGAGCAGCTAATTCTCTCACCGTAGATATTTTGAGCCATCTACTATCACCTGTAATTTTTTCGTTGAATTCTATGAGAGAGATTCTACATTAAGAACATTTCCTTGTGAGTAAAGGTATATTGAAAATAGGTTGGTTGGTTGGTTGAGTTTTACGTCGCGCTAGTGGTGCGCAATAGCCAATTGGTGACGGTCTGGGACTCACCCCTAGAGGTGGTCCAGAGACATGCCATCACAATTTTGATCCTCCGCGGTAGGGATGGCTCTCCCGCTTCGGTGACCCCCAGAGGTATAACTTTGATGGGAACATATATTAAAAATAGAGAAAAAAAATATTTGGTAAAGAGAATGAAGAAAACAGTACGAAAATCGCATCAAAAACAAACAGTTTGTAAGACAGGAATTAGTGACGATCGTATTACTATATATCTGCATAACTCGTCAAAGAAAGAGAACCCCTATTCGAAAATAAGATAATATTGCATCTTACAAAACAGAATGGTGTGTTATATTGTATTTTCTATAACAGCAGTAAAAATGGGCACAAAATACAATAACTTTTTTAAAAATAATATGTCCCAATAAACCTCATGCACTATATATGTCCAATAATATGTCCCAATATAAATCTCATGACACTCCAGATCGAAGGTCTAACGGGACAAAAGTTTATATAACAAATTGGGATATTTTTTTTTTTTTTTTTTTTTTTTTTTTTGCGTTTTCAGAGGGAATTTAATTTTTTCCATTTAAAACCAAAAGCAACCTGAAACTGAGAACAAGTTTAGATGAGAAGAAATAAATTAATTTTTTTGATTATGTTAAAAAAAAAAAGAACTTTACAAGATATTTCGCTGAGGAATTTTGGCGATTGACATTAGGTGGTATAAAATATATCCCACCGCAACTGAAGGGGTTAATGATTAAGCCATTGCTCACATTTTGTAATCATTAATAGAGAACTATTTATACGATGCTGTGCGTTTAAAACATTTTTAGACATTTTAAAAATTGTACTATCTACGATAGAAAAATCAATCATGTATAGTAGGCAGCTAAATTATTGAAGCACTAGCAATAATTCCTATTTAAAAGATAAACACCTAATACTGTTTTGTTAAATAAATATTTGTCAAGTCATGATCTTAGTTTTCATACTACTTATAAAAAAGTAAGTTCACGTTCAAAATTAGCGACCAAACTGAAAAAAAATATATGAAAAATGTGGATGCGTGCTTTAATAATTTTGCTGCCGACTGTACCATCAGTCTCCAGTCTCCCCTACACCAGGTGCGTCATAACAAAAAAATATAATAAAAGAAATAATGCTTGTGAAAAAATTTCGATTTGCAAAAATATGATCATAGGGAATTTTTTTTTTTTTTTTTTTTTTTTGTCTTTTAGTCTCAATCTGCGATTTTTTTCGGTGTCATTTTTCGATACTCGGACATTTATCGAAATCTAAAATTTATCGAAAATATAATTGAATAATTTGAAAGCGATGTTATAATTTGAAAAAAAAAAAAACTAATAGTCCTCCGTCCTAAACTAAATTCTGCTTTTGCCAGAATTTCATCAAAATAATTTTTTTTTTTTTTTGAAAAGAAAAGAAAATTAATAATAATCAGCATCGAAACAAACACTATCGAAAAAGTTTTTTTTTTTAAATAATTTTGAATTAGGAAGTAAAATGTGCACCTGCGAAATGAAATAAAAATAAGTAAAAAAAACGAATTGAATGATTTAATTTTTTTATAAAACATGATCGCGTGCTATCTTAAAAAGTAGATGTATTTTTTTTTCTTTTAATGATTTATGAATTGTTTTTATTTTTTTATATATTAAAAAACAAAAAAAAAGGTTCAAAAGGCAGCTGAAAGAAGGAGATCACTCATCATACTCAGACGTTTCATGGAAATCAGACAAACACAAACAGGTAATTAAACAGATTACAATAACATGATATTGTGCATTTATTTTAAAGTAAATAATCTGGTGTGTCACTCACACAACTTTCTCTTGCCCTGAAATTTAATACCATAAATACAGGTTGGAGATTAAGAGGTAAGGTAACGAGAACTGTCATGTAAACCCGTGTTAAACTATTCAAATTAGGCTTCGGAAGAGTTTTACATGATAATTAGATCTGTGTGAGGGGGCTACTGCCCCCCCCCTCAACCCCCGTTTCATTAATGCACCTACATTTATATAGAATTAAATTCGGCTATTAAAAAATAATTCTGTTTTTAAAAAATAATTTATTAAAATTATTGTTTAAACAAATTATCTTTTATGATAATGCAGACGATTTCTATATTAGAGAAGTAGTATAACACTAAATATATATAAAAATAATCTGGTGTGTCACTCACACGACTTTCTCTTACCCTGAAATATAATACTATAAATACAGGTTGGAGATTAAGAGGTAAGATAACGATGTTATGTAAACCTCTGTTAAACATTTCAAATTACGCTTCGGAAGAGTTTTATATGATAATTAGTTATGTGTAAGGGGGGCTACCGCCCCCCTCAACCCCCTGTTTCATTAATGCACCTATATTTATATAGAATTTAATTCGGCTATTAAAAAATAATTCTGTTTTTAAAAAATAATTTATTAAAATTATTATTTGAAAAAATTATCTTTTATGAAAATGCAGACGATTTCCATATGAGAGAAGTAGTATAACACTAAATATCCAAAAAAGTCCATTTTATTCTTAATATAAAAAAAAAAAAAAAAAAAAAAAAAAAAACCATTCATTTTAAAGGTATTGGCGAGCTTTGTTGAAAGATACCCATCATGAAAATTTACCCCCCTCGAGGGGGGCTTCCCCCCAGGCGAGGCTCCTACATACACAATTTTTTTTCCCTGTTGAGTATCTCTATTACAAAAAATATATATTCGTTTCATTTGGTTTAGTGCAGTCTATAGATGTTAAACTCTACTTACCTGCAATTTCCCCCATAAACGTAATGTATTTTACTTTTGAGTGTCCCTGTATATGAACCATTTGCTTGATCTTAACGAAAAGTTTAGTGTAGCATCCTTATATGATACACATTTAGAATACCAAGTTTGAACTTTCTGTCATAATTTGTTTTTGAGATATGCTGATAACAGACAGATAGACGCACAAACACACACACAGACATACACACAGACCATTTGCTAAAAACATGATTTTCGTAATCGGGGGACCTCAGAACATGTAAATATAACAAAAACTCGCGTTCGAAAATTTGACCCAAAAACAATACTTTCTCTACCTTATGGGTAAGAGAAAGTAAAAAGTTGAATTTATTCTCAATATTACATAATTTTTTGTTTGTTTGTTTGTTTGTTTTTTGTTAAAAATGAGAAAAATCGATAATTTTATTTTAAATTATTGCAGATCAGTGGTTCAACCATTCGTTTTAAAGGTATTGGCAAGCTCTTTTGAAAGATACCCATCATGAAAATTTACTCCCCTCGAGGGGGGACTTCCCCCCCAGGGGAGAGGCGAGGCCCCTACATACACAAAAAAATTTTCGCAGTTGACTATCTCTATTACAAAAAATATATATTCGTTTCATTTGGTTTAGTGCAGTCTATGGATGTTAAACTCTACTTACCTGCAATTTCCCTCATAGACGTAATGTATTTGAATTCTCTTGGGTGTCCCTGTACACGAACGAACCATTTGCTTCATCTCAACGAAAAGCTTAGTGTAGCATCCCTATAGGATACACATTTAGAATACCGAGTTTGGAATTTCTGCTACTATTTGTTCTTGAGATATGCTGATAACAGACACACAGACAGACCATTAACTAAAAACATGATTTTCGTATTCAGGGGACCTCAGAACATGTAAATATAACAAAAGCTCACGTTCGAAAATTTGACCCTAAAACAATACTTTCTGGACCCTATGAGTAAGAGAAAGTAAAAATGTTGCATATGACCACCAGCAGAAGGTATTAGACAACTGACGCGTGTCACTACGCGTATTGCAGCTGAATGTAACATGCCGTCGTCGATGCTAAGGATGATAGTTTGTCGCGTGAGTCGAGTGGATGACGATAGCATAATGAATATCGAATAACGAACTCATTTCCAGACAGGTTATTCATTACCAGCCTTATTTGCGTAAAACCTCTCAGTATTAGGGACGCTACATATTAAGAGCCTGAACATTCACTTCCCGACTGGTCCACCACGTTTGTTCGATGTATTGTGAACGATACTAACACGCTCTCTAAATTTTTTTAATAGCTCTCTGCATGACTCTTTGAAGATAAAAAACTTTTTTCTCGAGATTTTAATTAAAAGAAAAGTGTTAAAGCTGGTCAAAATGTACTACTACGATCCAGTGATGCCAGATGGTCGAAAATTATTTCCCCAAACAGGTCTTCAAATTTCCCCAAATCAGGGGGGGGGGGGGGTCGAAAAAATTCCCAAATTGATTTCTACTAAAAAGGAAAAAAAAAAAAAAATAAATCAAGCAGTTTTAACCTCTGATTTTTCCCCAAATGAAGGTAATTTTTGAAAAAAATCCCCAAATAACAATAAAGCTATTAAAAGTCTCTAGTCATAGGGATAAATTATTACATTTCCAACATTGACAGAAAGTTGAACTCCCCAGATTTGTCCCCAAAAATTTTAGAATTCCCCTGAAAAGTCTCCACAAACATTTGGTCCCCAAAATTGTCACCAGAAGCCTCAAAAATTCCGAAAATAGGGACAAAATCCCCAATCTGGCATCACTGCTACGATCGAATAATAACATACACATCAGATTTGTATTCTTCGACCACATTTCCTGAGACCATGGAAGCCTCTGCGCAAGTGCTGACACGACGAGACCAGTGTTAAAAAATAGGGTAGATATAGTCATGTGATTCAGACAAAATAAGTGACAATATAAAACTTCAAATTATTGGATGTTTTCCAAATCTCAAGCTGTCAATCGATATGGCATCCCTACAAGCTTTTGGACTGTTTCTTACTGCTAGTTTTAGGAAACGTGGTTACACTATATGCGTGACTCTCGAAGCCCGCTTGTAAATCTTCGTCAGATAAAGAGAGATAACACATGACAGAATTACGGTTACATACAAACGGAACGCTTGCAATTTCGAAGACGTAACTTTTGCAAATTTTTTGCAAACACAGTCGGCAGCAAAAGTATCCGAGCACTAGCAAAAAATTCCTATGTAAAAAAAGTACACTTAACACAGTTTTGTTCAATAAATCCTTGTCGAATCCTGTTCTTAGACTGACTAAGAACAGGATTCGACAAGGATTTATTGAACAAAACAGTGTTAAGTGTGCCTTTTTTACATAGGAATTTTTGCTAGTGTTCGGATACTTTTGCTGCCGACTGTAGTCATGCATTTGGAACGCTTGCAAACGGCTTTGCAACCGGCAGGATTTCATTTGTATGTACTTTTACAGTACGAAGAATTTAAAAAACATCCAGGGCCAGTACGGGAATCGAACCCGCTCTCCTACGCTTGAAGGCGATTAGCAGTGTGGTAACATAACCACTCAGCCACGGAGGGCCCGATAAAATGATCTTTAAACGAACGCCCGTTGTTTCTGTTCAATGCCACTCCATTTAGGATCTCTAACTCAGTATGGTATATAGGCGTCCTCTTTCGGTTAGTTTCAGATTTTTTATTTATTATTTTTATTATTATTATTAATTTTAATGCAGACGGGATGGGGGAATCCAATATCTCTCTCATCATATTCCCGCAAACTAAAAGCAAACTGTCCAAGCTTTATTTTTTTTATTAACAATTTTTTGAAGTTTGCACACATTTATGACTCACAAAGCTTTATTATATATGTAACGTAACAATTTGTCATGGAAAACTTTTAAATTATTTATTCATCATTTAATTATGTACTTTTGTACAATAAGCGTAAAGACAAACAAAAGAGAGAAAAGATATTTCTGTATTATTTTACGCCGTCCGTTGTTTTCGACTGCATTTATCATTTTATTTGACAAGTCACACGAGACATATTGAATAGAATTTTCAATACACTTTTGATTTTGGGAAGAATTTATTTTTACAAATAAATTTGTTATTATCATGATCAGAAAACTTAGATAAAAGAGAATAAAAAAGAAGAATTTAAATTATTTTCTTATGTTCTTTCCCATTTTTATGCGAAGAAAAGTTATTTTCGAGTAATTACATGCATTCGTAACAAAAGATAAAAATAAAATAAAATAAACCTTCTTTAAATATTATAAAGTACGAAATATTTAAATTTCTGTTATCTTGATTTTTCTTCTTCTTCTTCTTCATTTCTTTTCTTTTTTTCTTTTCTTTTCTTTTTTTTTTTTTTTTTTTTACTTCCATTACCCGATTAATGTAAATCATACAAGTATTGTATTTGGTCAGAAGTTTCGATATCAAGTTTTCATCTGATTTACATGTTTTAAGGTCTCTTAAATCCAAAATAATTATAAGATTAAAAAAAAAAAAAAATCGTATACCATGTTGTTAAATTTTATGTTGAATAACAGGTGAGATACAAAATTTATTTGTTTTACAATTTTTTATTGTTCATGTATACATAAATGTATTTATTTTCCTGTTGAAAAAATGTGAACTCGTCAATTTTTTTGGCAACAATTAAATTATAAGTGAAACTTAAATGCCCAATTTAACTTTTTATAATGTTCATGTTTAATTAATTGTATTTATTTTTATGTCGATAGGAAATGATCTCTCTTTTTTTTTTTTTTTTTTTTTTTTTTCCCAACGAATAAATTATAGCTGATATTTAAATGGCTAATTTTAAAGTTATTAGGAGGTTTTTTTTTTTTTTTTTTTTTTTTTTTTCATATTAAATTAAGTAAAAGAAAACTAATCAAAAATTCGACAATCGGACTTTGAAGTATTGCGTTGTCATCGTGTTCTGAGCTATTCTGAAAGTTTCAAACATCTAGCTAGTCCGGAAGTTAGTCGAAAATCGATTGCAAGATTTGTTCTGGACAAACAGACAAACAAACAAGAAAGAAAGTTAATAAAAGCAGGGTAAAAAAGTGTTTTTTGGAAATTGGTCAGTGTGTGAGAGAGAGAGTGAATGGGAAATCTTCTGACTATATATCCACAAAATTTACATAAATTGTTTTTCAGATATCCAAAAATGGAACAGCATTCTATTTATTCTCTATAAAAAACATCCGTTAATTAAAAAAATAAATAAAAAAAAAAAAAAAAAAAAAGATCACAGTGGGATTTTTCAAGTTATTTTTTAAACAAATCATTGACTGATACGCGGTCAAAGGCAATGTTTTGGGTTGTCGCTTTACGGTCCTATTTTGCATATTAAGGCTTATTAGAGCACCTTACATTGAATTGCGAACTAAGAACATCCATGATTGAACCTTGATTTGGCCGCAGCAACTAATTGCCAGAACGTAGCCCCTAGGCCATTAGATTGACCGCGGTTATTGGGTACAAAACGACTGTAATTTTTGATGAATCGAATTTTTAAAGAATAAAAAATTTGAATGCAAATATTATGAAATTCGAAATCACCATTGTTTTCAATCGAAATAATAGGGCATAGCCTTTTATTAGCCCCCCCCCCCCCCAAAAAAAAAAAAAAAAAAAAAAGAAGTAGTCACAAATACAGTGTGAAAACAGCGAAAGATACACCAGAGGCCCAATGATTAATGTCGCTGAACCCCTTTTTGTTAGAATTTGACAATGGGATCACTGGCACTTCTCTGATGTCCTTAGGACTGATGGTAGCAGCAGTTTACTGAACATGGCCACTTGATAATGGTTGATGGTTTACTCTGAAATTTTCGCCGGATAGAGAGGGATCTGGGGGAACGAAACGGGACGAAATTAAAAACTACAAGGGGGACGAAACTGGGACTACGCTACTTCCAAAAATGCCAACGCATCGGTTCTTCTAAGATGAACTGAACGTCTGAAGATGCACACTATATGCTACTATTAGCGTCTTACGAATATAGAATACATACAGTTTATAAGAAAGAATGAATTACCGTACACTAAATAATGTTCTATGGAAGTCATAGCAAGAACACACTTCTTCTAAAAACAGAAAATTCAACGTATATAACAGATGTATGTATCTTGGCGGACGAAACTTTCACCATTGACTCGTTATACCCATAGATATAGTAATAAGACATAGATTGATCATCGAGGGAGAAAAAATGATTCATTTTTACTCGGAGAAAGACGGCCATTTTTACCGATTAATGTTCGTCTTTCTCCGAGTGAATATACACGGATAATTTAACAAATAAAATATATGAATAATTTATGTACTAAAGGTAAATGAAAAACTGCAGTAATAAAGTAATAGAAACTATTTAACTTTATTACTCTTTTCTTTTAAGTTAAACTTTTTTTATATATTAAAACTAGCGAGCTTTACAGCGCCGCTGCTAACTATATTAAAAAAAAAAAAATAAATAAATTCCATATTACTTATTTATATAAAATATTAAAATGAAAAAAAAAAAAAAAAAAAGTATTCCATTAAACACGAAAACAGTAATTATTTCATAATAATAACAAAGCAACTGATTATAAAAATTTATATTTTTCATAAATTAGTCAAATATAGCTTACTTATGAAACCTATTACCTTTCCTTTCATCCAATTATTAGTACAGGTGAAAGCCGCGCAATACATCAACATTTTAAAAATTCATCAACATTCTATTCCATTATAATATCCGAGTTTCAATCATAGACCTATTATAAGAGTGGACGGAGCATTCCATTATTACGGGAATATAAGAAAAGGTGCAAAGATGAAACCAAGTGAATGTTGAAAAAGGTTACTTTTTTTGCCATTTATCGCTTTATAGGCATTTTTTTTTTCTTTTGCTTTGAATATAAATATATATTTTTTTATTATTATTAAAAAGATACAGCAAGCAAAACTAGTGTTAAACACTACAGCTGCTGAAATTTATTTTTTACCGTGTTATTAAAACTTTCCAACAAAGTTCAAAAGATTGTCTAGACTTGTTTTAACTCTCATAAATAATCATGCACATTTTTGAAATAACTAGCAGGCTACGCCCGCTTCGCTGGCCACTATATTTAAATGAATCTCCAAAAGAATTGGATCATTATTTATTTTTCACATCACATTATAAATAAAAACTAAAATAATTACATTAGAATCGCTCTAGACCTCGCATCGGGTACTCGCTGACTACGGCAGCTCTTTCTCTGCCCGCACTGTATCGGGAGCAGGTTCCCACTGCCTGCAGAAATCTCTTTCCTATATATTTCAATATGGGTATTTATTGACGATAGGTGGGTCTGCCATTATTTAAGAACTACGATTTTAAAGATAACTGTATCTCAGCGTCTACTAAATATTTTAGTTTTTGAACCAAGTACTTTATTGCTCATGCTATTTACACTGTATTACAATTTGATTCCGACCAATGTAATGAAATAAAATAAAAAGTAGATTTTCTTTTAGAAGGAATTAAATACATAAAAAACAAATAAATTCCAATCAGTTTAATCCTTTCTACTATATACTACCATTATTTCCTGACAAATACTATAAATTAGAAAAAAAAAAAAAAAAAAAACTTCTAAGGAAATTAAATTAACAAATGAAAAATAATTGCTGTTATACTACAAAAAATATACATAAACATAACTGTTATAAATACGTTTTTAAATTTTTAATTTAATATATTTAATTTTTTCTACTGCATTACCATTTTATTTTCAATAAATATAATAAATTAAAAAGAGACAAAAGATTCGCCCTCAAATAAATGTATTAAATAAAAAATAAATTACGCAGACGATTATAATCTAAGAATAAATTCATGAAAAAGGAAACATATAAGCCAATGTTTAAAATCGAAAAAACATTAATTTAAAAAATTCAAATTCGAAATTCGAAAAACTCTTGATGAGGTGCACACCTGCAGGGTCCCAGGTACCTATATGCCAAATTTGGAAGCTCTGCGATCAGTAGTGTGTAGTATTGTTCATGTTTAGATTAGATAAATGTATTTATTTTCCTGTTGGAAAAAAAAAATAAACTCGTATTTTTTTTTTTTTTTTTTTTTTTTTTTTTTTGGCAACAATTAAATTATGGATTCAATTTAAATGGCAAATTTTTTTTCTATTATTAGCTTATTATTTTCATATTTTTATTAATTAAAAGAAAACTAAACAGAAATTCGAAATTCTGACTTCGATGTGCACAATGATCCTTCGGGGGGCACCTTTGTGTTAAATCTCGTGACTGTCCGAGCTACCGTTTTCGAGAACAGTGAAATATACATACAAATGTTGCTCACTTAATAGTATAAGATATAAGATATAATATAGTTAAACTAATTCAATTTAGAGGAATAAGTATAACAAATATAAGCATTTTATAAAAATAATTTCTTAAAAAGAACGAAATAATAAAATATTAAAAAGAATCTTACCTGTGAAATAAAATCCTTAATTTACATAACTTTTAGGGTTTTAAAGTACATCTATTTACTATTTCTTGCCATAATATTCTTTTTAAATTCAAAACAATCTAACTTTTAAAGTGAAATAAAAATTTTAAAAAGAACTTTCAAAGAAAAAGGAAAAATAGCGTCTGCTTAATAAAAAGCAGAGTTTAGAGAATGGCGTGTAAATTTTAATAATGGCCAGTTTGGCTTCCTGTAGATCAACATTCACATGACCTTTTTTATGAGTTATCGTTGCACTAAAAAAAGTTTGTCATTGTCTCGTCCACTCTTATAATAGGTCTATGGTTTCAATACCGGTTGATGGCTGATGCCAAAAAAAATTGTCGGAATCAAAAATCTTTGCATGTTAAAATGGGGATGATAGATCTATATAAATTATCATATCTATGATTATACCTCCCGTTTCTTCTGACTTGCGTGACAGGTGATGCCACTTAAGGATGAGTAGAGAAGTAAAGGGGGGCGAAATTAAGAAAGGGGGTGAAATTAGAGCACTTTATCTTAACGATGTTATGTAAAAAGTATTACATTATTATAAGAAAATTGCATCATTATTACTTCGATAAAATGCCTATATACAGCTATTCGCATAAATTTTCCTTTAAAATAGTAACTTATAAAGCATTTTGTTGGAAAATATGACATCTGATAATCTAATAAATTGAATATTAGAATGATTTATTCTAACCAAAATCTACACTCTTAGGATGAATTTTAACTTAATTTGACAGCTGATTTGCAACAAGGGAAATTAAATTCAATAATGTACTTGAAAGCTTCTGTAGAAGTTTTGAAATACTCTCTGATCAAAACCAAAGGAGAAGATTCAAAATTAGTATCACACTTAAATATTCAAACAATTTCTAATTCAGTCTATTTTATTAACACGTTTAACATTTCCTATATTTAATAACATTTATAATAATCATATTATTAATAACATTTGATATATTATATAACAATTTATGCATAATTGTTAATTAGTTATTTAAACATCGTTGAAATCATACTGAAATCATCCTTTTAAAAGTAATTTATTACTTTCTACTATATTTAATCGAAGAAAGTATTGGATTCGTAAAGATTTTCGACCTCAGGTTTTGGATGGATTTACACGTTTTGAGAGCTGTATAACACGGTTTGACCCTTTTTAGAAAACGTCTGTCTGTCTCTCTCTGAGTGTGTGACAAAATTTGCGGCAACTGTATCTCAGGAACTACTGTACAGAATTTCATACAAATTGGTATGTACTTACACCTTGACATAAATTAGTGCCTATCAGCTTTTGGTAAAAATTGTCTTACAGGTTGTGTTGCCATCCCACTTTTTCTAAATTTTTAACATGGTGGTATAGGACAAATTTTTTTATAAATGTGCATAAAGAGAATTATTTTTTAATAATCATTATGAAATTCACAAGAATTATTTATAATAGAGATAGTCAACTGGGAAATTTTTTTTGTATATGTAGGAGCATCGCCTCCTCCCCTGGGGGGGAAGCCCCCCCCCCCCCTCGAGGGGAATACATTTTCATGATGGGTATCTTTCAAAAGAGTTCCCCAATACCTTTAAAATGAATGGTTGAAGCCTCGATCTGCGATAATTTAAAATAAAGTTATCGATTTTTCATCATTTTTAACAAAAAAAAAAAAAAAAAAAAAAGTAATATCGAGAGTAAAATGAACTTTTTTTCGATATTTAGTGTTATACTACTTCTCTAATATGGAAATCGTACTGCATTATCATGGAAATTAATTTTAATAAATTATTTTTACTCAGTGAATTCGCATAGGAAAATATAGAAGAAAGTCATGTGGTGACCACAACGTTCTAGTTTTTCAATCGTAGTTATGTATTGGACAATATTATTCTATAAATAAAGTGGTGTGGAATAGAGACGGAGCTAGAAATTATCCGGAATAAATTGTAAACTTTGGAAACTCTGGGCTACAAATGAAGAAGGCAAACTAAAAAGGAAAAGAAGAGTAAAAGAAAAGTGGTGAAAAACTGCCAGTAGAAAGAGAAAAAGCTCAACTAATAGAAATGTGCAATGGTAAAGAAATTCAGGAAAATAAATTATGAATAATAATAATACATACATATGATGATATAAATAATAGTATACATATTATTTATATCATTCTTAATTTTTACACTTTCATTCATTTTGTATGCTCTCAACATTTATAATAACTGTTTTTTGTTAGAATTGTTTGTCATTTAGGATTCTTTATAAAAACTAATTCTCGTGTTTCTAGGTTATATTTAGTAACTTGACTATCCAGATTGATTTATAAAATGTAATTAGATGCAATAAAATGAATGATTTTATGAGGTGTCTCATAATTTTAGCTCCAAAGTCCCTTAAAATGAACCTTTTATTTTTAAATATTTTTTAAGTAATAAATTCTGGTTAGTCAATGACGTGAAGTGGTAGGAACCAACGAGATATATAAATTAGAGTGCTGATTCAATGGATGAAGGATTAGCTTTCCGTGGTTCAACATGAATCACGTGACATGCTTCAATAGGTTGCTGTGTTTGGCCCTTTATCGCCATTTTGGCATTTAAAATATCAGTTCGACAAATTATCATTATTATTAGGTAACACGACAGTCCTATGACCGAAATAAATTGTTTTTAAAATAATTTCATCCACGATTCGAAAAAAATATTATAAGAATAATAGTTAAAATAACAGATGTAATTTAATGTAAGATACTCTAAATGGCAATTTTTTTTTTTTTTTTTTTTTTTCTCGCCCACTGTAAAAACCGCCAGATTCGGGTAAAAAACTTCAGCTAAATTAGAGGAAAATGTAAAATAATAATAATAATAATAATTAAAATGATAAATCATTTTATAATATTAAAAATGTAAAAAATAATATAAATGATAAATCATTTTATAATATTAAAAATATTAAAAAATAACATAAATGATAATAAATTCAAACCCCCCCAAAAATTAACTGTTTTCTGTTATATACTAAACTGTTCTGTTATCGGAATCGGTTTCAGGTAGAATAAAAGAAAAAAAAATTCTGGCTTTGACAGAATTTAATTTAGGATTAATTTATATATTATTTAACGACAGGATTCATTTATATATTGCAATCTTGTATTTTTTTTTTTTTTTTTTTTTTTTTTTTTTTTGTTATTAGCCACCTTGCTGTATAACAAGCTCCTTATTTCTCACATAATAACCGTTGGTAAGGTCACCGTATCTAAAAAAGCAGATGTAACGTTTATTGTGTGAGAAATGTCAAGCGGTTATCAGCCAGGGTGGCTCAGTGGAAGAGCATCCGCACGTTAAGTGGAGGGCTGGGATCAATTCCCGGCTCAGGCATTTTTCACATAGTTGGTATTAAAAAAAAAAAAAAAAATCCATCTTATACTCCAAATTATTTAAAATTAATTTTCACGGCTGATGAGTTTATTAATAAAATTTCTAAATATTTTAAGATAGTTTAAGAAATTAAATGGTAAAATTGGATACTGGCAGGCATCCTGGCATATTGGAAGTGTGACAATGCAAAATGAGTGTCTGAAAGGAATAGTCCTGTCGTATTAAAAAATAATAATTCTAAGGTATTTTGTTATTATTCCTTCGACGAATAGACTATCAATGATTTTAATGAATTTGCACTTTAGCTAATTTTTCTAAATAAGTAAATTTAAATTACACTTCATGGCCCGAATTTTATTATTTAAATTTTTTTTAAATAAAATTTTAAATAATCTTTTATTATTATTATTATTATTATTATTATTATTGGCTATTTATCACGAGATTTGGCCAGTGGTTTTGATTTGATGAATATGGTAAATATGAAAACAGGTTCATTTGAAAAAATCGACCGCTAGACGGGTAAAGACCGACTAGTTTCTAAATAAATGCACTCAAGCAAACAGAAATAATATAAACACTGTAGGTGGTGATATATAGTTCACGTGGGCTGAGTTTAAGTTGAAAATTCTAAAAGTTACATAAAATTGTATCAGTACCTTACAGTATAAAATAAGAAACCATATTAAAGCTGGAAACTGCAAATATAAAAACAATTTAAATGATCCACCCGCTGACTATCCGACTATGTTATTCCAATGCATTTCACTTATTAGAAGTTCCTTTATTATTTT
This sequence comes from Salticus scenicus, assembly GCA_963930645.1. NCBI lineage: Eukaryota > Metazoa > Arthropoda > Arachnida > Araneae > Salticidae > Salticus > Salticus scenicus. The sequence continues at coordinate 30,247,522 of OZ005658.1, read as the reverse complement.
TTCCTGTGTCACTATTTTTTCTTCCTATATTTGTATTTGTGGAAAAAGAGAATGTTATCTACTAATAGCGGATAGCCAGAAAAATTAAGAATATGATTAAGAGTAGAAAAGAGTAAATGGTTTGTGGGAGCACAGAGAAAAACTGGCTTCATTTTCGGTTTTAGTACTCCAAAAAACATAAAGATCAGCCAAAGTTATAAAATCAAAATTTTACATGTCGATCTGTGGGACTATTTTGCTTGTTTAAATATCTATTTATATATATATAAATCTGAAAAATCCTTTTATTCGTTTAAAAACACAAACAAAAATGCACTACAAGCCATATTTATATAATATTTTCTCATAATGCAATAATTTCTTCATTCAAAATCCAATTTTCCCTAATTAAATTATCTGTTAATTCAGGCTAATCCAATAAAAAATTTAGTCAATCTGGAAAATTGAAGATGGTCACATTAATCTAATAAAAAGAAAAGTTTCTGCATTTGATTAAATAATTTCCATATAAATCAAAAACAAATCAAATCGTGTTTTCGTCAATATATATCCTTATTTATGGAAACTCGAGAAAAGTTTGTGAAGTCCATCGAAGGCACTTAATCAAGTGTTAGTGCACTTTTCAGAGAAAGTTTCTGATAGTTAAATCCGATATCACTCACCGTGTGGGCGTTTAATCTTCATCAGAGTTTAATGACTGTAATATAATATATTCTGAACTCCAATTATTCGAGGAAAATTCAGTAATTTCTTAATGGATATATGATATTATTTTCATCGGAATTGTTTTAGTTCAAGGTTTATATGCAAAGTTTGTTTGTCCAAATACTTAAAAACAAGTTGTTTAACTATTTTCAAAAGAAGTACTTACTTTTTTATAAACAATATAAGACTAAGATCATGACTCGACACATATTTACTTAACAAAACAGTATTAGATGCCCATCTTTTAAGTAGGAATTATTGCTAGTGCTGCAATAATTTTGCTGCCGACTGTAAATTTTTGCTGATGTAAATCATAAAAAAAGGAAAGAAAGAAATTATATCATAATATATATAGAACTTTCATAAATCAATTTATGAAAATAATTTTTATAATTTGCGTATATGCTCAATAGTATAAAATTTTGAGCCGTTGCTATAGGAACACAGACAATTGAGGTATTGAAATGAAAGCACAAAGATCCAATTTAGAGTTAGACAAGGATTCATGATAGCACATAAAATTTTACTGTTGTTTTAAAAACGTTTTTTTTTTTTTTTTTTTTTTTTTTTTGGGGGGGGGGGGGGAAGTTATTTAAAAAAAAGAAGAAACTTGTTACAAAAGGACTAAATGCTACTGAAAGTGATGTAAAGAGCAAGTAATACATTTTCATTTTTAGATCCTTATCATGCAGGAGGTATGGGGAATTTAGGTAATCGTTAAAGCTTTAAACTTCAGATTTTCACGATTCTATGCGTTTTGGGGTGTGAGAAATTCAAAAATGGCAAAATTGAGTCCTTATTAGTCAATCAGTTGTTAATTCATTAATTAGTTTTTGTAGACTATCTAAAAATCATAAAAACGTCGGATCACTTGAAAAATATCTCTTGTGATACTGGCAAGAACACGTGCGTTATGAGGATTATCTTAATCGTAAAGATTTCTGAACAGTTTTTAAAAAAGCTTTTTTGACACTAGCATGGCAATTACTGAATGTGAAAACTTTACTTTCAAAACTTTGCATGACATTCAAAATTTAAAAATTTCTTAACAGGAATGAATAGGGCAAAATTTCTCATAAACATGTGCATTATAAGGATTATTTTTATTGTAAATAAGTTGATTCTGTTTGAGAATATAATTTATGATATTATAATTATGATATTAGACGCTAGCGTCTAAACGCTTTGCTCGAATGAGCTGAAAGTTGGTACGTATGTTGTAAGTCACCGTAGCATGAACCCTATTTATTTTAGTTAATCTAGCGCTTACAGTTTTTTTTTTACAGGGGCACCAAGAAAAATCCTTTTCATTATGACCTATGGGGCCAAATTTTTAAAAGTGCGATAGCGTCTAAACGCCTCATTCAATTGAGCTCAAAATTTATATGAATATTATAAGTCACTGTTGCACTCACTACAAGCATTTTGGTGAATCTAGCATTTATAGGTTTCTACAGGGACACAACGAAAAATTCTTTATCATTATGATGTATGGGCTCAAAGTTCAGTAGCATTAAATGAAACATCGTGTACTATATGGAGAAAAATACTCAAACACCCTATTATAATTTTCTCTCTTTTCTTTATTTAACAACTCCTCTTACTTTACTTTATCTACAAAACCGTTAATTACTCAATGTTCGGAAAGTCGAGTGAAGTCACTCCAGATTTTTTTTATTTACTTGCACTATTTTTTATATAAGATTTCAGGAAATGTTTTATGCATTTCTCTTTCCATTTCACGCTTTTGCTCAAATCTTTCATTGGTTTGAAAATTCTATAAACACTACATTAACCTGGGCAACGCCGGTACACCTGCTAGTTTTTATATAAACGTGTATTATAATAATAATTTTTATTGTAAATAAGTCAGATCTATTTTAAAATATAACTTACGATATTGCTGTAAAGATTTTCCTAACCAAGCAGAACAGAGCAGTATTTAACATCAGTTGGCGTACTGAGGATTATTCGATGAAAACAGAATAAGATTGCAAAAAAACTAAAATATGAAACTGACTCTGACAATTTAATCCTCAAAGAATTACCCATACGCAACAACAATTTTATTAACAATATAGGCTAAAATAGTCTAATAATAGACTAATACATTTAATAAAAGCTTATTAAAATACAAAATGTAAAACGACAAAATGAAGCTGGATCGCTGGATACATTCATTACAAAATAATTCGCCAATAAAAAAGTTTACGTCAGTTAACATTTTATGCAAGTGACTTCAGAACTTCGGAAAGAGTCTTTAATTGTGACAAACAACCCCGCGGGTACATAGTCTCGAATAAAAAAGCAACAAAAAACAACTAGATTCGACTGCTTTGATTTTACATTCTCTCAATCGATTTCTGGAGTTTGGGATAAAAAGGGCAAAATGAACTACACAGTTTGAAAATAAATAAATGAGAGAGACACAGAGAGAGAGAGAGAGTTAAAGAAAATAAGAAAAGAAAGAAAGGCGAATACGTAATGAATTTGAAAACTTCAAGTAACATAACTTTATTTTGGTATCTTTTTTTTTTTTTTAACACACTTTTAAGCAACGGTATACTAACTTGAAGCTTTTTATTTGGAAATTGAAAAATATCTTTATCAAATTCAGATTAAATTATAATGCAGTAGCTATCTCAGAAGCTTTTGCTATACCACTTAAATATTGGTACAAAGAATAAAACCCTCTTTTTGTACTTAGAGCTGCTTTTGAATCAAAAATATATGTAAATGTGCTAGGAAATGGAAAATAATCTATTGGCTTCTACGGAGATCGGCTTCAGCAATGAATCTGACGATATTACTGGCGACTCGGCAATCAAATAAGGCGAAAAGATAGTAGTATAGTATTGGCCAAATTTGTAAGCGCCATCTAAATTAAGAACGGAGTTAGCTAGGTTTTTAAGAAATAATCTACCGATTTTTTACTAACCTTTGCAAAAATAAAGAATAAATAAAACATAAAATTAACCATCTACTTAACCCCAAGCATATTAATTTAAAATTATCTTCTGAGCTATGTGTTTGTCATTAAGAAACTGTACGATAAGCGGTTGATTACTTGCAATTGAAAGTCAAGATCCAGCCGAATAAAAAATAGTCTAAATGTCTGTCCATTGTTTCGTGCGATATCACGTTCACAAAATTTTTGGTAACAGACAGGCTGATAGAGACATTTTCTAAAAATAGTCAAATCTTGGTTAGTATATTTCAAACATGTAAACCTATTTATAACTGTAAGTCGGAAATTTTCACGAATCCAATACTTTCTTCTAACGCATAACAAGATATATATACTATATATATATTTGTTTTTAACTATATAGAAAACCATCGCTCAAAAACTCCATTTATAGCTTTCGTTTAAAGAGAAAGCATTAAATATATCGATTTTGTGTAGAACTGTTCATAGTCTAATGTCAAAATATTGCACACGCATCACATAAATGTTTCAGAGATTTAGTGTAGCAAAAATTAAATAAAATTACAACTGAAAATTCACTTCGATCAATTTTTAGTTCCGTCACATAAAATATGTGGCTATTTCGTGTGACACTGTAAACAAATAGTTAATTCAAACCATACTATATTACTTAAGAAACATGCTGTTGAATAATGTAGGTCAACTTTTTTATGTTTCGTGCAGTGAAGAAGTATTAAAATATGCTTTAAAAAAATACCTTTTCCTCTTACACTTTAATGTCACCAAATTAGTTTGTGAGACCTTACTGAAATAGTGATGTTTACAATCATTTTCAATAGAAAAGATGCTACAATGAACCTAAATAAATGTATACCACTTTCAAAGCTGTTTAAAAATATTTACAAAAATTAGAGTGCATACAGACAGACACACCAAAGTTGAGTTTGGCTAATTCCATGCGTAACAAATGAATCTTAAAATAATTATACAAGGACTAATATTACGATGAAATGAAATATATTACTTGATTTGTCTTTGAACATGTTTGATTCTTATATTCCAGCTATTAAATTTAATTAAATTAATTATGTATTGTCTGTACATAGTTAAAAATCTGCTGCGGTTCGCACTACATTTCATAAAATTAATTGCGTATAAAATTAATTGTATATAGGTAAAAATTTGCTGTGATTTGCTCTACATTTCATCAGATTAATTGTGTACTGTCTGTACATAGGTAAAAATATGTAATATAGGACTCACACTACATGGAAAAGAAGCAATAATTTGCATCAAATATAAAAACACTTACTTATTCCTATATTCATTTTTACTTTCCGAACATACATATGTAAGGAAAGTACTGTCATCATGTAAAAAAATCTAAATATGAGATTTTGGTGTTTCTATACGTTTTGAGGTCCCCTCACTTCGTCTTTTACTATTTTTACGGTGATATATGTATGTGTGTGTGTCTGTGTGTGTGAGAGTGAACACGATAGCGCCTAAACGCTTTGTTCGAATGAGGTGAAAGTTGGTACGTATGTTATAGGTCACCATAGCACGAAACTTATTGGTTTTGGTGAATCCAACACTTATAGTTTTTTTTACAGGGAGGAAAAGAAAAGTTCTTTATCATTATGGCCTATGGGCCCAAATTTTTTAAAGTGTGATAGTGTTTAAACGCCCTATTTGTCTGAGCTGAAAATTTATGCACATATTATAAATCATCGTCGCACGAACCATATTGGTTTCAATGAAACTAGCACTTATAGCATTTTTACAGGGATACAAAGAAAAATTCTTTGTCATTATGGTCTATGGGCCCGAACTCTTTAAAGTACGATAGTGTTTAAACGACTTATTCGATTCAGCTGAAATTTTATACATGTATTGTAGGTCACAATTGCACGAACTGATTGGATTTTGGTGTTTATAGCTCTTATAGTTTTTTTTTTCAGGACACAAAAAATATTCTTTATCATTATGGTCTATTTGCCCAAATTTTTTAAAGTACGATAGCGTATAAACACCTCATTCGTCTCAGCTAAACATTTATACACATGTTATAAATCCCCGTCGCACGAACTATATAGAATCTAGAATTTTTAGTTTTCTTACAAGGACGCAAAAAAATATTCTTTATTATTATGGCGTATGGGCCCAAACATTTTAAAGAGCGATAGCGTATAAACGCCTTATTCGATTGAGCTGAAAATTTATACACGTGTTATCACCGTGTGATCACCGAGATATACACGTGTGATCACTGTCGCACGAATTGTACAGATTTTGATGAATCTATTGTTTTGGGAGTTCCAGTGTACAAATTCGTACTATATGTACGGCATTTAATAGGAAACGTTCTACGGTAAAGCTAAATCGTATGAAAAATGATTTGGTTAATTATAAAGGGAAAAAAATATTTTTCACTGATAATTCAACAATTCAGGCGTAAGCAAACATTGCAGATAGTAAAGTTCTTAAAATATTTTGATTAAAAAAAAAATCAAGTATATAGGATATTGATATTGAAGAACTAGAAATAACTTTTTGGTTCAACAAATCAACAGTTCCTTAAACAATTTATATTTAACAACACAAAATTCAATGAGAATACTTTACCAGCTTCACTTTACAAGTGAAAAAAAAAAAAAAATCGACAAATTTATGCTAATGGTTTCTAGATACCAAATAGATATCCTTAGACTTCTAAATATATATATATATATATGTATATATATACTGGTTCTTAACTTCGATTATCAGTGGTGCATGACGTAGAAATCCCAAGGAATCAAGCGATCCAATCTCTCTAAATAAACGCTGTTTCTAAATCCGAAAGAAAAACTTCCAATGCAAGAATGAATTTTTTAAAAAACTGCTAAGTTAGGCTCGCTTAGCGAACTTAATGAACCATCACTCTTCGCTTTTAAGATAAGGAGGGGAGGGGGGGGGGTGTAGGAAGTCTTCCCATAGTAAAACTCGATAGCTCTCATGCCATCCAGTTTTATGATTCTTGATGCCACTAGTACTAGCATGGAAAGCTTTTGAAAAACTAACCAAGCCTAAATTGTTGGATAAAAGGATAATAACATTTTCTAAGTATTTAGTTACATTAAAATGAAAGGGCTCTTTTTTTCTCTCTCTTTCGCTTTTGAATTAACTCTTCTAATAACAAAGAAGTACACCGTGCATAAATTTTAATGGAAAGGGTTTTTATTATTCAATACTTTATTATTATAAACGGGAAAATTAAGTAAAGTGAATAATGCTTCGACAAAACATCGTAATATTTTTCAGTGTTTAAGCCGAGTTATAAAAAATGAATAACTAAAGATAATTCTATGGTTTTGATTGTTCATTAACTAATTGGAAAAAGGAAGTATATTGGGTCGATTTATATAGCAATCAATCAAAAAGGGATGAATTACTCATACTGTTAACATACCGGATGTCCCATTATTTTTAATATACCGGAAGTCTCTCTCCCTACGATTTGTTAATTCCTTGTTTCTGAATGTAACCCATTTGTTCTTTTAGACGAAACTTGAGTATGCGGGTTTTTTTTTTACATAATAGTCCACATTGATAAGAGATAATTATCTTGTTCTAAACAAACTAACAGACTGACATATAGATGAACACCACATGACGTGTTTTTGCGATTTCTTATATCAAAATGTGTAAAAATAATCAGTACAAAAAACCCTTAACGGGTTAAAAGTTTGTGACGCCGCTACTTTATGGCTATAAGAATTTGAAATATGAGTCTTAAAAATAATGATATAAAATTTTAAGTGAAGCTTTGCAATTAGTTAAAATATACATAGATTTTCTTATTTGATCATTTACTTTCTACTTTTATTTATATTTATAATGCAAACGTAATATTTTTAGCTTCAAGATCAGACAGATATATAAAATACACTCACCGATGCTTTTTCATTTACATTTCAAATTCAAAATAACAGTTTTAAAAGGATATAAAAATTCCAGTGGCGCCTCGGTGTTATTTTAAAAGATTTGTTTTTAGATTCTACTAAAACTACTTTTGATTTGTCTAATAAAGTATATTTACATATTGAAACAGTGCTTTTAATTTTCAAATATACTGTCAAATAATTATACTTTCACTGAGTTTGCATTATAAATTAAAATTATTTATTTCAATAAATTGATTTATCTTTTGCATCACGCTATCCAAAACATAGTATATCATAGTATCCAACTCAGTGAAAATTTGCGCAAAGAGGTAGTGTGACGTAAAGAAAACAATTACACAGATTTTACTTGCAGTTTTGGATAGCGTGACGCAAAAGATAAATCAATTTATTGAAATAAATAATTTTAATTTATAATGCAAACTCAGTGAAAGTATAATTATTTGACAGTATATTTGAAAATTAAAATCACTGTTTCAATATGTAAATATACTTTATTAAACAAAACAAAAGTAGTTTTAGTGGAATCTAAAAACAAATCTTTTAAAATAACACCGAGGCGCCACTGGAATTTTTATATCATTCCTTTTAAAACTGTTATTTTGAATTTGAAATGTAAATGAAAAAGCATCGGTGAGTGTATTTTATATATCTGTCTGATCTTGAAGCTAAAAATATTACGTTTGCATTATAAATATAAATAAAAGTAGAAAGTAAATGATCAAATAAGAAAATCTATGTATATTTTAACTAATTGCAAAGCGTCACTTAAAATTTTATGTCATTATTTTTAAGACTCATATTTCAAATTCTTATAGCCATAAAGTAGCGGCGTCACAAACTTTTAACCCGTTAAGGGTTTTTTGTACTGATATCATTACTTTTTAGGGGTTATTAGAAGCTTCGCACTAGAAAAAAATATTGAGTGGGATTCTCAAACTCTTTAAAATAATAATAACAATAATAAGTGGGAAATTTCAAATTTAAGTTAGAATTACGTAATTTACATTTTGCAAGTTTCTTTTTAGAGAATTACAAATGCAAATTAAACAATTTAAAAAAAAAATCAAGTTAATGTTAAAAATGGAAATTTATTTATTTTCTTTTCCCTTTTGAGACTAAGTATAGATACTGCTCCAATATTCACAATTTAAATTTTCATCAAAAGTGCAGGTAAAAATTATTTCATAAAAATATTTATTGGAAAAAAATAGACAAAATATAAATTAAGCTCTACATTTCTATAATTTTAAAAATAAGATAAAATCATTCGGAGAAAAAATTTATGGAAAATACAAGTTAAGCTAAAGTTCATACAAGTTAAGTAAAATACAAGTTAAGCTTAAGTTTTATGGAAAATACAAGTTATATATATTTCTTTTTAAAAATTAAAAATCTCTTTTTAAAATACAGTTAGAGTTTATTCATATATTTACTTCATATATTAAAATGATACACATTTTAAATATTAACATAATCAAACTAATTTTTTGTTATTATTATTTAAAGAAATAATGGCTAGGGGATGAAAGAGGGGATAAATACGCTGTATATTAAAAAAAAAAAAAAAATTAAAAAAAATTAAAATAGAATTAAAATTCATGAAAAATGTGTCAAATAGCAATTATTGAAAAGCACATCAAAATAAATAAATAACATCTTTACTTTGAAACCAATAATAGTTTATTTAAAAAATATAATTCTCTCTTTCTTTCTTTTTTTTTAATTAATTAATTTCTGCATGAAAAATTCCATTTCATAAATATATTTACAACTACAATAAGAAAAAAAAAAAAAAAAAAAAAAAAAAAACCTCCTTTAATTTTAAATAATTATTTCTACATGTTTCTAAGCAATTAAAAGTGCCTTTTTTTTTTTTAAAGAAATATAAATAAAATATAGGAATGTATATTGTTTTAATATAAGTTACGAGATGGCGCCACTAGATGGCCAAATTATTACCTTCATGATAAAACAATATACATTCCGGTATTTAAACTATTTTTCTTAAAAAAAGAAAAAAAAATCACTTTTAATTGCTTAGAAACATGTAGAAATAATTATTTAAAATTAAAGGAGGGTTTTTTGTTTTAATATAGTTGTAAATATATTTATGAAATGGAATTTTTCATGCAGAAATTAATTAATTAAAAAAAAAAGAAAGAAAGAAAGAGAGAATTATATTTTTTAAATAAATTATTATGGGTTTCAAAGTAAAGATGATAATATTTAAAATATGTATCATTTTAAAGTCTGAAAAGTGAATATATGAATAAACATTAACTGTATTTTGAAAAGAGATTTTTAATTTTTAAAAAGAAATATATACATATATATACATTTGCAAAAGTGTATGTTTTAATTTAAATTAAAAACAAAAGATGGCGCCAAAACTGCATTTGCTGTTTTTTTTCCTATTCCCTGTGCGGAAGGATACATCAATAGGAATCGCAAATGATTCAGCTACTACAAAATCGATGTTTATGAATTATTAAAAAATTTCTGCTTTAAAAAATTGTAAATTCATCAATATTATGATAAAATGGAATGTCTAAAATTACAAAATACTTCCTTATTTAAAATGTTATCTAAATACTTTTTTGACTAAATATGTAATTTTGAAATCAAAAATATCTTTTTCATAGCAGAAGAGAAAATATATTTAAGTAAATCTGACTTAGTATATATACAATAAATATATAAAAAATGCAATAAAGTATTTTTGCGTTAAAAAAAGGAAAGTTTAAATAATTCATTGACTGCATTCACGTTGGTCAGCCAACCAACGTGCCTTGAAAGTGAGAACCGAATTACGACATTTTCGCCGAATAAAAGCATGCATTTTGGCGGAGTAATATAGTTCTATTTTTAAAGCAACTTTTTCAAAAAACAAGAGTTTTCCTGAAAAAAAAACGAAAACGTTACTAGATTCAGAAAGATCCCATTAACAACATATATTAATTAAATTAAAATCGTTCGTGCGGTTTTAGAGATATTTTTTCATGAATTTAGTCCATTACATCCTTACATCCTTACACCTTACACCTCACATTTTCCCTTTTTGGCTTTAAATTGAGATTCAGATCTCAAAATATACTGCATGTAGAAATGTAAAATTTTCAGGATAGATTAAGACCAAGAACAAAAGACTATTTTGAAAAAATCAGAACAAAATATGGCATATTTGCTGAGATATTAAGTGTCGGCTTTTACAAATCTCTTTGATGTCAAACTAGCCGTATATATGAGTTCGCAACGTTCAGTTTGTCCTTCCGCTTGCGTCACTCGAAAAACTGCCGTTTTTCATGATTATCAAACGAATGAACTAACCTACACAGGGGAATATAGGGTAAGTCCACCAGTGGTTGACACTTTTAGAGCAATCTCTGATGTTTTTAATGTTCTAGTCATTAGAAAATATTTTTAGAAATCTTAAGTTAGTACATATGGCATGACAGATATTCACAACCACATATATGTTAAAACATATACATTTGATAATAAATATATATATTTTTTTTATGAATTTTTATTTTGCATACACCCAATGTTCCAGTAATTGACACTGCCAGTTTTCTTCCTTTTACCTGTAATTAGCCCCCTATGTTCCAGTGTCTGACACTGCTAGTTAGTCATTTTACTAGTTATTAGCACCCTAGGCTCCAGTCAAAGCCAACGTAGTTACTTAGGAGTACCTGCAATCGGTCGCAACCGTTGCTTACCTCCGTCAAAAGTGCCAAAAACATAAAAATGATTACACAGAAAAGAAAATATTAAAAAGCCGAAGGCTTTTCAATTAAAAAATAAATTTAGAATTTAGTCTCAGAAATTCCCCCACGTTAGCAGAGAAATTTATCTGAGTGAAGCTGCAGGAGATAAAAAAAAAAATAAATTAAAATAAATTAAAATCTCCTTGAAAAATACTAAGTGCAGCAGAAAACTGCTGCGTGCGTTGACGAAGACAGTCTGGACGGGCAAAAAGGAAAACAGAGCTGAGCAGGGCGCGCCAAAGGGCACAGGAAATCGCTCAGAGTCCCGCAATTAATTTAAAAAAAGGGGGGGGGACCATACATTTTCCCCCCTAAAATTCCTAACACAAAATAATAAGAAAAATTCAGAGGAGGATTAAAGAGAACTAAAATGCAGTGTTTCAGACCGAATCTCGGTTTCCATCCAGAAACTAAGTTCTGAAGTGGATCCGTGGACCAATCAGCAACCCGCAAGTTATTCTCAATCCTCTCTGAAAAAATTTAGAGCTAAAACTTATGTCCTAGGCGACCCATCCAATCAGAGCGCGAGGCTCAGACCAATCAGAGACCGCGTTCGGGCATCCCGTCAGAAGGCAGCTAACAGAACTAACAAAAAATAGAAAAAACGATAAAACTTAATAAAAATAGCCAAATAATAAAAAATAAAACCGGCAGTTCAAAAATTTGAGAGGAAAACATGTTTTCCTAAGCTCCAGTGTTTGACATAAAATGTTAAAATTCTTATATGCAAAATATATGCTTTTATTATTTTTCTTATCTATTAATTATTTCGGGATAGGTGTCAATTACTGGAGCACCTACCCTATCGATTTTGTAAATTTTCCGTTCCTTAAAAATTGTAAATATTTCCGAAAATCGAATTCGGAAAGATTCATAACTACAACGTAGTTTTCCATAACTACAGCGCTAAGGAGAACTAAAAATAGCCGCAGAGAAAAAAATAAATATTTCTACACAAATGCTCCAGAAAGTGTAAAAGCAAAATTAGTAAACTGCATCCTCTTAAAAAAATAAATAAATACTTAATATTCATAAGACAAAAAAAAAAAAAAAAAAAAAAAAAAAATTTCGTTTTCTTACACACACTTGAAAATTAAATTTCATAAAACATACTTTATTAAAAGTAGTTTATGTCATCATTGTATAAAATTTGACTTCGAAAATAAAATTTTTTGGTTTACAGGCAGAAAGAAAGCTCTTTATTTAATAACTTCCACCACTTCAACAACTTATAGATAAGAAGAAGTCTGCTGCAAAATAAAAGGATAAAATAAATAAATATATAAATTTTTAAATAGTTAAGAAATATCACTGACATTCAAGAGGCACTTGAAAAAAACTACTTTAAAGGAAAACATGTATCTTCTTGTAAAATTTAGAACGAAGCGCATTGCAAAATGCATAACTGAAAAAAAATAACAGGAAAATTTAGAAAATATTGCTTCTTATTTTCCTTGTAAACATTTCTTTTTAATTCTCTATATCAGTTTGCATGTTAGTTGACGATTATATCTTTAAACATTTCAAAAACTGTGAATTTTAAGGGAGTATTTCATTGATAAATTTAAATTAAAGAATGCTGAAATATAGCAAATTTTAGTGTAATTTTTTACTTTCTCTTACCCATAGGGTCGAGAAAGTATTGCTTTAGGGTCAAATTTTCGAACGTGAGTTTTTGTTATATTTACATGTTCTGAGGTTCCCTGAATACGAAAATCATGTTTTTAGAGAATGGTCTGTGTGTCTGTCTGTGTGTCTGTTAGCAGCATATCTCAAGAACAAATAGTAGCAGAAATTCCAAACTCGGTATTCTAAATGTGTATCATATAGGGATGCTACAGTAAGTTTTTTGTTCATATGAAGCAAATGGTGCGTGTACTGGGACACTCAAAAGTATTCAAATACATTACGTCTATGGGGGAAATTACAGGTAAGTAGAGTTTAGCATGTCTAGACTGCACCAAACCAAATGAAACGAATGTATATTTTTTTTTTGTAATAGAGATAGTGAACTGGGAAATGTTTTTTTGTGTATGTAGGAGCCTCGCCCCACCCCCTGAGGGCGAAGTCCACCCTCGAGGGGAGTAAATTTTCATGATGGGTATCTCTCAAAACAGCTCGGCAATACCTTTAAAACGAATGGTTGAACCATCCATCTACGATAATTTAAAAGAAGGTTATCGATTTTTTCCCTTTTTAATAAAAAAAAAAAAATAAATAAAAAAAAAATAAATGTAATATTGAGAATAAATTCAACTTATATATATATATATATATATATATATATTTAGTGTTATACTACTTCTCCAATATGGAAATCGTCTGTATTATCATAAAAGATAATTTTTTAAAATAATAATTTTAATAAATTATCTTTTTAAAACAGAATTATTTTTTAATAACCGAATTAAATTCTATATAAATATAGGTGCATTAATGAAACGGGGGGTTGAGGGGGACGGTAGCCCCCCTCACACAGAACTAATTATCATATAAAACTCTGACGAAGCCTAATTTGAATTGTTTAACGTAGGTGTACATAACAGTACTCGTTATCTTACCTCTTAATCTGCAGCCTGTATTTATAGTATTAAATTACAGGGTAAGAGAAAGGCGCGTGAGTAACACACCAGATTATTTGCTTTCAGAACATGCATGTAAAAGGAAATTACTATAATAATGAAAAATTTGATTTTGAGATTTTGGTGTATTTATACATTTTGAGGTCTCCCGAGTTCATTTTAGATACTTTTACAATGATGTATGTATGTATATGTGTGTGAATACGATAGTCTAAATGCTCTGTTAGAATGAGCGGAAAGTTGGTATCTATGTTGCCTATAGGGCACCATACCACGAACACTATTGATTTTGGTGAATCTAGCAGTTTTAGTATTTTACAAGGACACAAAGAAAAGTGCTTTATCATTATGGCCTATGGGCTCAAATTATTTCAAGTTTCGTAGCGCCTAAAATTCTTATTCGATTGGATTGAAAATTTATATATACGTTATGGGTTATCGTTGAACGAAATGTATATATTTTGGTGTGAATTTAGCCCTTATGTTTTTTTTTTTTTTTTTTTTTTTTTTTTAACCGAGACACAAACTAATATTCTTTATCATTCTGATCTATAGGCTCAAATTATTTAAAGTGTGATAGCGTCTAAACACCTTATTCGAATGAACTGAAAATTTATAGATATTTTACAAATCACCGCCACACGATCTGTGTGTACTTTGGAAAATCTAACACTTATCGTTTTTTTACAGGGAGGCAACGAAAAATTCTTTATCATTACGACTTATGAGGGCAAATTATTTAAAGTGCGATAGAGTCTAAATGCCTTATCCGATTGAACTAAAAATTTATATACATGTTATAGGTCACAGTCGCACGAACTGTACAGATTTTGGTGAATCTCGCACTTTACACATTTATGCATTGATACAATATATATATATATATATATATATATATATATATATATACATTGGTACATGAAAATTTTTTACTTTCCGAACACTATAGAGAGGAAAGTATTGTAATCATGTCAAAAATCCGAATTTGAGATTTTGATGTTTCTATACGTTTCAAGGTCCCCTGAGTCCGTTTTCACTATTTTTACGATGAAGTATGTATGAGTGTGTGTATGTGTGTGTGTATACATGTGTGTATGTCTGTGAGTGAACACGCTAGCGTCTAAACGCTTTGTTCGAATAAGCTGAAAGTTGGTACGTATATTTTAAGTCTCCATAGTACGAACCCTATTGATTTTGGTGAATCTAGCACTTACAGTTTTTTTACGAGGACACAGAAAAAAATTCTTTTTCATTATGGCCTATGGGATCAAAATCTTAAAAGTGCGATAGCATCTAAACGCCTTATTCAATTGAGCAAAAAAGTTATACACATATTATAGGTCACAGATACTCAATCTGTATAAATTTTGGAGAATCTAGCTCTTACAGTTTTTTTTACAGGGACACAAAGAAAAATTCTTTATCATTATGGCCTATGGGGCCAAATTTTTAAAAGTGTGATAGCATGTAAACGCCTTATTAAATTGAGCAAAAAATTTGTACACATGTTATAGGTCACAGTTGCACTGACTATAAGCATTTTGGTGAATCTAGCATTTATAGGTTTTTGCAGGGACACAACGAAAAATTCTTTATCATTATGATCTATGGGCTCAATTTTCAGTAGCTTTAAACAAAACATCGTGTAGTATCTGGAGAAAAATACTCAAACACTCTATTACGGTTTTCTCTCTTTTGTTTGTTTAACGACTCCTCTTTCTTTACTTTATCTACAAAACTGTTAATGACTCGATGTTTGGAAAGTCGGGTGGAGTCACTCCAGATTTTTTTTTTTTTTTTTTTTTTTTACATCCTTAGCATTGTAGTTTTTTTTTTTTTTTTCATCAATAATTTTTTGAAAGTAAGTTTGATCTGAATCGTTGTTATAGTGCACACTAAAGATTTTTTTATTATTATGCATACATATATAATTGTAACGTTTTAATAATTTTCAATTCTCTGAAAGATCTGTTCAATAACTTAACGATATTTTGTGTATTAGAATTTTAATTTAATATCTTGTAAAATGTATTTAACATTACTTTTTGCGAGTCGTTGATCGGTTCGGGTTTTGGTCGAAAGTAATTTTGAGAATGGAGTGCGCGTCAAATTTATTCGACTCACCTACGACTCTATTACGTTTTCAGGTGAAGTTTGGACGCTAATAGGACACTAGTGTCAGATAACATATTCAATTTTCACTTTATCTCACCCATAAGGTAGAGAAAGTATTGTTTTTGGGTCAAATTTTCGAACCCGAGTTTTTGTTATATTTACACATTTTGAGGTGTCTGAATCCAAGAATCACGTTTTTAACGGTTGGTCTGTGTATGTGTCTGTGTGTCTGCCTGTTATCAGCATATCTTAAAAATAAATTATAGAAGAAAGTTTAAACTTGGTATTCTAAATATGCACCATATAGTAGTTCTGCACTAAGCATTTCGTTGAGATCAAGCAAAGGGTTCGAGTACAGGGACACCCAAGAGAATTCAAATACGTTGCGTCTATGGAGGAAATTAATGGTAAGTAGAGTTTAAAATCTATAGACTGCACAGAACCAAATGAAGAGAATATATAATTTTTGTATGCGTAAAAATATGTTTCATGTAGAATATGGTATAGAAATCATTCACTGTTCGTTTACAGGGATACACAAAAGAACTAGATTATAGTGCGGCAATACTTAAAAATGGATGGAAGTGTGTTTCAGGTTGTGCCGTGTGTTATTAATATAGGATTATATTTATTAATATAGGATTATATTTAGGTGCACCATGTGATGTGTACATAACTTTCAGAAGATATACAGGGTTTCCAATAATTAAGCCATAACATTCTTTTTTATTTTTTTATTTTTTTAAGATATGGATATTGCATGGCTTTATATTTTAATTAAAAAGTCACTTATAAAAATTACATGTTTATCTAATAAAACCACTTGGCGTTGATTACTGCTTATATTAAAACGAATTTACTAGTTCTAAAACCGAAAGCCCCAATAAAAAAATATATATATAAACAAAATCAATCCAATAAACATGCAATACAAATTTGCATTTAATTTTAAACATTGACTTTATGATAAATTTTCACGAGCTTCAAAACACAAGATTTAATTAAATTTGCATTTTTAACCTAGATGTTAACTTAAGAAAAGCCAAGTGAACGAAATGGGAAGATGTATTTGAAAAGCTAATTGAAACTCATCTCTTTTCAAGGTATGCTGTTAACTTTAAATATTTAAACTGGTTTAATAAATTTTTAGAGTCAGTAAAATTTTGAAGTGGAATTTTTACATTCCTAAAGAAACAGATTAATTTAATACGACCGAAAATGAACTTAGAGGAAGCGTTCTCTAAGTTAGTTTAGGAAAATATAATTATTTATTTCTGAAAACGTAAGCGAAATCAACGGAGCGTTAACTTTTCAAAATTTTGTAACGATCAGCTTAATTTATTTATTTAATCTCATTACGATCAAAAACGTCAATATTAGACATATTGGCCAGGCGGAAAATCGTTTTCAAGTAAAAAAAAAAATTATTGTAGATTGTCAGAAACATAGGAATGTGCAATAGGTTAGAAATAGGTAACAATTAATTTGAGTCGAATTAATCTTTAATTGGTCTAGTGAAAAAAAAAAAAAAAAAAAAATACAGTAAAGTTCTAGTGGAGTCACAAAGACCCCGATGGAAAAAAAAGAAAAAGAAATCAGGATATTCCGTCTAAGATGACAGAAAAAGATGGCATGGAGTCTATAAGATCCCACTAGATTAATTAAGGCTTAATCAAGTGCGACCACTCGCAACATATTCATGATTATATGAACCATGAACGTTTAGTTTAGGTCATAATTTTGAAGCTATACATGAAATTCGGTTTGTGATATCACGAGTGCAAACTAAAAAATAGATAATAATAAATAAATAAATAAATAAAACTAATTATAATAAATCATTTTGTGAAAGAGACAATTAAAGTCGGGGAATTAAACTCTTTAATTGGAAAATAGTGAAGTTGTCTCGAAATGGAACTGTTGCTCGAAGTACAAGTGCCTCCATCTAACGGTACATACAAATGCTGCCGATAAAAATAAGAAAACGTTAGTTATCTGCTTTATAATTTGATGCTGAACGACAGCAACAATACCAAATAACAATTACTTAAAGTTCCAGATGTCCCATATAAGTAAAAAAAAAAAAAAAAAAAAAAAAAAAATTGTTTCTTCTGAGCAATCATGCCGAATAAAGGGTTAAATTAGAAGAGAAATAAGGATATTTTCATTTTCAGTGATGTCTCAAAAAATAAGTATATGTCTTTGGCTCCGTCGGCTTGTGCGTTAATCCCGTCCTGATTAATTAGAGCTTATTAGAAAGAACTCCAAAAAGGACACTCAGTTGTACGATTGCTCTTATTTATCATTATAATAACTAAATGCATCATTAGGACTGAAAGCATCGAAAAACTGGTGTTAAATTTAATAAATACGAACATTTTGCAAGCAAATACCATCAACTGCAAATTCTTGCAGCAATTGTTTCGGTTTGAAATAAAAGCACAATCCTGATGAGAAAACTTGCAACGAGAGCTGCATCAAAGCAGCAATGCACTTAAGCATGTGGTGATGCATTGATGCTGCACACATTCCTAAGTATTTCCCTGATGAATAATTGTTGTGCGCTTTTGCAATGGATGGCGTTTGTTTACAAAGAGCTTTTATTTATTACTATATAATCAGTTCCGCTGGATTTATTTCGTTTCAACTTGTTTTATCCCTCTAAAATTTATACTTTTTAGTACATAGCTTTATAACAATTTCGAAGATTGTATAGGTTGTTGAGACCATACCAAAAGAAGTATATTTCAAAATCGACATGCAACAATAGAAAAAGACAGAAATACCCAACATCTCCATTTTTAGATAAAATATACAGTTACATAAATAAATAAAACATTTATTCTTGGCCATTCTTCGGTATTCAAGAGGGAAAAAATTTCTAGTTTATTGCCTTCTTTACTTATATTCATGAAGAAATTTATTCCCTTTGAACTTGAGAAGCCTGTTTATTTCGAAGAACTTTAGAGAAATAATGTTCGAGAAAAGATTTTCAGTGTTGAAATAATGCCACATAAAAAAGTCAAAAATGTGCTTTTATTCTAAAATGTGCTAAAACCTGAGACCCAGAAGAAGTAGATTATAAAGTAATAGCAAGATCTGACACAGGCAAACGTATTTTTCTGGAGCCTATCTCTGATAAGATCGACTAAAATTTGTGTATTATCGGTCCGGTTAAAGTACATTAGAAATTAAGCATATAAGATTTGATATTTTTTACTTTCCGAACACTATAGAGAGGAAAGTATTGTAATCATGTCAAAAATCTGAATTTGAGATTTTGATGTTTCGATACGTTTCCAGGTCCCCTGAGTCCGTTTCCACTATTTTTACGATGATGTATGTATGTGTGTATGTATGTATGTGTTTGTGTGTGTCTGTGAGTGAACACGCTAGCGTCTAAACGCTTTGTTCGAATAAGCTGAAAGTTGGTACGTATATTGTAAGTCACCATAGTACGAACCCTATAGATTTTGGTGAATCTAGCACTTATAGTTTTTTTACAGGGACACCAGGAAAAATTCTTTATCATTATGGCCTATGAGGCCAAATTTTTAAAAGTGCGATAGCGTCCAAACGCTTTATTAATCTGAGCAAAAAATTTGTACACATGTTATAGGTCACAGTTGCACGAACTGTATAGATTTTAAATTTTAATCACACTAAAAACTGAGACAGATAATATACACTAAAAATATACATTTTAAAATATTAAAAACACAAAAACATAAATTAATATTTTAAATGTATAGATTTTGGTGAATTTATCATTTACAGTTTTTTTACAGGGACACAAAGAAAAATTCTTTATCATTATGGCCTATGGGGCCAAATTTTTAAAAGTGAGATAGCGTCTAAACGCCTTATTAATCTGAGCAAAAAATTTGTACACATGCTATAGGTCACATTTGCACCAACTGTGTAGATTTTGGTGAATTTAACATTCGCAGTTTTTTTAAAGGGACACAAAGAAAAATTCTTTATCATTATGGCCTATGGTACCCAATTTTTAAAAGTGCGATAGCATCTAAACGCTTTATTCAATTGACCTGAAAATGTATATGAATATTATAAATCACTGTTGCACTAACTATAAGCATTTTGGGAAATCTAGCATTTATAGGTTTCTACAGGGACACAACGAAAAATTCTTTATCATTATGATCTTATGGGCTCAAAGTTCAGTAGCGTTATATAAAACATCGTGTAATATATGGAGAAAAATACTCAAACACTCTATTATGGTTTTCTCTCTTTTGTTTGTTTAACAACTCCTCTTTCTCTACTTTATCTACAAAACTGTTAATTACTCAATGTTCGGAAAGTCGAGTGGAGTCACTCGAGATTTTTTGCTATTGGTGCATGGAGGGATAGATCCCCGAAAACGTTTTCTAATCGATTATGGATTCACGTCTAATATTTGAATAAAAATGGTTTAACAGAAAGGCATTAAAAATTACATAGGCCTACAAAATTGAAGTTGACAAAATTTGATTTGATGATTTTAGCTGAAGAGTTTTTTCATGTGCTGAATCCGAAAATGCTGCCCATTTTTCTCTATCACGTACAGATTTTTGTCAATACAGGGTGCTTACCGACACAATTTATTACATATATCATCATAACAATAGGTTGGTTGGTTGGTTAGTATGATTTTACGTCGCACTAGTGCTGCGATATTACAACAATAAGTATCCACGATTAATTAATCATGAAAACATACTATAAAACTTGCCATATAATTATATTGGTGGAAGAGTAATGGAAGAAATTACATTGGTAGGCACCCTGTATTGGTAGAAATCTATACGTGATAAAGAGAAACTGACTTCATTTTCGGTTTTAGCATACAAACAAACATAAAGATCTGTGAAAATTATAAAAATCAAAATTTTACGTGTCGATCTGTGTTATGAACGACGATGCGCGACTACGCTGAAGTATTGAACAAATTAGAAGGTGAAAATATTGAACGCATAAATGCCTTCTTATTCTTGTTTAAATAATTTGGAACATGCCGAGAATGCTCTTGGAAATGTGTTTCTGCCATAGTTCATTCTCTGCGAAACGTGCAAGAGCTGAAAAACACGTTGAGGTTGAAATGGGACAATATCACTAAGGACACCTCAATAGTCCTCAATTATCGACACCATAAATAACAGATGCGAAATGTGTACATATGTTCGAGGAGGGCATATTCCTTACTGATAGATTGATATTTCTCACTCTTCCATCCAGAAAGAATTTTTTTTTTTTTTACTAAAAATTTTCAAAAGCGAATTTTTTTTATAATCTTTATTATTATTTCACATTTTTATAATAGTCATAGTGATTTATAATAGTCATATAAATTTTCAGCTCAATTGAATAATGCGTTTAGATGCTATCGCACTTTTAAAAATTGGGTCAAATAGGCCATAATGATAAAGAATTTTTCCTGGTGTCCTGTAAAAAAACTATAAGTGCTAGATTCATCAAAATCAAAAGGGTTCGTGCTACGGTGACTTACAACGTACATATACCAACTTACAGTTTTTTTTACAGGGACACAAAGAAAAATTCTTTATCATTATGGCCTATGGGGCCAAATTTTTAAAAGTGTGATAGCATGTAAACGCCTTATTAAATTGAGCAAAAAATTTGTACACATGTTATAGGTCACAGTTGCACTGACTATAAGCATTTTGGTGAATCTAGCATTTATAGGTTTTTGCAGGGACACAACGAAAAATTCTTTATCATTATGATCTATGGGCTCAATTTTCAGTAGCTTTAAACAAAACATCGTGTAGTATCTGGAGAAAAATACTCAAACACTCTATTACGGTTTTCTCTCTTTTGTTTGTTTAACGACTCCTCTTTCTTTACTTTATCTACAAAACTGTTAATGACTCGATGTTTGGAAAGTCGGGTGGAGTCACTCCAGATTTTTTTTTTTTTTTTTTTTTTTTACATCCTTAGCATTGTAGTTTTTTTTTTTTTTTTCATCAATAATTTTTTGAAAGTAAGTTTGATCTGAATCGTTGTTATAGTGCACACTAAAGATTTTTTTATTATTATGCATACATATATAATTGTAACGTTTTAATAATTTTCAATTCTCTGAAAGATCTGTTCAATAACTTAACGATATTTTGTGTATTAGAATTTTAATTTAATATCTTGTAAAATGTATTTAACATTACTTTTTGCGAGTCGTTGATCGGTTCGGGTTTTGGTCGAAAGTAATTTTGAGAATGGAGTGCGCGTCAAATTTATTCGACTCACCTACGACTCTATTACGTTTTCAGGTGAAGTTTGGACGCTAATAGGACACTAGTGTCAGATAACATATTCAATTTTTACTTTATCTCACCCATAAGGTAGAGAAAGTATTGTTTTTGGGTCAAATTTTCGAACCCGAGTTTTTGTTATATTTACACATTTTGAGGTGTCTGAATCCAAGAATCACGTTTTTAACGGTTGGTCTGTGTATGTGTCTGTGTGTCTGCCTGTTATCAGCATATCTTAAAAATAAATTATAGAAGAAAGTTTAAACTTGGTATTCTAAATATGCACCATATAGTAGTTCTGCACTAAGCATTTCGTTGAGATCAAGCAAAGGGTTCGAGTACAGGGACACCCAAGAGAATTCAAATACGTTGCGTCTATGGAGGAAATTAATGGTAAGTAGAGTTTAAAATCTATAGACTGCACAGAACCAAATGAAGAGAATATATAATTTTTGTATGCGTAAAAATATGTTTCATGTAGAATATGGTATAGAAATCATTCACTGTTCGTTTACAGGGATACACAAAAGAACTAGATTATAGTGCGGCAATACTTAAAAATGGATGGAAGTGTGTTTCAGGTTGTGCCGTGTGTTATTAATATAGGATTATATTTATTAATATAGGATTATATTTAGGTGCACCATGTGATGTGTACATAACTTTCAGAAGATATACAGGGTTTCCAATAATTAAGCCATAACATTCTTTTTTATTTTTTTATTTTTTTAAGATATGGATATTGCATGGCTTTATATTTTAATTAAAAAGTCACTTATAAAAATTACATGTTTATCTAATAAAACCACTTGGCGTTGATTACTGCTTATATTAAAACGAATTTACTAGTTCTAAAACCGAAAGCCCCAATAAAAAAATATATATATAAACAAAATCAATCCAATAAACATGCAATACAAATTTGCATTTAATTTTAAACATTGACTTTATGATAAATTTTCACGAGCTTCAAAACACAAGATTTAATTAAATTTGCATTTTTAACCTAGATGTTAACTTAAGAAAAGCCAAGTGAACGAAATGGGAAGATGTATTTGAAAAGCTAATTGAAACTCATCTCTTTTCAAGGTATGCTGTTAACTTTAAATATTTAAACTGGTTTAATAAATTTTTAGAGTCAGTAAAATTTTGAAGTGGAATTTTTACATTCCTAAAGAAACAGATTAATTTAATACGACCGAAAATGAACTTAGAGGAAGCGTTCTCTAAGTTAGTTTAGGAAAATATAATTATTTATTTCTGAAAACGTAAGCGAAATCAACGGAGCGTTAACTTTTCAAAATTTTGTAACGATCAGCTTAATTTATTTATTTAATCTCATTACGATCAAAAACGTCAATATTAGACATATTGGCCAGGCGGAAAATCGTTTTCAAGTAAAAAAAAAAATTATTGTAGATTGTCAGAAACATAGGAATGTGCAATAGGTTAGAAATAGGTAACAATTAATTTGAGTCGAATTAATCTTTAATTGGTCTAGTGAAAAAAAAAAAAAAAAAAAAATACAGTAAAGTTCTAGTGGAGTCACAAAGACCCCGATGGAAAAAAAAGAAAAAGAAATCAGGATATTCCGTCTAAGATGACAGAAAAAGATGGCATGGAGTCTATAAGATCCCACTAGATTAATTAAGGCTTAATCAAGTGCGACCACTCGCAACATATTCATGATTATATGAACCATGAACGTTTAGTTTAGGTCATAATTTTGAAGCTATACATGAAATTCGGTTTGTGATATCACGAGTGCAAACTAAAAAATAGATAATAATAAATAAATAAATAAATAAAACTAATTATAATAAATCATTTTGTGAAAGAGACAATTAAAGTCGGGGAATTAAACTCTTTAATTGGAAAATAGTGAAGTTGTCTCGAAATGGAACTGTTGCTCGAAGTACAAGTGCCTCCATCTAACGGTACATACAAATGCTGCCGATAAAAATAAGAAAACGTTAGTTATCTGCTTTATAATTTGATGCTGAACGACAGCAACAATACCAAATAACAATTACTTAAAGTTCCAGATGTCCCATATAAGTAAAAAAAAAAAAAAAAAAAAAAAAAAAATTGTTTCTTCTGAGCAATCATGCCGAATAAAGGGTTAAATTAGAAGAGAAATAAGGATATTTTCATTTTCAGTGATGTCTCAAAAAATAAGTATATGTCTTTGGCTCCGTCGGCTTGTGCGTTAATCCCGTCCTGATTAATTAGAGCTTATTAGAAAGAACTCCAAAAAGGACACTCAGTTGTACGATTGCTCTTATTTATCATTATAATAACTAAATGCATCATTAGGACTGAAAGCATCGAAAAACTGGTGTTAAATTTAATAAATACGAACATTTTGCAAGCAAATACCATCAACTGCAAATTCTTGCAGCAATTGTTTCGGTTTGAAATAAAAGCACAATCCTGATGAGAAAACTTGCAACGAGAGCTGCATCAAAGCAGCAATGCACTTAAGCATGTGGTGATGCATTGATGCTGCACACATTCCTAAGTATTTCCCTGATGAATAATTGTTGTGCGCTTTTGCAATGGATGGCGTTTGTTTACAAAGAGCTTTTATTTATTACTATATAATCAGTTCCGCTGGATTTATTTCGTTTCAACTTGTTTTATCCCTCTAAAATTTATACTTTTTAGTACATAGCTTTATAACAATTTCGAAGATTGTATAGGTTGTTGAGACCATACCAAAAGAAGTATATTTCAAAATCGACATGCAACAATAGAAAAAGACAGAAATACCCAACATCTCCATTTTTAGATAAAATATACAGTTACATAAATAAATAAAACATTTATTCTTGGCCATTCTTCGGTATTCAAGAGGGAAAAAATTTCTAGTTTATTGCCTTCTTTACTTATATTCATGAAGAAATTTATTCCCTTTGAACTTGAGAAGCCTGTTTATTTCGAAGAACTTTAGAGAAATAATGTTCGAGAAAAGATTTTCAGTGTTGAAATAATGCCACATAAAAAAGTCAAAAATGTGCTTTTATTCTAAAATGTGCTAAAACCTGAGACCCAGAAGAAGTAGATTATAAAGTAATAGCAAGATCTGACACAGGCAAACGTATTTTTCTGGAGCCTATCTCTGATAAGATCGACTAAAATTTGTGTATTATCGGTCCGGTTAAAGTACATTAGAAATTAAGCATATAAGATTTGATATTTTTTACTTTCCGAACACTATAGAGAGGAAAGTATTGTAATCATGTCAAAAATCTGAATTTGAGATTTTGATGTTTCGATACGTTTCCAGGTCCCCTGAGTCCGTTTCCACTATTTTTACGATGATGTATGTATGTGTGTATGTATGTATGTGTTTGTGTGTGTCTGTGAGTGAACACGCTAGCGTCTAAACGCTTTGTTCGAATAAGCTGAAAGTTGGTACGTATATTGTAAGTCACCATAGTACGAACCCTATAGATTTTGGTGAATCTAGCACTTATAGTTTTTTTACAGGGACACCAGGAAAAATTCTTTATCATTATGGCCTATGAGGCCAAATTTTTAAAAGTGCGATAGCGTCCAAACGCTTTATTAATCTGAGCAAAAAATTTGTACACATGTTATAGGTCACAGTTGCACGAACTGTATAGATTTTAAATTTTAATCACACTAAAAACTGAGACAGATAATATACACTAAAAATATACATTTTAAAATATTAAAAACACAAAAACATAAATTAATATTTTAAATGTATAGATTTTGGTGAATTTATCATTTACAGTTTTTTTACAGGGACACAAAGAAAAATTCTTTATCATTATGGCCTATGGGGCCAAATTTTTAAAAGTGAGATAGCGTCTAAACGCCTTATTAATCTGAGCAAAAAATTTGTACACATGCTATAGGTCACATTTGCACCAACTGTGTAGATTTTGGTGAATTTAACATTCGCAGTTTTTTTAAAGGGACACAAAGAAAAATTCTTTATCATTATGGCCTATGGTACCCAATTTTTAAAAGTGCGATAGCATCTAAACGCTTTATTCAATTGACCTGAAAATGTATATGAATATTATAAATCACTGTTGCACTAACTATAAGCATTTTGGGAAATCTAGCATTTATAGGTTTCTACAGGGACACAACGAAAAATTCTTTATCATTATGATCTTATGGGCTCAAAGTTCAGTAGCGTTATATAAAACATCGTGTAATATATGGAGAAAAATACTCAAACACTCTATTATGGTTTTCTCTCTTTTGTTTGTTTAACAACTCCTCTTTCTCTACTTTATCTACAAAACTGTTAATTACTCAATGTTCGGAAAGTCGAGTGGAGTCACTCGAGATTTTTTGCTATTGGTGCATGGAGGGATAGATCCCCGAAAACGTTTTCTAATCGATTATGGATTCACGTCTAATATTTGAATAAAAATGGTTTAACAGAAAGGCATTAAAAATTACATAGGCCTACAAAATTGAAGTTGACAAAATTTGATTTGATGATTTTAGCTGAAGAGTTTTTTCATGTGCTGAATCCGAAAATGCTGCCCATTTTTCTCTATCACGTACAGATTTTTGTCAATACAGGGTGCTTACCGACACAATTTATTACATATATCATCATAACAATAGGTTGGTTGGTTGGTTAGTATGATTTTACGTCGCACTAGTGCTGCGATATTACAACAATAAGTATCCACGATTAATTAATCATGAAAACATACTATAAAACTTGCCATATAATTATATTGGTGGAAGAGTAATGGAAGAAATTACATTGGTAGGCACCCTGTATTGGTAGAAATCTATACGTGATAAAGAGAAACTGACTTCATTTTCGGTTTTAGCATACAAACAAACATAAAGATCTGTGAAAATTATAAAAATCAAAATTTTACGTGTCGATCTGTGTTATGAACGACGATGCGCGACTACGCTGAAGTATTGAACAAATTAGAAGGTGAAAATATTGAACGCATAAATGCCTTCTTATTCTTGTTTAAATAATTTGGAACATGCCGAGAATGCTCTTGGAAATGTGTTTCTGCCATAGTTCATTCTCTGCGAAACGTGCAAGAGCTGAAAAACACGTTGAGGTTGAAATGGGACAATATCACTAAGGACACCTCAATAGTCCTCAATTATCGACACCATAAATAACAGATGCGAAATGTGTACATATGTTCGAGGAGGGCATATTCCTTACTGATAGATTGATATTTCTCACTCTTCCATCCAGAAAGAATTTTTTTTTTTTTTACTAAAAATTTTCAAAAGCGAATTTTTTTTATAATCTTTATTATTATTTCACATTTTTATAATAGTCATAGTGATTTATAATAGTCATATAAATTTTCAGCTCAATTGAATAATGCGTTTAGATGCTATCGCACTTTTAAAAATTGGGTCAAATAGGCCATAATGATAAAGAATTTTTCCTGGTGTCCTGTAAAAAAACTATAAGTGCTAGATTCATCAAAATCAAAAGGGTTCGTGCTACGGTGACTTACAACGTACATATACCAACTTTCAGCTCATTCGAGCAAAGCGTTTAAACGCTAGCGTGTACACTCACTCACACACACATACATACATACATCATCGTAAAAATAGTGAAAAAGGACTCAGGAGAGCTCAAAACGTATAGAAACATTAAAATTTCAAATTCGGATTTTTTGACATGATTACAATTACTTTCCTTACACATGTATGTTCGGAAAGTAAAAAACAGTTTATTTTAAAACATTTAGACCTAAATCATATAACTTTATCTTCCAAATATTGAATGAGAAAAAATCCATACATTTGAGTAACTATAAAAAAAAAAAAAAAAAAAAAAAAAAAAAAAAAAAATGCATTACCACATTTTTGATTCTTTTTAAATTGTGCTTAATTAAAAAATCGATGTCTGCTAGTTATTGAATAGTATACGATGAGATTTCATTAGTGGTAAACTTTTGGTAATTTCAGAAAAAATACAGCTTGCAAATCATGCAGAGAAAAATATAATTAATCGAATGCAATATAACGAAATCCTTTTTACTTTCTATTACCCATAGGGTCGAGAAAGTATTGTTTTAAGGTCAAATTTTCGAACGTGAGTTTTTGTTATATTTACATGTTCTGAGGTCCCCTGAATACGAAAATCATGTTTTTAGCGAATGGTCTGTGTGTCTGTTTGTCTGTGTCTGTGTGTGTGTGTGTGTGTGTGTGTGTGTGTGCGTGTGTCAGTCTGTGTAACTGTTATCAGCATATCTCAAGAACAAATAGCAGCAAAAATTCCAAACTTGGTAATCTAAATGTGTATCCTATAGGGATGCTACACTAAGCTTTTCGTTGAGATGAAGCAAATGGTTCGTGTACAGGGATACTCAAAAGTATTCAAATACATTACGTCTATGGGGGAAATTACAGGTAAGTAGAGTTTAACATCTATAGACTGCACTAAACCAAATGAAACGAATATATATTTTGTGTAATAGAAATAGTCAACTGGGAAAAAAAAAAATTGTGTATGTAGGCCCCTCTGGGGGGGGGGGAAGTCCCCCCTCGAGAGGAGTAAATTTTCATGATGGGTATCTTTCAAAAGAGCTCGCCAATACCTTTAAAACGAATGGTTGAACCATCGATCTGCGATAATTTAAAATAAAGTTATCGATTTTTTTTTCATTTTTAACCAAAAAAAAAAAAAAAAAAAAAAAAAAATTTTTTTTTTAATGTATTATTGAGAATAAATTCAACTTTTTTTTTTTTTTTTTTTTTTTTTGTTTTTTAGTCTTATACTACTTCTCTACTATGGAAACCGTGTGCATTATCATGGAAGATAACTTTTTAAATAATAATTTTAATAAATTATTTTTAGTGAGTGAATTTGTATAGGAAAATATAGAAGAAAGTCGTGTGGTGGCCACAACACGCTAGTTATTTGTTGTTATTGGATGCGCTTTACTAATAATATTTTACCATTTCCAGGAAAGCTGTTCGGGAATTTAAATAAATTCCTCATAGAGATATTGCAAATAATGTATGTTTTAAGCTAAATATTCATCGCTTGTTTTTTTTACATTAATGAAACGGGGGGTTGAAGGGAGCGGTAGCCCCCCTTACACAGAACTAAATAACATATAAAACTCTTCCTAAACCTAATTCGAATTATTTAACGCAGGTTTACATCTCAGTACTCGTTATGTTACCTCTTAATCTCCAACCTATATTTATAGTATTAAATTTCAGGGTAAGAGAAAATAGTGTGAGTGACACACTAGATTATTTAACTCAAAATAATTTTGATTGAAGTCATTCAATGAACAAATGAGAAAATTATAATTATTAAGATGTTTGAGTAAGGCTACTGCACTTCAAATAATTTAAAACCACAGATCATAATAATAGAGAATTTTTTCTTGTGTTCCTCTAAAGAAAAAAAAAAGTGTTAAATTCTCCAAAATTTCTACATTTCGTATGACGGTGATCAATATTATGTGTATAAATTTTCAGTTCATTCAAATAAGGCATTTAGACGCTATCGGATTTTAAATAATTTGAGCCCATAGGCCTTAATTATAAAAATTATAAAAAAGCACCACAGAACGGGTGTTTAAAAGTAATACGTATAAAACATACGTACCCACTTTTATCATCAACTTTTAAAGCTTTTACACGCTGTCATGTTCATTCACTCACACACATACATTACCATAAAAATAGTAAAAATGATCTCAGGGGACCTCAACACGTATAGGTACGCAAAAGCTCAAAGTCGAATTTTTTTCGTGATAACAATACGTTCCTTACACATGTATGTTCGGAAAGCAAATATATGTAAATATCTTT
The DNA here is from genome assembly GCA_963930645.1 of Salticus scenicus. Taxonomy (NCBI): domain Eukaryota; kingdom Metazoa; phylum Arthropoda; class Arachnida; order Araneae; family Salticidae; genus Salticus; species Salticus scenicus. The sequence continues at coordinate 30,217,387 of OZ005658.1, read as the reverse complement.
CCTAAAAGTTAATTCTTGGATTTAATCAAACTAAGTTCACTTATTAAATCCAGACGTGTTACCCAAGAGAATAATAAAATTAATAAGTATACTGACTAATCGCACAGTGTTATTTAGCAAAACAACTTTTAATTTTTCTGCGAAAAATTCCCTTCAGATGCAAAATTGCATTCCTTTAATTAAATCGTCACCCTTCTTATTAAAATATTGTTAATATTGATTTAAATCATGTAATTATTTTTTATGATTATTTTTTCAAATTACAACATGCAGTATTTTTTTTAATTAATAAATTTAAATAATTAGATTTTGAAACTTATAGAAAGAAAGATATAGGGTTACAAACAAACGGAACGCTTGCAATTTCGATGACGTAAATTTTGCAAGTTTTTTTGCAAATACAGTCGGCAGCAAAAGTATCCGAGCACTAACAAAAATTCCTATGTAAAAAAAGTACACTTAATGCAGTTTTGTTAAATAAATCCTTGTCGAATCCTGTTCTTAGTCTTAGAACATGATTCGACAAAGATTTATTGAACAAAACAGTGTTAAGTGTGCTTTTTTCATATAGGAATTTTTGCTAGTGCTCGGATACTTTTGCTGCCGACTGCAGTCATACATTTAGAACGCTTGCAAATGGCTAAATGGCTTTGCAACTGGAAGTGTTTCATTTGTATGTACCCCATAGAAAGCTTAGAAGTTTAGACAAAATGTAGATTATTTACACATTAACATCGTTATGCACTATTGCTACATTTTAGGGACTTTTTTATTGAATATTCATCACTAATTTTCAGTTATAATGTTTGTTTGAGGATATTTTTCTCAAATTGTTTATCATAAACAGGGTGATCAGTTTAAAAGAGTATCCGTGGGTTTTTCTTATAACCCTTAAATCTGACGGATGTGGCAACTATTCTAACATTGAAGTATGATTGTTTGAACCTTGTTTAAGTTTGTGAGACAATTTCTAACACTGTTGGACTGTTACAACTTTATTTGTGAGGTAAAGCAGCAATGGATAAGCACAATTTTTTTTAACCCTGTAATAATTTTATTTTTGAAAAACATAATTTAATTCAATTTATTTACATTATCATTCCTCACAGAAAATGCTGAAAATGACCATCTTGAATGCAAACATGAACACGTCAAATCAAGTTTTTGACGCACTTCGCAGCATGGTTGGTGTTACTGACGAGATTTCTTCAGTTATAATCTGTTTTAATTCGTCGATGTTTGTAGGACTTCTCTGGAAAAGCCTAAGAAATGATAATGTAAAATCGATAGTGATAATGTAAATGTAAATGTAATGTAGGAATGATAATGTAAAAAATTTTAATTAATTTTTGTTTTTCATAAATAAAATTATTACAGGATTAAATAACATTGTGCGTCTCCATTTCTGTTTTACCTCACAAATAAAGTTGTGACAGTCCAACAGTGTTGGAAATGGTGTCCCACACTTAAACAAGGTTCAAACAATTATACTTCAGTGTTATAATAGTTGCCACATCCGTCATATTTAAGGTTAATAAGAAAAACCAACGGGTACTCTTTTAAATTCATCACCCTGTATATCAAACACAGTATTCTAGATTTGGGGACTTTTTTATTCAATAGTCACCAATAATTTTGATATACATATAATAGAAGATTACTCTTCGAAGTGATTAGGCAACCGTTACAGTTAAAAATTAGTGGTGGATATTGATTAAAAATATCCCCAAATCTGGCAACAATGATCAAACACCATTCTCGATAAATAATAATTATATATATATTAAAAAAAAAAATTATATACCATGTTTTACATTTTCTGATGAATCATAGAGCTCTTATCAATGTGCATAAAATTTTTAAAGTGATAGTGACGTCCATTTTCGTGAGATGCATAATTTAACTTTTTATATTTTTTTAACGTTCACGTTCAATTAAATGTATTTATTTTTATGTCGAAAGAAAATGAGCTCGTATTTTTTTTTTTTTTTTTTTTTTTGGCGACAATAAAATTACAGCTAATATTTTAATGGCTATTTTAACGCTATTAGGAGGTTATTATTTTCATACTTTAATTAATTGTAAGAAAACTAATCAAAAATTCGAAAATCGGACTTCGAAGTATTGTGCTGTCACCGGGTTCCGTTGTGAAAGTTTTAAATGTCTAGCTAGTAGGGAATTTAGTTAAAATTCGATTGCAAGATTTGTACCAGACAAACAAACAAACAAGAATAGAAGTTAATAAAAACATGGCAAAAAATAATGGTAATGATTCTAACACGTTAGCATGACGACAGTTTTAAAAAATCTCCCAAATGAAATGCTATCGTCTTTGAAAATAATTTCATTTCCTAAAAATCATTCGATGAGAAATATGCATTTTCATAGCGAAGACTATTACGCTTTACTATGATTGTTTGGGGCTTCTATTTACTACAATAAATAGTAAGAAATAGCAATCTTAACTCTAAAAAATAAAATAATATCAGAAGACTTATGCATATTAGTGGTATTCTTCAACCACATTTCATGAAATCATGGTAGCCTCTACGTAAATGCTGATTCAAAGAGTCGAGTGTTAAAATATGGGTGATAATCATCTGATTAAAAGAAAATAAACGATAAGAGAGAGCATCGAATAACTGAATGTTTTCCAATTCGGTCAATTTGGTAACCCTCCAAATCTTTGGACTCGTCCTCACTGCTAGTTTTAGGAAAAGTGGTTGCACAATAAATATTTTATTCGTCTACATTGCATAACGAAAACAAGCTCTTTTTTTAGAGCAATTTTCATTTTTAAGAGTGTTGCCATTCAATGGAAGGTCCATGTTTTACAAATAAACTATTTTAATGTTTAGAGTTATCATTATAAAAATGATTCATTTGAATATAGTGACCAGAGAAATTTACAGCCAGCTTGTAAATAAATAAGAGTAGCATGATGTAACTATCCTAAAACTTTCTGCAACATTATTGTGTTGACAGCGCCACCTACCGGTTAGCATGCACAAAAATTTAATCACCATAGTTTTTCACAATAGAAATTTTACATATGAAATTTCGTGTAATTTTAACCAAATAGGGTGGATATACAGCCTTCTCAACTTTCGCAGAAAATAAATATACTAGAGACATCTGTCGATCAATATACACACAAATTCAAAGAGCAAATGTTTTCGTACTATACGTGTTTCATATCAAGTTTGTACGATTATATATCGGAAGCTAAGATACAACCTTTCCGAACAATGGGAAAATTAACGTAGTTTTTTAAATGGTCCCTTACTGAAAAAAATAAAGGAGCAAAAATACTCAAATATAAGTAAAGTGTCAAATATAAATATATCACATACTTAAAGCTCCGAAAGAAATATTCTCAAACTTGAAAATCCCATGTATTCATTATTGAGTATATTGACGTGCTCAAAAATTTGAATCGACCATCGTGAATCCCAATATCCCATAGATTCTCATCCGTGTATTCTTCCGCAAATCAGTATGAAACCGCCACGAAATGTAGTTCTACAGATTTGAGGGAATAAATTTTGTGTTTGAATTTTTTTGTGTTTTAATTTGTAGAAATTCTATTAAAGAACTTCTTTTAATTCAGCCTATTTATAATAAATTATGAAGTGAACAGATATTCATTTGAAAGCATGCGATATTTCATAAATAGACAAACATGTTTTCCTTTTTGAAACAAAATTACTCATTTCGAAATGAGCATTGACTCATTTTTGAGCACTTCATTTTTAACAGTGTACGTATGAAAATTTTGTACACTTATACAGTACAGAAGCTTAAATATAGCATTCCTAAAAAAGTGGGAAATTGCAGCATAACAGGGCTACCTATTGGATAATGTAGTCTAAAACCTAATCAGTACCAATCAATGAATAAAACGTTTTCTCAAAGTCCGTCCAGTTTTTCGAGAGGATGCAGCGCAAAATTTTGGTAAGACACATAGACATACAGGCGCACATATTCTAAAAATGGTCAAATCGTGTTCAGAAAGTCTCAAAACGTCTACGCCATCCAAAACCGGATGTCGAAAAATTTTACGATTTTAACTTATTTTTTTTAATTAATTAATTAATTTATTTATTTATTAAGCTATAGAAAAAAATAATAATTAAAATCCATTTAAACATATGTAGAACATCTAATTCCAAATCGATAATATATATATATATATATATATATATATATGTATGTATGTATATTGAAAACTTTTTCAAACATTGCATGAAATGAAATCACGTGAAGAATTGGAAAAAAAAATATGAATAAATAATACTAAAAGAAAAAAATTAAACATCCTGATACTGAAGCATACAACATCATTACTTTTTCAAGGGCATAGAATGAATGCTGCGTGCAAAATATGTGATATTTATGTCATGTTGTATGCAAATTGCTAAAACTTTACAGCATGCTACGCCCTATATCACCCAAAATATATGAAAATAATTTAAATCTCAAAGAATTAGAGGAAAAAACAAGTAAGAAACGAACTTATTTAACTACAAGCACCAGTTTTGCATAATAAATAAATTTAACCCTAAGAATAAATACTGAAACTATATTATAACTTACTTTATATCTGAAAAATACTCCGAAAATAGCTTAAACACACCACAACTGCTATGAGGCTGAATACAGTTAAATTTACAGTTAATTAGAGAATCGTATTTTTCTACTGAACGATTAAGTAAAAATAAAATTTAGTTTAAATTTTTCTTCTAATTTTTAACTAATAAACCTTAAAGTTAAAATTTAAAAATAAAATAAATTTATTTAATTAAATTTTAATTAAAACTAAGATTAGCTTAAGTTATGTAAATTCGCAAATCATAAGCATCATGCAAAGATAGAGATGCTTACATGGGTTCATAAGAACAATATAGAGAGGAATAAACGCCATATATAATCAGCAAAATTGTTAAAACTGCAACTAACAGTCTAGGAAAAAATTTATGGTTAGATTGAAGTTAAATTCAATAAAAAATCAATAAATCAAAAATAAATGTTTCAATAAATTACAATCAGTCTCCACAGGTTATTTAAATTTGCTATAATTTCATCCTTATTGGTCTCATGTGGTTTCAGTGATCTTATATCTATTGCTTGGCTTTCACTACGATTATGTAAAAATATATAATGAAAAAAGAAAGAAAGAAAGAAAAAGTTCATTCGATTTAAACTGAGCTTAATTTAAAAATCGATATTCACCACTTATTGGATTGTACGTAATGACTCTTCATTAGTGGAAAACTTCTGATAGACTTCTGATGAAAATTTCCAGGTAGCAAATTATAATAGAAAAGAATTTTAATGCAGTAAAATGTTATTTTTATTTTTATTTTTATTTTTTTTTTTATGTTTTCAACTGAAAGCTAAGCTCTAACGGTAAATTTAATAATTTCATAAGTAATTTTTTATTTGTATTTATTTTTTTAGATCTATTATTATTATTATTATTTAACTAGCAGGCTTTGCCCGCTTCGCTGGTCATTATATTGAAATGAATCCCCAAAACAGCATATCATTGATAATAATAAAATATCTTAAAAAAAAAAAAAAAAAAAACATTGAAATCCGTCAAAATCTAATTTTAAGTTGCCCAATGCCTTCGGCAGTCCCTTACCTACTTTTTACTTCCCCTCCCTCGCGGTTACAGTTGAAAGTTTTACAAAATCTCATCAAAGTGCATATTTCGCACACTTAATTAACATTCACACACCAAAATTCGCCATTCTTAGGTAATTTGGACGGATTTAAGCTTCAAAATGTGGTTTTTGCCCCGCCCGCCCCAAGAGGAAGGAGGGGCGGGGGTAAATTTCCAAAATTACTTTATATTTCATGTTGCATACACATACCTGACCGACACATAAAAAAAAAATTGAGATCATGAAATTATTTAAAGCTGAGCTATGCTTTAAAACTTTTTTTTTTTAAATCTCTCCTCCCGTTCTTAAAGGAGGGAAGGAGGAGTGAATTTCGCAAAATCTCTTCATACTATGAGTTAGATACATATAATCGTCCCTTACATAAAAAATGTCCAACCTTAGATAATTTAGTGCAGCGTTACGCATGAATACATGTTTTTGCCCCCCATTCTCCAAAGGGCGGTAGGGTGGAATTTCATAAAATCCCTTTGTAGTGTGTGTTCAGTTCGATTTCCTCGTGTGTTGAGTACCCTTCTTCCAAAATCTTTTCCCTTCCCTCCCCCCTTAAAAATCCAAAATTCCAAAATCGCAGAAAATAATTTTTTTGCACTGAAGTCTGGTCTTTCCATCTGCAATTTCTTCACCGTTATGTAATTTGGAGCCGAGTTAAGCCTTCTGCCCCCCAAGGAGACGGTGTGTGTGTGTGGGGGGGGGGGTATTTTGCAAAATTCCGTCTTAGTTGGGGGTCAGGCTCCGAAATCCAACCTGGTCACTAAAATTTGTGACCCTCTTTCCCACAGAATCGTCATGGCAGTGTTGAGTCAGTGAATCATTGAGTTTACTCTTTTATATGTACAGATTTGTTTATATTTTTTATGGACTACTTGGCTTAAGGTTGTTGTCACAAAAATAGAGTCCTTGGCGAAAAATGTCCTATCTACTTCAGTATTAAAATTAAAAATATACCCAGGATTATCAACTAATAAAGCTCTTTAATACGGATCTGAATTAGCTTTCATTTTCTTATTATTTAATTTTGATAATGACGTTATGTTGTCATGTGCCTAAGCAAATTTAATATGTATTATTTTTTTTATTATTATTCGCGTGAAATATTTTTTGGCAACAATTAAAAATTAAAATAAATTATTTTAAAATTTTATTATAGAAGAAATATTTATATTATACAGAAGATTAATTAAAAATTTACATTTTTTCCGGTATAAATAGTAGCCTATGTCTTATTCCGACTATTACCTATCTCTATACAAAATTTCATCCAGATCCGTTTAGCCGTTGTGGTGTGATTGAGTAACAAACATCCATCCAAACTTTCGCATTTATAATATTAGTATAGATTATAGTTATCGTGTGCATGTGTTAGATTGAGTTATTTTGCTATCAAATTGACAAAATTTAAATTTTAATTTTCAAAACTCTGTCGTTCTTGGCGCTTATTGTATTTGGTGATCAAAAACGTAATACGAAAATATGTATGCCAGATGTATATTTTCGTAATATGCATTGTACGAAATATTGTTTCATATTATTCATTACTCTCTTAATATAAGTTGTTAAAATAACCATGATTTTTGAAAGGAATTAAATTATGTTCGCTAAATAATTTGTCGATATATATATTTTTTTTTTCTGCTAAGGATGACCGATATCAAATCTTTTCCGCTGCAATATCGTATCTTATATCAGATACTTTATTTAGACATTTGGAAAGAAATTTGACTTCAAATTATGATAGAATATTTATCATTTTCCTTTTAATTAGTGTATTAGTTGGATATTTATTGTGTAAATATCATCCTTTGAAATGAAATGTTTGTGTTTTCAATCGAATATAGAAGTTTGCCATTTTTTTTCCCTAGAGTTTTGATATTAAAAATGCAAATTTTGTCAATTTTACAACAAAAATAACTTAATCTAACGCATGGACATGATAACTAATACATATATATACCTAAATATGGGGATTAAAATCGGGAAATAATTTTCCTCGATTTTTAATAATTTTTTACAAAAAATCCAATGGGCGTTTAACATAGGAGATATTTTTCTTGAATCCACAAACGGCCAGTGACGTCATCACTTCGCTTGCGTATTAGCACTTTATCAATGTGTAAAAGAAATTTTTAATTAAAAATGACGTCAATCTTTGTGAGATGCATAATTTTTTTTTTATAATTTTTTATCGTTCACTTTTAGATAAATGTATTTATTTTCCTGTTGAAAAAAATAAATTCGTTTTTTTTTTTTTTTTTGGCAACAATTAAATTATGGATAAATTTAAATGGCTAATTTTTTGCTATTATTAGCTTACAAAATTGCTATTTTATGCATAAAAATCGCAAAAACAAATTTTTTTTTGGAATAAAAGGTAGCTAACTTTTTAAGTTAGGGTATAAGCTATCTCCATTACAAATTTCATCGAAATCCGTCGAGCAATTTTGGCGTGAAACTCAGTCAAGTAAATTCACGGACATAACTCTAGAAAACGTTTGTATGGGAAATAGAAAAGGGCTGTTTTTAGGGTTTTCCCGGAAATTATTCGATTTTTTCTCGCCTTTTAAACCTTCCCTAGACCTCCACGAACATTTCAAGACTAAGATAAGATAAATCCGTTCAGCCGTTCTCGAGTTTTAGTGAGACTAACGAACAGCAATTCATTTATATATATATAGATTTCATAAAAAGAAACATTTCTTTACTCATGAATAAAAAATATTGAAAAATAAACCTATGACATGAAAATGTTTTTGATAAAATTGACGTCATAATAGCTTTAATTATTATTTATTTTTTCATTTCGCAAATATATTTAATTTTTTCCATAATTGATTATTATTTTAATAATGTATATTAAAGGAGAAATCAATAATATGAAACAATATTCGTACAATATATACTATTACAGAATCTGGTGTGAAATAACCACACGACTTCCATTACCCACTATTACACGTAATATATACAATTTTTTGGAGATATTACTTGCATTTTTTGAGATTTTCGAGTAAGAGAAACTTGATACACGTATAAAGACACATACAACAGAGTTTGCATAGCGAGTTAAAAAATAAGGGGAAAAAAATAGATAGTTATTTTTTTAAACACGAATTTCCGAGATCTAAAACTGAACTACCTAATCAGGATGACCGTTAATATTCCTGTAATAAGCACGTAATACTTGAGAAAGGTTATCTAAATTGGATTAAAGAAAAAATTTTCAAGAATACGTTAGAGCCGTTTTTGAGATACCAACATTTACCAAAACTTAACATATTCAGTTATTGACCTAAAAACAATAATTACATACAAAAGGATATTTAATAGGAAGTTAACATGGCGAGTTTGAAAAAAATCCGTACAGGCGTTTTTAAAGGAACGCACTTGCGAAGTCTGAAATTGAGCTGTTTATAGAGGACGCCTATCAATTTTCCTGAACTAAGCAACTTTTCAATCGAAAGGGCATCTAATATATTATTTATATAGCAACTTTGAAGAAAATCATTAGAGGTGTTTTTGAATATGGGCTTAGGGTCCCATTTCTGGTTTTCGATGACCCAATTCCGGTTTTTCAATTTTCACGAAAATTTGGAAAATTTATCTGTACACCAGACCTGAATCACTTGTGAAGTTTAGTAGTTCTATTTTTATTAGTTTTGGAGATATGACAGCCAGAAGATTACACACACACGTGCACATATACACACACACTGACCAATTGCCAAAACCTATACAATACTTCCACTACCTACGGTAGTAGGGTAATTGAAGTAAACACATACATCTCGTATTAACTACGATAATATACAGATTTTCGTATTACGTTTTCGATCGCCAAATACAAAAATCGCCAATGACGATAGATATCAAATCTATGCTTTGTTTTCAATTAAAATATTGAAAATTTTAATTAAAAATTTATTTTACCAAAATTTATTATAGCTTCTAGCACTTAGAGAGAGACAGTGTAACTTTTGATAATTGAAAGAAAAAAAAAAAAAAAAAAAGCAATCGGCTTTTTAGTTCTAGCGATCGTTCTCTACATATGCATATAAACCTTTCTTTTTTTTTTTATATTAGTATAGCTATAGAGCATAGGCTTATTAAATAGGTTTCCAGTCAACATAATGTAACTCAAATAATTAAATGCTATTTACATTTCAGTAATGGCTGTATGCGCTATGTATATTGAGTACTTGCCATAACTGTTAGTTGCTAAAAATAGTCGCCAAATAAATTTAAACATCTCAATACGCAAGCGAAGTATGACATCACTGACCGCCCGTGGATGCAAGAAAAAGATTTTCCATGTTAATCGCTCATTGGATTTTTTTTTTTTTTTTTTTTTTTTAATTAAAATTCTAGAAGAATTATTTCCCGATTTTAATCCTCATATTTGGGTATAGATATGTATTAGTTATTGTATGCATGCGTTAGATTGAGTTATTTTGCTGTCAAATTGACAAAATTTTAATTTTAAATTTCAAAACTGTCACCCTTGGCGTTTTTTGTATTTGGCGATCAAAAACGTAATACGAAAATATACATGCCAGATGTATATTTTCGTAATATGTATTGTACAAAATATTGTTTCATATTATTCGTTACACTCTTAATGTAAGTTTTTAAAATAACCATGATTTTTGAAAGGAATTAAATTATATTCGCCAGATAATTTGGCGATATTTTTTTTTCTGCCAAGGATGACGGATATCAAATCTATTCCGCTGCAACATATTAGTATATTATATCAGATACTTTATTTAGACATTTGAAAACAAATTTGACTTCAAATTATGATAGAATATTTATCCTTTCCCTTTTAATTAGTTTATTAGTTGGATGTTTATTGTGTAAATATCATCCTTTAAAATGAAATGTTTATGTTTTCAATCGAATATGGAAATTTGCCATTTTTTTTCTAGAGTTTTGAAATTTAAAATTCCAATTTTATCAATTTTACAACAAAAACAATTTAATCTAACGGATGCACATGATAACTAATACATATCTATATCCAAATATGGGGATTAAAATGGGGAAATAATTTTCCTCGATCTTTATTATTTTTTTACAAAAAATCCAGTTCACTTTTTATATTATTGTTCGCGGGAAAATATATTTTATTATATGTCTAAAAATAAATTAATTCGTAAATCTTTTTGGCAACAATTATAAATTAAAATAAATAATATTATAAAATAGAATTTCTTATTTTATTTTATTTTATTTATTTATTTATTTTTAAATTCCAATTTCGTTTACACACATCAGTTTAAACCACGGAGTAATAAAGACTCCGTGGTTTAAACATTGATGCTTAGATATTATATCATATCATATCAAATTAAATTATTAGAAAAATAAACACTTTTAATTCTATAATGACGTCAGATTTAACGTGTAAGTTTAACAATTAAAAAAGCTTTATATGAATTTCAATTTAATGCACGTGCAAATATATTTCTTTTCTTTTCACGTCAAGATATTTTAAAAACGAAATGAATATGTAAAGGTTTCTTTTATGTTGGCAGCAGCTAATTTTTTTAATATTTCATTATTTCCCATAGAATAATAATAAAGGAAGAAGGAGCATAAGGTTTCTACATAAGCTGTTGTGTTGCCACGAAAAACACCGATTATTAACAAGCCTTTATTAACAAACTTCAATATTGAGAGGAGCAAAAGTAGCTTTCGCTGGCATTTCACTAGAAGGGGTTTGTAAGCATTAAGACTATGGCGTGCTCCTTCTTCCTCTATTATTATTCTATGTTATTTCCATTTCTATTACGGCTTCTATGGGGATTTTAATTAAAATGCTCATATTTTAAACTAAAATTTATTTTATCAAAATTAAATATAGCCTATAACAATATGGCATACTGTAGCTTTCGGTCAGTGAAAGAAGTTTTTAAATCGGTTCAGTAGTTTCAGAGATTACCCTCCACAAACAAACAATTTTTTGCGCTTTATATAATGATATAGATAAAATCTGCTACATTTTAGAAATTTTAGAAACTAACATTAAAGATTTAGCTCATATCACAGATAAGAGCAAAAGAAAAAAAAAAAAAAAAAAAAAAAAAACAGTGTGCAGTATAAAGAAAATAGTATAAAAAAAATTAAATTTATTAACTTGAATTTATTGTTTGAGGTTTGCCGTTAATATGAGGGTTTTTTTTTTTTTTTTTTTTTTTTTTTAGATTGGACATTTCATTTAGATTGGACTTAATTTAAAAATCGATAATTGTTAGTTTTTAGCGTATATCGATTTATTAACCTTTTGAAAGGGGCTGTGACAGCATCTGTCACGCCTCACCATAGGATTTCGTAAGAGCCCCTCTCAAAAGGTTAACAGCAAACTTCTGAATGACATAAAAGAAAAAATTCCAGATAGCAAATTATTAAGAGAAAAACTGGCATTTTGTGGTCTTCCCAAAGCTGTCTTCTACATTCTTCATAATATTTACCACTTACTGTTTAACATGCACAAAATTTTAAACATAGCGTCTCAGAGTAGTAAAGATTTTACATGTGTACTTTAGTGCAGTTTTAATCATCAGATGCTGAGATGTAGTCATGTGCAAAATCCCAGAATGTGGATAATAGCAGCGGAACATGCTGGCTGATATACACATAAATACAGTCACCATTTGCTATAGTTATCTCACATATCAAGTTGTGTGCATTTACATGCGGTAGAAGTTGAAATTTAGCCTGACTATTCGCGAGGTAAATTGTAGGAATTCAGCACCACCTGTCGGCCTATATGCACCTAAATTCAATCAGAATATTCTTTCAAATGATCCTTTCGTATACCAATTTTTGTTCATTTATACACAATAGAACCTAGAAATAAAGCTTTTCCTTACTTGGGGGAAGTCGCATTATAGCAGTACAAAGTGTTGGGAGATTCGCACAAACAGTTGGTAGACACTAATTTGTGTCAGAGTATAAAAATTAATGTTATTATGTTAGGGTATAAATACATATAAATTTCTATAAAATTTTGAGCAGTAGTTCTTAGGTACAGTTGCCACAAAATTTTTATTCGACACAAATATACAGACATTTTCAAACTTGTATGTTGGGGCCATCACAAGACTTTTTTCTATAGTTTCCTATATTAATGCCCTAAGTGCAAATAATTTATTAAAAGTATTATTTATTAAAATTATCTAACAGGTTGAATGCAAACGATTTTATCCTAGAGAAAACTAACACTAAACATCCAATGAAAGACAGCTTTATTGTCTATAAATAGCATCTTAAAAAATGTGTTTTTATAATGGTTTTATCTCATATTTCAGGTTTCATACAGTTATATGCCATAGAAGTTGACATATAGCCTTCTCCTTATCGAGAAAAATTGTAGTATAGCAGCGCCACCTGTTGGATTGGTGGCACCAAAAGTTGACAGATAATAATTTATATCAATGTGCATCTACATATAAATTTATATGCAATTCTGTGCAGTAGTTCTTGAGGTATAGCCTTCCCACAACCTGCAGAAATCGCTGCATAGCAACGCCACCTGTTGGCCGATAAGCATTCAAATTGAATAAGCATAATGTCTCATTACCTTGTCACGTATCAAGTTTTGTTTGACCTTGTCACGTATCAAGTTTTTGTTCAAGTTTGTGTTATACTCAATAGAACCTGAGATATAGCCTCCCCTAAAATTGCGGAAATTGCTGTATAAAAGCGCCACCTGTTGAGCGGTTGATACCAAAAGTTGATAGGCACTAATTTAGGTCATGGTGCATCAACATATAAAATTACGTACAATTCTGAGCAGTAGTTCCGGAGATACAGTCGCCACAAAATTTTTGTCACACACACACAGACAGACATTTTCTAAAAATGGTCAAATCGTGTTCTAGACCTCTCAAAACGTGTAAGTCCGTAGAAAACCGGAAGTCGAAATTTTTTACGAATCCAATACTTTCTTCTATTGAATATAGAAGAAAGTAAAAATGTTCAAATTATGTTCAGGACTTCTCAAAGCGTGTAAATTCATCGAAAACTGGAAGTTTGAATTTTTTTCAGTAACTAGTATTTTCTTCTATTGAATATAGAATAAATTAACAAAATTAGTCACAAATAATAGTTGTTTTTATAGATTTCTTCTTTTTTTATACTGAAATTAAAAAAGAAAAAAAAAGTGTTTTAATTAAAAAAAGAAAGAAAGAACTATTGAATACAATCACATTGAATTAATTCTTAGATTCCAGAAATACCACCCTAGAGTATAATACATTTAATAAATTACATCTAATCACGTGGTGCAGTTTGGAATAAAAATTTCATATCTTTCTGACAAAAGTCTCATTTTCACGCGAAATTGGATTTCTTTAATTAAATATTCTCCTTTATGATTAAAATCATAGATAACATTGATGCAGATCAAGTGATTATTTTTAATTAATTTTTTGTTTGTTCTATTTTTTATTTCTTTGCTTGGTTGTTTTCGTAATTAGATTTTGAAATTTTGGTAAAATAATCTTGAAGTTTAAAAAGGAGGAAGTTTTAACAGTATAATAGTTTTTTCTGCTAATGTAAATGGTAATAAGAATAAAAAAAAAAAAAAAAAAAAAAAAATTAAACAAAAACTATAAATTGAATTGTGGCTGCACACCAATCAGTTTCCCTCTTTCTCCTTTCCCATTTTATCCTACGAGATTTTTGTTGTTTTGTATTTAAAGGATGTCTCGTTCAAAACAAAAAGTTTTTTCCTTTTTTTTTTTTTTTTTTTTTTTTTAATTCATTCTTTGAACATGTCGTCTTTTATCATAGTGATCTATTAAAAAAAAAAAAAGAAGAAGAAGAAGAAGAAAAGAAAAGAAAAAGAAAAAAAAAAATTAAATATGTTATTTCGTTTAAAAACGCATCTATTTTTTTCCTCACTAAGATAAAATTCGACAACTTGATAAAGGGTTATTCAAAAACAAAATTCAAAAAACTTCATTTGTTACTTTCTTCTACCTTCAATAGAAGAAAGTATTGGATTCGTAAAAATTTTCGATTTCGGGTTTTTGATGGATTTACATGTTTTGAGAGCTGTAGAGCACGATTGGACCAATTTTAGAAAATGTCTCTCTGTCTGTCTGTCTGTCTGTCTGTGTGTGTGTGTGACAAAATTTTGTGGCAACTGTACCTCAGGAACTACTGGACAGAATTTCATACAAATTGGTATGTAGTTGCATCTTGACATAAATTAGTGCCTATCAACTTTTGGTAAAAATCGTCTTACAGGTTGCGTTGCCATCCCGCTTTTTCTAAATTTTTAACATGGTGATATAGGGCAAAAATTTTCAAGATGGGTATCTTTCGAAAGGTCTCGTCAGTAACTTTAAAACGAATGGTTGAACTATAAATCTGTGATACTTTAAAACAAAGTTATCGATTTTTTTTTTTACTTTTTACGAAAAAAAACTTAGAAAAAAAATCTTTTTTTTTTTTTTTTTTTTTTAAACGAAATTATCAAAACTTGGTATTTAGTTGGCTCCTGACATAAACTGGTGCTGATTAGATTTGGGGATCAATCGCACAACAGGAGGCGCTGGGATCGTATTTCTTCTAAATTTTTAACATGGTAGTATAGGACAAAATTTCGTATAAATGTACATAATGAAAGTTATTCTTAACCTGTGATTGTAAAATTAATATGAATTATTGCTAATAGTAGTAGTTAATTAGGAAAAAAAATTGTGCATCGCTTCCCCCCATGGGGGGGAAGTACCCTCTGGGGTGGGGTAAATTTTCAAGATGGGTATCTTTCGAAAGGTCTCGTAAATACCTTTAAAACGAATGGTTGAACTATAAATATGTGGTAATTTAAAACAAAGTTATCGATTTTTTTTTTTTTTTTTTACTTTTAACAAAAAAAACTTGGATTTTTTTTTTTTTTTTTTTTTTTTTTTTTTTTTTAATATTGTTACTGAGTGAATTTGTATAGGAAAATATAGAAGAAAGTCTCGTGGTGGCCACAACATACTAGTTTTACATGTGGAGATTGATGCAATTTCAGTCAATAATTGTTGAGATATACCTAGTCATGCGCAAAATCACAGATTGTGAAAATTAGTCTCACCACCTATCGACCAATACACACCTAAACTAAGTCAGGTTTTTTTCTCCCATAATAGTTATAACACATATCAAGTTTGGTTCATTTTTACGACATACAAGCTGAGATATAGCTTTCACATGCACGAGGTAATTTTCAACATGGCATAACCACTTGTCTGCAAGTACACGTCTAAATTTAATCAATAGAATGTTTCCTAATATCCCTCTAACATACCAAATTTAGTGTTTTTATACTCTATAGAATTTGAGATATAGACAGCCTTTCCCCAGGAAAATTTTAACATAGCAGTAGCACTTGTCGGCCGATATTCATCTGAATTCAACTGGCAAGTACTTCATAATAACCCTTTCATGTTAAGTTTAATGCAATTATGCGCATAAGTAACTGAGTTATAGATTTCCTGTTATTGGTTAATAACGCAGCAGAACGTCGCAAATTGTTGGGCGATTTGCACCAAAAGTTGATAGGCGCTAAATTATATTAAGTTGGAACTAAATATATAAATTTATTTAATTCCCATTTATGAAATTCTTATGAATTTCCGTTCTTGAGCTAGTACTTTGACAATTTTTCACATACACTCACTTTCGTAGACAGACATTTTCAAAAATGGTCAAATCTTGTTTTGATCTCTAGAAACGTGTAAATGCGTCGAAATCTGGAAATAGAAAAATTTTACGAATCCAACACTTTCTTCTATTGAATACAGAAGAAAGTAAAATATTCAAAGTTCTCATCTAGAGAAAGAATTTGATTGAAAGTACAAAACATGTCTCGCTGAAATCAATTTAAATGATTAAAGTTAAACGAGAAGTTAATGGTTAAGTTAAACCAAAAAAAAAAAAATAAGTTCAATTAAAGCGTCTGTATCTAAATATGTTTTGGTAGAAACGTTATTGTAAATTTGACGGATAATATCGCATGCATAAGAAATAATGATAGATGTGAAAAGAGAAACTACGTCAAGTAAAATCATTAAACTGTCAGGGGGAACATTAATTTGTTTTAAGTCATCAAGAGAACTCTAAGCAGAAAATAAACTAAATTGAGAATTCAAAGTAAGGGGTTTAAGATAATCAGAAAGGTAACGGGAAAGATTATAGAGAGGGTATTTAGAATAATCAATTTTAGGACGAAGAGAGGAATCAGGTTTGTGTATTTTTGGTAAGCCAAAGCAATCAACATTAATTAATTAATTAAGCCATTAATTTTTATCAACAAGTTAATGGCAATGCGGTGCGCGTCCACATTTCTGTTTGGATTGCAGAAATTGTCATGCAATTTATTGAAAATCAAATTAATTCTGTTTTACATGATAAAATTTATTTTTGGCGGAGATACGTGGATGATATTTTTGTTATTACTGAAAATCGACATATTTCTAGTATTCTAAATTATGCTAATTCCGTTAATTCATCAATTCAATTTACGTTAGAACAAGAAAAATATAATAAACTCCCCTTCTAAGACATTTTAGTTGAACGTTTTCCTTCTAATATTCGTTCTAAATTAATTACTTCTGTTTATAGGAAACCTATTTCTTCAGGTCAATATTTAAATTTTAGCTCAGTTAACCCCTCTTTGCACAAGTCTGTTGTTTTCCATACTTTAATTCAGCGCTCTAAAGCCTATTGTAGTACTGAAGAGCTTTTCCAATAGGAATTAAAAATATTTTTTTTAGACTTAAAACAAAATAATTATCCTCCCCACTGGCTTAAAAGATAGTTAAATGAATACGACTTTAACATAGATAATCATGATATTAAATCTTTTAAATCACCCAAATCTCTTTCATTACTATTCCTTATCATAAAAAAATTCAGAATCTACGGCAAAAATTTTACGTAGGGTAAAGTGGGGATGAATGGGACATTTTTCATGTTTTTATTGATAACGTCGACCATATGTAATTCAGAATTTTGCAACATTGCTCAAAAGTACACTTCAATAATCAGTTACATATAAACATACTAACTTTAATAAAAAGTTATTTTTAATTAATAATATTTTATTTATTTTTTACATGCATGTGTATTGTTCCATTCATCCCCACCTATGGGGATGAATGGGACATGATTGGGGATGAATGGGACAGGACTGGAGTTAACAAAGGAAAGAAAACAAAATAGAAAGTAAATAAATTTTTAAAGTTAAATTGGTTTACGTGATTTTATTACACACTATGAATTCTCTAAAATTAACACAAACTGATGTATTGACTCAAATTAACATCAAAAGACAATTGGTTCGTCCATTGGTTCGTGCAGTTCCTAGTGCTGTAGGCTTTGGTAATTTAATCTAATAAGACCTAATCTAAAAATAAATAAATAAATAAAACACTAGAAAGAAATAAATCCTTATAATAGAGTGCAAATTATCCAAATAAATTTTTGTTTCCGGCTAATCGGGAAAATCAACTTTCTATTCTGTATTGCATTAATAATCACCAGAGTTTATTTAATTAGCTTGATTGAAATTGGGGTTTTTATCAAATTATTATTAGTTTATTTATTTATTTGTTTTCATTATTGATTTAATTTGCACTGAATATTCTAACTTATAATTTTTTTAATCATGATTATTATAAACAAAAATCAGAACAATTAATTTCTTTATTTTTTTCTAAGTGCACAAAATTAAGAATCCTGATAATTCAGTATGGCTAATTTACGTTTCAATATAATTCTTGTGTAAAATTTTAAATTAGTACATAGTGGGGAATGTCCCATTCATCCCCATTCAATCTGACCCATTCATCCCAACCATCACATGATCATATAAAACAGGAAGTAGGCTTAATGAACAATTGTCAATATTCTTCTTGACTATCATAAACACAATAAAAGATTATGCATTTTTACCATATAAGAGTTATATTAACTTTAAACAAATAGTTAATTCCTTAAGTACTACCTAACTGAATCAGTAAAAACTTACTTTGGCAGCTAAAAAAAAACATTTAAATTTTTTTTCTGCCTTTCTATGAATTGCACAATTCTGAAACTACACTTAATGAATGACCTCAGCGTTGCCATATATCAGAAAAAATGTCAAGTTTCCGGTGCTTGTAAAAATTTTGCTGTTGTCCCATTCATCCTGCGTCCCATTCAACCCCACTCTCCCCTACTGCGAATATATATGTTGCCTATAAACCTCAATTTCTAATTCGTAATTTTCTTTCTAATTTTAAACCTGTTATTTCCCTCCTTTTCCAGTATAGGAGTTATTTATAATATCCCTTGTAAATCATTTAACTCATTTTATATTGGTGGAACCGGCTGTTCACTCCATACTCGTATTCTTCAACAGAAAAGAAATTTCAAAAACTGTGATATTCGTCCTAAAATTGTTCAACATATGCCACAGAAATCTATCATCTACCTGATTTTGATAATGTTAAAATAATTATATCTAGCTGTTCAAATTATCATGCAAGAATTATCCTGGAAGGCTGGTTTTCTACAGTTCCAGCCGTATACACTGCACTTTTGTAAAAGAATTCTGTCTGTTTGTTTCAGTGTTTACTTTTTGATGTTTTTTTTTACAGATGAGGGACTTAAAAGGGCTCGAAATGTTTAAATTTATGTTATGGTTATAACATTTTAATTTTTTATTGCATATAATAATTGTCTCGGTTTTAGTGTAATTAAAAAATAATAGAATTTTACTTTTATATATATATGTGTTGATTTTTGAATATTTTGAATAAATATATACATTCTTCATTTATATATATTCTATATATAAACAAAGGAATTTTTTTAATGAGAGAAACAAATATTTTTGTTAAGATTGCAAAAATATATAAAATTATTTAGTTAACCTAAACAAAATTGTTATTGGAACACATTTAAATAGGAATTTTTCCGTGCCAACCAAATTTTTGTTGAATCAGCAAAATATTTCTCTGGATGCATGAAAATAATAATAATAATAATAATAATAATAAAGCCTAAGCCTATTTTAGTTTTCTAAGTAACATATATAAAATTCTCATAAAACAAAGTTTAATTTAGTACGACAGGACTTGTTTTAATCTATTCTCCTACATAAAAGCATGCAGTAACTGTGTTTCATTTTCTAGCATCAGTTACTGTATTCATTTCATAATATTTCTTTGGTGCAGTTTTAGCATAGGAGCCCCTTGTTGGCTTTTAAATTTTTGGTGTCATTTTGGCGATGAATTAAAATGGCTATCGCAATTGCGTAAGCAAATATCTTGGCTAGGAACGACTGAATTTCTTCGATGCCAAATTTCAAATTTCGCCAAGGGGTCTTATACTGAATCTGTTTTTTCTCATTTTTATTTTAATTGTTTTAAAAAAATCTTTGCACATACTTTTTCATTTTCTTTTTCCCTTCTCTTCTTTCCTTTTCCTTTCCTTTCTTTTACTTTTTCTTTTATATATATTATATATATATAAAAGAAAATATAAAGAAGTAAATATAAAGAAAAATATTTACTTATTTATTTTTGGCATAATTTTTTTCTCTTTCCTTTATAATAATATTAAAGTTAAAATTGAGTTTATATTTAATATCTATTGAAAATATTATCCGATTGAACTAAAGAATATGGCCTTGTCTAGTTTTTGTTTTGATTAATAAGTGTACTAATTTTTAATAAAATCTAATTATACGGGCAAAAATCCGGAGAGATATAATGACAAATATTCAGATATATATATTTAGATAAAAATAAAATTGTTCGCCCGTTCATTCAAGGTGATAGATAAAAATTTGGTTGCAACCGCAAAATCGCTGTCTAAAAGAGATACTATGACCTGCCATACTATTAAAAAAAAAAAAAAAGTAGCTTCGCTTGTGCTCGCATAACAATTCCTGCAGTTTTAACATAAGAAATTATTCCTACGGTAGATATTACTTCTATAAAATTCAAAAATTCAAACTATATAACAAAATGCAACCAACATCGTTGCTTTCTTTATTCTATTCTATTTCTTAAAACAATTTTTATAGATGCCACACGCACCACATAAGCTTTAAATCTTACATCTACTTTTTAAGATAGCACGCGATCATGTTTTATATAAAAATTAAATCATTCAATACATTTTTTTACTTATTTTTATCTCACTTTGTACACGCACTTTTTATTTTCTAATTCAAAATTAGGAGAAAAAAAACTTTTTCGATAGTGTTTGTTTCGATACTGATTATTATTAATTTTCTTTTCTTTTCTTTTTCTTTCAAAAAAGAAAAAAATATTTTGATGAAATTCTGAGAAAAGCAAAACTTAGTTTAGGACGGAGGACTATTAGTTTTTCTTTTCATTATAACATCGTTTTCAAATTATTCAATTATATTTTCGATAAATTTTAGATTTCGATAAATGTCCAACTATCGAAAAATGACGCCGCGAAAATCCCAGATTGAGACGAATAGTCCTCAGTCCAAAAAAAAAAAAAAAAAAAAAAAAAATCATCGCAAGTCATCCTAATGTCAACATGACAAATTCATCCGCAAGTAAAATTTCTAACAAGTTTATGTACAATTGATTCCGAAAACTATTAATACTTTGCAATATTTTCAATCAGAGATAATGAAGCCTAATTTAGAAACTCATATCTTCTAATAATTTGTTCGTAATTTTCCGGAGTACATTAATGATTCATTATGTTCTAAAATAGTTTTTAAAGGTTACAGATATTTTCAGTACTTGCACAAAATAGAAAATCTCGTACTTTTGTCTATACTGGTAAATTAACCGAAAAAAAAAAAAAGAAAAAAGAAAGAAAGAAAAAGAAAAAAAAAATGTTAATTTCCAAACCGACTTAATTCCGAAAAAACTTTCATTAAAGCAAAATTTAATCATTTCAAATAATTTGATTTCTTTTCTTGGATTACACTCGGTTATAAAATATACTAATTAGAAATATATGATTTCTAATTACCTACTAGCCGCATATAATAATGCACATTTTATTACAAATCTTTTTTTTTTTTCTTTTTTTAGTTAAAAAGGAATTGCAGTTGCTGCATCTGCAACATAATAAAGAATTATGGCAATTTATGCATTATAAAATACATTTTAATAATGTATTGTAAAAAAGTGATTTTAATAAAAGGTATAAATATACCTTTTCTAGTTACTTACTAACCGAATAATGATTCGAAGAGAAAATTCAGTTTAATTATCTGATATATTTTGAGTTTTTCTCAAATTTTTTCCCCTAAATTCTAGCAGAAAAGTCCATTTATTTCAGTTAATTAGCCAGTTTACGGAAAAAAGGCAAATTAATTAAAAGGCAACTAATGATTTAGAAAATGGCCACTTATTCATTCTAGAGAAAGGCGGTATATTGTTTTTCTCAGAGTAAATGTTTTTGGAATTCCACAAAACACTTTTTTAATTCATTTACTCCGTTTACCGTAAATACTAAGTCATAAATCCTTTTCAACATCATAGGAATGTGTGGAGAACACATATTGCCACGGAAATTGCACCTGTAGTAATGTATGTAAATAAAACCAAACAGTGTGCACCTGAAATGGAATAATCAAGAATAGTGACATTATTTTCTATAAGAAATATCTTTCATTGCAACTGAACAATGTATGCTGATCTGATTTCGAATATTTAGCGCGATATTAAGATGCCGAAATGTGTTTACAAGCAACGCGTCAGTTAGACCGTAATGTATCCAAATTAATTTGTGAGTCTTTATACATAAATTAATGTTGCTATATATATAAGATTTTTAACAATGAGCATTCTATGGCTATTCACAAAAAGCTGAATAACGTATACCAATTTTATGAAATACTAAATATTTGTATTGAAACGTAAATGGCGGACACAGACGGACTAATGTCATAAACACAATTAAGTTTTGATAAAATGTGTTAGATTGTGAGGTCGAGACTATAGAACGTCGCCACAGTCTGTTTGAAATTAAGCCAAGACGGCTAAATCGTTTCGGCGCCAGTGACTCGGCGAAAGTCTTGGTCGGGTTAGTTTTGTGTCGGCATGGTGATGCAACGAAAGAATTAGATTCTGAGAGTTAGATGAATGGGAAGCGATTTTAAGTTTGATTGAAATGAAGAGAAAGGAAGTTTGTAGAAAGTAGTATAAGATGGAGATTGTTTTTGTAAGAGGTGTGAAGAGGAGGGTAGGAGAGTAATGTTGATGATGATGATAGTTCTTATGCGTGTGTTAAGTGACGGTAGAGATGTGTAGCGTCGTAGAATAAAGTAATATTTGAGAGAAGAATCTGTCGCGCCAAGGGAATCCTGCCGACGGTTCTTGTGTGAGAATAGTTCAGTGGTCGACAGAGAGCAGTCGTCGACAATATTGGTATTGGTGAGATAAAACTACTTTTATTTTATGCTTTGTTGAAATTACCCTCTGAAGTTGTTTAGAGTTAAAACTGAGTTGGCCCAACTCCCGCCTTGAAATTGATCATTAATAAACTTGATTATTTTGTATTTAACTTTGTCTCGTGTTCCTCTTATTATCTAATTAAGTAATTAAGTTAATCTTTGAGGACATGGCTGACACTTATTCCTCAAAAAAATTTGTCCAAGCTATAATTACGAAATAAAAGATATATTACATCAGCAAGTGGAATTTTCTGAATTATTGTATGCATAAAAAAAAGGGGTAAGAAAACATATAATTTAAATTTTCACAATAATTCTAATAATTTTCACACGTCTATAGATATTTGGTAAAATCCTAAAATGCTATAAAAGGTAACACATTTTTAAAGCACTTGTGCAAGAGTAAAATTCGTATATTTTTTTTCCCTTAACTGGTCAGTTAACTGAAATAGATTTAATTGAAACAAAGAAAAACTGATTCCAGAAAAGCTCAATCATTTCAGGTAATTAAACTGAATTTATTTATTGGATTACATATGGCGTAATTAAATGAGATACGTTTATCTTTTTATTAGATTTTTCTTCCCTTTATTAACCCCCGATGAAAAAAAGGTGATGTAATAGGTTTGAATTCTTTCTCTGACTCTGTGCGTATGTGCATCTCTACCATGGTATCTACCAAACAAATGGCACTTTTATTATTATAATTATTTCAAAATTTTTACCCAGAAGCAATACTTTCTTCACCATTTATGAATAAGGGAAAGTAAAAAATAAAATAAAATAAATAAATACAGTTGTACCCGAGAAACAGCCGTCATAACGCGCTCTAATGTGTAACTGACAAATTTATCAGCAGGAAAATTGGAAAATTATTATTACTTTTCCATTTTCTCCTTCTGTGATAATGACGCCTAATTTAGAAGCTAATATCTTTCAATCATTTAGTCGTAATTTTCCGAAGCACGCCTATAATGATTCTTTAAGTGCATCTGGTGAAGTCTTAGAAATATTTAAAAAATTAGATATTTAAAGAGTTTGTTAACCTACTATATCGCCAAGCGAATTATTTTTAGACAATTAATAAAATTCTGCAATAGAATCTTTGTGGTTTCTTAAAATATTTTTTACCACGTTTTTGTTAACTCGGTTTCTTGTTTGTCCAGTACAAATCTTGCAAACGATTTTTAACTAACTTTCCGACTAATTAGACTGGCAGCAAACTACAACAAGCAGGACTTTTTTGTGACAGTGTTTATATATCGTAGAAAGGTTAAATATATCGCACACAACAACATTAAAAATCTCATAAGATGTCATGGGCTCATTATAAAATTCGATATTCGGCTTTCTCGTGAATTGAAAGAAGTTCACCTAACACAAGAAACCAAAATTTGTGATACGCATCTCAAACGTAATTTCAACCGATCATTTTTATCAACTGAATTATCATCTTGATGAAAAATGTATCGTCCACAATAACATTAAAGGAAAAAGATTATGGTCCAAGTGTGATGAACCATCATAAACCAAATTGAAAGTTGAATTGCATCAGAAAAAGATCTCACTTTATTGCAATTACAAGGGCGTGTTTACTGAGCTGCTTCCGAGCGGGCCCCGGTAGCCCAGTCGGTAGAGCACTGGCCTCGTAATTGGAAGATTACGGGTTCGGTAGTCGAGCCGGCCAAAGAACGTCATGTACACTAATGGTGGCTGGTGCACGTAAAATCGGTCGTGGCCGCAATGTCCTCCATGTTCCCATCAAAAATTATACCTCTGGGGGTCAGGGAAGCGGGAGAGCGATCCCTTCCGTGGAGGATCAAAATTGTGATGGCATGTCTCCGGACCACCTCTAGGGGTGTGTCCCAAACCGTCGCCAATTGCCCATCTGCGCAGCACTAGTGTGACGTAAAGCACAACCACAACCGAGCAAGCGAACGACTAACTCAGGCATTTACTTCCAAAAACTTAGGAAATTCGAGGAATTAAAAAGAAACAGCGAGAATTGAGATATCATAAATGGTGTTTCACCACGATAACACGGCATCTTTAGCATCACGTAAAAAATTATAAGAGCTTATTTGGGAAGTAATATCGCAGCCATGACCTTGCACCATCGGATTATCATTTATTTCAAAGTTTACAAAACATTTTAAATGATAAAAAATTCAGCAATAACAGTAACTTCAAATCGCATTCGGTTGAGTTGTTTGTTGATAAGAAGCAGAAGTTCTATGACCTTGGATTCAGAAACTATTAGAAAGACCGCAAAAAGTCATCGAACAGATTGGTAGATATTTTACTGGTTACAGTTTGTTTTTTGGATAGGAAAAAAAAAGTTTTATTCATAGAATAACAATCAAGGAAGAAGGCACACGTCAATACTCTAATGCTTACAAACCCCTTCTAGTGAATTGCCAGCGAAAATTTCTCTAGGTTCGCAATTTCTTGAACTAGGGCATCCATCCTCTGTGTACTTATCGCTATTTTTTGTGGGTGCTGCTTCGCTGACTGATTGACAGAAAAACGAGACAATTCAAAAATATCGCCAACAAGTCGCTAACCAATCAGATTGAAGCAATGTTACAACCCTATACCCAGCATTCTTAGATTTTTTAAACCGAAACCATAACACATACGCTCCATCTTGTACTGTTATATATCTATTGCTTTATTTTACACTAAAAATAAATAAATAAATAAATAAATACTTCCTTATCAACCTAATATTTCTACTATATATACCACAAACCGAATTTTCGATCTCTCGTATTTAAACATAATGTTTTATTCAGTGATTTAATCATCCAGTTAGAAGCAAAATGGTGTTTATTTAACCATTTGAGGCACATTTCAATCCTATATTAAATATTTCTGTTAATTTCTAAGTATTTGTTTGGAAAGAAAAATGCACTTTTCATCCAAGCAGATGAAGTAACTAGAGCATATAGAAATTTTCTCTTTCGAGTTTTCAAAGATAAATATCACGGAGAAAATTAAACCATTTGAGATAATTGAGCAAAACTTGCCCGCCATTTCAAGATTATCTTTTACGAAACACTCCCCAGAGTGCAGTAAGAATTAATAAGTATTGCGCAGTACATACTGGTTAAAAAAACATTAAATCATTTGTTAAAAATACCGTTTTCACGCAAGATTGCGTTTCTTTAATTATTTCTTGTTGATACAGAATATTGATATGCTTAGAGCAGCATCGAATTTTTTTTTTTTTTTCTATTTAGTCGATAAGTATTGGATGATGTAGGAAATGTTTCAGCAACTTTTTCTTTTATGATTTCTTAATCTCTGGAAAAATAATGTTCAAGGTTAAAAGATATGATTGTTTTGCACCATTTTTGTTTGTTTCATGGGATTTAGATATCATATCTTTTAATGAAATCTATGTAAATTACGTAATTTAAAAGAAAGGAATGAATTTAATATAAAATCTGTATATAATTAATTATTATAATTAGGTAATAAATATTATAATTAATGATATATACATACATATATATGTAGGACTTTTATCTATTAGGATATTCATATAAATGTATTTGTTTTATTATATTTCTTCTGAGTAAATAGCAACGATAAAAGAAAGAAAAAGGGTCACATGACTCGTGACCAATAAGTGGCAGTTCTGATTTTCCGTTCGTTTGAAGCATGACTGCTTCGCAGCATTGCTTTTATTCTAAATGTACATATTTAAATTTAATATGTGTGTGTTCGTGATTGTTTAAATAAATATGTGTTAGTCTTAAAAGAAATAATGGCTTGTTCATCATTCATATCCCTAGACACCACCATCCCACATATATATATGTAGTATATATATATAGCACATATAGTATATATATAATGTTCATGATTAAAATAAAAAGAATGAGAACGAAAAATAGACAGTCAAATTAATCACCACAAAAACCCACAAATGCTAATTAGGTTACAAGTATATATGTATTTAAAAGTAATATACTATTATTTAATATTAGAAGACAAGGTACTGTATACTTGTCAACAAAACCATAAACAGTAGGTCACTCAGCTTCCCCTTCCGAAATTTTGCAGATTTGTCGAAAATTTTTGAACTATGCTTAATTTTTTTAACACAACATTGTATACTAAAATGTGACCCCCCTCTTCTCAACACCCCCCCCAAAAAAAAAACTTCTGGTTAAGGTCGTGCTTGTCAAACCATCTCGCAACAGATAAGATCTTATATACTAAAATGTGACCCCCCTCTTCTCCCCCCCCCAAAAAAAAATCTTCTGGTTAAGGCCGTGCTTGTCAAACCATCTCGCAACAGATAAGATCTTATATACTAAAATGTGACCCCCCTCTTCTCCCCCCCCAAAAAAAAATTCTGGTTAAGGCCGTGCTTGTCAAACCATCTCGCAACAGATAAGATCTTATATACTAAAATGTGACCCCCCCTCTTCTCCCCCCCCCCAAAAAAAAAAAAACTTCTGGTTAAGGTCGTGCTTGTCAAACCATCTCGCAACAGATAAGATCTTATATACTAAAATGTGACCCCCCCTCTTCTCCCCTCCCCCCCCAAAAAAAACTTCTGGTTAAGGCTGTGCTTGTCAAACCATCTCGCAACAGATAAGATCTTATATACTAAAATGTGACCCCCCTCTTCTCCCCCCCCCCAAAAAAAAAAACTTCTGGTTAAGGCCGTGCTTGTCAAACCATCTCGCAACAGATAAGATCTTATATACTAAAATGTGACCCCCCTCTTCTCCCCCCCCAAAAAAAACTTCTGGTTAAGGCCGTGCTTGTCAAACCATCTCGCAACAGATAAGATCTTATATACTAAAATGTGACCCCTCTCTTCTCCCCCCCCCAAAAAAAAAAAATCTTCTGGTCAAGGCCGTGCTTGTCAAACCATCTCGCAACAGATAAGATCTTATATACTAAAATGTGACCCCCCTCTTCTCCCCCCCCCCAAAAAAAAAAACTTCTGGTTAAGGCCGTGCTTGTCAAACCATCTCGCAACAGATAAGATCTTATATACTAAAATGTGACCCCCCTCTTCTCCCCCCCCAAAAAAAACTTCTGGTTAAGGCCGTGCTTGTCAAACCATCTCGCAACAGATAAGATCTTATATACTAAAATGTGACCCCTCTCTTCTCCCCCCCCCAAAAAAAAAAAATCTTCTGGTCAAGGCCGTGCTTGTCAAACCATCTCGCAACAGATAAGATCTTATATACTAAAATGTGACCCCCCTCTTCTCCCCCCCCCAAAAAAAAATCTGGTTAAGGCCGTGCTTGTCAAACCATCTCGCAATAAATAAGATCGAACTAATCAATCCCAGACATGTTCCGAAGTGTTTGAAATACCTTCTCTAGTAAATGAGGCTTCACCACTAAACTACACTACAGCAGGAAAGTGAGGATTGTTCGTTATCATATGAAGCATCCACCTTACAAAATCTAAACGATGTGAGTTGTCAAGAACATTCAGGCCAGTGATTCTCTAAAGGCCTGCCAAGGCGTACTGGTGCGTCCCAGAAAATTTTCGAGTGTGCCCTGCGGTATTGAAGAGAAATATGTGAAATTCATAAAATTAGACACAAAAGTAAATATAGTTACTGTATTATAACACACTGTAAATATTTTTTGGCTTCAAAATATGGGAATTTCTCGGCAGCAAAAATACTGGAAAATTCTATTAAAATTACTGTTATTCTTCCACTAAAAAGAAAATTTTTGTAATTTGGAAGGGTAAAATTCCTTAAAAAAACTTAAATTAACGGATTTTGCCTTTTAAAAACAAAAAGGAGAATATCCCGTGAAAAAAATAGTAGATTTTTCAGTATTTTTAACGTTTTCTTTCTTTGTTTCTTTTTTTTTTTCATTACGGATACATTGTTTTTTTTTTTTTTTTTTTTTCCCCTCAAAAAATATTCTTATAATGTTAATAAATAACGATATTTCTTAAAAAAGAAGTATTATATTGCGTAATCCTATTCTGGAAATATAAAATAGTGAAGTAACAGGGGCCTAATCATCGAATGGACACGTGGGGCATGTGTCACGGGCCTGAGTTTCAAGGAGTCCTAAAACCCATTTCTTGTACATCTTATTCAACAAATTCTGCTTTTGATGTATAAGTACAGTAACTGAAAATTTTGATTAAATTCAAAAAGGGGATTGGTGAGGATTTAAGAAAGTATGTGTACCCCGACTTCGAAAATTTTGGGATTTACTGGTTTAGACATTGAACTTTTTGCTCATGGGAAGATTGCATGCCTTCCTCCAATGGAATACGTTACAGTATACTGTGACATGTACCAATAACTGATGCCACCGCTCGTGTACTACCGCTCGAGTGGAAGGAGATACTCCCAAACCTGTCCAGTACAAGATCAAAATTGTGACTGCATGTCTCTGGATAACACTTAAGGGTTATCTAAATTTGTTCAATACAAGCTGTTTCGTTTCCACCGTCCATATACTACGTGGATATTTCATATCTGTATTTGAAATTGTATCTCCAGTTTTCCGTATTCTTTTTTCAATACTGACAAAGTTAAGAACACTTGGGGAGGGGGGGGGGGACACTGTGTATTGCTTATGTTACAATCTTCGTGGTTCGTGTCCATTTTCCACCTATTTGACCATACATGAGATCCAATTCCTCGTATGTGTATTGCATTGTAGTGTCTTAGTCCGGACGATGTTATGATTAATGCAGTATTGAGGAGTGCTGCTTTTCAAGAACAATATTCAGTTTGAATCGCTTCTTACAAATGTTGATAAGCCAATCATCTAAACCCGTCGATAATATTTCCTCTCATTGGAAATTTTGACGAGGATAATCTGAAGATGTACTGCTTCTCCGGCATGAGATAAATCACGTCAGAAGTGAAGAATTGTGCTTGTTAGTCGTCTTATCTTTCTGCTACTTATGGTGGAATGCGACCATAGTTACCATAGTAAATATTGTTCGTCTTGATGAGGACAATCACCCCACTTATTTTGTAAATTCCTTTTTTTTTTTTTTTTTTTTTTTTCAAATTTCAAATTTCAAATTTTTCAAAATTTCTTTATAACACCTTCTATAGATGTTTCTAAAATTTTGCGATTGGACACCAGAGAGATACATTCATTAAATATAAGACTACTATTAAAGCAAAAGTATCATAAGCGTTTTAGAGTTTCCCTTATCCTAAGCGGGGCAGCTATTCTCTCTAAATTAAACCAAAAATATTTCTTCAGTTTTGCACTCGTTTTGCTTCCGCGGAGGATTAAAATTGAGATGGCATGTCTTCGGGCCACCTCTAGGGGTCAGTCCCAGACCGTCACCCATTGCGCAGCACTAGTGCGACGTAAAACCCAACCAACCAACCAACCTTTATCCAAGTGAAGATGAAAGTACCATTTGATTTCCAATTTTATGTTAGGTCTTGGACAAATGAAAATATTTCTTTTCCTCCATTTTTTTTGTGCAGGAAGGTTTGTACAGAAGGAATGCTAATCATTTTAATACGTTAATGTTCCTAAAAGAAAATTTTTAAAATATTAAATAAAAAATATATATAAAAACATAATTCGGAATTGATTAGTTTTAATTCAATTTTTCTATCATTACTTAGGATAAAATAATTTGTTTGGCGCAGAATGTCCTCTCCCGGACCTTGTGCCAATTAATTCAACCAATCAACCTTAGGATGAAATTAGCTGGAACATATATATATATACAGAGTGTTTCTGAACTCCACGTACAAACATGCGGGGGGAGTAGAAAACATCAATAGGAATCAGAATCACATAGGAAAGCAGATTCCCAAGTGGATGGAATCCTCTGTAATCGAGCTTTCGGTGGCAGCACGCACAGCTTGCTCGTTGCAGCCGGCGGTGATTGAATGTCCCACAAGATCATCTGATTTATCCTCCTTCATTAATATTTGTGAGGTACCACGAAGGCCATTGTATACGAAACGACAGTAAATTTTGAAATGCCCTTTGTTTCAAGAATCGGCCTAGCGGCTGCTACGATACGTGAAACATTCGGTATTTTTGAAAATATTTGCCGATCCATGCAGCATAGGTGTTAATCGTGCATGAATGCCGATGGTTAGAATTTCGAACATCTACTGTAATTGCTTTTATTTTATTTTATTTATTTATTTATTTATTTATTTATTTGTAATAAATGCTTAATACAATATTCTCTATTGTGCAATTGGGCTTTGTCTTTATGTCTCTTTATCACTTAAAAGCGGCATTTGGAACTCTCTTTCCTGGGTGATGATTCTGATTCCTAATGATATTTTCTACCTCCTCTCTAAGTTTGTAAATGGAGTTTAAAAGCCCCCTGTATAAGTGTATATTAATGTTTTTATTCCTCACTCTATCATTTTAACTGAAAGTTAAATATGCGTAATTATAGAATGTTTCACTGTGTATTAAAATTGCAATTTCAATTTTCTGTCCTTACTTGTTCTTTCAAAAATATTTATGGAATATAAATTTTTACTGTACAGTAACTAAGCTAATAAAAATTGAAAGTATTACAATAATTTACTAAACAGCAAGACGTACAAGACTTTGAACATTGTTTTAAATAAGGCATTCATACGGAGTGCGCCAAGTTTGTACCAGTGATAAATATATTTATCAATTGTTTAGATTTTGGATATAAATTATAATCGACTATTATAATTTTATAATAGTTAATTATAGTTTCTTTTCAAAGTTCCCTATTTTCTAATTTTTGTTTCGAAATATAGTTGAAATTTATCCGATTTGACTATGAAGAGATATATTTTTTAAACAACAAATAGCCATCGAATCAAAAGTGATATGGCCAGTTTTGAGATAAAGAAAACAAAGAATTAGAAATAAAGAAGACTTTAACTAAGTCAACTTTTAAAATTATAGAATTTGACTCCAAACGTTAAACAACATTGATCAAAACGAAAGTGACATAAACATTTTAGAGATAATGCCCTTCCTTGTCCGAGTGAAGGCCAAAAGGCTATTCGATTTGCAATTCTCTCTGTTACTGGGGGTTATGGACAAGAGAAAATATTTTTCTTTCTCAATTCTTTAAAAGTCTCTTCTGATAAAAGTCACATTCAACTTGGGTACTTAGGGAGAAGTGTTTTAAAGGACTGCTGTTTATTTTTTATTCGTTCGACGAAAAAAAAAAAAAAAAAAACTATGGATGAAATTCTGTCTATGACAAAATTTAATTTAGTACGACAGGACTACTTATATTTGTATTTTTACACCCTTTCAAATAATAATAATAATAATAATAGAGGGCGCTCAGTAAAATTCTTAAACACATATCCAAATAATGTATTGTTATTTAATTCCAAATAAATTAATAAAATTTGAATGCATTCATTGTATAGTATCTTCCCCTAATTGCTTAATACTCATTTACTAAATATTCTAATTAGTAAAATAATCTTAATAACAATTTTGTATTTTTTATTAATAATTAACAGTTTCAATTTCTACAGAATAAAACATGATATTATAAAAACTGCGTAAACCAGTTATTCGATATTTAAATTATAATCAAAATTCATCACAGATTAATTAGTATTAGCCCATTAATTTCTCAAAAACATAATAAATATCAATATACTCATTTTATAAATCGAAAAATAATACACATTTTAAATAATTTTTACAGTTTTAGTCTAAAAATATCTGAAAACACTACTCTAAATAATCAAGAAACATTCGGCCAAGACCCGATGGCTTTGTGGTCAGAGTGCACAACTACGAACCCGAAGGTTGTGAGTTCGATCGTCACCGAAGGGAAGTGCAAAAAGATAGGAATGTTTTTATGAATTTCATAAAATATTTTAAGATAGAGTAAGAAATTAAATGGTAAAATTGGATATTGGCAGGCATTTTCGAAGTGGAACACTATAAATTAGTAACGACACAAAATGGCAAATTGAAAAAAATAGTCCTGTTGTACTAAAAAAAAAAAAATCTAGTACGCTGTGGCCATCATAAAACAACGTTCTTTTTTCATTTTATATAACAGCTTTTCTTAACGGTTACTGTTAACAGATATTTAATTGGAGCTTCTTACAATAAAGTTTTTACATATGCAATTTCATGTAATTTTAACCAACAAATGCTTTGGTGTAGGATATAACTAAATAAAAAAATCGTAGAAGGAAGCACTTTTTGCCGATCGATATGCAGGTGGTTATCAATATAACGGAAATACCAGTGAACAAAAGTGACATTTAAGAATGCGCTTCGTAAGCATTTAAAAATAATCCTATCCACCATTTTTTTTTTTTTTTTTTTTTTTTTTTTTAAGAGTGTGTACCAAACACCTTTAGTGAAATTGTATAAGTCTTGAATCATGGCTTGACATCATGACAAGCATCTCGATAGTTTCCGTATTTACTCACTTTTTCTTTTCCTGTATCTTTGAATGTATTTCAGAAAATATCCATTGATTTGCATCAGAGCAATCGAAGAAAAGCTGCAACGGAAGTCATTCGGGAAAAAAAAGAGAGAGGAAGGGAGAGGAGGTTTTCCCAAAAGGAACTTGCGGGACATTTTTCAGGACGAACAACCTTTTTCTCCCGTCCAAAGAAGGGAAAATTTTCGATTTCCAATGCCCAGCACACACTACTTAAACGGACAATGTTGGAACTTTCTTTATAAAACCTTCGAAGTATTTTTCATGAAAATAAGGAAGAACCGGAATATAGAGTACTTTCTACAGAAAAGTTTCAAAGGCAAAATAAAGGAAAAAGGCTTTTGAAATCTGATTCAAGAAATTCTTGATCAAAAAAAAAATTTCCTGATTTATCTAAATATCTTCAAAATGTCGTTACACATCTTTGATGCAAACGAGTACGTTGTGGCCATTACAAAACGTCTGTATAATTCTATATAATAGCGATACCTATTGGTTCTTATGTACAAAAACTTAATCCTGCTTCTTACTATAAAGATTTTACATGGACACTTTGGTACAAATTTAACATCCAGATGCTGAGATGGAAAACCGAATAAATGAGAGTAGCGGAAAATTTCAACTATAGTCATAACAAAAGTCTCCGAACACTAGCGAAAATTCCTACGTGAAAAATGTGCACTTAATACAGTTTTGTTAAATAAATCCTTGTCGAATCCTGTTCTTAGTCAGTCTAAAAACAGGATTCGACAAGGATTTATTTAACAAAACTGTATGAAGTGTACTTTTTTTACATAGGAATTTTTGCTAGTGTTCGGAGACTTTTGTTACCGACTGTACTATTCATCCAAATTAAGCCACCATTTTTTTTTTTTTTTTTTAAATATATAATGGCCATATATTATTTGGCGCATTTATACTCTATAAAGTATGAGATATAATTTTCTCGCAACATAAAAGTTCTCATATTAAGAAAATCGTAAATTTCGAATGACTTACAAAGTTTTCAAATTACAGTAGAACCTCTCTTATCCGAGGTAATGTGGACCGAGTGTACCTCGGATAACTGAAAACTAGGATAATAGGGAAAGGAAACATACGGCAAGGTTTAAAATGGATAAAACGTAGTTAGTTAAGTAAAATAACATATACGTATTGCATATTTAAATATAGTAAGTTAAAAATGCAATACAGTACATTAATATATAAATTATAAAATACAGTGATGCATAGTATAATTCGTCAAAAACAACTACGACATTTCTCAAAAGCTACGCCTCCCCCGGGGTGTGACCTTTTGGGAACTACCTCAGTTAACCCAGAACTCTGTTAATCGGGGCTCGGATAAGCCCCACCAGTGTTAGAGAGGTTCTGTTCTCGAACTTATTAGACGAGAGGTGGTGGGTTCGATGTCAGGTAGCGCTTGTTGGCCTAGCCTTTAGGAATTTTCTGTGGTTTTCTCTGAACTCGCAGAAATACGGGCTAGGACCCCTTAGGATGATCTCCACGGATGGCACACTACACTGGGCTTAGAACATTAGTGTAGTCAATCGCCCTTACTCATAAACATACACAACATACCGACCACTTTACGATAATTCATTCTTGAGGTATTACCTACACAGACCAATTAACTAATGAACTAACACACTAAAAAACTGACACTAAAATACAGACGGTCATAACTTCGATTTTGTGATTTTTGGATATTTTACACTAGAGGTCTGCACAGGCCGGGTTCGGACCGATTATCTAAAAGTGGTTCCGGGTCCGGCTTGAGCTTAGATTTTTTTGTGTATACTCGGGTCGGGCCAAGCCTGTATAATATATTTTTCGGGCAGTGTCGGCCGCGATTTTTCTTTCTTCTTCTTCTTCTTCTTTTATTTATTTATTTTTTTTTTTTTTCGCTTTTCTGGTTAATTAACAAAGAAGGTAAATGATAAAAACATTTCCTTAGTTATTTATTTTGCATAATTTTATAGCATGTCACATGAAATTTTGTTTTGTTAGAAAGTGTTTATAACTTCAAAACTTGGTTGTCTGACGATGTCTGTTCGTGGTCTCATTTCCGCAAATATTTTTAGCATGCTTCAAAACTGATATGTTATTTAATGTCACAATAGCAGGTTTCGTATTAAAAATAATTTGCATATCGGTTCTAATTTGCGCACAACTATGAATAAAAGAAATTAGATACGTTACTGTCTATGAGACTTCATGTTCTAGGCTCTGTAGTGTCTAGGCAATATCAAGAATATTTTTAATTACTTTTCCACTACTTTCTAGGGCACTAATTATAATTAAATTAGTCTTATTTTTTCAGATACGCAAAACCATCTTTCTATTGAAAATGTTTGGATTTCCTTTAATGTTTTGCTTATAGGATCACACAAAAGGATTCGGATATACTTTGGGGTATAAGTGATAAGGGATGAAACTAGATTTTTAGTAGTAGCATTCATTTTTAATACTTTTTCGAAATTGTTCGATGAATAGTAATATTTTCAGTTTGCCTTTCTGTCTGTGGGCTTTATATCTGTTAGTAAAAAAGAATTTCTGTTTATGTGTGATTGTCTGCCTAGCAAATTGCTTAGCTGTATAAAGCCTCTGAAAAATAGATATTAAAAACTTTTGTTTACAAATGCATACAATTTTCTTTCTTTCTTTTCTTTTCTTTCATTCTTTTTTTTTTTTTTTATCTGTTACTGTTGTTACTGTTGTTACCTTTGTTGCTGTTGTTGTTGTTGTTGTTGTATTTTGTTATATTGTTATTATTCATTTTTTTTTTTTTTTTTTTTTTTTTTTTTTAATCGGGCCGGGCTGGGTCTTCCCTGATTTTATCGGGTTTTGTCCCGGGCCGAACTTTCAGGTGTCATACCTGACCAGGCCGGGCAAGCAAAGATATTTTACGGACCCGAGCCTAAAAATTTCGGCCCGTGCTGTCCTCTACTTCACACAGTAAAACATGTAAAAAAGTTGAAAAATCGAAATCGAAAATTTTCACGAATATTTAAGTTCTCTATACTTATAGTATGACGGAGAACTAAAAGAAAGAAAAGATGAACTTTAGTTTATTTTATTTAATAACGCTTCTTACGCAGTATCAATCCAATAATGTATTAAAAAAAAGGGAAATGTCCATTATAGTGACAGATAAACCAATAACCAAAATATTGTTCCTCCACCCAAGCCACAAATAAGACTCGGGTCGTTATCCTCTGCTGCAGTTGTGTACACAGCAAACATTTTTGTCGATAAAGCGAAGTCTATAAACATTGGAGACAGCTTTTAACGAAAAACAAATGAATTATTATGAAAGAAAAGATGGAAGTGTAACCGAAAAATAATATGCCGAAGCCTACTTGTCATGATTAAAGTTATGATTAAAATCCCTATTACAAGGAAATGGATCCACTTAATGTGATTTATGAAATATATTGACGGCAAAATTAAGCATTATTATTATTTGTTATTAAGCGTTGCTGCAACTGCAATAAACTTCCGAAGGAAAGTAGCTTAATTATTTCTTCCGGTTGATTGGCAACGATCAGTTATTTCTTACGATAAATAGTCAAATATGCGAATTATTTGCAGTGTAAGTTGCATATATTTTCTGCTTAAGTATTTTTTTTTTTAACATGTAATTTTTAAAACATAACATATTAAAATAATAATTATTATTATTAGTAGTAGTAGTAGTAAAACATAACATTTAAAACTTAACATAAAAATTTTATTCATTACATGTAAGTACACTGAGACACTGAGAAAAGATTCTGTAACTGACATCTAGAATCTAAATTGTGGCTCTCTAAAAAATAGTTCCATGTCATCCTTATAAATTCTAGTCCCCTTGGAAAGTGAGTTCTAGAAGCCCCTATTAGAATTCTAGAGCGTTTGCCTATATTCTCGAGGGCAAAGTTATTTAAAAATCTCTGCAAATAAATGAGACTACAAGAGGCGGGTTTCAGCAACTATAATCTTGGTGTATGACCCAATTCTACAAAAGCAAGCAAGTATTTCTCGCAATGCAAAAGATTTAGAATATTCGGAATATTCAGAATATTGTTTCACCCTCTAGAAATGTGTACACTAGAAATTCTCGATCCTTTCGTCTATTCAGTTTATTGGCGTGCCTTATGCGCATAGCTCAGAAATCTATATTTCTACAAGAGATATTTAGAAAATGACCACTTATTCATTGTAGAGGAAGGCGGTATATTTCTATTCTCAGTGTACGCAAGTAATGTTTTGATGTGATATGTCTCTTTTAAGTATGTTGTACAGCATATCATATAAAATGTAAATCGTTACAGGAAACTATACCTTTATGCTGCGTTTATTACAATATATATTTATATATACCTCATTATGTAAATAAATTTATAGAAGGTACGCGTACTGAAGAGGCAGAAAAATTAATAATATTCATTAGGTGTTCTCTCGAGAAAACGATTGAAGGTATACGGAGGGGTATGAACTTATCTAACCTCGAACTTACCTAACCTTCACAGAAAATAATGCTGCCGATCCTATACAGTTTATAAATATTTCAGCTATTTTATAAAGTTCTACTAAAAAACATCCAGACTATTACGTATATAGTGATAAAATGTCCCATTATTTTAAAGGAGATAGGTCTAAATATCTTTAAATTCTTTAGTTTTAGTGAAATCAGTGTGTTTAGTGAAATCATTCACTATTCATTTACAGGGCCACACAAAAGAACTAAATTATAGTGCGGCAATAGCTGAAAATTGATGGAAGTGTATTTCAGGCTGTGCCTATATTATTACTATGGGATTATATTTAGGCGCACTATGTGGTTTGTACGTAATCTTCAAAAGATATACAGTTAAACGACTATATACAGCAAATAGTTAAGCGACTATATTCTTTTTTATTGTTAGTGGAAGTGCTTTACTATAATATTTTACCATATCCAGGAAAGCTGCTCAGGAAGGGAAATGAATTCGTCATAGACATGTGGTATATAATGTATGTTTTTAAGCTAAATATTCACCGCTTGTTCTTTGTATATTTATACGTTTTGAGGCTTCCTGATTACCGAAGTCAAGTTTTCAACTTTTGCTCTTTGTCTGTGTCTTTTAGAGTGACTTAAAAACGAATAATTTTAGGAAATCCAAATGTTGTATTTTGAAGTTAATATAAGTTTGTTGCTGAAAAAGTTTGATCAAGATTGATAAGTTTCAAGGAATGTTGCGTGTGAAAATTGTCTGTATAATTTTAAGTAAACTTTTAATTTTAATAACAGATTTAAATTCTGTATAAATGTAGGTACATTAATGAAACGGTAGGGTTGAGGAGGGCGGTATCCCCCTCACACAGAACTAATTATCATATAAAACTCTTCCGAGGCCTAATTTGAATTGTTTAACATAGGTTTACATAACAGTAGTTGTTATGTTACCTCTTAATTTCCAACCTGTATTTATAGTATTCAATTTCAGGGTAATAGAAATTCGTGTGAGTGGCACACCAGATTATTTTAAGTTTTATAATTATCTGATATTATTATAAATGTAAACATCTCTGAAGAGAGAAAGTGTAATTATATATATTTATATTTTCTCGAGGCAAACTTAATGAAAACATATAGTTTGGTTTATTCCTGTATGAGAAGTAACTAACTTGTAAGGATCTTTTTGTTCAATATACATTACTTTCTCTTACCCTTATACAGTGAAACTTGAATAATTCGAACTTGTTTAATTCAAAATTTTGGATAATTCGAATATTTTACACGCTCCCTTGAATTTTGTATAAAAATAATGTTAAAAAATCGTGGAGAATTCGAATTTTTCATACGATTACCTTTAAAATATTACAGTAAAATTTGTTCCCGAGATTTTACTCATCTGAAGTGCATTATCAATTTTTATAGTCTTTCAAAAGAAGAATAAAGAAATACAATAGAAGCCCCTAGCTAATGAACTAGAAGATAGGGTGCATATGTATGAACTTCGAGGTTTTTGTGAATTGAAAGTCATGTGTAATGTAGAAGATTCCAGTTTTGTATCAGGTCATATGCTATGACACAAAGATTTCCCTTACAAAAGAAATAAAAAATATTTGACTATTTTTTTAAAAGTGCTGAATAATTAAGCTCGTAAAAAATATTGATTTAATGGGGGGGGGGGAGGGGTAATGTAGCGGTATTCTTAGATATAAAGTTTATGTGTTAAATCTCTGATAGTAGAGTTTTAACTTTTTAATTTTTCTCTTCTTTTTGACAAAATAGTGTATGTAATTCGAATTTTTGGACATTTTGAATTTTTTTCTGGTCCCTTCAACTTCGAATTATCCAAGTTCTACTGTATATGGCAGAGAAAGTATTGTTTTTGTTTTTCTAAATGGAGATCTTGTTATATTTCTCTGTTGGAATCAACATGCCGCTTATACGAGGTGAAGGAAATAAAAGTGGTCCGGACGAGTAGATACGATTGGACATGAATGATTGACGCGCACATTACGTGATCGAAACTGGCTCAGATCTTAGTGCGGACTGTATCAGTGTGAGTTGATCAGTGCAAAGGTGAAGATGGTACTCACAGTACAACATAGGGTGTTTGTTGTTTAATGTTGCGTTAAAACAAATTCGTGGAAAGAGTGGGGTCGCCTGTTTGCTCATAAATTTAATGGTGTCAAAGTGCCAGCAAAGAGTGCCATGCAACCTTTAGTCACAAAATGGCGATAGACAGGATCTGTTTAGAACAAGGAAAAAAAAAAAAATCTGAAACGTGTGGGAACACCAGAAAATGTGGATGCAGTTAACTAGAAAATGCTGACCAGGGCTCAAAAGTGGCAAGAGATGAATGGTGGTCATTTTCAACATCTGCTATAGGCAGGTTAGTGAACTAGTATTTCCTTTCCTTTGCTGTGAATAATCTGGAACTCTGTACTTCGGGCCACATTTATTTGCCCCACCCTGTAGTATTGGAATCAACCATATCACAAGGTACTTAGCAAAGTTTTTATACTGATGCTACTTCTGGTTTCCAGCACTGAACTCCGATGCTGTAAGACAATGTTGGGCGCTCACTATCGAAAGGTACCTGCAGCATTAAAATTTGATGTTGCAAGAGCATGTCATACACATATCAAATGAAAATATATTCCACAAAGTAAGTTAATCATAGTAACTGTAACGTTTTTTACAACCGACTGGTGTTAGAATTTAGGAGCTTCGCCTGAATTATGTTTGTCATGATATATATATATATATTAATGATAGCTCTAGAAAAACAGATCATCTTTTACACTTTTGAAATATAATGACTTTTTTCTTTTATATAATTTTAAGGCTCCATTGCAAATTCTTTAAAATCAGTCAGCCATCTTCAATGCATTGGATGTTGTCACAGGGACATGCTTTTCAACCAAATTTGAGTGCGTAACAGGACTTGGAAAAATATCGCAAAACGTCATTGTAGTGATGTATTATATGCAGCACAAAATGGCGTTACGTGAAAAGGTCGGTGCAATGTATTTACGTTGTAATGAACCTCTAGACGACATCATGAAACACGTTACACGAA
Source organism: Salticus scenicus (assembly GCA_963930645.1). Lineage (NCBI taxonomy): Eukaryota > Metazoa > Arthropoda > Arachnida > Araneae > Salticidae > Salticus > Salticus scenicus. Next base: position 30,176,291 of record OZ005658.1, on the reverse strand, counting down.
AGATCTGTAAAGAAAGTTGAAACATTCTCATATTTTTATTTGTATTTTATGAGGGAAATGTTTGTACTTTACGAAAAAATGCTTTTTTTTTTAATTCATAGAAAATGAAGAAGGAAAAATCAGCTGAGATGAAAAGCAAGTGCTGATTTAGCCTCGAACTGAAAAAAACATTAATAGGATCCATTTGATACAAAGAATTATAACTTTTGTTTTCTTTGGAAAATATTGTAGAATTAGGAATAGATTAACAATAGCAAAATAAGCATGGGAAATTGAAAGAATTCATTACTGTAATCTATTTAAATAAACATTAATTTGGTTGGAAAGAAAATGAAATCATTTCATCTGTCAAATTTCACAAAATCGAGTTTTTATTGTAACTTTTATATTTTTTTCGATATGAAAATGCATGCTAAAAAAATGCAATTAAAATAAAGCTAAAGCATTTTAAATAAAGACCTCTAATGCGCAGAAACAATCAACTAGGCTATCCTGGTTGGTAAAACGTTGGGCTCGTAATCGAAGGACCCTCGAGCCAGCCAAAAATTCTTGTGTATATTATTGATATCTGATATGCTGAAGCACATTAAATTAATTGTGGATATTATGTCCTCGATGTTCCAAAAATTTAAACTTCAGACTTTATCAAAACTGAAGGACTCCTTCCCTTCGCAGTGGATTAAAATTGCGATAACATGTCTCTGGACCACTTCTTGTGGAGAATCCCAAACCGTCTCCAATTATCGATTGCGTAGCTCTAGTACGACATAAAATTTACTCCACCTTTTAATGCACTTAAGTTGAATACTTAAAAACTACATATACCACTACATAAGGCAAAATAAGAACCTGGGAAACGTCTGGAAATTTTATTGATTCTTTTCTTTCTTTTTTTTTTTTTTTTTTTTTTTTTTGTGGAGACCTTCTTCAAATCTTCTCAGAGAAATAAATCATGAATAAGCAGTTTTAAGTGCAAGTACTGTTGAAAAAATATACGTGGAATATATTATCCAAAGCGCACACATCATAATTTTATTTTAATTCCCAGTATACCTGTACCATTACCGGGTAAAATGCTGAATAATACACAAGATTTGCTTAAAAATCTCCGTGATCGATACGAAAAACTGTATTCAAAAGAAATAAGCGAATTTTTGAATAAGTATTTTCTTATTTTTTTCAAGTGCAAGGCTGGCAAAGTCGTATATATTAAAAATCTACACGCACATGTCGAAAGTATTGTATTGTGCTTAATCCGGATTCTTAAATCTTAGTTACTCATCGTTTTTCAGAATATTCTTATTACTTAATAGTCATTTTATAAAGAATTACTTTTTTATAATCTTTTGACTGTCTGGTTTACTTTTTATGAATCAAATGAATACTTTTGTAAAACATAGGATATGCAAAATTCCTTTTTTCACTTTTCTGCGAGATAATGGGTTATACATTTCTCTTTGTATTTTTATGCTGATTAAAAAAAAAAAAAAACAGTATTGAGGCTATTACAAAATTTTCTACTATATTTTCACAAAGTGTAATATAGTAGAAAGTTTTATAGTAATCAATATAAGCAATAAAAATTATTTATTAAAATTATTTTCTATGATGAACGTAGACGATTTTCATGTCAGAGACGTATTATACAAAATGTGGACATAAAGTCAATTTTATGTCCATCTGTGGAAACTTTCCTTTTAGTATTTAGAATTTTTTTATTATTATTTAGAGATAGGGTACGTGCTCCAGAGATTGGCATGCTCAAGTAATTGACATCTATCCCGAAATAATTAATAAATAAGAAAAATAATAAAATCATATATTTTACATATAAGAATTTTAACTTTTTATGTCAAACACTGGAGCGTAGGGTGCTAATAACCGGAAAATGAATATCTAGCAGTGTCAGACACTGGAACATAGGGTGCCAATTACTGAAAAAAAAATGAAAAACTGGCAGTGTCAATGACTGGAACATTGAATGGGTGTCCAATAAAAAATTCATTAAAAAAAGGAATAATTGTTATCAAATGTTTATATTTTAACATATATCAGGTTCTGACCATACCATATTCTGATTCATACCATATGTACTAACTTAAGATTTCTAAAAATAGATTCTGGATGACTAGAGAATTAAAAACACCAGAGATTTCTCTAAAAGTGTCAATCACTGGTGTACTTACCCTATATAAATATACATTTTAAATTAAATTAAAAGAAAAAATCGGTAATTTTGTTTTAAATTAACACAGATATATAGTTCAACTATTCGTTTTTAAGGCACTAAAAACTTCTTTCGAAAAATGTCCATACTGAAAATTTACACCCTTAGGGAAAATATTTTCCCCATAGTAAATAAATAAATAAATAAAAATTAAAAATGATGCACAATACAGCTTGAAATGAATGTTCCTGCATATAATTTTCCCTACGCGGTAGGAGAGATTGCGCATATAGGGGATCGTCAGGAAGGAGTATAATGGGCGCTCTGAAACTCCAGGTAATTCTACAATATCGATAGCGGATTGCCCACTTAAATTTGCATGTTCATTGCTTGAACAGTCTAAGATTAAACGTGGTTATTTTGTCTGGTCTTCAAAAATGTTTGCTTAAATTTTCAAAATCCTTTCTAGGAATGTTTATAGAATGGTAGTATTACAAAATACCTTTAAATTAAACGATTTCCCATGGACTCGTTTATAAATTTTACTTGTGGCAGGCGGTTGCATGAAAGTCGCATCATTTATAAAACGAGAGCAACGATTATAGTAGACAACGGCAGATTAGGTCAGCAAACAAGAAACCATTCAAACTGAAAAGGAACTTTATTCATTTCAAGTTAAACATATCATCTAGTAACTAAATATTACTTTTTATTATCTAGTCTTGTTTTTTTATCTGCTTCTTTAATTTATTTTCTTTAAATAAATTTTTTTAACCTTTTTAATCCTTTTTAATCTTTTTTTCATTTTCTGTTTTTCTTAATTATTAAATTGAAATACCTACATGTAATACAAAAATATTTGTTTACAAAAACCTTATACCAATGTCATTTAAGTGCAATTATCATTTTTAACAATTTAATTGTAGTTAAAATCAAGCGCAATCTCTCCTACCCTATAAGGAGGTATTGCGCAAAATAGCTCTCTTGGTTTGATTACAGCTGTTGCTTTAAATCATAGTATAACAACAAAATGGAAATGCGTAGAAGAAGGATCACTTCAAAGCTATGCACCAACAGTTTAGCGAAAAATTGAAATTTAGATTTTTTTATAACGTTTTGTTGAATTGCTTGCAAATTCTCCTAGCTTTACCTTAGAAATAATTCTTTCTAATTTCATAGTAAAAAGTAATTTTCATCGTGCACATTAATACGAAATTTCGTCCCACGTTGCGGCATTAAAAATTATGAGAAAACAGGGTGGAAAATCTCCCTGCTGCCTCTCGGAGGATTTCACCAAAAATTAACAAGTTCTAATTTAAAAGAATTTGCAATGACATATATTCGTGTGAAATTCTGTGCGTTAATATCAATATTTACACAACTTTAAAGACACCAATGTAAAAAATCTGGAGTGACTCCACTTGACTTTCCGAACATTGAGTAATTAACAGTTTTGTAGATAAAGTAAAGAAAGAGGAGTTGTTAAACAAACAAAAGAGAGAAAACCATAATAGAGTGTTTGAGTATTTTTCTCCCTATAGTACACTCTTAAAAATTTCCGTTCAACGTTGAACCAGCGAATGGGTCTAGCTAAGAGAAAATTCCAAACAATGGAACACTTGCCTTCTCGAAAAATGTGATCATGGTTCAACTTTCAACATGGTTCAAAGTTTAACCAACCCATGGGAATACCTTTAGTCCAGAACACCGCTTTGCGCATGCTCGCTCAAAAGCCTGCTCCGCTGCTCGCGTGACTTATCACGAGACGACTTGTTCTTGTTGTTGCTCACGGTCATCTTTTGTGAAAGTTTCAGGTAGTTTCAGAAAGATATTTCAGGTATGTAGTATATTTTTTATTATATTTCTGTTAATATTACTTTTCTTACACGAATTTATAATGTTCATCTGAAAAAAATATATAATTATCTCGTTTTTTTTTTTTTTGTTTGTTTTTTTTTTTGTTTTAATTCATCCCACTTTCCACTCAACAAAAATGTACTGTTCTGTACTGGGCGCGATAACAGCAGTTACTATCTTTTTTCATATATTTCTCACTAGAAGTTCTGCATATCAAATATTTAATTCAAATTTTAACGTACACACTTGTGTAGTCTTATTAGATATATGATATAAGGATCAGTTTCTGTTCTTAAATTTTAGAACACATATATTTATACATTTATATATATATATATATATATTATATATTTATAAATTTTATGTTTATACATTTTTCTGTTTTATTGTCTCTCGAATTTATGTTCACGAGAGTGAGACTAAACGTTTTCATAAATAATTGCTTTTACAGAATATTATTCGTTTTAATCAGAAGTGTATTCTGTATTTGAGAAAAGTAACTATTACTTATCAATAAAAGCCTTAAAGACCAGTAAAAACTAAGTAAACCTTCAAATAATGCCTTTTCAAAGTTATTATTTTGATTTAATTTATTCATTTTGCATCCCTAATAATAATTACTTAAGTTTTAATTTTGCAAATACTTATTATGTTCTAATATTACTGTTTCCATTATTGAGAAATAAGATTAAATATATAATTTATCTAATTTGATAACTAAACTTAGTAATAAGCTTTACTTAGCCTTTTAAATCTAAGTTAGGCTTCAGATATTGCTTTTTCAATGTTATTAATTTAATTATTTATTTTGCATCCCTAATATAATAATTCATTAGCAAATACTTATGTTTTAATATTACGGTTTCCATTATTGGGAAATAAGGTTAATTATTTATCTCAATAAAAATGCTTTTAAGATTAGTACTATATAAAATGTTTAATTTTAAATTAAACAGACGTGCTACTTTTCAGCTTTTTTGTCTTTCAATGAATATGTTCGTAGTCCTAATAAATACTTCCAAAACAACAATTTTAGTTACCTTATAATTTGGATGTCTAGTGTATGGATGCAATAAAAGTAATAATCAACTATCTAATATTACCATTAGTTGCATGTTGTAAGAAGGACATAAAAAGGACATATAAAGTTAAGCTTTTTTTGCTGTTAGTCCATAACATGTCTGAGATTAAAGTACATCAACAAATTATTATTCTCTTAAGCATCTTTAGAGGAAAGTGACGAGCCAAACTTTAAAAATGTTAATGTGACCGACTATGTTAAAAACATCAATTTTCGTCAAAATGGGGATTTTTTTTTTTTTTTTTTTTTTTTTTTTTTTTTTTTGTGTGTGTGTGTGTGTGTGTGTGTTTTATAAAATTTGGACTTTTTTCTTTCTAAAACAGTTTTTCTTTTGTCTCTACGTCAATTAGAAAACAATTTATTGCCAATTTAAAACATCGCGTCTGCCAAAAATGAAACAGAAAGCTAGACTTTTAAACCGGAAGTTGTCCTAAAAAGGAACTTTTTCCGCTTATTTTCGACTTTAAAGTTTATTACTTTTTCATTAGAAGTTTAAATGATATTTTTACACTATTTTTCAAAACTCCTTGGCTCCTTATTATTAATTTATCGTCTTAAAACTAGCAACAATTCAACTTTTGAGTCTTGATCTTGAGTTTATTTGTTTACATCACGTTGCCGCTATTTTGTTCGGTTTTCTTTTAGATATTTCTTATAGAAAAAAGTTTTTTTTTTTTTTTAATCAAAAATCACTTTACATTGTTTGAAAAAGCCCTTAAAGAATGGGTAAATGCAAAACATATCGCTCAAAAAAGCGAATATTTGCCGGAAATCAGCATAATATTGCGAAAAGAAAGAACATCGCTTCTGATGATTTCAGTAATGTTAAAACTGCAAGTTCCTCGAAACTTGAAGACAAAAAGGATCTTGTTTTGGCTAAAAACTCAAATTTTATTGACCTTTGTGGAAATCGAGTGATGGATATAGAGATTTTAATATCTGTATTTGCAATATTGTGTTCTCCAGGTTGTTTGAAAAATGAACTAACATTGATTGAAGATTCAATATTTGGCATGTGCTCTAATTTCGTAATAAAATGCAACAACTGTAGTTTTTCAAAAGGATTTTCATCTTCAAAAAAAAAAAAAAAAACTAACAAGTCTAATAATATCAATATTATTACAGTACTTATGCTTTAAGACTTACAGGAAAAGACTTCACAGCAGGAAAAAAACTATTCTATATGGTTCTAAATATGGTTCAATGCTGGGTGCATCCATATGATGGTAAAACCTGTCTCCATAACATGGTTCTTCCTTTTCTGAAAATGTGGTTCAACATTTTCTCAAAACATGGTTCTTGCTTTTCTGAAACTATGCTTCAACCTTTTCCCAAAACATGGTTCAACGTAGTTCCAAAGTATGGCTCAAAGCAAGTACCATGTTATGGAGACAGGTTTTACCATCATATGGATGCACCCAGCATTGAACCATATTTTGGTTCAACGTTGAACCAAAATTTTTTACAGTGTACACGATGTTTTATTGAACGCTACTGAACTTTGAGCCCGTAGATCATAACGATAAAGAATATTTCGTTGAGTCCCTGTAGAAACCTATAAATGCTAGATTCACCAAAATGCTTATAGTGAGTGCAACAGTGATTTAAAATATTTATATAAATTTTCTGCTCAATTGAATAAGGCATTTAGATGCTATCGCACTTTTAATAATTGGGTCCGATAGGCCATAATGATAAAGAATTTGTCTTGGTGTCCAGTAAAAAAAAATATAGGTGCTAGATTCATTAAAATCTATAGGGTTCGTACTATAGTGACTTGCAATATACGTACCAACTTTCAGCTCATTCGAACAAAGCGTTTAGACGCTAGCGTGTTCACTCACAAACATACATACATACAAATACACATACATACACACATACATACACACACACATACATCATCGTAAAAATAGTGGAAACGGACTCATGCAGACTGCAGTTTCGGTAGCGTTAAGCGTATCGCCATCAGTGCAAAATGATGAAGTGGATTATTGCTCATATATAGGAAGGGAAGCGGATTATAAATTCACTGCATTGTTGACGATACGCTTTACGCTACTGAAACTGCAGTCTGCATTTAACATTTTTTTTACATCGGTGACTTTAACGTTGTGTAAATATTGATATTTCTATTTTGCGTCAAGTTTGGTTATTTATTTTGTGCATTAGTTCATCAGCTAGAGCTGACACAAAATTTTTGTCACACACACAGATAACTTAACCCCATTTATCGTACCTTGCATTGAGGACGATTCCAAAGACTTGGAGAGGTGCCAAATTGACGGACGAGTTTGGTTTTGTAAACATACAGTCAGTCGACGTTCCTTTATCGCTATTTTCTCTCAACCACAAGGGTTATCACCCTTATTATTTTCTTCTATATTCAATAAAAGAAAGTATTAGATTTGTAAAAATTTTCGACCTCGGGTTTTTCATGGATTTACACGTTTTGAGAGCTGTAGAACACGATTTGACCATTTTTTAAAATTATCTGTTGTCTAACTATTGCACAGAATTTCATACAAATTGGTATGTAGTTGCACCTTGACATAAATGAGTGCCTATGAACTTTTGGTAAAAATTGTCTTACAGGTTGCGTTGCCATTCCGCTTTTTCTAAATTTTTAACAGGGTGATATAGGACAAAATTTTGTATAAATGTGGATAAAGAGAATTATTTTTTAATAATCATTATAAAACTTGCCAAAATTATTTATAATAGAAATAATCAACTGAGAAAAAAAAAATTGTATGTGTAGGAGCCTCGCCTCTCCCCCTGGGGGGAAGTCTCACCTCGAGGGAGTAAATTTTCATGATGGGTATCTTTCAAAAGAGCTCGCCAGTACCTTTAAAAAGAATGGTTGAACCATCGATTTGCGATAATTTAAATGAAGTTATCGATTTTTTTCATTTTTAGCAAAAAAAAAAAAAAAAAAAAAAATTTTTTTTTTTTTTTTTTTATGTAATATTGACAATAAAATTGACTTTTTTTGGATATTTAATGTTATACTACTTCTCTAATATGGAAATCGTCTGCATTATCATGGAAGATAATTTTTTTAAATAATAAATTTAATAAATTATTTTTACTGAGTGAATTTGTATAGGAAAATATAGAAGAAATTCATGTGGTGGCCACAACATACTAGTTTTAACACTGGGCGCGTTGTCTCCTTTTCTTGCGCAAAGGCTTCTCTGATCGCATGAAACGTAGCTGAAGGATAGAGATACTTTCTAAAAATGGTCAAATCGTGTTTTGGACATTTCAAAACATGTAAATCATCGAAAACCAGATGTCGAAAATTTTTACGAATCCAATACTTTCTTCTATTGAATATAGGGGTAAATAAAACTGGCTGTATAAAGCCAGTGTTGGGCATAATGAGGAATTTGCACACATGGGGGATTTGAACAAAATCCTATTTTTCTGGTAGTTTTAGGCCCATAAATTTCAAAAAGTTTATTAAAAATGCAAAAAAAAAAGTTCTCATTAATTTGAAAAGTAACTTTAAAATTAACCAAAAATCACGTGACTTCAAAACGTTGCCTGACGTCACACTTTATGATGCTTCGATGTTTATATTTTGTTATCCTTGTTAGCAAGCAGCAATTCGTTTTAACTTACGTAATTATCAATCGGTTATTTGATTTCTGAGCATTTATTTTTCATCTTATAATCATTTAATATCATTATCATCATTTTCCATTATCGTTATTTTCAATTGTTTTCTTTTCATGGCGGTTGTCCAATGTTTTCGTTTAACAGGATCCTGTGGAACGCTAAAGAATAGCTTTTGAGAAAAATTATCCGTTGTATTAGTGCAGAGTGGTAAAATACAATATTTATACTGTGATTTTTTAATATCTGACATTATTATAAAATACAAAACCTATGTCACTGATTCAAGGAGCAAAGCAAAGCACGAAATCGAATGTAAACAACGATTACTCCCGTTTGTCCACATAATGAGTGACGTCACGATATATTATACTGCGTCTTCTCGATAGAGTAAATAGTACGATGTTAAAATTGCTATAAATCCGTAATTAGATTTCAAATAAAGAAAATGTATGTATTTATTTTCTTACCTTTTCATTTTTTATCATATAAGAATAAAATTAGAAAACGTGCAAATTCTCTATTGATTAAAAAGTAATTGAATTACAATTAAATTACAATTATAATTATTTTACTGTCAATCGATTAACAAAGTAATGGATTACAAATAAACTGAATAAGTAAATCAATTTATTTGTAATCGATTACTTGTTAATCGATTAACAGTAAAATAATTATAATTGTAATTCAATTGCTTTTTAATCAATTATACCCAGCACTGTGCAAAACCAACCTTTGTATTGACGTATAAAGGTGAATCTTATGAAATAATTTAATGTTCAAAATGCAGGATCGTATATATAAAAAACTTTAAGGAAAGTACTTAGAATTATAAAACTTTCATACATAAAAAGGACTTATCATTCTATTAGAATGTTTTTTTTTTTTTTTTTCTAATAATAAATTAGTATCATTTTTCTCGTATAATTAGCATTTCTCTGGCATGAACAACACTGATTATGATAATTATGCTTCAAACAGTATGTTCCTATAATAAATATTACTCGCCAGAACATAATAGATACGGGACACTTATTTAACAATGTTTAATATTCAATCACTCATTAATTTTTTAAGAAAATAGCATGTTGAGGCCATCACAAAACTTTCTTCTATATTTTGTAATTCAAATTCGCGTAGTACAATTTATTTATTAAAATTATTATTTATCTGAATTATTTTCCATGGTGACTGCAGACGGTGTTTAATACAGAAAATGAATAGTACTCAAAGTCGAAAGAAAGTTAATTTTATGCCCTATAAGCGGTATTTTAAGAAATGTATTTTTTCATAGTATTGCCATTTTCTTTTGAAAAATACTAATAATGAAAATTTACAAGTATTTCTCCCATAATAAATAGTAATAATAATAATAATAATAATAAATAAATATATATATATTAAAAACGGTGCATAACGTTTTTTGAAATTCACTTTTAGCCATATCCAGCTGTAGCTCCTTATAATCCAGTCTTATAATATCCGAATTATTCTTTGTGTAGCTCGTTAAACGATTGGTAAATGTTTTTCATACCATATTCTATTCTTCTGCATTGCATGTCCCAATACGCGGACCATTCGGACAACCTCAGTAAAAAGTTTCAACTAATATGACTATATGATACAAATTTACAATATAGAATTTCGATTTCTTGATAATGTCCGTTTTTTAACTATTTTTATTATAGACACACGCAGTAAAACCTATAAAAAACTTGATTTGAGAATTGAGGAAGCCTCGATACAGATAAAACAAAAATTCAGTTTCAAAAATTCTATTCTGAAAGAAAAGAATATTGCTTTTTAGTAGAAAAGTCTGCACAAGGAAACATTAGTATATCTTATAGCCATCACAAAACTTCTGTCTATATTATTCCATGCAATAATGCCACGTGCAGGTTAACATGCATAAAACTTTCAAGGTAGCTTCTTACGAACGATAAAAGTTTTACATGCAGTTTGATGCAGTTTTAACAAGCAGATGTTAAGAGGTAGCCAGCCATATGAAAAATCTCAGAAGGTGAATGATTGCGACAACCACCTGTCGGCCAATATACAACGAGATTAAGCCAGCATTTTTTTTCTCATAATGGCGACATTTTCTAATTTGTACGCTATAGAAGCTGAGATATAGCTCGTTCGTCAATAGGATAAATTGCAGATTAATAACCGCACCTGTTGGGCACATATGCGCCAAAAATTGATGGACACGCATTTGTGCCAAAGTACAGCTAAATATAAATTTTGTAAAATTTTGTGTAATATTTGTCGATTTGGGTAGGGCGTAATTTTTTTATAAGACAGATGGAATTTCCTAAAAATGCTCAAGTCATGTTCAGGTCAGCTGAAAATGCGTAACTCTTAGAAAGCTGGGAGTCGAAAACTTTTACAAAATCTAAAACTTTCTTCTCTGTATTAGAAGAAAGCAACACGAATAAACAAAACACTAAACTATCGAGAAGAAAAAAACATCATCTCTTTTTTGATGGATAGGATCTAAGAACAACGTTAACTGTCGGAAGGTGTAATATTCCTCTCTCCATAAATCATTGCCAGACATAGTCTGGTGCCTTAGTGGCGGCCTTTTTTGCTTTAAATTAAAAAAAAAAAAAAAAAAAATCTTTTGACCTCTATGAGATGCAAAGCATATATCAGCACGTGCTTAAAAATTAAAGTATACGGATCTACAAGTAAACAGATCACAGAAATCGGTTACTTGATATACAGTACTTTCAGAACCTATCCTATATATTCTCAAACCAAAAAATAAATAAAAAAATAAATATAAGGAAACAGTGAACAAATATAAACAAAATAAAGAAAGTGTGGAGTTTTTGAGAAGGAAAAAAAACATGGGCTTCCTTTTTTTGATAGATAATATCCAAGAACAAAAGCGACCGCCGGATGGTGTTATTATTCTCTTTTTAAATCACTGGTGGGTATTGTCCAGATCAGTCATGTCGGACATTTCGGTTTTAAATTTAGAAAAATGAAAAAGCTGTGTGTGGCGCAAAACACACTGTACGCCGGAAAGAAAAAGGAAAAAAAAAAAAAAAAAGACAATTTTGAAATGACAATTTATGTCACTGAAAACGTTGTTTAATGTGCCTAACGTACACGAGACGTATCACATCTCTATCTCGCAATTTATCCATCGGAGAGGCAGTTATATTGTGAGGTTCAGACTGTAGAAGGTCACCACAGTTTGTTTAAAATTAACCCTTTCGCTACCAGAGCCTCAGGAGAAAAACCGCCACCACAGCCCAGACGTCTTACTATTTAAATATGATAAAATTGTCATTTATTTTTGTGGGATGTATCTATAACGTTCTAACTAAAATCAATAACATCCTGTATCTATTTTATTGCTTTATAACATAACCCGTCTGTGTGCGACACGATTTGATGCAAACAATTATCATAAACTGATAATGAACACCCGTCACATATTTGTGAAGCCACGCTCAGGTAAGAAAATCGGATCGTCACATATATGTGACGCTGGTAGCGAAAGGGTTAAGCTGGATCCAGCAAAGTATTCAGTTGGGACGGTTAAATCGCTTCGGCGCCAGTGACTCGACGAAATTTTAGGTCGGTTTAGTTTTGTGTCGACAGGGTGCTGCAACGAAGGAATTAAATTGCGAGAGGTAGATGAATTGGAAGCGATTTTAAAAGTTTGGCTGATATGAAGAAAAAAGAAGTTGGTAGAAAGTAGTATAAGATGGAGATGGTTTTCGTAAAAGGTGTGGTGTAGTGGAGTCTTGTCCGACGTTTGTCTACGACAACGGCTAAGTCTTAGAGTTTGGATAAAGTTATATTTCGGTAGTTGAGATTAAGTTGTGCTTAAGTTAAGGGGCTTGATGAGTGTTGCGGTGCTTCAGTGCGAGTATTCGTGAATGAAAAATAGATTCTGCCGGGAATCCGGGGGTCTTTTTGGAAGTCACGGCATCTAAGTAAATGGAGTGCATCCGTCTAATTTCTACTATTCTGGGGTGAGATATTTCAAATTATCTAAATTAGTTATTATACATTTATTTGATAAAGAATTGAAATCCGCTGACTGAGCTACGTATTCTAGTTGAATAAACTCTTAGTTTTATTTTTATATATCTGAGTCTCTGTGCCAATTTCATATCTAATACTTAAGTAGTTAAGTTAACTTAAGTTAAGATGGGGTCTGCGTGAACGCAAACCTCACAATATCAGTTTATTGTAAGGTATCCAATGCTTCATCTTTATTACTTTCTTCTATAATTTCATTAGAATAATGAAATGTTTGATTCGTAATTAGAATGTTTGATTCGTAAAAATTTTGAATCCGATATCCAATGGAATTACGCGTTCTGAGAAATCCAAAACACGATTTGACCACTTTTAAAAAATATATTTTTGTGTGCATGTGTGACAAAAATTTTGTGGCAGTTGTATCTCGGAAATTACTGCACGGATATATAAATTTACATTATTTTATATATTTTATATAAATTTATATTTTTAAAAGATAATTAATGTATTAGGTCGTTGCAAAAGTTCGTGCGGTTTTTTATTGCTTCCTTTCATAAAAATACATCGAATCAAATGACAATTTTTAATCAAAATACTCTCCATTACTTTCTACAACCTTTGCTCATTTTTCGGGTAACAAATGTATACCACGGCGATAGAATCTCTCGTCTTTGGAGGCAATAAAATGATCCGCGTCCGCACGAACTTTTGCAACGACCTAATATATAAATTTTCATGTACTTGCACCTTGATATAAATTAGTTCCTATCAACTTTTGGTGTAAAACGTTCAATAGCTTGATTTATTCCATTTAAAGGAAGGCTATATCCCAAGTTTATTGTGTACAATCAAACAAAACTCAAAATAAAGAAGGACCATTATGAAACATTATGCTGATTCAGTTTGAGGGCACACTGGCTGTTAGGGGCGATTAGTAAATGGGGAATTTATATCTCAGATTTCACTACGTATAATTGCACCAATCTTGATATATGAGAAGTCAAATATGAAACACTACACTGATACAGTTTGGTTGCATATTGACCCACAGGTGACGCTGCTGTACTGCAATTTTCCATGTGAATAGAAAGGCTAAGTCTCAACTTCTATGGACTAAAAAATTTTGTGTATGTAGGAGTCCCCCTCCCCCCTGGGGGGGGAAGTCTGCCCTCGAGGGGAGTAAATTTTCATGATGGGTATCTTTCAAAAGAGCTCGCCAATACCTTTAAAACGAATGGTTGAACTATCGATCTGCGATAATTTAAATTAAAGTTATCAAATTTTTCATTTTTAACAAAAAAAAAAAAAAGTCCTTTAATGTAATATTGAGAATAAATTGAACATTTTTATATATATATATTTAGTGTTATACTACTTCTCTAATGTAAAAATCGTCTGCATTATTATAAAAGATAATTTTTTTAAATAATAATTTTAATAAATTATTAAAAAAAAAAAAAAAAGAATTATTTTTTAATAACCGAATTAAATTCTATATAAATAAATGTAGGGGTATTAATGAAACGGGGGGTTGATTACCGAAGTCAAGATTTTAACTTTTGCTCTTTGTCTGTGTCTCTTAGAGTGACTTAAGAACGAATAATTTTAGGAGATCCAAATGTTGTATTTTGAAATTAATACAAGTTTGATCAAGATTGATAAGTTTCAAGGAATGTTGCGTGTGAAAATTGTCTGCATAATTTTAAGTGAACTTTTAATTTTAATAACAGAATTAAATTCTATATAAATGTAGGTGCATAAATGAAACGGTGGGTTGGGGGGGCCGGTAGCCTCCCTCACACAGAACTAATTATCATATAAAACTCTTCCGAAGCCTAATTTGAATTGCTTAACGCAGGTTTACATAACAGTACTCGTTATCTTACCTCTTAATCTGCAACCTGTAGTATTGAATTTCAGGGTAACAGAAAGTCGTGAAAGTGACACACCAGATTATTTCATATATGAATACCATCTGCACTCGACATGAAAAATAATTTTAAAAAATATTAATCTTAGTAAATAATTTGCGTTGAGGAAATTTTTATAAGCAAATATAGAAGAAAGGTTTATGTTGATCACAGCTTGCTAGTATAAATTGGTTCCATGATTGTAGTAGTTTTCCTTACATAGCATGTAGTATATATTCCGAAAGAAAGAAAGATTGTTTTATAAGAAAACTTTTTATAAATATAAACAAGAATAAAGAAAATTCGAAGTTCTCGACAAGAAAACAATATCGTCCACTCATTTGATCGATAGGATCCAAGAACAGAAGCGGCAGCCGGATACTGTCATACTATGCCTTTATAAATCGCTAGTGGATACTGTCCAGTACATTCTTGCCGGATACTTTTATTTTAAATTTAGCTGAAAGAAGATTTCTTTTGACCTCTGGTGGAGATGAAAAGCATAAGAAGTAGTTTGAAAAACCTTCACGTTTTCTTTAATTATTATTATTATTATTATTATTATTATTATTTTTTTTTTTTTTTTATTAAATATTTAAAGGGATTTAATTTCTGGAATAACAAAATTAAAATTTTTATACGGGCTGTATATAAAAACATTCACTGAGTGAAATGTACTTATATTAATAAAATTCTATACAAAATTTCCGCGTTATGTTATATATATATATTAAAGGAAAAAAAAAAAAAAACTAAGCTATGAGAAGAAACATATAGTATGAACCACTGACTTATATCTCGACATAAGTTCTCGAATACGAAAAATTAAAGTCTGCAGATTGAGTTTCAGTGGTCAAACGGAAATTACTAATAAGATAAAATTAAATTAAAATTAAAATTAAATTAAATTAAACAGTGAGAAAAAATTCTGTAATTGACATCTAGAATTTACATTGTGGCTGTAGAAAAAATAGTTCCATGCCATCCTTATAAATTCTAGTCCCCTTGGAAAGCAAGTTCTAGAAGACCCAATTAGAATTCTAGAGCGTTTGCTTATATTCTCGATGGCAAAGTTATTCAAAAATATCTGCAAATAAATGTGACTACAAGAGGCGGGTTTCTGCAACTATAATCTTGGTTTATTACCCAATTCTAGAAAATTAAGTGAGAATTTCTCGCAATATAAATGATTCAGAATATTTAGAGTATTCATAATTTTGTTTCACCCTCTAGAAAGGTGTACACTAGAAATTCTCGATCATTTCGTCTATTCAGTTTATTGGCGTGCCTTATGCGCATAGCTAGGAAATCTATATTTCTAGTTAAGTGATTTAGAAAATGGCCACTTATTCATTCTAGAGAAAGGCGGTATATTTTTTCTCCCAGTGAAGACTTTATATTGGCTTGATTCGCACTAATGAGTATGAAAAGACTAAAATTAAGTTTTGCCACCAAAATTTCATATTTTAGTTAATTAAAAAAAATCTTATTGTCCTGTCGAAAAACTGCGCCCCTGGTTCAGAAAAATTGCCCCTTTCATTCGGTACTGAATTTGTAACGATAGGACTGATATTTCTAATTTGTTTTCTCCTTTTGCCATTTTTATCCCGGATTCGTCAGAAGAATGTAAGCTAAAAAAAAGTATTTAATAATAATAATAGATTATTAAATATTATTAATAATAATAAACGATAACTTAAACTACCTTAATTAACATTATGACTTTCAACTATTTCTTCAACAACTTCATTTAAACATATCTCTAAAACTTTTTATAGTAGAACACTGAATTTTTATACATCACTTTATTAGAGTAGGTTGATTATTTTACTCAAAGGGAAAAAAATGTATCGATTCTTATTTAATCCTTAACATATATTCCCCTAAACTTTCTGGTAATTTTTTACAAATTTATGTATCTTTTTTCACACATATTTGTAGTTTGTAATCTATAATTAAAGTAAATATTTAAGTGATAAAAAAATCGAAGTCAGGTTTTTTTAACCACCATATGTATATTGGTAAAATAATTGGGAATTGTGTTGTATGTAATTCGAATGTGGGTTAAAACTAAAACATACAAAGTAACAATATAAACAGATTCGTTAATTTGTTTTATCCAATGCAATTCATTTTCGCTAACTTGACTATGAAAAAATGCTCAAAAATACATTTTATTAAAGAAATGTGACACGGAGGTGTAGGTTTTTATCCCAATTGACTACTCGAAGGTTCAAGCCTGGTTCATTCTGGGGGGTTCCAAGCCCGTACTCACTCGAGTTTCGGAGGAAGTAATATGAATTTCCGAATGTCTAGGTTGACAACCACGACTGGTTCAAATCTAGCACATTCCACCTACTAGTTTCGACAGCGGAAATTCTTAGCCCTGAAGTTTGACGCTCTTGCCACATGGCTTTTAGATAAACACACTAAACTATATACGTTTTATTTTATTTTATCGTTTTATTAAAATTTAAAATTTACGGAACTTGCAAACGGAAGGTCAAATACTGACCAAAAAGTGAAGTGCACAACTCGACGGCATACTAATCCTAAGTACTAAATTTAAAATTCTTTTAATTAATCGTTTTCGAATCAGCGTAAATATCTCTAAAACAAGAAGCCATGTAAAAAAAAAAATAATTGCATTACCATGATTAAAAATTAAAACTGATGAGCTTGCAGTGACTAATAGTTTTCAGTTTTTGTGGATATCCTTAAAACGTTTTGTCATGTAGTAACCAATAAAAGGAGTCTCAAAATTTCATGTTATAAGAAACCTATATCAGCCGTTTTCTTTGAAAGTGGTGCAAGTCCATTTTATATTATATGGAGATATTATGATAGTTTGAATTTTTTTTAAAAATATTGATATATGTTAGTATGCTTACTTTTTGTGTTTTAAATAATAAATTTGTTTGACTTCATAATTATTTTATTTAAGATTTTAAAGTATTATTTAAAAGAAATTTGTACATTTGATGACCTCAAATGACTTTATACCCCTTTCAAATTAAGCAAAGTATGAAAATCATACAGATATGGAATAATAAATATCAGATTTAAATTCAATCGAAACTTTTCATTAAAATTATTCGTTTTTAAGTTATTCTAAGAATAGTAAAACACTAAATATCCAAAAAAAGTTTAATTTGTTCTCAATATTACATAAAAAAAAAAAAAAAATGTTGTTAAAAACGAAAAAAATCGATAACTTTATTTTAAATTATCGCAGATCGATGGTTCAACCATTCGTTTTAAAGGTATTGGCGAACTCTTTTGAAAGATACCCATCATGAAAATTTACTCCCCTCGAGGGGGGACTTCCCCCCCCCCCCAGGGGCGGAGGCGAGGCCCTTATCTACACAAAAAATTTTCGCAGTTGACTATCTCTATTACAAAAAATATATATTCGTTTCATTTAGTTTAGTGCAGTCTATAGATGTTAAACTCTACTTACCTGCAATTTCCCCCATAGACGTAATATATTTGAATACTTTTGAGTGTCACTGTACACAAACCATTGGCTTCATCTCAACGAAAAGCTTAATGTAGCATCCTTATACGATACATATTTAGAATACCGAGTTTGGGATTTCTGCTACTATTTGTTCTTGAGATATACTGATAACAGACACACAGACACACAGACCATTCGCTAAAAACATTATTTTCGTATTCAGGGGACCCCAGAACATGTAAATATAACAAAAGTAAAAAAATAAAAGTGTCAATGCTCTCAAAAACGTAAATAAATAAAGAGAGAGCGAGATTTACAGGAAAAAAAAAAGAAAGAAAAACGTAAGAAAAAGCCTCAGGCATAAAAACAATCTCGGCCGCTATTTCAATCAATATGCAACGTGAAGCACAGCGGATGCCGGATGATTTCGTCCTGGTTTCTTTATAAATCGCTGCCAGGCATGACCAAACATCTTGCCGGACAGTTTTCTTTAACTGTAAAAATAAGGGGAATATATATGTATACATCTATATATATTCGCTTCGGGTATGAGGCAGATTCATGCGTTATACAAACGAAGTTAAATCAATCCACCGTATATAGAAGCTTTATAATCCATTAAATAATACGATTGGTTGTTGTTTAGAAATTTTTATCTGTTAATTTGTTTTTTTTTAGGAAAAGTTTCACTATTTTTCACACCCAGTAAAATATTTACTTTTTTATATCAGAGATTTTTGATACATGGAGATTTATTAAGATTCAAACTTGGTATTCTAAATGTGTATCATATAGGGATGCTACAGTAAGCTTTTCGTTAAGATGAAGCAAATGGTTCGTGTACAGGGACATTCAAAAGTATTGAAATACATTACGTCTATGGGGGAAATTGCAGGTAAGTAGAATTTAACATCTGTAGACTGCACTAAACCAAATGAAACGAATACATATTTTTTGTAATAGAGATAGTCAACTGGGAAAAATTTTTTTGTGCATGTAGGAGCCTCGCCTTCCCCTTGGGGTCGATGTCCTCTCTCGAGTGGAGTAAATTTTCATGATGGGTATCTTTCAAAAGAGCTCGCCAATACCTTTAAAACGAATAGTTGAACCATCGATCTACGATAATTTAAAATAAAGTTATTAATTTCTTTCATTTTTCACATTTTTTTTTTTTTTTTTTTTTTACTTTAATATTGAGAATAAATTCAACTTTTTTTTGGGATATTTAGTGTTATACTATTTCTCTAATATGGAAATCGTCTGTATTATCATACAAGATAACTTTTTTAAATAATAATTTTATAAATTATTTTTTTTAAACTGAATTATTTTTAATAACCAAATTAAATTCTATATAAATGTAGGTGCATTAATGAAACGGGGAGTTGAGGGGGTCTAGAATTAATTATCATATAAAACTCTTCCGAAGCCTAATTTGAATTGTTTAACATAGGTTTACATAACAGTACTCTTTATCTTACCTCTTAATCTCCAACCTGTACTTATAGCATTAAATTTCAGGGTAAGAGAAAGTCGTGTGAGTGACACACTAGATTATTCTTATTATGAGGACTTTAAAATGGAGCACTTAACGGAACACTGGGATGTGTTGTTGCTGTTGTGTTTTCGGGTCTATATTTTTTGTCAACCAGCAGTTTTTTATTGTCATTCATATTTATCGATCGGGTAGAATTTTTTTAATTTCAGAACGAAAATTATAAAATATCGAAACACATTTGATTTATAAACAAAAACTGAAAATACATTTAAATGATCAAGTGCTAATCTTCATGATCTAAACATTGTTTTCAAGATTTATCGTTCACATTCCGTCATTTTTGACGGGGTTATATACTAGTAATAATAATAATAAAAATAATTAATTAATTAATTATTAATAACAATAATAAACGATAACTTAAACTACCTCAATTAACATTATGACTTTCAACTAATTCTTCAACAACTTCATTTAAACATATCTCTAAAACTTTTTATAGTAGAACACTGAATGTTTATACATCGCTTTATTAGAGTAACGTGATCGTTTTACTCAAAGGGAAAAAAATGTATCGACTCTTATTTCATCCTTAACACGTATTTCCCTGAACATTCTGGTAAATTTTTACAAATTTATGTATCTTTTTTCACACATATTTGTAGTTTGTAATCTATAATTAAAGTAAATATTTAAGTGATAAAAAAATCGAAGTCAGTTTTTTTTTAAACCACCATGTATATTGGTAAAATAATTGGAAATTGTGTTGTGTGTAATTCGAATGTGGGTTAAAACTAAAGCATGCAAAGTAACAATATAAACAAATTCGTTAGCTTGTTTTATCTGATTTAATTCATCTTCGCTAACTTGACTGTGAAAACTAGTATGTTGTGGCCACCACAAGACTTTCTTCTATATTTTCCTGTACAAATTCATTCAGTAACAATACTAAACAATCAATAACAATATTTAAAAAAAAATTACGATTTTTTTTTTTTTTTTTTTGTTAAAAGTAAAAAAAATCGATAACTTTGTTTTAAATTATCACAGATTTATAGTTCAAACATTCATTTAAAAAGTATTGACGAGATCTTTCGAAAGATACCCATCTTCAAAATTTACCCCCCCCCCCCCCCCCGCAGGGAGGAAGCGATGCCCCCACATGCACAGAAATTTTTTCCTAGTTAACTATTACTATTATCAATAACTCATATTAATTTTACAATCACAAGTTAAAAATAACTCTCATTATGTACAATTATACGAAATTTTGTCCTATACTGCCATGTTAAAAATTTAGAAAAAATGCGATCACAGCGCCACCTGTTGAGCTATTGATCCCCAAATGTAATCAGCACCAGTTTATGTCGGGGACCAACTAAATACCAAGTTTGGTTAAATTTCGTTAAAAAAAAAAATATATATATATATATATATATATATATATTTTTTTTTTTTTTTTTTGTTAAAAGTAAAAAAAAATCGATAACTTTGTTTCAAATTATCACAGATTTATAGTTCAACCATTCGTTTTAAAGGTATTGACGAGATCTTTGGAAAGATACCCATCTTCAAAATTTACCCCCCCCCCGCGGGGTACTTCCCCCCAGGGGGGGAACCGGTGCCTCCACATGCACAAAATTTTTTTCGTAGTTAACTACTACTATTATGAATAATTCATATTAATTTTACAATCACAAGTTTAAAATAACGCTCATTATGTACATTTATACGAAATTTTGTCCTATACTGCCATGTTAAAAGTTTACATAAAATGCGATCAGAGCGCCATCTGCTGGGCGATTGATCCCAAAATCTAATCAGCACTATTCCATGTCAGGGTCCAACTATATACCAAGTTTGGTTCAATTTCATTCATCGGTTCGTGAGATACGGTGAAAAATACGAAATTTTGCGATCGCAGCGCCCCCTTCTGGGCGATTGGTCCCCAAATCTAATCAGAACCATGCCCCGTCAGGTTTCAACTATGTACCAAGTTTCGTTCAATTTCATTCATTGGTTCGTTAGATACGGTGAAAAATACGAAATTTTGTCCTATACTGCCATGTTAAAAATTTAGAAAAAATGCGATCACAGCGCCACCTGCTGGGCGATTGACCCCCAAATCTAATCAGCACAATGCCCCTTCAGGGTCCAACTATATACCAAGTTTTGTTGAATTTCATTCATTGGTTCGGGAGATACGGTGAAAACACGAAACCACAGACACACTGACAGACAGACAGACACACAGACAGACACACAGACATACAGACATTTTTTAAAAACTATCAATTCGTGTTCAGGAAATCCCATAACGTGTAGATCCGTCAAAAAACGGAGGTCGAAAATTTTCGCGAATCCAATACTTTCTCTATATTACATATAGAAGAAAGTAAAAATGCTCACAAATATATTTTATTAAAGAAATGTGACACGGAGGTGTAGGTTTTTATCCCAATTGACTACTCGAAGGTTCAAGCCTGGTTCATTCTGGGGGGTTCCAAGCCCGTACTCACTCGAGTTTCGGAGGAAGTAATATGAATTTCCGAATGTCTAGGTTGACAACCACGACTGGTTCAAATCTAGCACATTCCACCTACTAGTTTCGACAGCGGAAATTCTTAGCCCTGAAGTTTGACGCTCTTGCCACATGGCTCTTAGATAAACACACTAAACTATATACGTTTTATTTTATTTTATCGTTTTAAACTAGCGGACTCTCTTGCAAAATCAGCAACAGAATCTAGTGACATAGCCTATTCACTCCCAGCTCCCCCTTCCTTCATAAAATATCACCTAAATCAAAAACTAATTAATGACTGGCAGAGCTTCTGGAGTGTGTCTCCAAAAGGGAGATACACTCACGAGCTAATACCAAATGTCTCACCCAATATTTGGGACCTCTCTCCGGAAATCTCTGCCTTTCTGTCAGGTCATGGCCCCTTCCCCAAATACCTCCACAGATTTCATTGCCGACGATCACCCTTATGTTCATGCGGTGAGGAGGGGACTGCACAACATTACTACTTTCACTGTCAACTTACAATACCTTACCATTTAAGGAACCCTAACCCTAGACCAGCAACCTGGCTGAACAATATAATAACTAGAAAGCCCCTACGGCTCAAATTAAAGCGCATCTATGCCTTCCTTCAAGATTTATCAAATTCAACAAACTAAATTCCTTCTCTATCTTTCCTTAATTTTTCCTCCTCTCCTACATGGCGAATACTGGTCATGTCTGATGCTACAGAATCCCACTGAAGTGCTCTCGGAAAGCAATCATCCTGCGCATGATGTTGCTAACCAACATTGTTCTTAGGGTGTTTGGGCTTGACATAAAGACTGCGAGAACATTGTATAAAGACTGTGAAATTTGTACATTACCTGAATGAACTTTGTAATTAGACTTCCACTTGGCTCCGGTCCTCTTCACTTTCATGCATCTTTGTCGCCTTTTGTCGGGGGAGAGCTCTGCTCTGGCGACCTTTGTAATTTTTTTTTTTTTTTTTTTTTTGTTATTTGCTATGCAATAAACAACGGGGGAGGCTTAACCTTTGGAGAAGGGCTCTTCTGAATCTCCACAGTGGCTTTGGAGCCCCTCTCTAAAGGTTAAAAACGCTCAAAACCACTGCATAGTGGTGAGCGGCTTCTTTCCGTCTTAGAATCTTAGAATCTTAGAATTTAAAATTTACGGAACTTGCAAACGGAAGGTCAAATACTGACCAAAAAGTGAAGTGCACAACTCGACGGCATACTAATCCTAAGTACTAAATTTAAAATTCTTTTAATTAATCGTTTTCGAATCAGCGTAAATATCTCTAAAACAAGAAGCCATGTAAAAACAAAAATAATTGCATTACCATGATTAAAAATTAAAACTGATGAGCTTGCAGTGACTAATAATTTTCAGTTTTTGTGGATATCCTTAAAACGTTTTGTCATGTAGAGACCAATAAAAGGAGTTTCAAAATTACATGTTATAAGAAACCTATATCAGCCGTTTTCTTTGAAAGTAGTGTAAGACCATTTTATATTATATGGAGATATTATGATAGTTTGAATTGTTTAAAAAAATATTGATATATGTTAGTATGCTTACTTTTTGTGTTTTAAATAATAAATTTGTTTGACTTCATAATTATTTTATTTAAGTTTTTAAAGTATTATTTAAAAGAAATTTGTACATTTGATGACCTCAAATGACTTTATACCCCTTTCAAATTAAGCAAAGTATGAAAATCATACAGATATGGAATAATAAATATCAGATTTAAATTCAATCGAAACTTTTCATTAAAATTATTCGTTTTTAAGTTATTCTAAGAATAGTAAAACACTAAATATTCAAAAAAAGTTGAATTTGTTCTCAATATTACATTAAAAAAAAATTGTTGTTAAAAACGAAAAAAATCGATAACTTTATTTTAAATTATCGCAGATCGATGGTTCAACCATTCCTTTTAAAGGTATTGGCGAACTCTTTCGAAAGATACCCATCATGAAAATTTACTCCCCTCGAGGGGGGACTTCCCCGCCTCCAGGGGCGGAGGTGAGGCCCTTACCTACACAAATTTTTTTCCCAGTTGACTATCTCTATTACAAAAAATATATATTCGTTTCATTTGTTTTAGTGCAGTCTATTGATGTTAAACTGTACTTACCTGCAATTTCCCTCATAGACGTAATGTATTTGAATACTTTTGAGTGTCCCTGTACACAAACCCTTGGCTTCATCTCAACGAAATGCTTAGTGTAGCATCCCTATAGGATACACATTTAGAATACCGAGTTTGGAATTTCTGCTACTATTTGTTCTTGAGATATGCTGATAACAGACACACAGACAGACACAAAGACAGACAGACAGACAGACAGACACACAGACCATTCGCTAAAAACATGATTTTCATAAAAATAAAAATAAAGAGAAAGTAAAAAAATAGTGTCAATGCTCTCAAAAACGTAAATAAATAAAGAGAGATTTACAGGAAAAAAAAACAAAGAGAAAAAAAAAACGGAAGAAAGAGCCCCAGGCACAAAAACAATCTCGGCCGCTATTTCAATCAATATGCAACGTGAAGCACAGCGGATGCCGGATGATTTCGTCCTGGTTTCTTTATAAATCGCTGCCAGGCATGACCAAACATCTTCTTGCCGGACAGTTTTCTTTAACTGTAAAAATAAGGGGAATATATATGTATATCTATATTAATAAAATCAGACTTTTGTCTGTAAATTTGTCGGAATCAAAAAATTTTGCGATATCTTCACGTTTTACACCCCATGAAAGCCGAAAATGACTTCAGAAAATTTTGCCTGTGTGTGTGTGTGTGTGTGTCTGTGTGTGTGTCATCGCGTCTGAATGTCGCTTTTTTTTGTCCGGGCATCACTTGAGAACGGCTGGGCGGAATTCAACGATGCTTGGCAGGAATTTAGGTCTTCACCCAACTTAAAATTATATCTATCAACTTTTCAGAAATTCCCCCCCGTTCTCCCCCTAGGGGGTAAAAGACTAAAACACGTTTGTCCGGGCATCACTCGAGAACGGCTGAACGGAATTCAACGGCGCTTGGCAGGGATTTAGGTATTCACCCAACTTAAAATTATATCCATCAACTTTTCAGAAATTCTCCCCCGTTCCCCCCTGGGGGGTAAAAGACTAAAACACGTTTGTCCGGGCATCACTCGAGAACAGCTGGACGGAATTCAACGGCGCTTGGCAGAAACTTAGGTCTTCACCCAACTTAAAATTATATCTATAGAAATTTTCAAAATTCTGATTAGTGTTTAAATTGTGGGTAAAAAACGCCTGCGCATGCGCCATAAATATTTTTTCACTAAAACGCTTTGAATGGAAAAATAAAATGCAAAAATAAATTTTTAAGATAAAGACTTTTTTCATTCGCGTGAATCGCACTACAAATTATGAAAAGATTTAAATGAAGTTTTGCCATCTGAGTTTCATACTTTAGTTAATTTTAAAACATCTAATTGTCGTATCGAAAAACTGTTTACACCCCAGGATTCAGAAAAATCATCTCTTTAATTTGGTACTGAATTTGTAACGATAGGTCTGATACTTCTAATTTATTTTCCCCTTTTTCCGTTTTTCCGTTGCCACTTAAATTTCATACTTTAGTTATTTTTTTAATATCTAATTGTCGCATCGAAAAACTGTTTGCACCCCTGGATTCAGAAAAATCGCCTCTTTCATTTGGTACCAAATTTATAGATATAGGTCTGATATTTCTAATTTATTTTACCCTTTTTCCGTTTTCAACCTAGATTCGATATGGAACAGCTTTAGTATTGGATCCCTTTGGCAAAATTTGAAATTCGGAACCGAAGTAGCTCGGACGTTTCTCGCCAAGATCTTTGATTGCACAATTGAGATAGCCAATTCAGTTCATCGCAAAAATGGCTTAAAATATTTAAAGTCACCAAAGGGTTCCCATACTAAAGCTGTGCATTTTGTACTTATTTATTTATATTTTCTATTAAAGACTTCTGTGGTCACGAAATTTGGTGCGTAAATTGTTTGTTTGCATCCGGCACTTATTGTAACTGGATTTCACGAAATTCGAAATCTCCCCCCCCCCCCCTTCTCGGAGTCAGAGGGCAATAAACGGTATAACTTCTGTATAACCCCACAGCTGAATTTGGCGATTTTTCTTTGGCGTTGTTTTGAAGGATAACGATGTCGTTCTGGACTGTTTGCGATATAATATGGCAGCCTAATATTTTGTTTATTTTGGATTTATGATTTAGATTATGATTTTATCATTTATCATAGATGATTTATGATTTTTAGATTTATGATTTAGCCATAATCGCCAACAAAAAAAATCGCCAAATATCGTTGTGGGTTTATACTGAAGTCGTTCTCAATAAACATGTGTAAAAACATGTTTTTCCGTTTGAATTAGCTTTGAATTATCTTAGAATGGCGAATTTTGGTGTGCGGATATTGATTAAGTGTACGCATTATGTACGTTAGTGGGATTTTGCAAAACTTCGAACTCACCCACTGAGGAAGGGGAAGTAACAAGTGGGTAAGTTGTGCCTAAGGCAGTGGGGACCCAGACTGTATATTGATTAAGTGTACGCATTATGTACATTAGTGTGATTTTGTAAAACTTCGAACTCACCCGCTGAGGAAGGGGAAGTAAGAAGTGGGTAAGTTGTGCCGAAGACAGTGGAGACCTAGACTCCTCACTTTGCGAGCGAGAAAACCTCTACCAATCACAGCGAGAACTTGGGTTATTAATAAAGATATGGGATTTTGACAACTCATTTAAGTTTAATGTTCAGCGAAGCGGGCAAAGCCTGCTAGTATCTATATATATTCGCTTCATGTATGAGGCAGATTCATATGTTATACAAACGAAGTTAAATCAATCCACCGTATATAGAAGCTTTATAATCCATTAAATAATACGATTGGTTGTTCTTTAGAAATTTTTATCTGTTAATTTGTTTTTTTTTAGGGAAAGTTTCACTATTTTTCACACCCAGTAAAATATTTACTTTTTTATATCAGAGATTTTTGATACACGGAGATTTATTAAGATTTTTTTTCTCTTAAACCATTTTTTTTTTCCTTCTTAAATCAATGGAAACGATTTTCACTCTTTGAATTTGCAATTTCATTTAATACAAACTCTCTAAAACAAATATTTGATTGTACATTTCACACATCGAGTAAAATCTTGGAAAGTGAATTTGTGTTGTAATATGTAATAGGAAAAGTTCGTGTTTTCCGTTAGATATTACAACAAAAAAAGCAGGGTAATCAATCTTAATGTCTGCCTCAAAGTTGTGTTATCAATCTTCGTATAAATTCTCCATAAATTATTTCGGAAGTAAAGCTATTTAACATGAAATTCCACTTCCTATTTTTACGGGAAATAATTTCCTTCTGTGCTGCAATTACTTTTGCCCATTGTTGTAGAAATTATCTCCCTCTTTACAGAGAGAACTTTTATTCATACGCCTTCCCTATAACCAGATGAAAGAAGAAATAATTTCATGTTCTGAAGGAAGACAGTTAAAGTTCTGACACATCTATGGCGAACATTTTCGGAATGTTAATTAATCGAGAATTTCAATTACCAATCATTTGTAAATAATTAACATTTAAAATGAAATCCATTTCTTTGATAACATAAAAGGAAAAAAAAGTAATCTGGTGTGTCACTCACACGACTTTCTCTTACCCTGAAATTTAATACTATTAATACAGGTTGCACATTAAGAGGTAAGATAACGAGTACTGTTATGTAAACCTGTGTTAAACAATTCATATTAGGCTTCTGAAGAGTTTTATATGATAATTATTTCTGTGTGAGGGGGGCGGTAGCCCCCCTCAACCCCCCGTTTCATTAATGCACCTACATTTATATAGAATTTAATTCGGTCATTAAAAAATAATTCTGTTTTTAAAAAATAACTTATTAAAATTATTATTTAAAAAAGTTATATTTTATGAGAATGCAGACGATTTCCGTATTAGAGAAGTAGTATAGCACCAAATATCCCCAAAAAAGTCCATTTTATTCTCAATATTAAAAAAAGTTTTTTTTTGTTAAAAGTAAAAAAATCGATAACTTTGTTTTAAATTATCACAGATCGATGGTTGAACCATTCGTTTTAAAGGTATTGGCGAGCTCTTTTGTAAGATACCCATCATGAAAATTTACTCCCCCTAGGGGAAACTTACCCCCCAGGGGGGGGGGAGGCGAGGCTCCTATATACACAAATTTTTTTCCCAGTTAACTATCTCTATTACAAAAAATATATATTCGTTTCATTTGGTTTAGTGCAGTCTATAGACGTTAAACTCTACTTACCTGCAATTTCCCCCATAGACGTAATGTATTAGAATTCTCTTGATTGTCCCTGTACACGAACCATTTGCTTGATCTTAACGAAAAGCTTACTGTAGCATCCCTATATGATACACATTTAGAATACCAAGTTTGAACTTTCTGCCATAATTTGTTTTTGAGATATGCTGATGACAGACAGACACACAAGCACACACACACACACACACACACACAGACCATTTGCTAAAAACATGATTTCGTATTCAGGAGACCTCAAAACGTGTAAATATAACAAAAACTCGCGTTCGCAAATTTGACCCAAAAACAATACTTTCTCTACCTTATGGGTAAGAGAAAGTAAAAATTTGACCCAAAAACAATACTTTCTCTACCTTATGGGTAAGAGAAAGTAAAAAATGATAAAACATTAAAATTTCGAAGATGATTTTAGCATATTTCATTGATCACATATTTGCAGGGAGATACAAAGGTAACAATAAAGTAAAATTTCAATAGTTCAATGAAAGTTTTAAAGACAGGCATAGAAATACATGGAAGATTTTAAATAGCGACAAACTTTATTTTCGGAATAGTTAAATCAATAGCAATACAGGGTGATACATAATTAAAGCTACGATTTCAAAATGCTATAATTTTAAAACTACCCATCAGAGCGGTTTGATATATATATTTTTTTTAACAGAGCAATCGTGCAGCAATGAAATTTTGTTTGACAAAAGAAAAAAAAAATTACCGTAATATCTGGTAGATTCCCGCAGGTTATATAATCCAGTTTTGCACCAGAAATTTCAATTGATAAATAAATTTATATTTGTACGAGCTCTTCCTTTAAAAAAGTATAGATTTCTCTATTAAATAAAATTTCTGGTGGAGAAAGGACACATCTTACCTGCGGGTTATCAACCAGAAATTACGGTAGTTTCAAAATGTCCCGTTAATTATTCGTAAAGTATTTGTTTCATGAATCTCCTTCTTTTCTCTTTTCACTATGACTGTTTCCGCTATAAACCCGTATTCTTGTCTTTCTGCTAAGAAAAAAAAAAAAAAATTGTAGTAAACACTTGAAGTCTCTTGTTTCCTGCTATTCCATTGTGTTGTAACAATATTCCTGTGTTTAATAAATCCATTTAGGCGTTTCCCCTGACATTACCCTGACAGCGCCATCTATAAGAACATATTAAAACTATTTTTTTTTTCTTTTGCCAAACAAAATTTTCATTGCCTCACGATTGCTCTGGTAAAATATCAAATCGCTCTGATGGGTAGTTTTAAAATTATAGCGTTTTGAAATTGTAACTTTAATTATGATCACCTTGTATATGCTACCAGCTGATGATGCTATACTTTTTTTTAACCCTTTATAAAGCCATGGGAAGTACACTTCCTACCAACTTTAATAATTTTTAAATATCGAATCCTATACTTCCAAATTGAAATGGCAATTGTAAATGCCTTCATTCTGTGGAAAGTGAGTAGAAGAGTTTCGGGACCTAGAGACCAATTAAATTTTCTACTTCGGCTAGCATGACAACTGATTTCTGGTTTTTCAAGTCTTTAACGCAGAGGACGGCCTGTAAGTTTCCTGAGCAGCAAGAAAACTGTTCCAGATGATGTACGATTGACTAAAGTTGGTGACCCTATGCCAACTTTCCAAAAAATATATAATGCAATGCGAAATGAAAATAAATGCAAAACATATGATGCCTTACCTTTGAATAGCTCCCTGTGGGCGGTGGGAAACATACTTATTACTTATCACCAAAAAAAAATTTATCTTAAAAATAAAATTAATTTTAGGCAAGCTAAATGAATTTCTTTATACAAATCAATCTCAATCCCAAAAATATTCTAATACATCTTTACTAAAACAAAATGGCCCTACAAAGGGTTAATATCGTTTAGCATCCTACATCAACTAGAATTACAGGTTTTTAATGTGGTATACGTTTCTTGATAGGCTAGTGATCTTTTAAAATCTTAGAAAGTAATTTTATGTAGTAGAAAAAAATTGCGTTTTACACGAGATTTTAAAACAAAAATTCGAAAAATCTAACATGTGCTTTAAATTTTCCTCATCCATCTTATGTTTTGTTCTCAATAAATCACTTCCGCAGCAAAGCATCCTAACACGAAATTCCACTTCCTATTTTTACGGGGAGCAATTTCCTTTCGTATCGCAATTACATTTGGCCGTCGTCGAAGAAATTACTCTTTACTGGGGGAACTTCTTTTCTTCATACTTAAAACAGATGAAAGATGAAATATTTTCGTGTTCTCGTATTTTTTAATCAATGTTTATATGTTTTGCAGAAAGACAGTTAAAAATTTAACACATCTGATAAAAGAATATTTTAGGGATATTAAATATTCGGAAATTTCAACTATCAATCTTTCTTGAATAATAAATATTTACAATGAAAATTAATTTTGCAGCCATGTAAAATGAAAAAAAAAAAATCCCTTTTCGGCAAGCTTAAAGGCAAAGGTAGATTCCTTTACGTTAATGTTACAAATGAAAATAAATTTTACATATGCATTAATACTTAGCCAATGGCTTTGTTCTCACACATTGAAATTTTACGTCGCTATTCTGTTTTCAAGAAATTTAATTTTCAGCAAAAAAAAGGATTTTATTCAATCTACTTAAAATTTTAGGCTAGATTTATTGGTCTGTAAATGCTTCAATTTTTTTTTAAATCCAAGCTCATAATAATTCAACAAATAGAAGTCTTAAAGATATATAATCCCAGCAATGGTAAATCCCGGAGGGGGCTATTGGGCTACACCCCCCTCCCCACCCAAGCTTAATTAAAATTATAATTTTTATATAAATTCCATATAACTGAGGTTCAATCTCTTTCTTTTAAAGAAAAAACAATAGAAACGTGAAAATGCACTTGTGACCTTAGTATGGTCAAGCACAGGTAAGCCTGGCGTTACTATGGTCAAGTCAAATACAGTTAACTGGTAGCGGTTTTTAGATAGTTATTTCATTGTAATTTTTATTGAATTATTGAAAGTTTTGTATTGTTTTTTTATGATTCTTATTGTCAGATGAGTAAAAATTGTAAAGTGAAACTGTTTTGGTTCACATAAGCTGGAACATTAACATTAGTTAACATTGGACCATTTGGCATCGCTGAATTTCAATGTTAATTGTTATGAATTTAGTAAATTGTATGATTTGGCGAGATTTTGGTGGCAAAACTTGCGACTTATCTATGAAATTTGTGATTTGGCGGCAAAATTTGATAGTTAAGGACAAAATTTTTGACTTGGCGACAAAATTCGTTGTCAGACGACAAAATTTGGCGAGCTTGGCGATGGAGAAAGGCAGCTTTGGCGTCATTATATTTTCTTTCCATGCGAATACCTCATATCTCTTCACAGACCAATATCTTGTTCCGACGAGATAAAAAGTCAAAGGAAGCTGTAACTTATTACTCTCAATCGTAAGTTTTAAATTCTTGCCTAAACCGACATTCTAAACTATTCACCACAAACGATATTTGTATTAAGATTGACGTATTATTTTAATTTTATATTTTTAAATGATTAATTAAAGCGTTTAACATGGTTTTTAATTAACACACTTTTATTAACTTGATATGATGCAACTATTAATGTATGTAACGGAATTTTGCAATCAATTTTTGGTAACTTCTTGTCGTCCGAAGAACCTGAAATTTTGCACACGACTTCATAATAAATTACAATACTAGATACAAGTATTTCCAGGCACTTTTCTCATCAGGGGCAGGTTCCAGGGGCAAACAAAAAATCTATACTTATACAAAACTATCGTATGTGACACAGGATTTGGACGTATTTATATAATGTAGAGTGGCAACAATTGATTTTTTTTAATAAAGATTTAAAAGTATGTAATAGATTTCTAAAGTCTTTGTTCAATTTTCAATAAAAGTGTGTTCTTTATTTTTTTAAAAATGGTATAATTTTATTTATCAAAATAAGGGAATTCGAGTAATGAAATACTTTAGTTTAAATTTAAGTTTTTATGAAAGTAAACTTCAACGGAAAATTCATTAAAATCGTCCCTAGTTTATTTGTCAAAGGGATAATACCTAAATGTCCCCAAATTTATTACTTTTTCTATCATACCAGTTTAATTTGTTTAGCAACGATTTACACGATTTTCTTTTCTTTTTTTTTTTTTACGATGACATTTATCTTTTACATTATAGCATCTATGTCATAAAGCTAAGTCTAAATCTGCTTAGTCCTAAGATATGTTGATTTTATTTACATATTTATTTATCAACTTTTGTTTTATTTGTTTAAAATCGCGGATAAAATTTTATTTCATTTTTCTCAGTAGTTTAGTACATTCTTGTAATTGTGACGTCATATTTTCCGTTAAATTAAACATTTTTTTTTTTTTTTTTTTTTTTTTTTTTTTAAATCAGGTTATTATATTGTTTAAAAACGTGATTAAAATTTTATTATATTTTCAGTGATCTTTTTTATTGTCGTTTGCACGTGACATATGCATCAGATTATAAATTTTTGCAATGAAAGCTATATAGAAAATGTCGGCTATATAGAACAATTGACGAAAAATCACTTTTTAGCTTGTATTTCTAAGCAATTGGAGCTATCGAAAAGGTTTAAATACAAAAATTGTTCTTTAGGGTAAGGCGGTCATTCGCCTGATTTGAATTTTTTTCCTATTTTCAATATTAAAGAAATTATGGGCAAATGAAAATTTCCACCCCCCACCATTTCCACCCCCTTTGAGCTGGATACCCCATCTACGAACTCGACCGAGATTTTTACTGTCCTGACAACATATCCTGAGCTGGTTAAATTTAAATAAAAATTACTCCAGTTATCGTGTTCACAACTTAACATGGGAAAAAGCGTTATACATATATATATATATATATATATACCTATATATATATATATATATAAACTTTTGAACGGAGGGTGGTTTTGGGTTCTAGGGGTCATGATCGGTGAAGATATGAAGAAATTTTCCAAAAGTCGTGTCATGAGAACCATTGCAATAGGTAGATCTCCTATAAGGAATCTACCTAAAAAAAAAAATGAAAAGGAATGGGAATAAATAAAATATTGAAAATGCTTACACTGTATTTCAGAGACAATTATTATAGACAACTAGTTTGTTGTAGGTCGACTAAGGCGCCCGTTGAAAAAAAATCGTTTCATTTTATTTATTTCTCACTTTAAATAGTTCATTTGCTAGCTTGCCCGTGCAAAATTTTCTCACTTTGTTTATCTCTTCGATACCGTTAAAATTATTATTCTACAGACTCATTTTTTTCATATGCATGAGCAAATTTATTTTTATTTTTACTTTATTTTGTTTATTTTTTTACGGGAAATCATATTTCATTTTATGCTGAAAAAAAAATGGCAACAATTAAAATTTTAAAATGTATTTTAAAGCTTTCACTTTCATATTTTAATTAATTAAAAAAAACTGATTGTATATTCGTTACAAATAAGGTACCCAATGAAAGGCGTCATTTTTCTGAATACGTCTGT
This sequence comes from Salticus scenicus, assembly GCA_963930645.1. Taxonomy (NCBI): domain Eukaryota; kingdom Metazoa; phylum Arthropoda; class Arachnida; order Araneae; family Salticidae; genus Salticus; species Salticus scenicus. The sequence continues at coordinate 30,142,305 of OZ005658.1, read as the reverse complement.
TTAAACAGCTTATCGATCGGACAATTAGATTTTTTAAAATTCACTAAAGTATGAAAATTAGGAGACAGAGTCCAACGAAATCTCTTAAACCTACTCTTAGGCCAAAAGTGTGACAGAATCAGCCACGGATGAGGGTAACTATATATGCAGATTAGACTTTGTACACAGGGAAACAGAAAAGTAAGAGAAAAATAAAATTCCATTCATTCAATTTGTTTTCGCAATAATGCAATGAAGTAGATATACGTAAGAAATACACCTACCAATTAATGGTGCTAACAATTGACGGTATTACACTAGTTTTTATTGTAATTTCATAAATTTCACTTTTTATGTATGCTAATACCTAATAAGGTGAAGGCCGTCGGTTGATAGAAGAGTCATTCTTCAAAATCATTGAAAATTAATTTTATGTATTATAAAAAATTCCTATTTTTGACCAGGTATTGCAACATAAATTCGAAAATAATCTATTTAAAAAAAACTTTTAAAACACAAATTCTTATTACAGCGTATCATATAAATCTTTTCGAAGTTAGAATAAAATTTAACTAGCTGGAACCCGTCGAATTCGAAGATCACTTTATTGACCGTAATGTTTCAAAAATCATTTATTTAAATGTGTTTCATGATAAAACATCTAATATAATTTACGACATTTCACTTAAAAAAAGAAAGTCGGAAAAATGCTTATAAATAGAAATACTGTATATGACATCACTTTCTACAAAGTACTGTCAATGTGACGTCAGACTTCAAATAAACAGATGCTATCTTTTATTTTCTATTTCGTTTAATACTAAGACTATATGTTAGCTGACCCGTCCGGCGTTGCCCGGGCCCATGATACCTTAAATGAACCTTAAATTTGTATTATTTTATACCTTTAACTCGATTTTGTTTGAATTTCTGTTTTAAAATGAAAACATCACGAAAAAAATAATCATTTGCAAAAAAAAAAAAAAAAATACCTTTAACAGAACGGAACTCGGGTTCGTGACCCAGTGCCTGCGGCACGTATATGCAAGCCGCTGATACCATGAAAAAATTCTCAAAAATTAACCTTGAACCGAACGAACCTCTGACTCGTGTTACCGCTGCCTGTGGCTGCGGCACCGTATAGCAGGTATGCTACGCAGGCGCTGCAAAATCTACTTTCCTCCACTAGGGAACGCAGTATGTTGTATACGAACATCACCAATCGCCTTGTATTTCCAAGACCTTTCAAATAAGGTGTCACATGGTGGTGTCAACTGCAAAATCCTTTACTTGCACTTTCCACCACCAGGGGGCACAGTGTGTTCTATAGGAACATTACCAACGGTCAAGAAATACCAAGGATTTTAAAATAAGGTGCAACATGATAGGGCCCACTACAAAATCACTTAGTTCAACTTTTCACCACCAGGGGGCGCCCCATATTATATACAAACATCCCCAATCAACATGAAATCTCAAGACCTTTATCAACAACCGCCTTGAATTTCCAAGACCTTTTAAATAAGGTGTCACATGGTGGTGTCAGCTGCATAATCCTTTAGTTGCACTTTCCACCGCCAGGGAGCGCAGTGTGTTCTGTACGAACATCACCAACGGTCAGGAAATACCAAGACCTTTAAAATAAGATGTAACATGATAGGGTCTGCAGCAAAATCACCTAGTTCCATTTTTCACCACCAGGGGTCGCACTATATTGTATGCAACAGAAAGTGATTTTTTAGTATTCGACTCTAGTCCCTATATGTGCAATTTCTCCACCGTGAATTAATTTGAAGCTTAGTTTAGCTCGTAAACGTGTTTTTAACCCAAACGGGTGGGAAACGGTTTCCCACCCGTTTCCCCCGGGGAAGAAACGGTTTCCCCCCGGGGGGGGGGAAACCGTTCGACTCTTTTTTTATTTTTCTCTTCTCATAGCACATCTACAGACCAAGACCTCTTTTTAGACACCTCAACAAAACTTTTACACCAAGTAGTTCTCTCAATATAGTGGAGACAGACAAAAACATGTTTCAAATTAATATATAGATTTGAAAAAAAAAATAAATAAATAAATAACTTTTTTGTTTATTAACCAAAATTGGGGAAATTTGAACTGCTTTAAGAAAAGAGAAATTATTTCTTAAAATTCTCAATAGATGGCAGCACCACACGATTGCCTATAAGTTTTGTGATTTCTTTTTCTGATTAAGGGCCAATATCTGCAATTTAATTATTCGTTTGAGGCACCTTTTTATTTAATATTTTAGTTTATTATTATTTTTTTATATTATAACTTAACATTTTACTGATTTGGTTAATGTTTATGTGTGTTTCCTAATCATTTTTATTTTGTATTTTTAATTGTATCATTGACATTTTAGTGAATATTCCGCCCAATAGAGGGCGCTTGTAGTCCACAAAAAACTCTTTTTTGCTTCTAAAACGATATGTAAGAAAAAGGCTTCTTAAAAAAAACGCTTCAAAAATTCTTCGAATACTGTGTAGTCAACGATAAATTTTATTTTATCAATAGACATCCTTTCTACTAATTGTCTGCAAAAGTTAACATTCCGGACCCTTCAGGGTATCGAACGTCGGACCACCGGATTACTAAACACCTGAGCCACGGAGAGACAACTGAAAAAGCTTGTATTTACCTTAAACGAAAGGCACATTTTTTATTTGGTTGAGATTCACAAACATACCGTAGTGAATGAGAGTAAGTACATAAGAATTTGGGAAAAATCACTTTTACACATGTGCTTCGAACACTGTGAAAATAAATACAGTGCTTTAATCTAGAACGAAAAAGTATTCATTTTCTGAATCCCTTAACTAGAAATATAGATTTCCGAGTTACGCGTACACTCGGGAGCAAAATTATCGAAGCACATATCCACATTTTCTTTTCTTCCTTTCTTTTTAAGCTATTGTATAGCTTTTATCGCGGGCTTTGAGCGCGGCGACCGAATCGAAAAATTCCGTAACGAAAAAAAAACCTAACACAGTTCGGTAGACTTCGGCTGTACGAAGCTCGCACAGATCGAGACGAGCTGCTCCGAAATCGGACGAATACATAAGCAGCTGTTTGTGAGAAAGTATATAGGTGTATAGGTATCTATCATCTATGTACAACAGTGAATAGCTGTACGCGTAAAATTTGTGTATAAAGTAGATCAGATAAAACTTGAATATCTCCATTCGACTTACAGGCCTTTAAAACCTATTAAATGCCTTTTCTCCATTAAAATTTGTTTTCGTATCATTATTGTTATCGTATCATTATTGTTATCTTATTCATTAATATCAAAGAAAAACCTTGAATATCCCCATTCGACTTGCAGGCCTTTAAAACCTATTAAATACCTTTTCTCTATTAAAATTTGTTTTATATCGGTCACCATGCTCAAACGGTGTAACTTGAATTAATATCAAAGAAAAAACTTGAATATCCCCATTCGACTTGCAGACCTTTAAAACCTATTAAATACCTTTTCTCTATTAAAATTTGTTTTCTTATCGGTCACCACGCTCAAAAAGTGTAACTTGAATTAATATCAAAGAAAAAAAATGAATATCCCCATTCGACTTGCAGGCCTTTAAAACCTATTAAAATACCTTTTCTCTATTAAAATTTGTTTTCTTATCATTATTGTTATCTTATCATTATTGTTATCTTATTCATTAATATCAAAGAAAAAACTTGAATGGCCCCATTCGACTTACAGGCCTTTGAAACCTATAAAATACCTTGTCTCTATTAAAATTTGTGTTCTTATCGGTCACCACGCTCAAAAAGTGTAACTTGAATTAATATCAAAGAAAAAAATTGAATATCCCCATTCGACTTGCAGGCCTTTAAAACCTATTAAATACTTTTCTCTATTAAAATTTGTTTTCTTATCATTATTGTTATCTTATCTTATTCATTAATATCAAAGAAAAAACTTGAATGGCCCCCATTCGACTTGCAGGCCTTTAAAACCTATTAAATACCTTTTCTCTATTAAAATTTGTTTTATATCGGTCACCACGCTCAAAAAGTGTAACTTGAATTAATATCAAAGAAAAAACTTGAATATCCCCATTCGACTTGCAGGCCTTTAAAACCTATTAAAATACCTTTTCTCTATTAAAATTTGTTTTCTTATCATTATTGTTATCTTATCTTTATTGTTATCTTATTCATTAATATCAAAGAAAAAACTTGAATATCCCCATTCGACTTGCAGGCCTTTAAAACCTATTAAATACCTTTTCTCTATTAAAATTTGTTTTCTTATCAGTCACCACGCTCAAAAAGTGTAACTTGAATTAATATCAAAGAAAAAACTTGAATATCCCCATTCGACTTGCAGGCCTTTAAAACCTATTAAAATACCTTTTCTCTATTAAAATTTGTTTTCTTATCAATATTGTTATCTTATTCATTAATATCAAAGAATAAACTTGAATGGCCCCATTCGACTTGCAGGCCTTTAAAACCTATTAAATACCTTTTCTCTATTAAAATTTGTTTTCTTATCGGTCACCACGCTCAAAAAGTGTAACTTGAATTAATATCAAAGAAAAAAATTGAATATCCCCATTCGACTTGCAGGCCTTTAAAACCTCTTAAATACCTTTTCTCTATTAAAATTTGTTTTCTTATCATTATTGTTATCTTATCATTATTGTTATCTTATTCATTAATATCAAAGAAAAAACTTGAATGACCCCATTCGACTTGCAGGCCTTTAAAACCTATTAAATACCTTTTCTCTATTAAAATTTGTTTTATATCGGTCACCACGCTCAAAAAGTGTAACTTGAATTAATATCAAAGAAAAAACTTGATTATCCCCATTCGACTTGCAGGCCTTTAAAACCTATTAAAATACCTTTTCTCTATTAAAATTTGTTTTCTTATCATTATTGTTATCTTATCTTTATTGTTATCTTATTCATTAATATCAAAGAAAAAACTTGAATGTCCCCATTCGACTTGCAGGCCATTAAAACCTATTCAATACCTTTTCTCTATTAAAATTTGCTTTCTTATCGGTCACCACGCTCAAAAAGTGTAACTTGAATTAATATCAAAGAAAAAACTTGAATATCCCCATTCAACTTGCAGGCCTTTAAAGCCTATTAAATACCTTTTCTCTATTAAAATTTGTTTTCTTATCGGTCACCACGCTCAAAAAGTGTAACTTGAATTAATATCAAAGAAAAAACTTGAATATCCCCATTCGACTTGCAGGCCTTTAAAACCTATTAAAATACCTTTTCTCTATTAAAATTTGTTTTCTTATTATTGTTATCTTATTCATTAATATCAAAGAAAAAACTTGAATATCCCCATTTGACTTGCAGGCCTTTAAAACCTATTAAATACCTTTTCTCTATTAAAATTTGTTTTCTTATCGGTCACCACGCTCAAAAAGTGTAACTTGAAATTATATCAAAGAAAAAACTTGAATATCCCCATTCGACTTGCAGGCCTTTAAAAACCTATTAAAATACCTTTTTTCAAAAAATAGAGTTAGATCATTGAAATTTGGTACATCGAAGTTTTCGATACCTACAAATCGATTGCGGATATTTTTGATATATTCTCATTGCGGATATATTCTCATTTATTCAATAAAAGAAAAAAAATTGTTTTTTTATCGGTCACCACGCTCAAAAAGTGTAACTTGAATTAATATCAAAGAAAAAACTTGAATATCCCCATTCGACTTGCAGGCCTTTAAAACCTATTAAATACCTTTTCTCTATTAAAATTTGTTTTCTTATCGGTCACCACGCTCAAAAAGTGTAACTTGAATTAATATCAAAGAAAAAACTTGAATATCCCCATTCGACTAGCAGGCCTTTAAAACCTATTAAATACCTTTTCTCTATTAAAATTTGTTTTCTTATCGGTCACCACGCTCAAAAAGTGTAACTTGAATTAATATCAAAGAAAAAACTTGAATATCCCCATTCGACTTGCAGGCCTTTAAAACCTATTAAAATACCTTTTCTCTATTAAAATTTGTTTTCTTATCATTATTGTTATCTTATCTTTATTGTTATCTTATTCATTAATATCAAAGAAAAAACTTGAATGTCCCCATTCGACTTGCAGGCCATTAAAACCTATTCAATACCTTTTCTCTATTAAAATTTGCTTTCTTATCGGTTACCACGCTCAAAAAGTGTAACTTGAATTAATATCAAAGAAAAAACTTGAATATCCCCATTCAACTTGCAGGCCTTTAAAACCTATTAAATACCTTTTCTCTATTAAAATTTGTTTTCTTATCGGTCACTACGCTCAAAAAGTGTAACTTGAAATTATATCAAAGAAAGAACTTGAATATCCACATTCGACTTGCAGGCCTTTAAAAACCTATTAAAATACCTTTTCTCAAAAAATAGAGTTAGATCATTCAAATTTGGTACATCGAGGTTTTCGATACCTACAAATCGATTGCGGATAATTTTGATATATTCTCATTGCGGATATATTCTCATTTATTCAATAAAAGAAAAAAAATTGTTTTCTTATCGGTCACCACGCTCAAAAAGTGTAACTTGAATTAATATCAAAGAAAAAACTTGAATTAATATCAAAGAAAAAAAATACTGCATAAATAAAATAAATAAATAATTATAATTGCATAAGTTGATAAAAAATGCTATGCAATAGCTTTACCGCGGCAGTCCTCGAGTGCCACACGTATTTTTTTTTTTTTTTTCTTTTTTTTAAGTTTAATCGCTAATTTTTATTATTAACTTACTTTTTTATAAACAGCCTAAAGACTGAGGTCATGACACGACAAATATTTGTTTAACAAAACAATATTAGGTGCATATCTTTTAGATACGATTTATTGCTAGTGCTTCAGTAATTTTGCTGCCAACTGTATAAGATAAACAAATAACCTGGATAGACAAAGTGATCTAGATTTTCTAGTCTACACTTTTCTAGAGGGTGAAACAGCATTGTGTGAATGTTATGAACCCTTTGTATTGAGAGAAATTCTGTCTTGATTTCCTAGAATTGGATCACAAACCAAAATTATACCATAAAAACCAAAATTATATCATATTTAATCACCCTAAAATTGGATAGAATTTCCTGGAATTTCCTAGAATTGGATCATTAACCAAAATTATACCGTAAACCAAAATTATATTATATATTTAAAACCTAACTACAATAATATAGTTGCTAAAACTCGTCTCTTGTATTCGCATTCCAAACATTTTTACTTTCTCTTACCCATAGGGTCGAGAAAGTATTGTTATAGGGTCAAATTTTTGAACGGGAGTTTTTGTTATATTTGCATGTTCTGAGGTCCCCTGAATACGAAAATCATGTTCTTAGCGAATGGTATATGTGTCTGTTATCAGCATATCTCAAGAACAAATAGTAGCAAAAATTCCAAACTCGGTATTCTAAATGTGAATCATATAAGGATGCTACACTAAACTTTTCGTTGAGATCAAGCAAATGGTTCGTGTACAGGGACACTCAAAAGTATTCAAATACATTACGTCTGTGGGGGATATTGCTGGTAAGTAGAGTTTAACATCTATGGACTGCACTAAACCAAATGAAACGAATATATATTTTGTGTAATAGAGATAGTAACTGGGAAAAAAAAATTGTGTATGTAGGAGCCTCGCCTTCACCCCTGGGGGAGAAGGTCCCCCCTCGAGGGGAGTAAATTTTCATGATGGGTATCTTTCAAAAGAGCTAGCCAATACCTTTGAAACGAATGGTTGAACCATCGATAATTTAAAGTAAAGTTATCGATTTTTTTCATTTTTAACAAAAAAAATGTAATATTAAGAATAAATTCAAATTATTTTTGGGTATTTAGTGTTATACTACTTCTCTAATATGGAAATCGTCTGCATTATCATGGAAGATAATTTTTTTAAATAATAATTTTAATAAATTATTTTTTAAAAACAGAATTATTTTTCAATAACCGAATTAAATTCTACATAAATGTAGGTGCAAGCCCCCCTCACACAGAACTAATTATCATATAAAACTCTTCGGAAGCCTAATTTAAATTGTTAAAGTCGTGTGAGTGACACACCAGATTATTTAAGTAAGTTTGACTACAATAATATAGTAAAACTCTCTAGAATTCTAACAGAGGTTTTTATAACTCTGTAGGAAAGGGAACTAGAAATTATAAGGATGACATGGAACTATTTTTTCTAGATCCCCAATGTAGTTTCTAGATATCAGCCACATAATTTTCTTTCCAGTGAAGTTTTGTCCTCGTTTGGTTCTCAAACCACCTTCAAAGCAAAACTTCTTAACAGGGAATTCCGCTTCCTATTTTTACGGATTGCAATTCCTTTTCCTATCATAATTACGTTCCCCTATCGTCGCAGAAATTACTTTTATTATTTACTGGAGTAACTTCATGTCTACAGACATGAAACAGATGAAAGATGAAATACATCCTCACATTTTTCGTTCCTTCGAATCAACTCTTCCGTATTCTGGAAGAAGGCAGTTAAAGATCTAACACTTCTAATCGTGGATGCTTGCGGAATATTAATTAGTCATGAATTTTAGTGAGAAACAATTCTTGAATAATGTACAGGGTGATACATAATTAAAGTTATGATTTCAAAACGCTATAATTTTAAAACTACCCCTGAGAATGTTAGGCAATGAAATTTTGTTTGGCAAAGAAAAAAAAAAAGTTCCAAAATGTACTTTTAATGATTCGTAAGATATTTGTTTCATGAAGCTCCTCTTTTTATCTTATCACTGTTTGGCTATAAACACGCATCCTTGTCTGTTTGCTAAAAAAAGTTATCGTACACTTTTAAAGTTTATTGTTTCCTGCTATTTTGTTCTATTGCTAACAACATTCCTGAGTATAATGAATCTATTTAGGCATTTCTTTTGAAATGACATTGAGAGCGCCCTCTATACGCCCATTTTATAAATAATTTTTCCCTTCACCAAACAAAATTCCATTGCCTCACGATTGTTACGGTAAACTATCAAGTCATTTTGATCTGTAGTTTTAAAAATATAGCGTTTTGAAACGAATCGTAATCACCCTGCATATTTGGAAAAAAAAAAAAAAACTTTATCTGCTATAACATAAAACCAAAATTTGAAAAAACTTACTGGAAATAAATAAAATTTGGTAGATGTTTTAAACATTTTTTTTTAGGATTTATATAGTTAAATTAAATATACACAGAAGAATAAAAATTTTATTAATATAAAGTGCTTTACCATTAAAAACATCTGTAAAAACTCCATTGTACTAATCTCTTTCAAGAAATATCGATAAATAATTGCAAGTACACTTGATGATAATGTGATGGCAGTCGCGTTCAATAGAATAGTAGTCAATTTTAAAATCCCCTTCCCTACCCCCCTAAAAAAAAAAAAAAAAAAAAATTAAAAGAATGAATACCAGAAGAACTCGTATTTTCGATCAGACATTAAAATAAAATTATTATAAAAATAAAATGAAATAAAACCACTTAGGAGAAAAAATCGATGTTTGCCTCAAAGCAGCTTTGTTACTTATCTTGGTTTCATTCCCAATAAATCATAAAATTCCGTTCCCTATTTTTGCAACAGAGAGCACAGCTTTCTTTTGTATCGCAATTACGTTTGCTCATTGTTGCAGAAATTACCGTCGAAGTTTCTTTTCTTCACGTTTCTGTTTCCTAAAAACAGATGAAAAATGAAAAAACTTCGTGTTCTTGTACCATCAATCAGCTATTTCTTATTCTGCAAGAAAACATGTAAAAAATCTAGCGCATCTAATCGAAAATGTTAGACGAACATCATTAACACTAAAGTGTCAAGAATTCACTGAAAAAAGTAAAAGAACAAAAATACTCAAAAATAAGTTAATTAGAGTGTCAAATTTGTGTATGTTGCATTCTCGAAATAGCTCCTATGCACAAATGTTCTCAAATTTAAATCCCATGTACTCAATATTGAGTATACACTGAGTAAAAATTGGGTCAATCCATTAGAAACCACCCAGACCATGTTGCTCAACAATTTTTATTATTTTTATTTTTTTACCAATTTTTCCCCGTTGTTAGGTGAGTTCAAAACTGTAGAAAAAAAATTTTTTTAGGCTCATGCTTTTTTTTTTTTTTTTTTTTTTTTGGCAGCCATTTTGAATTTGCGTCGTAACTGTTTTTTGGACAAAAACAAGGTTTGCATAAAAATATTTAACTCTGTTAATTTTATAGATATCAACATAAAATAAAAACCATAATTATCAGAATGACCCGCTAGATGTTTTTTATATGCACAATATTTCCTAAGTCGTGAGGAAAGAGAATAAAAATATTTACAACTATAAATGGGAAATTAACTTAAAACGGTAGTTTTAGTGCTGCAAAATTACTTAAAAAGAAAAACTCACCATCATTTTTTTTTTTTTTTTTCCTGAATAGATTTATTACAGGACTAGTTACTGTAAAAGTTTCCAGTTTGAGAACTTTATCCTTTTTACTTTCTCTTACCCATAGGGTCGAGAAAGTATTGTTTTAGGGTCAAATTTTCGAACGTGAGTTTCTGAGGTCCCCTGAATACGAAAATCATGTTTTTAGCGAATGGCCTGTGTATGTGCTGTGTTTCTGTCTGTCTGTTATCAGCATATCTCAAGAACAAATAGTAGCAGAAATTCCAAACTCGGTACCTTTTATGTGGCTTTGTATTCTACACAGAGTAGAAATTCTGTAACTGACATCCAGAATCTAAATTGTGGCTCTAGAAAAAATAGTTCCATGTCATCCTTAAAAATTCTAGTCCCCTTGGAAAGCAAGTTCTTGAAGCCCCTAGTAGAATTCTAGAGCGTTTGCCTATATTATCGAGAGCAAAGTTATTCAAAAATCTCTGCAAATAAATGAGACTATATGAGGCGGGTTTCTGCAACTATAATCTTGGTTTATGACCCAATTCTAGAAAATCAAGCGAGAATTTCTCGCAATACAAAAGATTCAGAATATTCGAAATATTCAGAGTATTGTTTCGTCTTCTAGAAATGTATACACTAGAAATTTTCGATCATTTCGTCTATTCAGTTTATTGGCGTATCTTATGCGCATAGCTCGGAAATCTATATCTCTAGTTAAGGGATTTAGAAAATGGCTACTTATTCATTCTAGAGAAAGGTGGTATATATTTTTTTTCTCGGTGTATTAACCGTGCTCAAAAACTGGCATTTACCATCGTAAATCACAATATCCCAGATAAAGATTTTCGTTGATGTTATTCTCCCTCAAAGGAATATGAAACAGCCACGAAATATAATTTTGAAGTTTTGAGGGAATAAATTTCTTGTTCGAACACTTTCTGTTTAAAATTGTAGAAATTATATTAAAGAACTTGTTTTAGTCGAGCATTATTTATAATAAATTATAAAGTGAATATATATATTAATTTGAAAACATGCGATATTTAATAAATGAGACAAGCATGTTTTCCTTTTTGAAACAAAATTGCTCATTTAGAAATGAGTACAGTCGGTAACAAAAGTGTCCGAACACCAGCAAAGATTCCTTAAATCCTTGTCGAATCCTGTTCTTAGTCAGTCTAAGAACAGGATTCGACAAGGATTTATTTAGCAAAACTGTATTAAGCGTACTTTATTTATATAGGAATTTTCGCTAGTGTTCGGACACTTTTGTTACCGACTGTATGTCGATTGACTCATTTTTGAGCACTTCTTTTAAGAGTGTTTGAGTTACTAATAATCATAGAATTAGATTTTAAATAAAAACTAATTCTACGATAATATCGAAAAATGAGAAAGGTAAGAGAAAAAAATGAAATATCATAGACCGATTTGACATAATTCAAAGTTCTATATATATACATTAAATTTCATAGTTATTAACAGTGATTATCAACTGATCGGCCCGGGTTCGATCATACCTTCGGTACCTTTTTTTTTTTTTTTTTTTTTTTACAATTTTAAAAAATATATAAATTTAACTGAAATAATTAGCTATAAAGTAAATTACCACATAAGTTATTTTATTACCTATAATTACTAATCAACAATAACAGTGGATGAATTTGGAGCTTAATTTACTATTTTATTGTAAATAATTAAATATAAATAAATAAATATATGTATATTATTTAATATTTAATTTAATATTAATGTTATTTACTTAAACTTTTAATTTATTAAATTATTAATACTATTAATAATAAATTTAAAATGAAATTAAATGATACTAAAATTAAATAAATTATTAAATAATTAATATTTAATTATTTAAAATAAAATGTTAATTAAACTCCAATTCCCTTTGTTGAAACAGTTAATTAATAAATAGAAATAAATAATTAGATAATTTCATTATTTATTGAACAACATTACTTTTAATTTGCGTTATTCACTGTAATTTTCTGACGAACAATATCGCATTTTAACCTTCGCTGCTTAAGCCCTAGTTTTACAAATACTTTTAATTCTTCAAGAAAACGGTTAGACGAAAATGTCAAAAGTGAAAAATATTCAAATGCGTCAAAGAACGTGTAAAATGTTAGGGAAGCGATATTTCAAACAGATTAAATCGATTGGAAAAGGTCTTTTCCTCTGAGGCACTCCCTTACTGGCAATTTGAACCGAAAATGCTGCATAAGCTCCGTTTATCCGATAACTCTTTATTTTTAAGTTATACCATTACGAGTTAGAAACGTCTTTTTGAAATTTTTCATTAGAAAAATTAAGATTATAAATTAATAGTTTTTATTCTGGTTAGGAAAAACATTAAGAATCATAACTTCTTTCTTCAATAGTGTATAAGTTAAACCTGTTAAAGATAAGTTTATAGAAATATATTAAAAAAAAATTTAATATAAAAACCTTGAAATTAAATTCAAAATAGGGAACATATGATAAAATTATTACAAAGTTGAAATAAAAATAGAAATCAAAGTGAAAACCCCATTAAAAAAGGAAATTCTAGTTATTTCAAAATATATCAATGAAAAATTTGCCTCCAGCCAAACTCCCTGTTATTTTATAAGGAATTTTGTTATGAGAATTACTCATTGCTTAATACATTTTTTCAAATTCCATTTTCATGTTCAGAAAATTTACAATCATTAAAACCACTCTCGTTTTCCAAAAATTACTTATTATTATTATTAAATTTTTGAGCTAAAAAATTCGAAATATAAATTAAGTGCAATTTTGTGTACTTTATAGCTTCAAAATATAATATAAAAATATATATTATTTGAAAAAACAGAAACAAATTCAACAGCTATGAATTTTCTGAATGTGTAAACACCACACCAGTGGCTCACCACTGGTAGACAGGGAGTGACTATAGACTGCGTTCAAAGCTGGTAGACAGGATGTTACAGGATCAATCCCAGGTCATGCTCGTCGATCTAACCGGTCGGATATTTCCGTGGTTTTCTCCTAAACTCGCGTAAATATGCGCTAGGACTACTTAGAAAGACCCCCTAGGGCATTCCACTCATAGGCTTAAGACCCTAGCATAGTCAGTAGGCCTTAACCTAACAACCAACCAACCAATCAACCAGAATGTGCAAATGGAATTAAAAAAAAAAAAAATGCTAGGTAATAAGTAATTATCATAGCAATTTTTCCTTAGTATAATATATAGTCTGGTAAAAGTTAGATGCAGTTATGATACGTAAAGATGCAATATTATGCCAAAAATAAACTACAACTATATTTTTGTGTCGTAATTGTAAAAAAAAAAATATTTCATAAAATTTAAAAGAATTGTACGTTAAACATTCTTTAACTTTTACACAATTTTTATACATAGTATGGTTTACATAATATTTTACTCCCAATTTTTAATATTATTACACTCGCACATATATGATCAGTTTAAAAGAGTGCCCTTTGGTTTTTCTTATAACCCTTAAATAGGACGGATGTGGCAACTATTCTAACGCTGAAGTATCATTGTTTGAACCTTGTTTAAGTGTGGGAGACAATTTCCCTCCCTTTTGGACTGTTACAACTTTATTTGTGAAGTAAAATAGAAATGGAGACGCACAATGTTATTGAATCCTGTAATAATTTTATTTATGAAAAACAAAATGTAATTAAAAATTTTTACAATATCATTCCTACATTACATTTACATTATCATTATCATTATCATTTTTACATTATCATTTCATAGGCTTTTCCAGAGAAGTCCTGCAAACATCGATGAATTAAAACAGATCATAACTGAAGAAATCTCGTCAATAACACCAACAATGCTGCGAAGTGTCAAAAACCTGGTTCGACGTGTTCATGTTTGCATTCAAAATACTGGCGAACATTTTCAACATTTTGTGCGAGGAATGATAATGTAAAAAGTTTGAACTAAATTATGTTTTACAAAAATAAAATTATCACAGGATTAAGTAACATTGTGCGTCTCCATTTCTGTTTTACCTCACAAATAAAGTTGTAACAGTCCAACAGTGTTAGAAGATGCCTCCCACACTTAAACAAGGTTCAAAAAATCATACTTCAATGTTAGAATAGTTGCCACATCCGTCACATTTAAGGGTAATAAGAAAACCCAACATAAATGTGTTCATTTTATTTTGCACACTTAAAATAAGAACATTTTTGGTGCTAAATTTATCTCCGATTTGATGTTTTATCACACAATGAATACATATTCAGGGGTTGATCCAGGCAAAAATTGGGACCCTTTTGCTGCCCCTTCACAAAATTCAAATACTTAAAATGGGTCTCTTCACAAAATTTAAATTCAGAAAATGGGCCCCTTCACAAAATTCAGATTTATAAAAGCAGCCCTTTCACAAAATTTTGTTTTATAAAAATAATACTTTTGTAAAATTTTTCGATGTTTACAGTATTTTTAATGAGTGTCTATACAAGTTTAATAAAATTCTGTTAACTTGATATTAAACATTAGATAGAGCAATTGCTATAATGAAAGGTTTCTAACGACAATTCTTTTTTTCACAAAAATATTTAGATTTTCACAAAAATAAATAAAAATTTCACAAAAATAATTGGTTTTTCACAAAAATGGACCCCAAAAATTAAAACCTGGATCAATCCCTGGTATTCCCCTCATGTATAAAATAAATCTATTTCAACAGTGCTACTTTAATGAGTAATATTCACACTATTCTTCAAAACAGAGCAACAACATCACATAATTTATTTTCAGCCTCCTCTGTTTAATGCTGAGCTTTACAAATGCTTTTAATTCTTTAAGAAATCGGTTAGATGAAATATATCAAAAGTTGAAAGTATTCAAATGCGTCAGGGAATGTGTAAAATGTATGAGAAGCGATATTTCAAACAGATTAAATCGATTGAAAAAGGTCTTTTCCTTTGAGGCAATCCATTATTCGTAATTTGATCTGAAAACGCTGCGCAAGCTTCGTTATCCCATAAATCTTTATTTCTAAGTTATGCCATTAGGAAGAGAGATATCTTTTTCAAATTATGCCTTTTATTAATTAATAATATGAAATATTTTTGAAAATTCAGGTGAGAAAAATTTCTATTCTTAAAAAGAAATTAAGTAAAACCTGTGAAATATTTAATAGAATGTTTGAAATAATTTTTAAATACATGTGTTAAAACTAGTTGACATAGGCGGTCTCAGCTCAGTTCCCCATCATATGTATGTTATCATAAATTTCTTGTACGGGACATATTATATTCATGTTAAGAGAAATGAATTTGACCGAACGCTTGACAAAGTGACAGAACAAAATCCTCGCCTAATAGGCTACCCACCATTCAGTTCGATATATTTATCTTATTCTAATCTATTTATTTTATTGGGATCAATTTCGTGTTTATTTTCATGCTACTATTTCCAATGCAACAATTCCAAAAATGCACATTTATATGAAATATCGACCCCATTTGTTATGTTGATAAAATCTTAAATTTCGAATAACTTGCGAAATGTTCCTATTAGAATATTTGTAGTCAATCATGTTCATACAAGTATCATAAATGTTATTTTGAAATTGTCTGATATATTTAAGATCTTCAAAATGGACGTTTATGCTCGATTTTGCCTTATTCTGCCATTTTAAGTAAATCGTAAATTCCAAATAACTTACGAATTTATTAAATTGGAAAATTCATACTCTATGATATTCATGTTAGCATCCTAAATAATATTTCAAAAATGGTCTGACATCTTTATGATGAAAATATCCCTCAAGACTGACGTTTGTGTAAAATTTTACCCTATTCTTTTATGATAAGAAATTCGTAAAATTCTAATAAGTTACGAAATTTTTATATTGGAAAATTTATAGTGAGTGATATTCATACCAGTATCTTAAATAATATTTCTAAAGTAGTCTGACATCTTTACGATGAAAATATCCCTAAAAATTGACATTTATGTGAAATTTTGTCCTATTCTGCCATGTTAAGAAATTCGTAAGTATCCAATAACTTGAGAAATTTTTAAAGTAGCATGTTTATAGTAACTCATGTTCATTCCGGCATCAAAACTGATATTTTAAAACTGGTCTGACATTTTTACAGTAAAAATTTTCATTTAATGCAAGTTTAAGTGATTTTTTCCCCTATTCTCCCATGTTAAGAAAATCGTAAATTTCAAATAACTTACGAAGTTTTTACATTCGAATGTTGCAAATAAATACAGTTCTTGCCAGTGTCAAAAGTAATATTTTAAAACTTATTTGACCTCTCTGCGACAATTTATTCTTGAGATATCGAGTGTACACAGACTAACATACTAACGGACTAACACACTAACAGACACCCTACAGACGGACACCATACAAATTTTGTCATTTTCGGATTCCTCACACCTAAAAACGTGTAAAAAAGTAAAAAAAAAGTAAAAAAAAAAAAACCGAGGTCGAAAATTTTCACGATTACCTAAGTTCCCCATACCTATAGTATGATGGGGAACTAAAAACATTCGAAAATGTCGAACTTGATAGAAAAATATTACAAAACGCAAACAAAAACGCTAAAGAAAGTAAAATAAGAATTTTATAAAATAATCAGAACTTTTTTTAATGCAAATCTGTCAACTGCAATATTCCACTAAAATTTAAAGTATGGGGGTGCCGGATAAAGAATGCAACTGGTGAATACATATTAATATACAACTTTAATTCAATTGTTTGTCTAAATTAGCTTCAGTGCAAATTCCTCAAAAACGTCACTAGTTTATTTATCGAGGAGAAAATACCTAAATAATCCCAAATGTTTTACTTTTTATAATCTACCTGAATCATATATAACAGTAAAGTATTGTAATCATGTCAAAAATCCGAATTTGAGATTTTGATGTTTCTATACGTTTCGAGATACCCCGAGTCCGTTTTCACTATTTTTACGATGATGTATGTATGTGTGTATGTGTGTATATGTCTGTGAGTGAACACGCTAGCGTCTAAACGCTTTGTTCGAATAAGCTGAAAGTTGGTACGTATATTGTAAGTCACCATAGTACGAACCCTACAGATTTTGGTGAATCTAGCACTTATAGTTTTTTTACAGGGACACCAGGAAAATTTTCTTTATCATTATGGCCTATGGGGCAAATGTGCAATAGCATCTAAATGCCTTATTCAATTGAGCTGAAAATTTATATGAATATTATAAAACACTGTTGCACTAAGAATAAGCATTTTCGTGAATCTAGCTTTTATAGGTTTTTACAGGGACACAACGAAAAATTCTTTATCAGTATGATCTACGGGCTCAAAGTTCAGTAGCGTTAAATAAAACGTCGTGTAGTATATGGAGAAAAATACTCAAATACTCTATTTTGGTTTTCTCTCTTTTGTTTGTTTAACAACTTCTCTTTCTTTACTTTATCTACAAAACTGTTAATAACTCAATGTTCGGAAAGTCGAGTGGAGCCACTCCAGATTTTTTTGTTTCGGTTTGAATTTAATATCATTTATATTAGTTTTAATGTTATTAATATTATTAATATTTTTAATTATTTATTATAAATTATTTATTATAATCATTTAACCTTTATTTTCGTTTTCCTCAAATTTAGGTAAATGTTTTTACTATAACATAGCGTTTATAGCGATGGCCAACCGCCAGATCGCCAACTAGTCCTTACAGAGAATTATATCTATTCTTTTAAATTACCATTTAGACTTATTTAATTTTTTTCAAATCACGGGTAAAATGTATTTGTTTCAATGCATTGTTGGAATTGTGGCGGAATATTTTCTTGCTAAATAACCCTTCTTGGATTATTTTAGTCATTCCTCAAAACTAAGGATAAAAATTTATTTTCTTTATTTCAATAAATTGTTTTCCCAATATTATCACTTTCGAGCATTACTTTCCATAAGCTTAGGCTTTAGTTATTAAAAGCCAATGATATATTTGAAAAATAATAATAATAATAATATAAAATCACCCATCGGGCTAGAAATGAAGTTTGTACTAAAATAATTATAAGATAAAAACATTTCATAAACCATGTTTTTAAATTTTCTGTTGAACCATAGCTATAGAACTAACTACATTAGCACTTTACCAATGCGTATATTGATATGAAAAGTATTTTAATGTTCACGTTTAATTAAATGTATTTATTTTTATGTCGAAAAAAAATGAACTGGTAATTTTTTTTTTATGGCAACAATTAAATTATAGCTAATATTTCAATGACTATTTTTATTGCTATTAGGAGCTTATTATTTTCATATTTTAATTAATTAAAAGAAAACTTTTCGAAAATCTGAGTTCGAAGTATTGTGTTGTCACCGGTTTCTGAGCTACTGTGAAAGTTTCAAATGTCTGGCTTGTAGGGAAGTTAGTTAAAAATAGATTGCAAGATTTGTACCGGACAAACACATAAACATACACACAAACAAACAAGAATATAAGTTAATAAAAAAACAAACAAACAAACAAGAATAGAAGTAAAAAAAAAAAAAACACAAACAAACAAGAATAGAAGTTAATAAAAATATGGTAATAAAGTTGTCAAATTGTTATTTTACATGCAAAAATGGTTTGAAATTTCTCCATAGAGGGAGAATATAAGTGAATAAGATTTTCAAATCTCAGGAACAAGACAATGATTAAAAAATAAATAAATAACAATAATAATTGATTTTGTAGACATCTCGATTCCCAAATTTGATTCTTCATGCTTCCCAAGTGTACGCTCCACTTGTGAACAGCACCGAAAAACTGAAGAAATATACCGCAGAAGGAATAGTGAATGGTTCACTAAGAAAAAAAAAAAAAAAAAAAAATATATATATATATATATGATTCATCTAAAACGAATAAGTAGTCATTTTCTGATTCCCTAAACTAAAAATATAGATTAATGAGCTGTGCGGTGGCTAAGCGCATAGTCTTATACTAGGCGAGTCGTATTAACCCTCGACGATAAATTTAATGCCCCAACCCTACCCATCCGTTCCTCCATATCTTTTTCTAGTCAATTTGACCCTTTTATTAGCCTTTTTTTTTTCACACTTGACATTGTGAGTTTTTTTGTTTTCGTCCCATGCTTTTTTCTATGGAATTTTGATACTTTTTCCCCATGTTTCTATGGGTTTTTAGGGTTTTTTTTCCTCGTTTTCTACATTCTAAAGCGCAGTGGCTTATAAGCTTGTAACTCTAACATATTTTTGTTTATTTACTAAGATTTATGAGATGATAAAAGATTTTTCACAAAAAAGAACTTTTGTGTGCTGAGGGGTTAAAATAAATTGGATCTTTAAATTAATTACGCGACATGAGAAAAACCCCTTAAGAAATTTCAACTCTCGGAAAATACTCTCAAATCTAGCTCGTTCTTTTTCGGATAATTTGCTTAATTTTTACTCTATTTAAATGCACTTTTGACGAAAATTGCAAAAAATATCTTGCTTTTCAACCTATGCTAATATTATTTTATCTTTTGCACATGCGCAGTGAAAACATTTTTCATACAAATGCTCGTGTTTCATTTGATATTTAAGATATTTGTATGCCGATTGCAGTATTTTGTTTTAAAAGTGACTTCCCAACTTATTTGAAAGAATAATTTTCATTAAAAACTCTGTGTATTATAAATAAAAAACATGTTGATTTTTTTTTTTTTTTTTTTTTTTTTTTTTTTTTGAGTTTTAAAATAAATGCTTATATCTCCGTTATTTAATAAGCTATCCTCACACAAATTAAACAGGGTCTGTATTAACATATCCTAAAGTTACAGTTCATTTCGTTCACTTAACGATACAGGGTGATCACAAACATTATTGATTTTTCTCAATTTGTTACCGGCCCCCTAAATGTTGTTTTAAACCAATCTTCACTGAAAAGCATGAGAAAGACCCAATTCTTTAAATATCCAATGTTTTGAAACATTTCATCGAGAAATAAGTTTTTTTATTGATAAAAACTGATCGTTTGCAAATCTTGCTAAACTTTTGTACAGGAGTGTATAACATAAACACATAGCGCATTTTTCATATATAAGTAAGGGAATGTAAAAAAAAAAAAAATAAATAAATAAAAATAAAAATAAAAATAAAGGCCTTGTTTTACGTATTTACATTTTTTTACATATTTGAAACATAGCCGAGAAACTTACTTTAAAAAAGTTTTTATAGCTATTTTAATTCGTTAGCTTTATTAGCTATAGTTTTTTCAGTGCAGAGCACAACGCATTACCTATCACCTTTTAATTACATTTCTATTAATTTTAATCTATTAATTAATTAAATTTTAATCTATCAATTAATTTAATCTATTGGTGATTTAATTTACTAATTTCGATTAATTAATTACATTTCTATTAAATTTTCTTTTTTTTTTTACTATTGATTATGCATTAATCACATTTAATAACCTATTTGATTTACGAATAAATAGAAATTGCTTTCTTTGAAATTCGCCTCTATATTTAAACTTAATTATTTTTGTACTGTCCTTGTTATCAGAATCACACAC
Organism: Salticus scenicus; assembly: GCA_963930645.1. Classification (NCBI taxonomy): domain Eukaryota; kingdom Metazoa; phylum Arthropoda; class Arachnida; order Araneae; family Salticidae; genus Salticus; species Salticus scenicus. Next base: position 30,121,378 of record OZ005658.1, on the reverse strand, counting down.
AATGTCAAATATTTTTCATATCTTTCTCATAAAAATAATATACTTATATACGGAATACAATGCAATCATAAAGAACGAAGAAGAAAACTCAGTTTTCTGAGAGAAAACAAGACAGTTTACTGCGAAATATTTCCGAGGAAAAAATATTCTATCGGATTATTTCTTTCAACATAAAATATACTAACAAATATATTTTTTTCCTGAAACTTTACTAATAAGGCGTGGAACAGAAAATATATTCTTACAGTAAATAATATAAACAAAAAGATTTTCTATTAAAAATTACACTATAAGCATGCAAAGGGATGACGTAAGCAAACGTCAGTGAGTACATGTACATACAACCGACTTCCTAATGTAAACGGTAACAGGAAAATTTTTAATAATTTATTTTTAAAATATTTATAATTTTCAGGTACTTTTATCTCCCGAATTAGATACTTTGAAGTAGTATGATTTAAAATATTCATTTATTACTAGAATAGATTTTGTGTTCTAAATTAGATTTTTCTAGTTTTGAAATTGAAACGTTTATAGCTCATTGCAATTGGAAATATCTTATACGTAAACAAATCATTCAGTGTTAATATTATGCATAGATAAACTTGAATAAATATTTAGATTGACGTATGTTTATATTTTGCAGACGTATAGGTTATTATTTTATATCTTTTTTTTTTTTTTTTTTCAAATAAACGAATTATTAATTAATTTTAAGTAACAGATTTGATATCTGTCGTCCTTGGTGGGGGAAAAAAAAAAGAATAACTCCAAATTATCTGGCGAATATATTTAATTCCTTTCAAAAATCATCCTTGTTTTAACAACGTATATTAAGAGAGCAATCAATGATATGAATCAATAATTCGTATAATATATATTACGAAAATATATATCTGCCATGTATATTTTCGTGCTACGTTTTTGAACACCATATAAAAATGTCATGACAGCAAATATCAAATCTATCGCCATTTTGTTTCGAGAATTTTGAAATTCGAATTTAAATTTTGTCAATATGACAGCAAAATAGCTTAATCTAACACATGTGCACAATAATTCATAATCATACCCAAATATAGGGAATTCAAATCGGAAAATAATTTTCCTTAATTTTTAATATTCCTTTTTTACAAAAAAAAAAAAAAAAAAAAAAAAAAATGTGATGGACAATTAACAGAGGAAATTTTTGCTTGTCCGCACTGACGTTCAGTGATGACACTTCACTTGCATATAAAAACCGGATTGTATGTATGTGTGGATGTACGAAAAAAAACGTGGATGAAACAGATGTAAAATAACCCAAGAATTTCGAATTGACCATTTAAATTAATTTATACCAGTTAGTTTAGAAGTTGTAAATTTTAAGCCCAAAGGAAGTACAAGATTAATGCACTGCTAAAAAAAGACAGCATGCACCAATTGCCTGTAGTGGTTTGACGGCTGTATACAACCAGCAGCAGGATAAGTTAGAGAAATATTTCTGTTTTTAACACGCTTTTATTAGCTTCACCTGTATGTATGTTTGTAATCGCTCTGGGAGCAAACAAAAAATCTATATTGTAAAAAAAGACTTTCCCTACTTGAACGCTGTGGCTGTGAGGTAAAGCTCCGCGCTACAAACCTAAAGGTGTAGCGTTCGAGCCCAATCAAGGGATATTTTTAAAAAATGTTTTTTGTTTAATTCTAAATTATTTATTTAACATGCTTTTATTAACTTGATATGATGTAACTATTAATGTATGTAACGGAATCTTGCAATTCAATTTTTGGCCAATTCTGTTTGTTCGACTGACCTGAAATTTTGTACATGACTTTATCATCGATGACAATACTATATACAAGTGTTTCCAGGCTCCTATCTCCTCGGGGGTTGGTTCTAGGGACAAATAAAAACCCCCATAAGTATAAAACTATATCTTATGTGGCACAGGATTTAGCCGTATAAGCATTAACATCGAGTGGCAACAATTAATCAATTGTTATTTTCTTATATTAAAGATTTAAAAGTGTGCAAATATGCAAAGATGTAAAAGTGTGAAAGTCATGTGTCACTCCCACGACTTTCTCCTACCCTACATTGTAATACTATAAAGGTAGATAATTTGTGTTTTTAGTTCACATTTTAATAAAAGCGTGTTCTTTAATTTTTTAAAAGTATAATTTTTATTAATTGTTAAACTGACTCTTTTACACTGATTTATATTTACACATACCAGTAGCATCACTTAAATGACGGTTTGGTCCATCATTATACCAGAGGCTTGAAACAGTCCGTTATCCTGAAGATCTGAATCATCTGACTGATTATTGAAATGTTGATATACATACGTTATTTTTTGAAATAGGGGAATCCTCAATAAGATAAATAAGAAATCCATGATAACGTTTTTAACCACCCTTATTGTGACAGCTTAACATTTTAAAAGCATTCACGAGATACCTCTGACACATACATAAGCATCCATATTACACATACATTTTTTTTATAGAGAGAGTAGTTATAATTAAGCTATCAGTATATAACAAAGGTAATGACGACTATTTGCTATTTACTGAACAGTTTACGGTCTCGTGTGGTTCAATTTATTGTGAAATTTGCCGTTTTTCCAAGGAAAGAGCCACCTGTTGGACATTTTTAAAACATCCACTTTAAAATACTTTGAGCGCAATTCCTGAATAGCCCACATAGTAAAATATTAATATTAATATTAATTGTTATTATTGTTATTATTATTGTTGTTGTTGGTTATAATAATAGTGACAGCATTAAATTTGCCTGTTGTACCATCGGTAACAAAAATGTCCGAACACTAGCAAAAATTCCTATATAAAAAAAGTGCACTTCATACGGGTTTCTTAAATAAATCCTTGCCGAATCCTCTTCTTAGTCAGTGTAATAACATGATTCGATAAGGATTTATTTAACAGAACCATATGAAGTGTACTTTTTTTACATAGGAATATTTGCTAGTATTTGGACACTTTTGTTACCGATTGTATCTACAGAATTTTGTAATAACAGAAATTTAATTATAACCTGACCACACAGTTTAACATATGTACGTAAATATTTTATACATTATACACAAATTTACCATTCATACATATATATAATTGCAATTGTTATTACATAAACTACTGCTACATTTGTATCATATATATAAATCATACACAATATATGATTCAATGCTTCCGCATTCACCGTAGGAAATATTATTACTATTATCACACTTTAAAAAGAAAGATGTTATCGATATAGATTAATTGATTCAAATGAATAAAAGTTACGATCAAGAAAAAAATCTGGAATGACTCCACTCGACTTTCCGAACATTGAGTAATTAACAGTTTTATAGATAAAGTAAAGAAAGAGGAGTTGTTAAACAAACAAAAGAGAGAAAACCATAATAGAGTGTTGGAGTATTTTTCTCCATATAGTGCACGATGTTTTATTTAACGCTACTGAATTTTGAGCCCATAGATCATAATGATAAAAAATTTTTCGTTGTGTCCCTGTAAAAACCTATAAATGCTAGATCCACCAAAATGCTTATAGTGAGTGCAACAGTGATTTATAATATTCATATAAATTTTCAGCTCAATTGAATTAGGCGTTTAGATGCTATCGCACTTTTAAAAATTGGGTCCCATAGTCCATAATGATAAAGAATTTTTCTTTGTGTCCCTGTAAAAAAAACTATAAATGCTAGATTCACCAAAATCTATACAGTTCATGCAACTGTGACCTATAACATGTGTAAAATTTTTTTGCTCAGATTAATAAGGCATTTAGACGCTATCGTATTTTTAAAAATTTGGCCCCATAGGCCTTAATGATAAAGAATTTTTCCTGGTGTCCCTGTAAAAAAACTATAAGTGCTAGAATCACCAAAATCAATAGAGTTCGTACTAATGGGACTTACAATATACGTACCAACTTTCAGCTTATTCGAACAAAGCATTTAGACGCTATCGTGTTCACTCACAGACATACATGCATACACACGCACATACATACACACGCACATACATACATCATCGTAAAAATAGTGAAAAGATACTCAGGGGAGCTCAAAACTCAAAACGTATAGAAACACCAAAATCTCGAATTCGGATTTTTGACATGATTACAATACTTTCCTTACATATGTATGTTCGGAAAGTAAAAAGATGTTATCAATAAAAATTAATCGATTCAAATGAATAAAAATTACGACCAAGAAAAAAAAAAATGTGTAACCAAATATAAGAAAAACAAGTATCTGAGGGGGAAAACGGGAATTCAATCAAACGACAGAGAAGGATGAAACGAGCGTGATACTTATAACCATCCATTCAACGAGCCTATCGGTTACTCTGAGATATTGACGTATGTCTAGAGAAAACAGCAATTAAGCGGGAATACTTGGCATTTGTAGCGTAACTAAAGCATTTGGGTAACATTCCTGAATGAATATCTAAAACCGTAATGCTGTCAGGGCTAGTATGTAATGTTTTTTTCTTTGCAGTCATACAGTTATAAAGAATTGCGGTTTTTAGATACCGATCATTTTTAACAGAAAATATCGATAATTTTTAATAGGTTTATAGAAATTATAGCTATATAGAATTAAAGGTGGTTAGGTATAGGCAGTCGTTGCTTTAGAATACAAGTTAAATTATCAACAACAAAACTGTATGACAATGTTTTTATCAAATTCTCATTCTAATCGTAATTATATAATGAAAAAATATATACATATATATATAGATATTTCCTGTTTAGAAATTTTAATTATTAATAAATGTATTACTTATAGTTATTAGAAATACGTCTCGTAATCTAAAGTTATTCTGGGGAAAAAAAAATCAAAGAAGAAATGCTTGTTTTTTATTTTTACTTTCTCTTACTGATAGGGTCGAGAAAGTATTGTTTTAGGGTCAAACTTTTGAACGTGAGTTTTTGTTATATTTACATGTTTTGAGATCCCCTGAATACGGAAATCATGTTTTTAGCGAATGGTCTGTGTGTCTGTTATCAGCATATTTCAAGAACAAATAGTAGCAGAAATTCCAAACTCGGTATTCTAAATGTGTATCCTATAGGGATGCTACACTAAGCTTTTCGTTGAGATGAAGCCAATGGTTCATGTACAGGGTACAGGGATACTCAAAAGTATTCAAATGCCTTACGTCTATGGGGGAAATTGCAGGTAAGTAGAGTTTAACACCTATACACTGCACTAAACCAAATGAAACAAATATATATTTTGTGTAATACAGATAGTCAACTGGGAAAAAATTTTGTGTATGTAGGAGCCTCGCCTCCCCCCCCCCCTCTCTGGGAGGGGAGTAAATTTTCATGATGGGTATCTTTCAAAAGAGCTCGTCAATACCTTTAAAACGAATGGTTGAACCATCGATCTGCGATAATTTAAAATAAAGTTATCAATTTTTTTCATTTTTAACATTTTTTTTTTTTTTTTAATGTAATATTAAGAATAAATTTAACTTGTTTTTTACTTCCTTATACAAAGTATAAGGAAGTATAGTAATCCCGATTTGCGAAATGGATTTTGTATTTCACATTGCTCGAAAACGAATGATCGCTGAATGTTGCTAATTTATACGTGTGACTTTCATGATGTCTAGTTGCACACCTGCAAGTGTCATCTTAACACGAGCTCTCGTTTTAGAGATATAAGGGATTTTACACGATTTTTCGTGACGTCTGTATGTGTGTGTGTGTGTCTGTGTGTGGGTATGTCGCATAACTCAAAAACGGTTGGACGTAGAAAGTTGCGAATTGGTACATAGGTTTGTTATAACATCTAGTTGTGCACCTCCCTTTTTGGACTTTCTATGATTTTCCGTTTTGGAGATATTTAGGAAAATTAGGTTCATAATGACAAAAATTTGGCCATAATGTATCAAAAAACGGTAATAACTCAAAAACGGTTTAGACAAATCTTGCAATTTAACTGACTTTCCGATTAGCTAGACATTTGAAACTTTCAGAAAAGCTCAGAACACGTTGACAATGCATTTTTTTAATATTTTTAGCCAACTGTTTCCGATACCTGCTGCCTTCAGCAGCGTTTATGCGATTCAACAGAAAATTTATTTAACTAACTTCCCGACCAGCTAGACATTTGAAACTTTCAGATTAGATCAGAACACGGTGAAAATGCATTTTTTAAATACTTTTAGCCAACTGTATAGGGTCCCTGCTGCCTTCGGCAGCGTTACCAGTTCAAATCTTGGAATCGATTTGTAACTAACTTCCAGCTAGACATTTAAAACTTCCGGAAAAGCTCAAAATACGGTGACAATGCATTTTTAAAATATTTTTGGCCAATTGTTTCGGGTCACTGTTGCCTTCGGCAGCGTTTACATGGTTCAACAGAAAATTTATTTAACTAACTTCCCGACTAGCTAGACATTTGAAACATTCAGAATAGTTCAGAACACGGTGAATATGCATCTTTTTAATACTTTTAGCCAACTGTTTCAAGTCACTGCTGCCTTCGGCAGCGTTTATATGGTCCAACAAAAAAATTATTTAACTAACTTCCCGACTAGGTAGACATTTGAAACTTTCAGAATAGTTCAGAACATGGTAAAATTCCTTTTTTTAATACTTTTAGCCAATTTTTTCGAGTCTCTGCTGCCTTCGTCAGCGTTACCAGTACAAATCTTGCAATCGGTTTTTTGCTAACTTTCAGAAAAGCTCAGAACACGGTGATAATTCATTTTTTTTAAATATTTTTAGCCAACTGTTTCGGGTCCAATGTCAATGTTTTTTAACATTATGTATATTTCTAAAAGTGTATAAGGAAGTCATGTGGTGCCCACATCAGATTTTTTATATTTAGTTTTATACTACTTCTCTAATATGGAAATCGTCTGCATTATCATGGAAGATATTTTTTTAAAATAATAACTTTAATAAATTATTTTTACTGAGTGAATTTGTGTAGTTAATATTGTTTTCAATTTATGGTGTTTGCTTACAAAGTTCTTATTTATCATATTTCTTCAATAAATTCCTGTACATTAAAAAAAAAAAAATCTGGTGTGTCATTCACACTACTTTCTCTTACCCTGAAATTTAATACTATACATACAGGAACTGAAAAATATAGAAGAAAGTCGTGTGGTGGCCACAACACACTAGTTATTTGTTGTTAGTGGATGCGCTTTACTAATAATATTTTACCATTTCCAGGAAAGCTGTTCGGGAATTGAAATAAATTCATCATAGAATTATGGTAAATAATGTATGTTTTAAGCTAAATATTCATCGCTTATTTTTTGTACATTAATGAAACGGGGGGTTGAGGGGGGCGGTTCACACAGAACTAATCATCATATAAAACTCTTCTGAAGCCTAATTTGAATTGTTTAATGCAGGTTTACATACCAGTACTCGTTATCTTACCTCTTAATCTCCAACCTGTATTTATAGTATTAAATTTCAAGGTAAGAGAAAGTAGTGTGAATGACACACCAGATTTTTTTTTTTTTTTTTTTTTTTTTTAATGTACAGGAATTTATTGTAGAAATATGATAAATAAGAACTTTGTAAGCAAACACCATAAACTGAAAACAAATCCAATAATTACATTTAGAAAAAAAAAAGAATTCTTGGGATAGTTTACATGTTCGCTTACAAGTTTTAACGTGCCATGTTTAATAGTATCTGTATATAACCAAAACAAATTAAGAAATAACTAAATTAATATTTACTATGCATTAGCATTTTCTGGCATATTGAAGATTTAATGGTATAAAATACCTTGTCAGTAAACATTTCTACAACTTAATGATGAATGAATAAAGTGAATTAAATTGAATAATTTAACCCTTTGCCGGTCATGCTCTAAAAAGTTGTTACGCAATTTAGGAACTCTACTATCACCAATAATTCTATTCAACTATCACCAATAATTTTTAGGAGTGATATTTGATACACAAGACGGACGAATAACCTTCGAAATAATTTGGTAATCGTTACAATTAAAATTTACTGGTGGTTATTGAATAAAAGTGCCACTAAGGATGAAATTAAATAGGACCTTGAAAGGGTTAATAATTTAATTGAAATAATAGAAATGAAAACAATATACATTGCATATGAACGTAAATGCTGATAGAAACAGACTATAATGTGTATATAAAAATGGATGTTTGGTCAGAAGTTGACAAATCTAAAATATAGGAAATTGGTATATTTTCATTATAGTAAACAACAGCATTGAGATGCGTTAATTACACTACATTAACTAATTTAGTAGGATAATGTATCCGGTAAATTGGTCACTCAAATTACATACAACCAGTAATTTAATTCAGTCCGTGTGTTCGCCAACTTTTATTGAGGAAGGGTCTGGAATGCATGCGTCATTCAAGTCTTCAATGTTTTACTGTCAGACCCTTCCTTTCTCTCTCACCTCCCCTCACCCCCCCCCCCCCCCAAAAAAAAAAAAAAAAAAAATAGAAGGGTTAAGTCTGGGATTGATATAATCATAGCAAAATGACATATAAAGAACGCGCAAAAAGTACACTTCATACGGTTTTGTTAAATAAATCCTTATCTAATCATATTCTTACACTGACTAAGAACAGGATTACAGGATTCGACAAGGATTTATTTAACAAAACTGTATGAAGTGTACATTTTTTAGATAGGAATTTTTGCTAGTGTTCCGACACGTTTGTTACCGACTGTACCTTGCAAATCAACGTTTCAGTTGCGTTTTTGATTAACCGCGATTTTCTACGCGCTCATGAATTTGGTGGGTGAAGTATCAATGATTAAAGATTTTTCCCAAGCAGCTTCTCTCTTTCGGCAAAAAAATAATTAAATAAATAAATAAAAATAAAAATATATAAATATTTTTATATAAAATATAATAATAATAAAGTAAAAATAAATAAATAAACTGAACAAAAAACAAGTTTAACAAATGGTATTTTTTATATATAAAAACCTGATTTATACAATTGCTGCCAGCTTTTCTCATCTTTTAATTAGATTTATCACCACCATATATTTTTAAGGAATATTCCACATGTATTTTCGATGATTAACTAAGCTTAACAAATTATAAAAAGTTTCCTTTATTAAGTCTCTCTTAAGAAACAGAGAGTTGGCACATATTCTTACACTAATGAATTTACTAACTGCAGCGCACTGATAAGAATATATTATAAAAAGTTAGGGCAACAATAGAGTCGGTAGACATCTTCAAATTCCAAGGACAGTCCTAGAAATCTTCCTTTTGACTCCCATAAAAATTACTAAAATTTTGCGAATTAAGGCGATTTATTTATTTCGTCTACTAAATTCGGGGAGACCGTGATATTTGTCCTTAAATTCAATTTATATAATCTTGGCGACCTAGGTAAAAAAAGTAAATTATTTATTCTATAAATATGAATGTACTATAAATTTTCGATTTCAACTAAATTCAATGATGTTAGAATCAGACTTATTTTTAAAACTGTATTGCAGAAAATTTTATAATTATACGATTAAACTAAACAAAATAAATAAATAATAAAATTGCTTTTATTGTTGCTTCTAATGTGCTTCCACCGTGCTTCATTCTTTAATTGTGATCCCTTCCGTGGAGGATCAAAATTGTGATGGCATGTCTCCGGACCACCTCTAGGGGTGTGACCCAGACCGTCGCTATATGCCCATCTGCGCAGCACTAGTGCAACGTAAAACCCAACCATACATTCTTCAATTGTACAACTGACATACCCGCCAAATTGCAAAATAGTAGACGTCTAACAAAAAAGTACCTGATATTTATTAGAAATATATTTCTTCATAAAAATAAGCCTATTTTTATCGTAGATTTTTTTTTTTAAATCAAATCCATAAATATAAAACTTAAGATTTTCTCAAACTGTAACTGTTGTATTGTATTTGTCTACATAAAAAGAAAATAACATAAAAATTACGAAAGAATAATATTTTGTGATAAATGCACAAATGTTTCTATTCCCACGCCACGGAATTTTTGGAAAGGCAATTTAAAATACCGTAATCATTATGTTGGGATTTAAACTGCCAAATCGGTTTAAAAACATACGTCTATACATTTCGATGCAGCTGTTGCATTTATGCATTTCTCGAGTAAAGAATTCAAAAATATTAAATTCTGCTATAAAGAATTGGAAAAGTGGACTAAAATATGGACTCTGCGCCATTTCAGATCATATTTTTTGTTGGCTTAAATTTCAGGCATCGGAGAAGAATTTAAAAGTGTAACTGACATATGTGAGATTTGATAATTATATAACAAATGAAATGCATGTTTATGTAACATTCTAACCTGTTGTGTTATTTAAATATTCCTTTTCAGAGGTTTTAAAACAGAATGTTTATATCCGAAAATGTTCGCGCCAGCATCACAAATAATATTTTAAAACGGGTCCGACTTCTATATGAGCTTATGATATTATAATGAATAATATTGATGGGATAATATTATTATTATTTACACCTACATTTTCTCAAATTCTAAAGAACTAGAACAAAGAGTGTAAATAAGATGTATATATATATTTCTTGTATGGCATATACAGGGTGGTTAATTTTAAACTGCGGTACTCAGAGGCAAATAAAAATCGAATGCATATAAAATTTCAAATATCTGTTATATAGATCATGAAGCCCAGATTTGTGTGAAAAATTTGCCTAGACTGCACTTTACAGAAGCACATACAGAAGCAAATGAATAAGATAGGAATGAGTTTTGCCATAAAAACAAATAATGTCCTTTTTTTTCTTGTTCAGTGATAAGGTCAGTGTAGGAGAATTCAGAAAAAAAAATCTGATGTGGGCACCACATGACTTCCTTATACACCTTTAGAAATATATACATAATGTTAAAAAGCATTGTCATTGGACCCAAGACAGATGGCTAAAAATATTTAAAAAATGCATTATCACCATGTTCTGGGCTTTTCTGAAAGTTTTAAATGTCTAGCTAGTCGGGAAGTTAGTTAAAAATCGATTGCAAGATTTGTACAGGTAACGATGCCGAAGGCAGCAGGGATCCGAAGCAGTTGGCTAAAAATATTTAAAAAATGCATTTTCACCGTATTCTGAACTATTCTGAAAGTTTCAAATGTCAAGCTAGTCGGGAAGTTAATTAAATAAATTTTCTGTTAAACCATATAAACGCTGCTGAAGGCAGCAGGTACCCGAAACAGTTGGATAAAAATATTTTGAAAATACATTGTCAACGTGTTCTGAGCTTTTCTGATAGTTTCAAATATCTAGCTAGCTGGTAAGTCAGTTACAAATCGATTGCAAGATTTGTCCAAATCGTTTTTGAGTTATTACCGTTTTTTGATACATTATGGCCAAAACTTATGTATTTTTGGTCATTAGGAACCTAAATTTCCTAAATATCTCCAAAACGGAAAATCATAGAAAGTCCAAAAAGGGAGGTGCACAACTAGACGTTATAACAAACCTATGTACCAATTCGCAACTTTCTATGTCCAACCGTTTTTGAGTTAGGCGACATACACACACACACACATACAGACGTCACGAAAAATCGTGTAAAATCCCTTATATCTCTAAAACGAGAGCTCGTGTTAAGACGACACTTGCAGGTGTGCAACTAGACATCATGACAGTCACACGTATAAATTGGCAACATTCAGCGATCATTCGTTTTCGAGCAATCTGAAATACAAAATCCATTTCGCAAATCGGGATTACTATACTTCCTTATACTTTGTATAAAGAAGTAAAAAAAAATATATGCACCACTTTTTTAGTATAATTTATTTCCATCTGCTTTAGGTTGCAAACCGCAACCATTAGAAAAATTTAAAATTGTTTTCTTTTCGACTGAACCCCGATCCCATGACCTATATAACGTATAATTACTGTTTCATTTCGATCTGATTAATAGAACCGAGGCAACCGGCCTCTGGTGTCAAATTTAACAACCCTGTATATCCAATGTAATTTTGTTTGTATTTTCTCTATACATTCTGACATTTTAGAATTTAAATAAATATACAAATAAGCACAAAAATTTATTAATTTACTACATATAAAATTATGTTATAAAACTATTACGATCCCGTAGATTCACGGGGGTTTCAAAGGCTAAAAAATAAAAAATAAATAAAAAACTGATTTTTTCGATTTTTTTTTTTTTTTTTTTTTTTTTTTTTTTTTAAATGATAAGTAAAATGTTTTATTCAAAATGTTGAGCAGGTAAAAGAGCAACATTTAAACAATATTTATAAAATGTTTATTAAAAATTTTAGAAAATTCAACCGTTGAATCCTGGTTTCCGGAGGGGGTTCTCCAGCGGCCAAGCGGTTCTGCGCTCAAAGCTGGTAGGCGTGAGGTGCTGGGTGAGATCCCAGGTCGCGCTCTTCGACCTAGCCTTTCCGAGTTTACCGTGCTTTTCTCCGAAACTCGTACGGGCTGAGAATGTTTTAGAAAGATCCCTACGGAGAGCACACTCCCCCTCAGGCCAAGGACCCTAGAGCACTCAATCAGCCTTAAACCCCACAAACCAACCCTAGTTTCCGGTGACCCTTCGTGGTGGTGGACACGATTTCCCAAAAATTAATGCAAAAATCTCATTGAAATTTTGTACACTTATTCAAAATAGAATTGACCTTGTGCATGAAGCAAAGTTTTAAAAAAAACTGAAATTCGAATTTTTGGCAGAGTTTTATGAAAAAACAGTACAAATTTCGATACATTTTACCACACATATCGCCTTGTAAAATTAGTTGTAATCGGAAAAAAAGAAATATTCTGGGTTCTCAGATACCAACAGAGTGTAAATAAAGAGAGAGTAAATAAGTCCCACCAGTTGAATTTTTTAAATTTTATAAAATTTTGTTTATACGCTGAGAAAAAAACTATGCCGCTTTCATTTAGAATGAATAAGTGGTCATTTTCTAAATCCGTTAACTAGAAATATAAATTTCCGAACTATGCGCATAAGGCACGCCCATAAACTGAATAGACGAAATGATCGAGAATTTCTAGTCTACACATTTCTAGAGGGTGAAACAATATTCTAAATATTCTGAATTTTTTGTATTGCGAGAAATTCTTGCTTGATTTTTTAGAATTGGATCATAAACCAAGATTATAGTTGCTGAAACTCGACTCTTGTATTCGCATTTATTTGCAGAAAATTTTAAATAGCTTTGCCCTCGAGAATATAGGCAAATGCTCTGTAATTCTAATAGGGGTTTCTAGAACTTGCTTTCAAAGGGGACTAGAATTGATAAGGATGACATGGAACTATTTTTTCTAGAGATTTAGATTCTAGATGTCAGTTACAGAATTTTTTCTCAGTGTTTTCTCTTTTACATGTTCAAAATTTAAATATATATGTATATATATATATTTAGTATATTAAAAAAGAGAGAAAAAAAAATATATATATGCTTTTTTAGCCCTTGAAACCCATGTAGGTAAACCCCTTAAAGCATAACGAAATTAATCATTTCGTTAGTTAAATATGAGATTAAACTAAGTTTTTAAAGATAAATTACAGATTTACTGCATTAATAACTTTTTACACACACACATATATATATATATTAAGCTTCCGTGTTTTAAAATTTATTAAAAAAAAAAAAAAAAAAAAAAAAAAACATTAAATTACTTCCAAATGTCACATTTAATTAGAGCAATAAATGAAACTTTTCTTCCAAAAAATTGGAAGCGTGAACCGTAAATTTGAATTTCGTAAAGTTAAATTTTCCGAGGATTAAACTTTAGATCACAATTTTCTTAAAAAATGTGCTTTTTAATTTTTTCTTTCTGATAATACCTTCTGTTTTCAATTCTTTTTTCATCTTTCAAATTTTAATCTCGTTAATTACTAAAGTTATAACACTGAAAAATCAAATTAGAAATCAAGTATTAAGTTTAAAATTGAAAATAAAAACGGATTATTTTATCAGAATTGATTCAATATGTATTTTTTCAATGGAAAATCGTTTTGTAATAGTAAATTATAATCGATTTTTCGCAATTCCGTGAAAAAGAATAATTTACAATTGGCACACATGGGGGATTTGAACAAAATCTTATTTTTCTGGTAGTTTTAGGCTCATAAATTTCAAAACGTTTATTAAAAATGCAAAAAAAGTTCTCATTAATTTAAAAAATAACTTTAAAATTAACCAAAAATCACGTGACTTGACGTCACACTTTATGATGCTTCAATGTTTACATTTTGTTAGCCTAGTTAGCAAGGAGCAATTCGTTTTAACTTTCGTAATTATCAATCGTTTATGTGATTTCTGAGCATTTCTTTTTCATCTTATAATCATTTAACATCATTATCATTATCATTATTTTCAATTGTTTTCTTTTCATGGCGGTTGTCCAATGTTTTCGTTTAATAGGATCATGTGGAACGCTAAAGAATAGCTTTTGAGAAGCATTTAGCCGTAGTATTAGTGCAGAGTGGTACAATACAATATTTATACTAGGATTTTTTAATATCCGTCATTATTATAGGCCCACCAGCGGCCGAGCGGTTCTGCGCTCAAAGCTGGTAGATGGGAGGTGCCGGGTTCGATCCCAGGTCGCGCTCATCGACCTAGCCGTTCGGAGTTTTCCGTGGTTTCCTCCGAAACTCGCGTAAATACGGGCTAGGACCCCTTAGAAAGACCCCAACGGAGGGCATTCCCGCCTAGGCCTAGGATACATCAGGAGTCAATCGGCCTTAAATCCTACAACCAACCGTCATTATTATAAAATACAAGACCTATTTCATTGATTCAAGAAGCAAAGCAAAGCATGAAATCGAATGTAAACAACGATTACTCCCGTTTGTTGTCATAAAGAGTGACGTCACGATATATTATACTGCGTTTTCTCGATAGAGTAAATAGTGCGATGTTAAAATTGTTATAAATCAGTCATTAGATTTCAAATATACAAAATGTTTGTATTTATTTTCTTACCTTTTCATATTCTATTATATAAGAATAAAGTCAGAAAACGTGCAAATTCTCTATTTATGAAATCGAAGAACCATTTATTAATAGTGGAAGTATTTACAGTCTTAGCTGGAATCTGAAAGGGATTAAACTTTTGCAAACAGCTGTAAACAACTTTAAAGAACTGCTTTTTTTTTCTTTATTGCCATGTTTGTACACTAACAGAACTTTAATATATGTCTAGTAACAATATAATTTTATTCATTGTGAGAGTAAAATTAATTTTTTAAAGCCACCCCATAGCAATTTCACAATAACGAATTTTTCAAAACAACAAACTTGATCCATGGTCCACTAAAATGAATATAACGAGATTTTGTTGTAAAAGAAAGAGCTCTCTGATTGTACCATAAAGTGCTGTACATTAATATATATATATATATATATATATTTAAACAAAATAATTAATGAGGTCAGTTTCAACAAAAGATTAATTTGAAAGTTTAATTTTTATTTTCCGAACATACATGTGTAAGGAAAGTATTGTAATCATGTCAAAAATTCGACTTTGAGATTTTGGTGTTTCTATACGTTTTGAGGTCCACTGAGTCCATTTTTGCATTTTTTACGGTAACGTATGTATGTATGTGTGTATGTACAGTCGAACATTGTCAACGTGAATCTCAAGGGGAATAAAAAATTTGTTCATGTTACCAGTAGTTCATGCTATCCGTAACTCAGAAACTAATATTCATTTTGGCAGGGATTGTTGAAATAGTTCATGTTAAAAGTAATTCACGTTAAGTGTGTTCACGTTAACGAGGCTCGACTAGTTAACACGATAGCATCTAAACGTTTGGTCGATTGAGCTGAAACTTAGTACGTATGTTGTTATAGGATCACCGTAGCACGAATCCTATTGATTTTGGTGAATCTAGCACTTATATTCTTTCTAGAAGGATACAAAAAAAAAATATCCTTTATCATGGTCTATGGGCTCAAATTATTAAAAAGTACAATAACGTCTAAATACCTTATCAAATTGAGCTGAAAATTCATGTACATGTCACTATCGCAAGAACGGCATAGATTTTGGTGAATCTAGTACTTGATTTGTTTTACAGGGGCACAAATAAATTTTTTTTATCATTGTGATCTCTAGACTCAAATTATTTGAAGTGTAATAGCATTAAATTAAATAATACACTATATAGAGAAAAATACTCAAACATCCTATTATAATTTTCTCTTTTATTTATTGAACGACTTTTCTTACTTTTATTTATACAACCGTTATTTAACCGTTAATTATGTTCCGAAAATCGAGCGAAGTCACTCTAGATTTTTTGACAAAGTTTTAATTGAATTTAACAATTTTTCATGTGTAAATAAATAAATCTATTTTTATGTTAAAGAAAAATGTCTGGGCACGAGTTTTGTTACTTAAATAAACGTCACGCTATGATATTTAAATATCACACTTTATATCCATGTGTCTCGCGGAACTTGAAATTCTTTTAGCAAATGAGTAGATTAGATTAATTTGCAGTGAGCAAAGAAGTATATGTATGTCGCCTAAACAAGTTTACTTTTCAAAGAAAAGAAGAAGAAGAAGAAAAAGGAGAACCCTAAAAGAGAGGAATTTTTATCTTAAATTCACTTTTTCTGTGATTTTCTACATGCATATATATACTGGTGGACAAAATTAAAGCAACAACCTATTTTCTCGTTCTATTCTTTTGCACATAATGTTTAAACAAATAAACATATGAACATAAAATTTGGATGACCTGTTCGTTATCGTATTATTAGCCGAATTTTATGTAACTTTAGCATAAGAATAATTTTTAAGCTAATAAATATTCATTTTTCTCTCAAAAGTAAGCTTTGAAAAAAATGAAAAATTACAATAATTTTTCGAAAGGACACTTAATGAAAAATGATCATAAGGATGCTTTGCAGATAGGTGAAGATGCGCACCCATCCATATGTTAGATTACAACCAAATCTTTGTACTTGTATTCACTTTTCTGATTCTTATTTTTTCTTCTTTTTTTTCGTATGCGAATAGCTTTTTATAAAACATACATACAAACAGGAAAATTGAGTAAGATGTTCATTATAAAACTGTTTATCGATATTTTTATTATTCTGGTAATGCTCATAGTTTACAAATCATTAATTATATATATATATATATATATATATATATATATATATATATAAAGTCCGTTTAAAACTTCCAAAAGAAAAGTGAATACAGAAAGAAAAATCGAGATTTAGCTTAACATTTCAAGGCATGTGTGTCTTTACCTATCCCTAATGCATCCTTAACACCACTTTTCAATAAGCGTTCTTTCCTAAAATTATTGAAATTTTTCATTTTTTCCAAAGCTTACTTTTGAGACAAAAATGAATACTTATTAGCTTAAAAATAATTCTTATGCTAAAGTTACATAAAATTCGGTTCATAATAGGATAACGAACAGGCCATCCAAATTTTATGTTCATATGTTTATTTGTTTAAAAATTATGTGCAAAAGAAAAGAACGAGAAAACAGGTTGTTGCTTTAATTTTGTCCACCAGTGTGTATTGACATATGCCCATACAGCTCAGAATGTTTCAGTTATGTTGGAAAAAGCTTACAATCTTTCATTAAAGTAACACATTTTAGCGTGCTCTCTGATATCTTTCTGAAACGTTCAGCCGTTTAAACGTTCTATCTGTTCAGTGTTTAAAACCATTCTGTTACGTTTCTAATTTTTTGTTACGATCGCGGACATTTCTACGTTTATGAAACTATTCTGAAAGCAAACTGAACACCTCAAAACATTTATGAAATATTTACGACTAGCAAACCCGTGCGAAATTTTCGCACTTTATTTATTTATTTTCTTCTGATTTACATTTGAAAGGTTTCAAAATAAAATTCATGTTTGACGACCCAATTTTCATACTTCCGCAGGCAGTACAGTTTTAATATAAGGCCCCCATGGCGACTTTTTTTATGTATGGTCCCCATGGGGATTTTTGTTGCCATGTTTTTGATGCTTATTTATTTATTTTGACATAATTTTTTATTAAAAAAAACTGGTACCTACATTGGTAATACTTTTTATTATTGCGTTTTTCAGTCAATGTTTGAGAAAAGTTGATATTCTGTTTATATTTCCAAAGTATTGCTAGCTTTAAAATGACGTGTGCAAAGATTGTAAAGACGGAATTTTTAAAATATATTTTCCTATAAAAAGATCTCATCAGACAAATGTCGTCATTTTTTTAATTAAATCTTTGAACTAAGTCCGTGTGCTTAAATATTAACCCTAAATGTTATTTTTTTATCCTCGCGTATTTTATTTAATATGTCACTATCGTATCGTTTCAACAAAACTTAATCGTAACTGGACCACATTAGAGAAATATTATATAGATGTTTCGATGTTATGTGATTGTTACGTTTCTGTATCGTCTCGTGCTGTTAGGGATAAAGTTACTTTTTGGGTGTTTTAGAATAATATTTTTGTTTTTGTACAATTGAGTAAACACAATAGTCTAAAAAGAGTTTATTCAACAAAATCCTAATTTTAAATATTCATATTCTAATCCATTATATGCTGGAATGAACAAGCTTTGGAAAACTATTCACCCGACAGATTTACTATTTAAATAATATTTCATTGTCGATGTGAATGCGGTAGCTCCCAAATATTACTGGAATGAACAAGCTTTTGGAAAACTATTCACCTGACAGATTTACTATTTAAATAATATTTCATTGTCGATGTGAATGCGGTAGCTCCCAACTATTACTGGAATGAACAAGCTTTTGGAAAACTATTCACCTGACAGATTTACTATTTAAATAATATTTCATTGTCGATGTGAATGCGGTAGCTCCCAACTGGTGCAAACATTTTCAGATCTCTTAAGTTAATTTATAAAGTTTTAAATGTCAAGTGATCTAAACATTTAGAAAAATCCCTTTTTTACTTTCCGAACACTATAGTGAGGAAATTATTGTAATCATGTCAAAAATCCGAATGTGAGATTTTGATGTTTCTATACGTTTCGAGGTCCCCTGAGTCCGTTTCCACTATTTTTACGATGATATATGTATGTGTGTGTGTATGTATGTGCGTATGTCTGTGAGTGAACACGCTAGCGTCTAAACTTTTTGTTCGAATAAGCTGAAAGTTGGTACGTATATTGTAAGTCACCATAGTACGAACCCTATAGATTTTGGTGAATCTAGCACTTATAGTTTTTTTACAGGGACACAAAGAAAAATTCTTTATCATTATGTCCTATGGGACCAAAATCTTAAAAGTGCGATAGCATCTAAACGCCTTATTCAATTGAGCAAAAAAATTTATACACATATTATAGGTCACAGATACGCAATCTGTATAAATTTTGGAGAATCTAGCACTTATAGTTTTTTTACAGGGGTACAAAGAAAAATTCTTTATCATTATGGCCTATGGGGCCAAATTTTTAGAAGGGCGATAGCATCTAAACGCCTTATTCAATTGAGCAAACAATTTATACACATATTATAGGTCACAGATACGCAATCTGTATAAATTTTGCAGAATCTAGCACTTATAGTTTTTTTACAGGGACACAAAGAAAAATTCTTTATCATTATGGCCTATGGGGCCAAATTTTTAAAAGTGTGATAGCGTCTAAACGCCTTATTAATCTGAGCAAACAATTTGTACACATATTATAGGTCAGAGTTGCACCAACTATATAAATTTTGGGGAATCTAGCAGTTACAGTTTTTTTACAGGGACACAAAGAAAAATTCGTTATCATTGTGGCCAATGGGACCAAATTTTTAAAAGTGCGATAGCATCTAAATGCCTTATTCAATTGAGCTGAAAATTTATATGAATATTATAAATCACTGTTGCACTAACTATAAGCCTTTTGGTGAATCTAGCATGTATAGGTTTTTACAGGGACACAACGAAAAATTCTTTATCATTTTGATCTATGGGCTCAAAGTTCAGTAGCGTTCAATAAAACATTGTGTAATATATGGAGAAAAATACTCAAACACTCTATTATGGTTTTCTCTCTTTTGTTTGTTTAACAACTGCTCTTTATCTACAAAACTGTTAATTAATCAATGTTCGGAAAGTCGAGTGGAGTCACTCCAGATTTTTTTATGTAAATTAATTTCTTGTCAGCGTGAATTTAATTTGCAAACCATTGTAGAAATGTAATTAAAAAAAAAAAAGATTTTTATTATGTCTAATTAGAAATACTTTTGCGGAAATATTGTTAATCTTATTATTATTTATTTATTTATTTGACGAATGTATATCTAAATAAGAAACGTATATCGATTCATAATTTTAATCTCGATAAAACCTTAATCAGATAAATAAAACGATTAATCCGGGCATAATACTAAAAAACGATGAAATTATTTCGTCAATATACTAGTCTTTGAAAATAATAATTAAAATAATATTTAAAAAAAGTTAATTCAGTATGTATATTACGATATGGATGCTTTATATAAATGAACTAGCCATTTCATTAGATGTATATATACATATATATATATATATATATATATATAATATCCGAAAGAAACCAAAAAGATGTATAAATTTTCTTTCTATAGATATTTCAACCACTTTGAATGTTTCACAAATTACGAGCGAATATATATATATATATACTCGCTTGTCAAGTTTACTCCCATTTTTTTTTTTTTTTTTTCTAAAATGGATTTAGTTGAGTAATAATATGTAATTAGAAGATAATTATAAATGTCACTGCACAAAGCTAACAAAAAGTGAACTCCTTCTACAACAGCTGTGGAGCATAAAACCGTCGAGATAATTTTCATAATATGAAGAATGAATTGTTAAAGTAAATGAGATTTTGACAAGTTTTCTTTTATAAAATATTTTTTTTTTTACTTTCTTCTGTATGTAATATAGAGAAAGTATTGGATTCGTGAAAATTTTCGAACTCCGTTTTTTTTTACGGTTTTACACGTTTTGGGATATCCTGAACACGAATTGGTAGTTTTTAGAAAATTGTGTCGTCTGTGTGTGTGTGTGTATCACGTTTTTTGTGGACGCTGTATCTCACGAACCAATGTACGAAATTTAACTAAACTTGGTATTTTGATGCACCCTGACATAAACTGGTTCTGATTAGATTTGGGGATCAATCGCTCAACAGGTGGCTCTGTGGTCGCATTTTTTCTAAATTTTTAATATGGCAGTATAGGACAAAATTATGTATAAATGTACATAATGAAAGTTCTTTTTAACTTGTGATTGTAAAATTAATATGAATTATTGATAATAGTATTAGTTGACTAGGAAAAAAATTCTGCGCATGTGGGGGCACACTGGGCCGGGGGTGGAGGGTAAATTTTCAAAATGGGTATCTTTCGAAAGGTCTCGTCAATACCTTTAAAACGAATGGTTGAACTATAAGTCTGTGATAATTTGAAACAAAGTTATCGATTTTTTTTACTTTTAACGAAAAAATGACTTTAAAAAAATCGTAATTTTTATTTATTTATTTATTTAATATTGTTACTGAGTGAATTTGTATAGGAAAATATAGAAGAAAGTCTTTTGGTGGCCACAACATACTAGTTTTCTTTTTAAATTTTGCTCGTATTTCAAATTATTATATTTAATATTATTGAATTTATATAGAAAAAATAATTCATAATCAAACGCAGGAAAATAATGTATTACGAATATTTTAATATCATATCCGAGGGGTGATATATTCGATTAATAAGCAATTAAAATATAATTATAAGCGCCGCCGCATAGACTAAACCAAAGTGAAAACTTTTCTAAAATGGTGGCGGACTATTAAACAATGAAGATTAATTTTATAAAGTAAAATATTTCTCTAGTACCCATTGTTTAAATAACAGATAATTTGACGAGTTTATTTTTATTTTTATTTTTTCCCTTTCTTTTAATAAAGAAGAAATTTTATGCAACTTTCATGCATTTCAAATTATTGAATTTACAGCAAAGAATTGTATCTCAACCAAACATTGTATACCAAAAAGTTATTTTAATCTTACCAATATCTGAATCACATTTTTGAGATGTATTTACTTGAGTAATAAGCAATTCATGGATAATTATAAATTATATTGCACAATGTTAACAAAAAAACATTTCTATAATGATGGCTTTGATAAATAGTGATATTTCTAAAGAATTAACTATTAACTTTTTTTTTAGGACTGAGGACTATTAGTCTCAATCTGGGATTTTTGCGGCGTCATTTTTCGATAGTTGGACATTTATCGAAATATAAAATGTATCGAAAATATAATTGAATAATTTGAAAGCGATGTTATAATTTGAAAAAAAAAAAAAAAAAAAACTAATAGTCCTCCGTCCTAAACTAAATTCTAAACTAAATTCTCTTTTGCCAGAATTTCATCAAAATCATGTTTTTTTTTTTTGGAAAGAAAATAAAAGAAAATTAATAATAATCAGTATCAAAACAAACACTGGTCAGTTAAGTTTTTTTTTTTTTTTTTTTTTTTTTTTTTTATATAATTTTGAATTAGGAAATAAAAAGTGCGCGTGTAAAATGAAATAAAAATAGGTAAAAAAAATGAATTGAATTATTTAATTTTTATATAAAACACGATCGCGTGCTATCTTAAAAAGTAGATGTAAAATTTAAAGTTTATGTGGTGCGCGTGGCATCTATAAAAATTGTTTTAAGAAATAGAATAGAATAAAAAAAGCAACGATGTTGGTTGCATTTTGTTATATAGTTTGAATTTTATAGAAGTAATATCTACCGTTGGAATAATTTCTTATGTTAAAACTATAGGGAATTGTTATGCGAGCACAAGCGATGCTACTTTTTTTTTTTTTTTTTTTTTTTTTTTTTAAATAAATGCTGAATTTTCATGCTGAATTTTCTTTGTCTTTTTTTAAATTGTTATACGTTTTTTGGTAATCCACCTTAGTTTATCTATCTATCTAAAAATATATATAATGGAAAATTTCTCATCATGATAACTTCTTAAATATTGAATCAAATCGAACCGAATTTCGACAATGGACATCTTAGAAACATCTTGGGAAACATGATCCGCCTTTTCTTTTCTAGTGGTGCCTATTAAAATTCAAACGCGAGAAAAAAATAAAAAATACATGTTTATGAATTTATTTGCTTAATATATATGTATAACCCATCCCCATATAAAAACTTCAACAAAGGGGGGAAGAAACTGCTGGCATAATTAACTATATAAACGTTTATACAATTGGACACAAAAATAGAGCAAACGCTGCGAAAATATTGGGAAATTTTTCCACCTAGGTGAAAAAGGGTAGTTGGTTGTAATCGTATCCAAAGATATAAATATCTATCAACGTAGGTGGCGGGGGGGGGGGGGAATTCAGGCACAGTTAATCGGAAAACCAAAACTTGGATCCTTAACAGACACAAAATTAGAGGAAACGCAGAGAAAATTTTGGGACATTTTCCCAACTGGGTGAAAAAGGGTAGTTGGTTGTAATTGAATCCATAGATATAAATGTCTACCAACGAAGGTGGGAGAAAAGAATTCTGGCACAGTTAATCGCAAAACCAAAACTTGGATCCTTAACAGGCTACATAGGTTTCGCAGGCCTTTTTTTTTTTTTTTTTTTTTTAAGCATGTTCTCTCTCTCTCTCTCTCTCTCTCCCGTCCCCCCCTTTTTTTATATAATATATATATATATATATTTTTTTAAGAGTTTGACCATAAAAAGGGGCAATATTTAAGCAATATCTTATAAAATTTTCATCAAAATTTAGGAAAATTCAGCCGTTGGGATTTGATTTCCGGAGACCATTCGGGAAAAAAAAATGTCCTCACGGTGGTTAAGATCTTTTTCCGCAATTAAAAAATCTAAATTTTCTGAGAGTAGATAAGTATAGCTCAGGCTTGGAAAAAGGATTTTAAAAAATTTGAATTTTTAATTGTTCGCAGAGTTGTATACCAACAATAGTATAATTTTCGTTATATTTTAAACCACGTATAGCCTGGTAAAATTAGTTGTAATCGAAAAAAAAAAAAAAAAAGACAGAATCTGCATTTATACACTAGCCAATTTTAAGTTGATGCAAAGTTTCAATGAAATTGCTGTTTTTTTTTTTTTTTTTTTTTTTTTTTTTCAGAAATCGTGTTTACCGAATTCGAATATAGTGTTTACAGGAGAAAAACAGAGGGAAAAAAAAAAAAAAAAAAAAAAAAAAGATTAAAATGTTAAGTAAAAATAAACGAACCTAATGAAGGAAATTTCCAAAAACTCTCACTTCTAGACTTTTACTCCAATTGACTTGACATTTTGAGAAAATGTCCCAGACACATTGTACATTTAATTCCTTAGGTCAAAAAATTTCTGGTTCACCTTTCAGACTGGTAATTTTACATTCATTTAGTAAAATAGACATTTTCATCTAATTCTCTGTAATCAAACAGGACTACAGTATTTAATTTCCCGGTTATGCGAAATATGTGCAATGTACACCATCTAGCATTCATTTTGGATGGCATTTTATACATTCACTTTGGAGAAAAATGTATTTCACTTTTTAAATTTATCGCATAGCTTACTCTTTTAACACATTCATCGCCCAGCGTGTTTCGGCTAAGTTTCTTGCCGGGTCATAATCCGACCGCCTCGGATAACGCGTACCAGAGAGCCACAAATAAAAAAGTAGAAATAAAAAATTTCGGGAACTTCTTGTTACCGAAGGTTGTCCTCGGAAAGTACTATGCCCGACAATAATAGAAATAAAACAAGGAACATGTACTACCATTTAGAGATTCGTAAGTATCACCAAGTCAAGCCTGGATGTGCCTAGAAGGATGTACCTGACAAGCCTAGAAGGATATGTGCGCCCTATGTTACCTATAGATATAGTAATAAGACATAGATTGATCAGCGAGAGGGCAGAAGTGAGCCCTTTTTTTTTCGGGAAAAGTCACTTAAATGGCTGCCTCTCCCCGAGTAAATCACGCACAGGAATACACACGGATAATTTAGTAAATAAAATTTATGAATAATTTATTTACTAAAGGTGAATGAAAAACTCCAGATACAGTTTCAAATTCATTTTTCTTTTTATTCTTTTTTTCAATACTCTCTAATGGCTGATTTTAGAATTTTTTTTCGGCATCAAAATTTTTTGCTCGACAACATGGGGATGACAGATCTATATATATTACTATATCTATGTTGTTACCAGAGGAAGAGGCAAACTTTCGAATGCCAAGAAACGAAGAAAAATCTTTAAAAAAGAAAAAAGAAAAAAAAAAACTACAACGTATTGTTCTAATCGTCCAAAATCACCTCAAATGTATTTAGATTTAACGAGCACCATGCGACATAGTATAATGTAATATGTTATCCTAAATATAAATTACTAAAAAGTATAATATATCTGTATATTTTTAGTATTTTATTTTTGACATCCTATATTTAAATTTCAGTACTTATTTCATTAAAAATCCTTTTAAAAATCCATTTGAAAATCCTTTTAACTTCAACAAGAAGAGCGGGGCCCACACGGAAGCATACTTGTCAGCTAGATATGGGTGACGGGGTGACGAACGTTTTAATATAATTTTAATACATTTATCGAGAGAATTGGAAAAAATGTGAATTAAAAATGGCGTTCGGTTTCCAATCAGTTACGAATATATACATATATATATTTCAAGAAATTTATTTTAGGAAAGAAAATATTCTAAAGAGAGAATGAAAATCCATGGAAATGAAGCAAATTAAAAAATAAAAAATAAGCATTAATGAATATACACATTCAGAATGCAATTCAGAAAGAAGCGGTAAATGTGATATTACATTACCAACATTTTGTTTAGCATTATGTTAATTCTTTCTGCTAATTTCTTCTCTATATTTTGAAATGAGGATCTATATTTTCTGTTCGATAATTTTCTGAAAGGAAAAGCACTACAATATTACACAAAGATTGTTAAAAAATCAATTACCTTGGCTGCCTTGTTTGTGTATTGCCTCGCAAGATTTAAAACTGGTAGTCCAGCCTGACCAGTCACCATAGCCATGTAAAAATTTCTCCTCGTTGGCAAAAACGAAACCAGAAGGTGCGGATCGAACTTGGATAATCCATCGCACACAGTATCCACGAGTTGGAGAATATCGTCTGGCACAGCCAGCATGGTGGCATTCATGTCTTCCTCTAAAGTCCTAAACAGACCTTTCGAAAGTTTGGGAACGTCCTCAGAGGGCAGTGCCACCAGTAGGCGTATGGGCAACGCCCAGAGGATAACAGTTTCTCCAAGAAGACAGGCTACCAGAACCAGCCAGAACATAGCAGGACTAGAAAAGAAAGGGGTCGACAAATACCATCACGTGGATGGAACCCCCCGATTCACTCTCTGCAATGGATAATTTCTGGAAGGTTATGCATCACGGCTTATTGATTCGCTGTCACATTCGAAAACTTCTTGCATGCTGTTATCCTTTCACTCTATACACTATTATTTTTATAGTCATTGTTGATTAACATGGTATAGTCATTGTTTTATCGATTCATTATTATAGTTAAATTATTTGTATGTCCTCATAGGTTTCAAGCTGCTTTCTATACTTGACGTTTTTTTAAACATTACGCATGCCATTTTATCGATTCACTGTCACATTCGACAATTGCATGTTGCTATGCATTTTCTCTTTCACAATATAATATCTTCAAAGATTATCTCTGTTAATCTGTTGATACAACGTCGTGTTTCAGAACATTTCGAGTGATGTTAGTGAATTTCTCCATTCAACCTCAACATTTGATTATTTCTTAAGTGCTGCGCCTGTCAGTTCTTTGAATACACCACTACATTTCACAATGATTCGCATTTGCTATTAAACTTCTCGAATCATTTCCGACTCTTGATGGTTTCTCGAAAGTCATGTTCTCTAATGTTGTTGAAATATCTAATTCATTTGATCGTTTCTCGGAAGTTATATATGTCCCTTTACTGACCCTTTGTCATATTTGCCTATTACTTGTAATGTTAATTATATTTATCGTAGAATCTATATTTAATACTTTCTAAAATCTGTCTACGGTTTTCTTCCATGATTTTCTATCATAATTAAAGGACTTATTGAAAGAAAATATCTATAAAAAGTCTTTAAGAATATGTCATAGATAAGCAAGTTGCAATTAAATTTAAAGCAAGTCAAATTTTCTAGTTCTACTTTGTTCCAAGAAAATAGATGGCAATATTTGCATCATAAATGCATAACCACATTTCGCTGAATGAGTCTGCAAGCCCCATTTTTGTAAATGAATAATGTGTATTTAGAGTATTCTTGTCGGAAAACATGTGTAGAAGTTATTTACTATTTTGTTTCTAAAAATACATTTTGTTCTTTTTTTAGAACATAAAAGTACACTACTGCTCTATATATAGAAAGCACCACTGTTAGATATTTATTTATTTTTTTAGATAAGACTTATTTTATCGATTTTTCTTCATAATATCTAAACAAAAAAAGGCTTTTTTTTTTTTTTTATATTAACATAATTATCTTCCAAAAAAGATAAATCGTTTATGCTGCTTATTAAATTACAGTTGAAATCATACTATAAAGTTTTAAAGTTTTCTATTTGTAAGTTTGAATGTGTTTAGATAATTATCATTAATCATTCTTTCATACCTATACTTACAGACTATTTTTAAATTCTTTTACAGTTTTTAGAGGTTTTATATATACTTCAATTTGATCAACAATTATAAATAGATTAGTTCTAAGACACTTCTTGTTATAAGAACAAAACTTGCAAAAAACATCATCTCAAAAATGGTTCTTATAGGATGTTACATGTAATTTAAGTCGTGTTAATTTAAAAATACATTTTTTATATATAATTTCAATATTCTTAATCGTTGAACATCATAAAAATTGAAGATAAGATAAACTATCGTAAGCTTTTGCATTGTATTCCTAACATAAAATCTTTCATAAAATTTAAAACATTAAGATTATTAATTTTAATTTTGATGGAAAATCCAATATCAATCACAATTAATAAAAAGGTTTCTGGATTTCAAAAATGTTTTAAAACCGTAATATCTGGCAGTCGTATTCAGTAAATCAGCTCATGAATTTGCTATCAAAAAGGATAGCAAAATTTACCCATTCGATGATTATTATAGTATTGCTAAGTTGAATGCTTTTCGGAAGCATAATTTAGTTAAAAAGATAAGCATGCTAAGGAAAATGTTTTGAAGACAGTCAGCATAATTGAAAGTCAAAATAAGAAAACACAAGTCAAGTTTTTAACAAAATGTCTAAACAATCTTCGTGGCTTTTGAAAATAGGTTTGTTGAGCATTTAATAAATACTTGATTTATAGAATAAAAAGCGCTATTTTCAGGTTAATCCCTCGTCTCTTGACAAAGAAGCTCCTTTTAAAATTCTTGTCTGAAGGGTTAGGTGATTTAGCTTTGGGGCTTGAAAATTTTCATTCCAAAGAAATTATCTTCAACAAGGTGTATCTGAAAAAGTAAAAAATAGAATAGGATTAATTATACAGGAAGTTTCTACGCTAATGTTTCTGCATTAATGCTTAACTACAAAGATGACACAAAACCTGTTAATGATGTTTCAAATGATGATTGTATTAATTTATGTTTCTGTATTAATGCTTCACTGTAAAATAACGTTTATAATGTTACAAACGATGTATATATTATATATTTCAACATTAACGCTTCCCTGTAAGAATGACAAAAAACATGGTAATATTGTTTTAAATGTTGATTGTATTATTATACATTTCTTAGATTAATGCTTCACTCCAAGAAACACACAATAATGTTTCAATGTTGATTAATATATATTTCGAAATTAATGTTTCACTGGAAAAATGACACAAAAGTCGTTAATAATGTTTCAGATGATGATTATATCATTATATGTTTCTACATTAATGCTTCATTGCAAAAATGACAAAACTCATTAATAATGTTTCAAATGTTTACTATACAGGGTGATTATAAGTAAAGTTACAATTTCAAAACGATATAATTTTGAAACTACCCATCAGAGCGATTCGGTATTTTACCAGAGCAATCGTGAGGCAATGAAATGTTGTTTGGGGGAGGAAAAAAATAGTCCCAACACGTTCCTATAGAGGGCGCTTTCAGGGTAATGTCAGGGGAAACGCCTAAATGGACTCATTAAACACAGGAATGTTGTTAGCAACACAGTGGTATAGCAGGAAACAATAGACTTCAAGGGTTTACTACAATTTTTTTTAGCAGAAAGACAAGAATACGTGTTTACAGCGGAAACAGTCATAGTGAAAAGAGAAAAAGAGGAGCTTCATGAAACAAATACTTTACGGATAATTAACGGTACATTTTGGAACTATATATTTTTTTTTCTTTTGCCAACTAAAATTCCATTGCCTCACGATTGCTCTGTTAAAATATCCAATCGCTCTGATGGGTAGTTTCAAAATTATAGCGTTTTGAAATCGTAACTTTAATTATAATCACTAGGCTGTATCGATTTTCTTTTCTTTTTATCAAATTCCCAACAGTGCGGAAAAGTTGCCTTTAGTATGTGTGCAAAATTTTGTTGATCAGAGTTAATATCTTCAGTTACCTCTGGGGTCGCTCATTATACAAAATTCGTTATTTTTATCTTTTTTTTTTTTCTTTTTAAATAAGAAATTGGAATCCTTAGTTCCAATAAGGCCTAAAAATTGCCATGTGGTATCCTTAGAGCGTGTGAAAAATTTTATTGATGTGGATTAGTTGCCTCTACGGGTCATTTATCTAGCCAAATTCGCTCATTTTAATGATTTTCCTTCAACACTTCTACGACTGTAATTCTTTAATTATGGTTCTTTCTTTCTTTTTTTTTTTTTTCTTTTTTTTTTTTTTTTTTTTTTTTTTATGAACAAATTGATCCATACTTCAATTGTATTCTATCCTTTTCAACCTGAATGTTTTATTGTTTGCATTTTAGTAAACAATTATTTGAATGAATCATTGTGTATTCTGTTCACTGTGAAAAAATTGCAGCAAAATTTACGGGTTTTTGCCTCTCAGCAAAAGTTCCGGCCAAATACCCTTTAATTAATGTTTTGTCCGTAATTTATCATTTTGAAAACCACTTTATATATAAATAATTTTTTGTATCATTCCTTTGAAGATATGCGTGCTACAAAAGATTAATGAAATTTACTATTAAAAAAATTGGTAAAAGACTGCTAAGAAGCTTGTGGTATAGCGGAAAATATCAACTCATATTAGAAAATACGGATATGCCCGTCTTGTAGGTAAAAAACGGTCGTCATTGTAAAAATTAAACTGGCAAAGGCACGTAAATTTAGGTGTATTTTTAACAGTATACGCATTGCACACTTGCACAAATGCATAATTTGCTCATACAAAAAAAGTGAATAGAAATAGCCATAATTAAAAGAATTACAGTCTTAGAAGTGTTGAAAGAAAATCATTAAAATGAGCGAATTTGGCCAGATAAGTGACCATTAGAGGCAACTGAAGCCATTGACCTACATCAATAAAAAATTGTACACGCTCTAAGGAAACCTATTGGAACTAAGGATTGCCCTATTGGAACTGAGGATTCCAATTTCTTATTTAAAAAAAATATATTGAAAAAATGATAAAATAACGAATTTTGTATAATGAACGACCTCAGAGGCAACTGAAGATATTAACTCTGATCAACAAAATTTTGCACACATACTAACAATAGCATAAGGCAACTTTTCCGCACTATTGGAAATTTGATATTAAAAAAAAAAAAAAAAAAATTATACACCCTTCACTGCAAAACAATGTTGATAATGTCACAAATAATGGTTATCAAAACTTATTAATATTAATTACCTATATTAATAAAGTTACTAATATTAATTATCTATAATATTAAAGCTACTACATAGGTTAAACTCCGTCAACCCCGAGACTAAACTGTAAACATACTACTATCTGCGCTGCTATCTCCAAATCCTCAGGTGTTTCGTTTTTTTACATACACGTGTCATAGAACTTGTATTTTTTCTCAAAATTGTACCGGGTGTCCCCTATGTCCATGTAAACATTCTAAAAATTCATAAAATTTGAAATAAGTGGCAGAAATGAACGCAGTTTGTGAAATTTTTTTTTTTTTCCCTTCGGTGTATGTGTGTGGGAGGAGGGGGGGGGAGGTGTGAAGTAATTAATAGTTAAATCTTTCGTCGATAGAGGGCACTTCACGGGTACGTAACGAGAAATACGCAAATCTGAGTCTTATAAATTGCATTCTTATTTGCGCGTACGTAAAGTTTTAATTACGATGCTGACTCGGTGGATAAAGCGCTATTGGTGTAAGATGTTTTTGCTCAGGTAAGTACCGCCGACTAAAACTACAGTTAGGGATGTTATAACTCGTTTACAAACTGTAATTTGTGGAGGTTACAGACACATGGAATAGGATTTATACGTCTGTACACATTTGCATGAAAATAAATATAGTTTTTTCACAGAAATATGTGTTTTTCTCATGTACACTAAAGGACAAATAAAAGCCGCACTTGGATATTTTTCCTTTTTCTTCCTGCAATCGCCAATTTTATTGTTTTAAAAGTAAATTTTTGAACCGATTTTATTACGTTGTGTTCCACGTACAATTTAGGATTGAGTCAAGTGTTAAAAACAAGATGCAATTGTTCGGAAAATTGTAATTTTAGAAAGTATTTAAAAAATGGCAAGAATAAGGCAATTATCTATGCCACAAAAAATATTAATTTTTGACCTAAAATCAAAAAAATATTTTAATACGCGGGATGGCAAAATGATTAAATGTTAACGAAATATTAGTGATCTGGTTTTTAGCAAGATATAAAATTTTTTGGCTGTTTAAACTAGAAATTTGTCCCCAGGCGACCACGTTACTCATCCAATCGAGATGACCGCAAGTTAAAAAGGCAGTGCTTAAAAGTCAGTTTGTATTACATTTAGAACATAGAAGGAATTCAGAAAAAGTGTTTAGTAACGTAATTTATTTAAATACAGTGCAATAACAATTAAACAAAGCAGGTTTAATTGCAGAAAATCTGAAAAAAATCCATTCTTAACGAAAAGATTTAGAAAACCAAGACATCAGAGGGTTAAAAAAATTAAAAAATTGATTAGTTAATTATTGGGGTGAAGTGGTTCTCTCTGATGAGTTAAGTTTAAATTATTTTGAGCTGACGGAAACAAGTAGGTCTGATGACAAAAATGTGATCGACTTAATGAAAATCGCACTTCTAAAACAGATTCTCCGCACATTATGATACGAAAATGCATAATTTTTCAGTGAAACGGGCAAATTTTCATGTTCAATGGATCAATGAACCCGAAAGTTTGGCCATTAAAAAATTGAGACCTGACCGACTATTTTGGAGGTATTTCAGATCAGGATATTCCACAATCAGCATTTCAAGATGATAATGCACCTTGTTACATGGCGCCTGTGGTACGTTTGTTTGATTCAAGTTGTTAAAATTACCTTTCCATTCCCATGAGCATCTATAATTTTGTAATTATCATAACGTTTTTTACTTAAAGTTAAATCCCACAAAAAATATCGCAGAATTTCTTCTTTACTAGACCGGAAAATAGTCCTAATCTCAATCCGCTCGTAAATGTTTAGTCTATAAAAGAGGGTGGGGATTAGAAATTTGTAGCCTACAACTTTGCAAGAACTAGAAAACATTATTTATGATAATTAGCTCAGTGAAATTTCTGAGTTTCATGTTAAAAAGTTGTTAAATACTATGCCATTGCGCATTAAAGCAGTAATTCCATATAAAGGCAGAATTATCCAATGCAGAATACAGAATTTTATTAAGTAATTGTTTAGATCTAACAAATAAATACTTTTATTTCATCCATTAAAATAGTACTTGTTTATTTCAGATAATAAATCATGATAGAATACAAAGTACAAAGTATATGTTTATTATATAATGTTTTAAAAGAAAATTTTATGCAGATTTTTATTAAATACTTCGTAGAGTGTAATAAAACTAATTATTAAATATATATGTACTTATAGGTATGACGTTATGACTTCCGTATTATACAAGCATAACAGTTTTATTTGTTTCAATCATTAGTTTTTAAGTTATTACAAACACAAAAGGTATAAGTCAATTTTTCTGCAGTGCGGCTTTATTTATTTATTTTTTTTTCTTCTCTTGTTCTTTAGTGTACAGTACCCTCTGTGGATGAAAATTTTACCTATATATTTTTTTCTTTGCCAAAAAATCCCCTGGTTACGAGAATAACATTTTCGCAAACCCCATTGAATTCTACCAATTTTTAAATTTTTTAAATATCTTCAAACTTAAGGGACACCTGGTACATTCTAAATCTAATTATTAATGGCTCATTTTGGATATTGTAATAAATAAATAAATAAAACTAAATAATATAGAATAAAAACAGTTTATGAAGAGGGGTGAAAGAAAAAATCTCTTTCTGGCTTTTTTCTTCTTTGCGCATCGTTTTTAAACAAATGAAAATGTTAACCTAAAATTTAATTGGCAAGTTCCTCATCAAATGAAGATTTTAACATAGGAGTAGTATTTTTTTTTTTTTTTTTTTTTTTTTTTTGATATTCTTTAAAATTTTCTGAAAAGTAAGCTTTAGAAGTTTATTTTTATTTTATTTATTTATTTATTTATTTATTTTCTAAATTTTAGAGGAGAAAAAAAAAAAAAAATGTGAAAGGATGCATTGTAGGTAAAGTTCACTTGTATCTATATATTAGATCAAACCGAATTTTTCTTCTCGTAATACATTTTCTATTTTTTTTCCGTATGTCAATTACTTTTAAAAAAATATGCATACAAAGATGAGAAGTGGATAAGAATGTTCATTTTAAAATTATTTATTGATATTTTTTTTTATTCTGGCGATACTCAAAGTTTACAAATTAATAAAAATATATTTCTAAAAAGTCCATTATGGAAAAAGAGAAAAAAAAAAAAGAAAAAGAAAAAAAAGGTGAATACATTTAGAAAAGTCGGTCTTAAAAAAAAAAAAAAAAAAAAAAAAAAACATTTGGACGCATGGATATCTACACCTATTTATAATGAATTCCTAACACTATTTCTCATTTACATATATATATACAGTCGGTAACAAAAGTGCCCGAACACTAGCAAAAATTCCTATGTAAAAAAAGTGCACTTTATACGATTTTGTTAAATAAATCCTTATTAAATCATGTTCTTACACTAATTAAGACCAGGATTCGACAAGGATTTATTTAACAAAACCGTATGAAGTGTACTTTTTTTACATAGGAGTTTTTGCTAATGTTCGGACACTTTTGTTACCGACTGTATATATATAATTTAAATTATGATAAGTGATGAAATGAAAGTGCAATGTAACAAACAACAAGAAAAATCTTTTAACAATGTTAAAGAACAAGAAAATTGTTAAAGTTAAACACCATTTAAGCCAAACAATTAAATTATGCTGTGCTTTCCTCTTCAGCAGGTGGGACCACAGCTATTAATAACAATGTAATACTAGCAGGTTTCGGAAGATATGCAGGCCAGCATACACCAATTATATTTCAAACAGAATAATAATGAAAATTTTTTTTTGAATTTATAATGACTGAAAGGAGATTTCTTTAAAAGCATTTTTATTTCTTGAAAAATTAATTTACAATAATCACTTGAAATTTGAAAATCATTTATTAAAGCCTATTGAAATTTAAAAAAATATTTATAATAAAGCTTATTTATATAGATTTATATACGAAAATATATAGATTTCTTTATGCCGCACTTTGTTACAAACTTCAAAAAACTTCAACTTTGTTACTAACTGTATGCCGCACTGGTATTCTAATCTGAGTCATACAATTTACATAAATATTGTTATAAATCAACTTTTGAGAGTTAAGAGATTATGCAATTTAAAATTTAATTTTAATAAACAAATTTATAATTTTCAGGTTTTATTATATTATAAAAATTTGTACCCTTTAAGTTTTACTTCTCATTATACTAGTAATTTGAATTTTTAGTGTCAGCACCGCAGCTTCTAGCTTTATTTTGATTGGTGATGCATATAGATGCCCAGTGTGAAGCATGCAACTTACAACCTTTTTGGACAGTTGTTTGCTGATGTGTGGATTTTTTTTGTTTCGGCTGACTTGGATAGTTTATTTGGACATCTATGAATATGGAAAGAGAATTACATTTTTTGAAAAGTCTTTAAGCTAAGATGGAAATTTTGCATTTGATGTTTCCTGCAGGTGATGAGTTGCAAGGTATTGATTTACATTTAAATTAATTTAGTATCAGAAAATTTTTCAATAGTTTTTTTCTGTGTACTATTGTGGAAAATATTTCTTTACAAAATGGATAAATTTAATCATGGAGTTAATGATGTTAAAATTTCAGGGGAGACGTGATAAAAACAACAAACTAACCTTTAATAACAAACCAAAGACATTTTACACAGCCTGTTATATTAAGTACATTCTGCTGTTTTAAAATAAGTAAATTTTGCAGCATATTATCTCCATAGCAACGAAAACATCTGAAAATACTTTCTGTTTTCTCAAAGATTTAGATCCTAAATAATATATTCTGTACATCTTTTTATGTACAAAATTATTTTTAAAAAATTTTATTGCTTTAATTTTTAAAATAATTCAAAAATAATAAAGCCTGTAAAGATATCAAAACCGGTTTTATTTTTAGAACTCATTTCGTTGTTTTGATGTAAGCTAATTGGAGAACAACTTATCTCCATAGCAACGAAAATTCGTAAAAATGTCATGTGTTTCTTCAAAGGCTTATTTTCTAACAATAATATTCTACTTGAATTTTAATGAAATTTAATTGCTTTAATTGTTAAAAAAGACTAAAAAATTAATTACTATATTCTTTTAATCCTTTAACAAATGTATGAACCATTTTCTGTTTAACGCATTGTGTTACGTTCGATATCTGCCCTGTTAAAAGCAACAGGTTTTCAATCAAACAAGATATATGAAAATTTATTATATGGACGGTTGATGTGCCCAAGTAATTTCAAAATAATAATAATAATAAATAAATAAATAAATTCTAACTTCTAAACTTTTATTAAATTATTTATTTTAATTTATAATTGTTGCCAAAAAAGTTTACGAGTTAATTTATTTTTCGACATATAATAAAATATATTTTCACGCGAATAATAATAATAATAAATTTCGATACTGATTATTATTAATTTTTTTTCCCTCTTCTTTTTTTTTTTTTTTTTTTTTTTTTTTTTTTTCCCAAGAAAAAAAAAAAAAAAAAACTAGTTGGCATAGGTGGACTCTGCTCAGTTCCCCATCATATTTATGTTCTCATAAATTTCTAGTTTGAGAGACATGTTAAAAGAAATGAATTTGACAAAAACTTGATACAGTGACAGAATGAAAACCCCGCCTAATAGGCTATCCACCGTTCACTTCGATATATTTATCTTATTCTAATCTGTTAATTTATTTTATCAGGGTCAATTCCGTTGTTTAGTTTTCATGTTACTATTTCCAATGCAATAATCCTCAAAATTCATATTTATATGAAAAATTTACAATTTCGCTATGTTGGTAAAATCGTAAATTACGAATAATTTACGAAATTTTCCTATTAGAATATTTGTATTCAATCATGTTCAAACAAATATCATAAATGTAATTTTGAAGTTGTCTAATGTATGTATGAGCCTCAAAATGAAAGTTTATGCTCAATTTTGCCTTATTCTGGCATGTTAAGTAAATCGTAAATTCCAAATAACTTACGAATTTTTTTAAATTGAAAAAATAAGTCTATGATATTCGTGCCAGTATCCTAAATAATATTTCGAAAGTGGTTTGACATCTTTACGATGAAAATATCCCTCAAGATTGACGTTTATGTGAAATTTTGCTCTATGTTGCCATGTTGAGAAATTCGTAAATTTCCAATAACTTACGAAATTTTTATATTGGAAAATTCATAGTCATTAATATTCATACCAGTGTACTAAATAATATTTCAAAAGTAGTCTGACATCTTTACGATGAAAATATCTCTGAAAATTGACGTTTATGTGAAATTTTGCCCTATACTGCCATGTTAAGGAATTCGTAAATTTCCAATAACTTGCGAAATTTTCAAAGTAGCATATTTATAGTTTCTGATGTTCCTTCCGGCATCAAAACTGATATTTTAAAACTGGTCTGACATTTTTATAGTAAACAGTTTCCATTTAATGCACGTTTAAGTGAATTTTTGTCCTATTCTTCCATGTTAAGAAAATCGTAAATTTCTAATAACTTACGAAGTTTTTAAATTCGAATGTTGCAAATAAATAGGGTTCTTGCCAGTGTCGAAAGTAATATTTTAAAACTGATCTGACCTCTCTGCGACAATTTGTTCTTGAGATATCGTGTACACAGACTAACAAACTAACGGACTTACACACTAACAGACTAACAGACTAACAGACACCCTACAGACAGACACCATAGAAATTTTGTCATTTTCGGATTCCTCACACCTGAAAACGTGTAAAAAAGTCAAAAAACCTAGGTCGAAAATTTTCACGTTTACCTAAGTTCCCCATACCTATAGTATGATGGGGAACTAAAAAGCTTTTGGTGAAATTCTGCCAAAAGCAGAATTTAGTTTAGGACGGAAAACTATTAGGGTTTTTTTTTTTTTTTTTTTTTTTTTTTTTTCGAATTATAACATTGCTTCCAAATTATTCAAGTATATTTTCGATAAATTTTAGATTTCGATAAATGTCCAACTATCGAAAACTGGTATCGTAAAAGTCCGCAGATTGACACTAATAGTCCTCAGTCCTAATGAATAAATAAACAGAAATAATAATAATAAATAAATAATTCAAACTATATAACAAAATGCAACCAACATCGTTGCTTTCTTTATTCTATTCTATTTCTTAAAACAATTTTCATAGATGCCACACGCACCACATAAACTTGAAATTTTACATCTACTTTTTAAGATAGCACGCTATCATTTTTTTATATAAAAATTAAATCATTCAATTCATTCTTTTACTTATTTTTATTTCAATTTGCTGGCGCACTTTTTATTTCCTAATTCAAAATTATTAAAAAAACTTTTTCGATAGTGTTTGTTTCGATACTGATTATTATTAATTTTTTCAATACTGATTATTATTAATTTTCTTTTTTTTTCTCTCCCCCCCCCCCCCCCAAAAAAAAAAAATAAATAAATAAATAAATAAATAAATAAACGATTTTGATGAAATTTTGGCAAAAGCAGAACTTATTTTAGGACGGGGGAGAGTTAGTTTTCTTTTTTCTTTTCTTTTTAACACGCTTTTATTAGCTTCACCTGTATGTATGTATGTATGTATGTATGTATGTTTGTTTGTTTGTTTGTAACTTCTCTGGGAGCAAAACGTGATTGCACAAAATCCTTCATATCTCAAACAAAAAAACAGATATCCGTAAAATTTTTGCTTTAAAATATAGCTAATACAAATGTCTAAAAATCGGTTTCTGGAATTTTTGAAATTCGGTCCCCACGGGGAACGGGGGGAGGGGGGCAAAACGTGATTTCACATGCGTAAAACGTGGTTTCGCATAATCCAATATATCCCAAACAAATAAAAATAGATATACGTGAAATTTTTGCTCTAAAATATAGCTAAGGCAACTATCTGAAAACCAATTTCTGGAATTTTAGAAATTCAGCCCCCAGGTGGGGCAGCAAGGTGGGGGGGGGGCTATGGAGCAAAAACAAATAGAAATACAGTTAGGGCGTTGAAAATTGGTACAGATAGGTTTTAAAGTTCTGCAAGTCGAATGGAGATATTTTCGATTGTGTAAAGTTATTAGGAGGGGCAAGAGGGGGGGGAGGGAGGGGAGGGCAAAAAAATAAAAATGGTGTCAGATCGTTCAAAATTGGTACATAGAGGTTTTCGATACTTACAAATCGATTGCGGATATTTTTGAATTTTAAAAATTATTAGGAGGGGCGGGTAGGGGGTTAGGGGGTAAGGGGGGCTATGGGGGAAAAACAAATAGAAATACAGTTAGGTCGTTTAAAATTGGTACAGATAGATTTAAGAGGCCTGTAATTCGAATGGGGATATTTTCGATTGTGCAAAGTTATTAGGAGGGGCAAGAAGTGGGGAAGGGGAGAGGGGGCAAAAAAATAAAAATAGTGTCAGATCGTTCAAAATTGGTACGTAGAGGTTTTCGATACTTACATATCGATTGCGGATATTTTTGAATTTGTAAAATTATTAGGAGGGGCGGTAAGGGGGGCTATGGAGCAAAAACAAATAGAAATACAGTTAGGCCGTTGAAAATTGGTACAGATAGGTTTTAAACGTCTGCAAATCGAATGGGGATATTTTCGATTGTGTAAAGTTATTAGGAGGGGCAAGAAGTGGGGAAGAGGAGGGGGTGGCAAAAAAATAAAAATAGTGTCAGATCGTTCAAAATTGGTACGGAGAGGTTTTCGATACTTACAAATCGATTGCGGATATTTTTGAATTTGTAAAATTATTAGGAGGGGCGGGTAGGGGGGTGGGGCGGAAAGGGGGCTATGGAGCAAAAACAAATAGAAATACAGTTAGGCCGTTGAAAATTGGTACAGATAGGTTTTAAATGTCTGCAAGTCGAATGGGGATATTTTCTAATGTGTAAAGTTATTAGGAGGGGCAAGAAGGGGAGGGGCAAAAAAATAAAAATAGTGTCAGATCGTTCAAAATTGGTACATAGAGGTTTTCGATACTTACAAATCGATTGCGGATATTTTTCAATTTGTAAAATTATTAGGAGGGGCGGGTAGGGGGGTGAGGGGGTAAGGGTGCTATGGGGCAAAAACAAATAGAAATACAGTTCGGTCGTTCAAAATTGGTACAGATAGATTTAAGAGGCCTGCAAGTCGAATGGAGATATTTTCGATTGTGTAAAGTTATTAAGAGGGGCAAGAAGGGGGGAGAGAGGGGGGGGGCAAAAAAATAAAAATAGTGTCAGATCGTTCAAAATTGGTACATAGAGGTTTTCGATACTTACAAATCGATTGCGGATATTTTTGAATTTGTAAAATTATTAGGAGGGGCGGGTAGGGGTGAGGGGTTAAGGGGGGGGGCTATGGGGCAAAAACAAATAGAAATACAGTTAGGACGTTCAAAATTGGTACAGATAGATTTAAGAGGCCTGCAAGTCGAATGGGGATATATTCGATTGTGTAAAGTTATTAGGAGGGGCAGAAAGTGGGGGAGGGGAGGGGGGGGCAAAACAATAAAAATAGTGT
The DNA here is from genome assembly GCA_963930645.1 of Salticus scenicus. Lineage (NCBI taxonomy): Eukaryota > Metazoa > Arthropoda > Arachnida > Araneae > Salticidae > Salticus > Salticus scenicus. The sequence goes on along the minus strand of OZ005658.1, from coordinate 30,081,048 downwards.
CAGATCGTTCAAAATTGGTACGTAGAGGTTTTCGATACTTACAAATCGATTGCGGATATTTTTGAATTTGTAAAATTATTAGGAGGGGCGGGTAGGGGGTTAGGGGGTAAGGGGGGCTATGGGGGGAAAACAAATAGAAATACAGTTAGGTCGTTCAAAATTGGTACAGATAGATTTAAGAGGCCTGCAAGTCGAATGGGGATAAATTCGATTGTGTAAAGTTATTAGGAGGGGCAGGAAGTGGGGGAGGGGAGGGGGGGAAACAATAAAAATAGTGTCAAATCGTTCAAAATTGGCACATAGAGGTTTTCGATACTTACAAATCGATTGCGGATATTTTTGAATTTGTAAAATTATTAGGAGCGGCGGGTAGGGGGTCCGGGCGGTAAATGGGGGCTATGGAGCAAAAACAAATAGAAATACAGTTAGGCCGTTGAAAATTGGTACAGATAGGTTTTAAACGTCTGCAAGTCGAATGGGGATATTTTCGATTGTGTAAAGTTATTAGGAGGGGCAAGAAGGGGAGGGGCAAAAAAATTAAAATAGTGTCAGATCGTTTAAAATTGGTACATAGAGGTTTTCGATACTTACAAATCGATTGCGGATATTTTTGAATTTGTAAAATTATTAGGAGGGGCGGGTAGGGGGTGAGGGGGTAAGGGGGGCTATGGGGCAAAAACAAAAAGAAATACATTTAGGTCGTCCAAAATTGGTACAGATAGATTTAGGAGGCCTGCAAGTCGAATGGAGATATTTTCGATTGTGTAAAGTTATTAGGAGGGGCAAGAAGTGAAGGAGGGGAGGGGGGGGCAAAAAATAAAAATTGTGTCAGATCGTTCAAAATTGGCACATAGAGGTTTTCGATACTTACAAATCGATTGCGGATATTTTTGAATTTGTAAAATTATTAGGAGGGGCGGGTAGGGGTTAGGGGGTAAGGGGGGGGCTATGGGGCAAAAACAAATAGAAATGAAGTTAGGCCGTTGAAAATTGGTACAGATAGGTTTTAAAGGTCTGCAAGTCGAATGGGGATATTTTCGATTGTGTAAAGTTATTAGGAGGGACAAGAAGGGGGGGAAATAAAAATAGTGTCAGATCGTTGAAAATTGGTACATAGAGGTTTTCGATACTTACAAATCGATTGCGGATATTTTTGAATTTGTAAAATTATTAGGAGGGGTGGGTAGGGGGTGAGGGGGTAAGGGGGGGCTATGGGGCAAAAACAAATAGAAATACAGTTAGGCCGTTCAAAATTGGTACAGATAGATTTAAGAGGCTTGCAAGTCGAATGGGGATATTTTCGATTGTGTGTAAATATTTTAACCAAAAAACTTACATACTGTAGCTATTTATGTGATAAATAATAAAATAATAAATATAGTTTAAAATATAGTTTTAAAAGCATGCTTTCATAGCACATCGAACTAAAAAGTGAAAAATAAATATAGTTTAAAAAAACTAAAAAACACGCTTTTAAAGCCTTTCAAACTAAAAAGTGAAAAATAATTCTTAATATAAGCTGAAAACAATAATGAACGAAAAATACTAGTATAATTGTGAAAAAAGCGTGGGTTGCTCGATATACGAAAAATATGGCACAAAGCACCCCACGCTTTTTTCACAATTATACTAGTATTTTTCGTTCATTATTGTTTTCAGCTTATATTAAGAATTATTTTTCACTTTTTAGTTTGATAGGCTTTAAAAGCGTGTATTTTAGTTTTTTTAAACTATATTTATTTATTTATTTATTTTTTTTTTTTTTTCAAATTATAACATTACATTTCAAATTATTCAGTTATATTTTCGATAAATTTTAGATTTCGATAAATGTCCAACTATCGAAAATTGACACCGCAAAAATTCCAGATTGAGACTAATAGTCCTCAGTCCTTTTTAATAAACATAAATAATAATAATAAATTTCATTATTAAATAATTTCATTATCAAATCATTATCAAATCATAACCATTATCAATCATTTCATTATCAAATCATTTCATTATCAAATTTATCTTCTGAAATCACTTGGAAGTTCGTCAGCTCTATCGTCTGGTACCAGTTGGGATTTGACCAACTTTCAAATTACAAGATAGCAAAGCCAGTTCGCCCTTAATAATTGCATTTTAATTCATTTTAACAATTTTACCAAACAGAATTTCATTAATCATAGCTCCAAAGCATCTAATCTTTATTAAACAAGAGGTAAGGTATAAAAATGGTTTAATGCAACAACATATGCATATACAGACACGCGCACAGTTCAAGACTTCAAACACTCCTCTTTTTGTTTCGTCACCCTTTTTAGATAAATAAAAAAAAGGAAAGCATCTATTGCGATAAATGCATATAGCTCTCTGGCACTAAATTAAATTTTGTCAAAAACAGGTGATGTGATGAACGATTAAAATTTAATTGTTTACTCTACGAACATCAGCGTGTGTGGAAGCCCCTTCGTGGGGATTTTTCGAAGGGGTCCATATTCAAGAGATTTCATGTCGAAGACAGATATTTTCTTTATATATTTATATTATTTATTCTAATTTGATCTTTTTAGCTAGTTTAAGAAACTTCGTCCACAATAAATAAATAAGGCAATAAATAAAATGAATACTTTTCTAACAAAACATAATTATTTAAAGCATTTTGCAAACTATTTTGATTTTTTAATTGCCCATTTAGAACCTAAAAGTTAGTTTAGAACCTAACTCTAGCCTTCAATTGCGAGGTGTCGGGTTTGAATCCCAGAAATTCATGGATGTCGTAAATAATTCGGAATCCGCTTAGACATTATGTGCACAAAATGACCATAGAACTGTACCAGAAATCAAACTTTTGCTTATACCTTTTCACCAACAAGAATTAAGTAACTTTTTTTTTTTTTTTTTTTTTTTTTTTTTTAAATAAAACAATATATATATATATAATAATAATAAATTATTTGCTTTGAAATATCGGACATCATCTAATAAGTTAAAAAATTCTACATTTCAAGTGAAACAACAACAAAAAATCATTTTTCAACGTTTGCCCGAGAGGAAATAGAAAAATAACTTTTCTTAATAAAACCTCTATTTCATTTTTTACAAGAAAAAAAAAAAGTACTATTTTTGTCTTGGACTGATATTTTTGACAATTTTCTGAAGTTGAAGAGTAAAAGAGTGAATCAAATATAAAACGAAGTTTTTGTTTTAAAATTTATTGGTACAAGGTACAAACATGAAAGTTATATATACTGTTTTTTGACAGAATTTCTTTGACAGAATTTATTTTTTTGACAGAATTATAAAAATGAATAAATAAATAAAAATAAATAAATCAAGCGAGACAGACCGCTCCCTATTGATTTTGTTATGAATTTTCGCCAAGGAATGCCATCTTCATACAAAGAGCAAAGGAGCGTTTTCAGCTAATTGCCTGCAAAATCAATATCGCCATCGATATCACCAATATCACCATTGAATGACTCACATCCTAATTTTCAGTGTACCCAAAAATATGATCAGTGTTGCCAGATTTTGAATTTTGTCCCCATTTTGGGGACTTTTTGGACTTCTGGGGACAATTTTGGAGACCGAATGTTTGTGGGGAATTTTGAGGGAAGTTTTGAAATTTTTGGGGAGAACTCTGGGGAATTTTTCAACTTTTTTTGACTACCTGATAAGTTTACAGCATTGCCAACTGTAGCAATTTGTCACTATGCATAGGAACTTTTGACAGTTTTCTTTAACATGTAGGGGCTTTTGAAGGTACCCCTTCTCCACAAGACAACCTCAGGATATCCTGAGGATGAAAGTACATCTTGTGTACATCCTCCAGCACTAAAATACTTTACACAGATTTAAAATTTTCCGTATAATTAGTGTGTATATAAAATATGTTTTTGTATATGGGGATTTTTTTCATAAATGAGCGTCATTTGGGGAAAATTTTCGGCTTAAATCTGTTAAATGTTTTTTTTTTTTTTTTTTTTTTTTTTTTTTTAATTTACTTTTTTAGTAGAAATTGGGTTAAGGATTTTTTTTTGGAAAACCCCCTAGATTTGGGGAAATTTGAAAGCTTGTTTGGGGAAATTGACTGTTGACTATCTGACAACACTGCATGTGATAGTCACACAAAGAAGATCATGATTGTGCGGATGATATTCCAGTGTTGTCCAATGAATTTCACTTCTCTTCTTTTTGACTTCATAAATATCATATTAGTCATAATAAAAGCAATTTAAAGTTTTTCAGGCTGAATTAGTTTACCCAAGCTCTTACAATTATTATTTAAAAGTGTACATGAATACATTAAAATCAAGTTAATAGAAATTCTAATTTAAAATTAATATTCTTTTTTATTCTATCTTTTTTGTTTTTCTCCTTCAATGTTCAAAATATTTATAAAACAATCAAAAGTATTGTAATAGATAGTGCAATGCAAAATAAAACTATTATTGTTTATAAGAAAAAAAATTCCATTTCGCAAATCTAAATCTTTTTAACAGGTTATACACTATTTACCAATAAGTATTTAGACACTTTCGAATTTAGCCATTTTCTCAAATATCTAGAAAAAATCTTTAGGAATCATCTTGAGGCTTTAGTAGCGCAAAGAACACGATATACCTCATATATATCAGCTAAAGTTGTGTCCTGAAAAGGAAAAAAGGACCAGTAAGAAATTAAAGAAAAATCAAAATCAAAATGTTCTGGATCACCCTGTAAAAGGTATTGCTTAAAATGCATTTTGGATGTAGCATGTGATTAAAAGGAATTTTTTCATTATATGTATAAATTTTGAAGAGTATACAATGATAGTGATATAACGGGTTTTTTTTAAACTGCGCATAAAAATTTTTCCACTTTTTAAATTATAACACGCAGGATACTACACCCGGAGCAAAGGCACTTTCAGAAAATTCGGCGTGCTTCATTAGACACACGCCCTCGATTTACATTTTCTGTACAGTGGATGAATTTCAGTTAGGAAACTTGAAGTTACATAGTTCCAAGTTTTTTTTCGTTCTAAAGATATGATAGTTAGAAGATTCCTCATACACATACCTACTAACCAATTTCCTTAAAACCACTTTTTTGGACTTTGGAGACCTTAAAACATGTAAATCATGTGAAAGTTCGATATCGAAACTTTGTCCGGATACAGTACTTCCATTACCTACGGTAGTCTTTTAATGAAAGTAAAAATGAGAATAAGCAAAGAAAAGGGATTATTATTAAAAACATTTTAATAACACACAAAAAAATAAAAAAATAAAAAGCCATTTTTTTTTTTTTTTTTTTTTTTTATTGATTATCACTTTTTTTTTTCCTCTTCAAAACTTTACACGGCAAAACTGTTATAGCATTTAAAAAATAAAAAAGAAATAAAAAGAAAGAAAGGAAAAAGGAAAGAAAAACGTATGAAGAAAAGAAATTAAAGAAGCTGTCTGCGTGATTTAAAAAAAAAAAAAAAAAAAAGAAAAAAAGAACAAGAAGTAAGAACAAGAAAACAAAAGAAATAAAGAAAGAGAGGTCGAAATCATTCAGCAACTATTCTAAATGCCAACTAAAATATTTTTTCTTAAATTAAAAACTCTTCAAAAGAAATTCTTGTTAACATAGTCTTAGCTTAAATGATTTAAGGGGAGGGGGAGGGGGGGGGCAGGAAAAAAGTTTATACATCATGGTTTTTATTTTAACAGATTTTTTAGCTTTTCTTTTAAATAAGCTAAGTTACAACACATTTCATTAAACTTACAAGCTGATGCTTGAATCGTTACAGAAGACAAGAAAAAAAAAAGGAAAATTCACTGAGATCTCTGGAGTATTAAAAAAAAAAAATCTAATAATGTCCAGCACTGTCTTTTTCCACCTTTTTCTTTTATTTTAAAGGAAAAAAAGAACGAAAAATCATGCGGTTTATATAGATTATTAACACTTTCCAACTGTACGTACTCGTGTCGTTTAACCTTCAAAGTAGTTTGCCTGTGTGACACACAGTGGACAGACAGAAAGACAGAAAGAGAGACAGGTAGATCAATTGAATTTGTAATGATTTTTAAACATTGTCTGTAAATGCAATTTCAGCAATTTCCATTAATAGCCTTTAATGTATCTGAATATTTTTGTGTGCCATGAAAATCTGAATGGTAATCATAATGAATTCTAGAGTAGGCTTGCCCAACCAAAAATGCATGGTGGGCCGCATTGGGAAACTATTTTATTCAGGTAGGCCACACCTTATGTATGTATGTATAGATGTACATATGTTTGTGAGTGTATGAATCATGCACGTATATACGTTAGGGAAGGATGAAGATTCAGACCAGAATACATTAATTTAAATTATTTACAGTCATAAAATAACGATAGTATCATAAAAAAATTCTGACATATACATCAATAAGTACAATAGAAAGAAGAATTAATGGATCTAGTAATATTTCATAACAACAATGGGATTCTTTAGCTACCATAATCATTGAAAGGTATTTAATTTTCACTTCGAAAAGTCAGAACGTATTTATTTACTTTTTGATGTGTTAACCAAAGTTGTCAAACGTTAAATATCGTGAGTGTAGCAAGAAAATGGCGGTTGCTTTGTTATTTTCTGCTGCACTCGTAGCACCTTATCCCTCCTGGCAAAGTACCTTCTTTACTCATTTTGATCCGAAACAATTGTTGCGTAGTTTTGCAATTTATGGCATTTGCTTGCATACTTCTTATTCTACGACACTAAACGCTAGTATTTCGATAAATTTTTCTGCAATAAATTATGTTATTGTATTAACTTCAAAGCATGCATCGTGAAAGGGTTAAAACCAAATACTTTCTCCAATGCTACACGAACGACTTTTTTCTTCTTCTCTCTCTTTTTTTTTTTTTTTTTTTTTTTTTTTTTTATATAAAAAAAAAAAAAAACTAATTAAGAAATTCTAATTTTAATGTTATTCACTAAATAGTGCATAAATTTTACTTTAAAAAGACACCATTTTTTCTTTTTAATTTAAAAGAACATGATTTATTTTATTTATTTTATCTTTTTTATATTCCCAGCTCAATTATTGAAAGTGAAATAACAACATTGTTCCTTGAACTGACAAGTAAAAGGTACTAATTTTTATACAGAGGACAATAGGAAAAGAAAGGAAGTACGAAACGAGAAAAAAAGTCTCCAGAGTATAAGAGAGTAATAACGAAAGAAAGGAAAAGAAAAAGGGGAAAACATATACAGAAAATTTGGGATATCTATCTATCTATCTATATATATATATATTATTTTATTTTATTTTGTATTTATTTATTTTTTTATTCATTTTTACTTCTTCTATATTTAGTAGAAGAAAGTATTGGATTCGTAAAAATTTTCGACTTCTGGTTTTCGATGGATTTACACGTTTTGAAAGGTCTATAACACGTTTTTACCATTTTTAGAAAATGTCTCTCTGTCCGTCTATCTGTCTGTCTATGTGTGTGTGTGAGAGAGAGAGACAACAATTTTGTGGCAACTGTATCACCGGAACTAATGCTCAGAATTGTACACAAATTTGTATGTAGATGCAACTTGACCTAAAGTAGTGTCTATCAACTTGTGGTGTCAACCGTTCAACGGGTGGCGCTGCTATACAGCTATATCTGTAATTTAAAGGGAGGCTATATCTCAGGTTCTATAGTGTATAACCAAACAAAACTTGATATGTAAGAATGCATTATGAGACATAATGCTGATTCAATTTGAATGCTTATCGACCAACAGGTGACGCTGCTATACAGCGATTTCTGTAGTTTAAGGGAAGGCTATATCTCAGGAACAGCATATCTCTACTGCACAGAATCGCACATAGATTTATATGTAGATGCACCTTAACCTAAGTTACTGCCTGTCAACTTTTGGTGTCAATTGCTCGACAGGTGGTGCTGCTATACAGCGATTTCTGCAGTTTAAGGAAGGACAGGTTCTATTGCGTATAATCAAACAAAATTTGACATGTGAGAAGGCCATTATGATACATTTTACTGATTCAAGTTGAATGCTTATAGGCCAATAGATAGCGCTGCTATACTGTAAATTTCCTTGATAAAGGGAAGGCTATATCTCAACCTGTATGGTATATAACTGTACGAAACTTAATATGTAAGATAAGCATTATAAAAACGCACTTTTTAAGATGTTATTCGTAGACAATAAAACTATCTTTCTTTGGATATTTAGTGTTATTTTTCTCTAAAATAACAATCAATAGCATTTATCATGTTTTAATAAATTATTTGCCTTTAGTGAATTTGTATAGGAAAATATAGAAGAAAGTCTTGTGGTTGCCACAAAATGCTAGTTTAGAAAGGGTTTAGAGGGAAGTATAAAATGGACAAAAAGTTACTCACAAAATTGTTGACAAGTGTCGTTATATCTTTAAAGTAATACATGAAAAAGTAATTTTTATTTCTATAAAATGCTGATTAAATGAGAGTATACGCATATGATTTATTTAATTATTCAATTGATTTTCATTTTCTGATCGTTATTTTCAGCGCAAAATTGCACTTTTAACCCTTTCACGCCCAAGGGAAATATTTTTCCCTTCTACAAAAATCGTTATCGATTGTTGAATTATTATTGAATCGATATTTTTTTTACTGAGTGTCAAAATAAAACGTATGTCCAAGGCAGCAAATGTGTTTCTGAACGAATAAAAAAAAAAAAAAAAAAAAAAAAGTAGAGAAAATAGGACACATAATAAATGTGTTATGTGCAATGTCCACTTGTGCTTCACAAATAAACGAAATTGTTTCGTAGAATACCATAACTAGCTATTTATTTTACTTTTCTGATAATTTTTATATTACAAAGCAATAAATTTGTATTACAAAGCAATAAATAAAATACCGATATAATCAACCTAACTCTTCGTTTATTTACTTTTATGGTCCATAGGGAAAATATTTCCCATGAAATTATAGGAAACCTATACACCCTGCTATGTTTTTCTGGTGATATTCTCTTACTTTACACCCACAATAGCTAAAATATTCTGTTGTATTGGCATATTTAGTTTTGGAAATCTTATGGTCCTGAAAGGGTTAATGGTAAATAACCGATAAAGCCATCATACAGTGATATTTGTAATTTTGTACTTTTTTGTTTTTCCAAGGGCTCTTATAATGTTGGGAACCACCTGGGAATACTTTAATCCAAATTACGTGTTAATATGCAAACTCTAAATAAAGCAATCTTGCGGATGGGGAAATAACAGCGAAAGTTTTGTTTTATTAATAATTTGCCTCCTTTTTTTAGCGTAATTAATTAAGAGTATTAAATTCATAATTTTGTTACAGCTTAAACAAGCCCTAAACATTACATACGTTTTTGTGTAATTTTGATTAGAAAAATATAATAAAAATAATAATAAATAAAGAAATAAAAATTCTGTCAAAGACGGAATTTAGTTTAGTACGGAGGACTATTAATTTCAATCTGTAAAACTTTAATTTTTAATTTATTTTTTATCTCATTTTTTGACCGTAAAACTGGGCCACGTACTTTTTAAAATGGCTAAAAGAAATTAAAATGAAATTTTCCCACCTAAATTTCCCACTTTAGTTAATTAAAAAAAAATCTAATTGTTGTGTTGAAGAGCTGTTTGCACTCCTGTATTCAGAAAAATCGCCCCTTTTGTTGGATACCGAATTTGTAACGATAGGGCTGATATTTCTAATTTATTTTAGTGTTACACGAAACTTGTCTACAAAAATTCCAGATTGAAACTAATAGCTGCGTCCTAATAATTTAAATAAAAATTAATTTTTACTGTAAATCGCCCATTCGAAAGAAAATATACGAATACAGAAATTAAACGGTTTTAACAATTTCCATAACTACCAAAATGGAAAGTTATGCTGCGTTGGAAAGTGATCTGACAGGTAATAATATCGGGAAAATTTAGTTTTTACAAATTAAATTGCTTTAATTTTTTTGGCTGATAAAAAAAAAAAAAAAAAATACTGCAAATAAATTGATTTTGATTATTTCAGAGTGTTGATTTTCCAGAACAGATTTAACTGTGGACAGCTCGAAGAATAAACCCATCTAATACATCAAAACATTTTTAACTTTTTTTTTTTTTTTTTTTTTTACTATTTATAATCCATGGAGAAAATAATCCACAGAACATGATAAAAAGTGGACACTTCAAAATACGAAATTTTACAGAAAACGTATATTTACATAAATAGAAAAATTATAATTCTGTTCGCCCGAAACGATACCTCTGAAAGATTAACATAAACAACAGGCATAAAGTAAGTTATCTTAACATTTTGCCTACAAGGAAGTGAAATAGAGCTACTTAGAAAGTCAAAAATTAAAGCATTTTGGAATTTAAATACAAAGAAAATTTAATTTGTGTGTTTTTTTATTCAGTCGATCGAAATCAAACTGTCAGGTTGTTATTTTTTGAAAATTTAATTACGCAATGCGTTCTTCGAACAAGTAAAATAATATTACCATACCGGGCCAATATTCTAATTAATATTCCATAAAATTGTTAGTCCTGCCTCTTTTTTTTCACCCCAGTCTTTTCTTAGAGTATTTTCACAGCCTCCTAAACTAGATGCCTGTCGCGTGGCTCGGAAACTTGGCAACAGTTGAAGCGGTAGACAGCGCCACCTGGTACACATTGCGCGGCTTTTTTATTCAACAGCCACCGAAATTTTTTTTAAGTGAGATATGATATACATAAAATGCGAATAGAATCGAAGAAACGTCGATTATATATATCATATATCACTTCTTAAAATTATTGGTGACAGTTGAATAAAAAAGTCGTGCAATCTGTACCAGTTGGCGCTCTCTACCACTTATATTGTTGCCATGTCTCCGAGCCACGCCAAAGGCATCTAGTTTAGGAGGCTATGGTATTTTTCTTCTTTTTCTTTCTTTCTTTCTTTCTTTTTTTTTTTTTTTTTTTTTTATCGAGTTACATTTAAAAAATACTCCAAATATTAAGTGGCGGTACAACCAATTTTACAGGATATTAATTAGGATGTTGGTAGGTATGTATTACAGAAAGTAAAATGGTTTGAGGAATTTTGTGAACGTTTTGGGCACACGTCTAACGAAAGTAGACAAAAGTGATTATCGTAGTATATGAAATTATGCATACCTCAGGCACTTAATAAAAATCTATCAAAGAGAGATATTTAATTATTATTGTTTATCAATTAATGTTAACTAGCTGGCTTCACCAGCTAGCTGGCCAGAGACACATACAAATTTTTACCGAAAAACATGCTCTCGGGCGCCTGCGGCGCCAATCGTAATTTGTTCTGTGTAAAAGTCGCATAATATTAAAATATTACAAATTCAAATAATTTTAAATAAAATCTAAACGTACCTCTAGTTCAACGTAAAATACACTCAAATCAATTAAAATCAAATAAACCAATCAAATCTCCCGTAATTCCTCATAACGTAGCTCTAGTTCAACGTAAAATACACTCAAATCATTGAAAATCAAATAAACCTATCAAATCTTTCGTAATTCCTGATAACGTAGCTCTAGTTCAACGTAAAATACACTCAAATCAATGAAAATCAAATAAACCAATCAAATCTCTCATAATTCCTCCTAACGTAGCTCTAGTTCAACGTAAAATACGCTCAAATCAATTGAAATCAAATAAACCAATGAAATCTCTCGTAATTCCTCATAACGTAACTCTACTTCAACGTAAAATACGATCAAACCAATGAAAGTCAAATAAACCATTAAAATCTCTTGTAATTCCTCATAACGTGGCTGTAGTTCAATGTAAAATACACTCAAATCAATGAAAATCAAATAAACCAATCAAATCTCTTCTAAGATTCTCCATTCTGCGTCATTATAGAAATGTTAAGTTTTATTTTCATATTTTAATTAATTAAAAAAAAACTAATAAAAAATTCGAAAATCTGACCGATGTACACATTGACCCTACGGAGAACGGAGGGCACCTTTGTGTTAAATCACGTGACTGTCCGAGCTACCGTTTTCGAGAACAGTGAAATATATAGATATATATACAAATATTGCTCAGTTAATAGTATAAGATAATAATGTTAATAAATAATGTTAAAAAGTGACAACCTTATTGAAACTTCTAGTGCAGAAATCGTCAGACTATTTTCGTGAACTATCACCTATTAAGAACTTTTCTGTATTTTAAATGATTTTCTTGCTAATTATCGTCCTACACTTTAACTTTTATGATAGTAAAATTTTGTCGCACCAACGGAAGTAATTTGACGCATTCCCGTTACGCATCTTTTCAAAGTTTGAGAATACATTTCGATATACGCATGAATAACAATTCCTTCGAAAGTTTCAAGGATAAAAATCCGTATTTCAGCACATATTTCGTTAATGTCGATGATAAAATTTCCGTTTTTGATCTTTAAAATTTGCTAATTGTTTTATCAAATGCTAAATGGGAACATTTTAATGAAATTTTTAAATAGTCTTTTAGTTTCTTTCTATCTTAAATAAAATACAAATATGTAAATCTGGTGTTGGTGTGACACTCAAACGACTTTCTCTTACTCTGCATTTAAATAATATAAAAGCAGATTACAGGTTAACCCTTTCAGGGGCAAGCAAATTTTCTTCATTTAAAACCAAAAGCTACCAGAAATCACCAACAATATTAAAGGTAGACATGTGCCGTAGCTCCGTATCCTTATTTGTATCCGCAGATATCCGCGAGAAAAAAAAAAAAAAAAAAAAAAAAAGATCCGTATTCGTGTCTGGATCCGGTTTTTTTCTACAACGGATCTAATACGGATTTTTTGTAGAAATTTCCGGAAAATCAGGAAGAAACTGTTATAACTCATTATAAACTATCTTTAGTGTGTAACCATAGCCTCCTTAACTAGATGCCTGTCGCGTAGCTCGGAAACTAGGCAACAGTTGAAGCGGTAGACAGTGCCACCTGGTACAGATTGCGCTACTTTTTTATTCAACAGTCACCAAAAATATTTAAAAGTGGGATATGATATACATAAAAGGCGAATAAAATCGAAGAAACGTCTATTATATATATCATGTATCACTTGTTTAAATTATTGGTGACAGTTGAATAAACAAGTCCCATAATATGTACTAGGTGGCGCTGTCTACCGCTTCAACTGTTGCCTAAGTTTCCGAGCTACGCTACAGGCATCTAGTTAAGGAGGCTATGGTGTAACTAAAGGAAATAATGCAGTATAGCCTCTCTTTTACGTTTTCAGAATTTACGATTTCCCGTAATTTGCAATTTTTTTTTTAATCCCTTCATTTTTTCCTATGCATGCAATGAACTCCCGTCTTCACTTTTACCACGTGAAGAAATTTTGAATTTCACGCTACTTAATACATACATCGTTTATGGAAATAAATGCTGCGATTTAATTAAAAAATAATATAAAATAAAAACATCTAAGAGACGGGTTCAGTAAGGCAGAGGATATTATTCTTTAACAAATAAATAATGCACCAAAACCGATATCGGGTAGCTGTTTATACTCAAAGCGACAGTTTGAAAGCGGGTGTTTAACTGTGAATCATTAGAAATGAAACATTCATTTTAATAAGATAGATCATGCATTATCTCTGAGACCGTAAATTTTAAGAAAAAGAAATTAATTATAAAAGGTAATACATATGTTTTACATAATATATGATTTTCTCTTAAAGTAATACTTAAAAAATAAATATATAAAAATGGAAATATATAAATAATTAATAGTTACATAAAATTCTAAATATCTAAATAATCCCATCTTTTTTTCCAGTAAAATTCACATAGATTATATGAGTTTTATTTATTAAAATATTATATTAGTTCATTATTCATATCCGTATCCGCGGATCACAGTTTTTTGACGATCCGGCACATCCCTAATTAAATACAAGAAATAAATGAAGTTATTCGTCTAAGTTATAAAAGAAAAATTTTATAAAAAATTTTCAGGGACAGTTTTCACAATTTTGAAATAAGATTTGTGGTTGAATTATACAGCCACCGCCCATGAAAGGGTTAAGGTGTAAGATAACAAGCACAATATATAAATGCATTATAAAAACGGTTGAAAACTGTTTAAGAAATAGTTTTACTTGACATATATTTCTGTGTGAAGGAGGCATTAGCCCCCCCCCCCCCCAAAAAAAAAAAAATAAATAAATAAATAAATAAAAAATATTTAAAAAAATTAGTGTTGAAATTTGAGCTCTAAACAATACTCAATCTACCATTTAAGTATGAGAAAGTAATCCTCATTTCTAAGTAGTTTTTCAAGCTTGGTAAAATTGAGTAAAGCATTTCTGTCAATTACGGTCTTTAGAACAGGGGTCGTACGCCCTTTTTTCAGAATACTCTCCAGAAGCATAAAATTTTAAATTAATTGCTATAACTATTTTACCATGTTTTTATTAACTTCGATTCTTGTTTGTTTGTTTGTGTATATGTTTGTCCAGAACAAATCTTGCATTAGACTTTTAACTAACTTCCCGACTAGTTAGACATTTGAAACTTTCAGGACAGTTCATAACACGATGACAATACATTTTTTTAATACTTTTAGTCAACTGTTTCAAGTCCCTTCTGCTTTCGGCAGCGTTTTTATGATTCGACTGAAAATTTATTTAACTAACTTCCCGACTAGCTAGACATTTGAAACTTTCAGGATAGTTCAGAACACGGTGAAAAGTGCATGTTTTTAATACTTTTAGTCAACTGTTTCGGGTTACTGCTGCCTTCGGCAGCGTTACCAGTACAAAGCTTGCAATCGATTGTTAACCAACTTCTCGGCTAGCTAGCTAGCCATTTGAAACTTTTATAATAGATCAAAACACGATAACAATGAATTTTCTTAATACTTTTAGCCGGGTTCCCGCTGCCTTCGGTAGAGTTTATATGATTCAACAGAAATTTTAAAAACATGGTATATAAAAAGTTCTTTTTATCTTGTAATTATTTATAAAATAATCTCTACCCTGTGTAATCATTGCCCATTACTATAAATATACCAGAAATATTTTTGCATGAAATATTTCTGGTGGCAAAAAAAGCGAAAATTTCTTATCTCCGAGAGTGTCCTGAAAAAAGGGCAGAGAGAATCCCTGATAGAAAAGAATGTTTCAACAAAGAACTAAAATTAATGGAAAGGAATGTCTATAATTATATACAAACTCTGAATCGTGTGTATATAATTATAGACAATATATTAGGCTACCCAAAATTAAAAGAATGTTTAGGTTTAATTATAAGTATTCCAGTATATTGTCTATAATTATGTACACACGATAGTGCACAGAAATTCCGGACAATATTTAAAAACGCGTTACACAGCTTGTAATGCTCTTTTCATACTATATATGTGTAACATAATTTTAATTACACAAGAAGTATATGTTAATACACAAAAGTTTAGCTAGATTTACAAACGATCAGTTTTTTTCAATTTAAAAACTTATCTCTCGATGAATTTTTTTCAAACATTGGGCATTTAAAGAACTGGGTCTTCATGTTTTTCAGTGAAGATTGATTTAAGACAACATTTAGGGGCCCGATAACAAATTGAGCAAAATGAATAGTGTTTGTGATCACCCTATACCGTTAAATGAACGAAATGATCTGTAACTTTAGGATATGTTAATATAGTCCCAATTGAAATTGTGGATGAATTTGTGTGACGATATCATATTAAATAACGGAGATATAAGCATTTACACTCAATGTCCATAAATTAAGGATAATTCAGATTCACACTGAAATCGAACTTTAATGCAAAAATTTCACTTGTAGAAATACCACAGACATCTTTAAAAATAATATGCAAATTATAGGAAGCCATCAGATGACGCCAATATAATGTTACAATGACGAAAGTGTAAGAAGGGGGTAGATAAGGAATGGGAGCAAAGAAGGAAAATTGTTCACAAGCGTTCTGTGTTCCGCTCAGTGAAACAACCGAATGGTTATGACACAAAAGACGCATGCAGATAAATTTTTAAGTGGTAGAATTATCGGCCGACTAGAATGTGGGCGTACTCAGAGAGAAGTATCGGGGAACTTAGAATCGCCCAAAGTGTCATCTCTAGGCTTTGGCAACAATTTCAAAATGATGGAAATGCCAGTCGACGTTACAGTCCTGGTCGGCCCCGAGTTACAATGCCGAATGACCACCGGTATTTGGCAGTAACTGCCAAAATAAGCAGATAAGGCACAGCATCAGACCTGTCTCGGCAGCTGTCTGCAGCCACGAGCGCCACAGTTTGAAGACAAACCGTGTATAGACGTTTGGGATATATTGGTCTATATGCTCAGAGGCCTGTTAGATGTGTTCCACTCACGCAAATGCACTGTGCCAGCTATTAACTTGAAGTAGAGAACATGCAATGTGGACAGCGGCACAGTGAGCTTGTTTGATGTTTTCTGACGAGTCCAGGTTTAGCTGGCAGTGTAATTCACGCCAGACTTTTATATGTAGAACGTCAGGAACCCGTTACCACCAAAGCAACATCATTGAATGAACACCGTTACTGTGGGGCAGGAGTGCTCTTTTTTTTTTTTTTTTTGGGGGGGGGGGGGGGGTTATCATATTGGGCAACAGAACAGATCTGCATGTTCAAATCAGAAGAATGATAGGATAAATTTATCGGGACATCATTCGGGAACAACATGTACGTTTGTTTAGGGGTGCCATGAGCTCAGAATTTGTGTTTATGGATGACAATGCGCGTCCTCACCGTGCAAGCGTTATACACGGATGCTTACAATCTGAAGCTATCACCCACATGGAATGGCCAGCCTTCTCACCTGACTAGAATCCGATAGAGCATGTGTAGGACATGCTTTTCCGACGAGTTGTAGTCCGTCAACCACCTACTACATGCGTACCGGAAATTCGGAGAGCATTGCTTACTGAGTAGAGTAATCTTCCCTAAGATCAGATCAATAGTTTAATACTCAGCATCCCTAGGCGTTGTAAGGACTGTATTTCATCATCTGAGAGACATACAATGTATTAACCATCATACCAACCATGTAATGTTGAGATTTTGTAAGGGAGATATTTTTTGTAGTTGCTTCAGGGAGCAAAAACCGTAGTTTTTATAAATGGTATCCTACATAAACCGCCTTTTTTGTTCTTGATATTTTGTTTAAGAAATGGACTTTATGAATAAGTCATATTTGTTTTGCTTCGGAACCTTTATTTGCCTCAGCTAGCATTATCCTTAATTTATGGACATGAGTGTATTTTAAAACTCCAAAAAATAATGAACATGTTTTTTATTTATAATACACAGATTTTTTAACAAAAATTATTCCCACTTTCAAATAAGTTGAAAAAATACCTTTTAAACAATATACTGCAATCGGAATACAAATATCTTAAATATCAAATGAAACATGACCATTTTTATGAAAAACGTTTTCACTGCGCTTGTGCGAAAGATAAAAGAATTTTTATTGTATTTGGTGTACCGGAAAGTTATGTCGTTTTGAATTAATAAAATGAAACCGGAAATTTTTGTTTAACAGTGTTTACATGGTACTTTACAAATAACCATCTTATAAGTTACCTAAGAATTTCTTAAATTTTATCCAGGATAAATTTCCGATGTCAGTATTTTAATTCAAAACGACAGAACTTTCCGGTACACCTAATATATGTTGAAAACTAGATATATTGGGCAACTTTTATCAAAAGTGCATTTGAATAGAGTAAAAATTAAGGAAATTATACGAAAAAGAACGAGCTAGTTTTGAGATATTTTCCAAGAGTTAAAATTTCTTAAGAGGTTATTCACATGCCGCGTAATTAATTTAAAAATCCAATTATTTTCTGTTATTAATGTTACATTTTAAACTTTATATATATATATTTTCTGTTTTTAGGTGTTAAATTAATTATTTTTCATTCTTCAAATCATATTCATGGTCATAAAATTGTCGAACATAGATAGAAATCGAGGGAGGGGGTGGTGTATCTAGATAACGGTAGGTGACTGGGCAAAATGGGAGTCCTATTCGGATTCAGGAGGTCATTTTACATAAGAATCAGCAAGAATGGTATCAGGGCTCGATTTTTTTTTTTTTTTTTTTTTTTTTTTGCAGAGCAGTGTAATTAGTTTATGATATCCAGGACTTTTGATATTTTGTACCTTTTATGGATTATTGGGTGTAATGTAGATGTGGGACCTCAGCCTACTGCCTATTTTTTTCGCCTTGAATAGGGTTGTGCATAAATATTTTGATATTTACATTTGCCTCACATGCATATTTTCTTTAATCCAAACAAAGTATTGACGAAACTTTGCACAATATCGCTATAATTTCATTTACATTATTACCTATAAGGATTTCTCAATGCAACGTAGCATTTAATAAATGATATTAAATAATCATTTCCAATTCGATTGCACCGCCATTAATGAGTTCAGAAACCTTTTAATGCTCCAGATTGATGATAAATCAGCTCTTAACGGGAATGTCAGTTTACATATGCACACGTGATATGTTTCGATATCAAATTGTCATTGATATGTACGAAAATCATTCATTAATTCATAATCGTGTAATAATTAGTTCCAGACGCCAATTTCAATCCATTTACATAAAATACATCGTCTGCATTAACAATAGTACTTGGGATACCAAATATTTATTTTATATCTGCATTTTATTTATCGAGAATATAGTACATTATTTAATATGATGAAGCTTATTATGGGTTAAGGCAGGGGTCGCTGCGCTTATACTTTTTTACGATCGTTTTATTTTACTGTCACCACCATCTTGAAAAGAAAATTTTCTTGAAGATTTATATGCTGTAATAGCAGTAAGGCTTTCGAGAACATTTTCTTTTTTAAAATTGTGGTGGCAGTAAAATAAAACGGTCGTAAACAATAGACGTGCTGCGTAGTAAAGCCGATCACGGATCTGCAACCTAAAAAACTGCATGAGATATTTCAACTGTTTCTTATATAGATCTTTACTCCCTGTAACCGAAAAATGCAGTAAAGAAAGTTCTATAACGTCAAGTTTTTAGGACGGAGGACTATTAGTCTGAATCTACGGATTTTTACGATACCAGTTTTACGATAGTTGGACATTTATCTAAATCGAAAATTTATCAAAAATATAATTGAATAATTTGAAAGCGATGTTAGAATTTGAAAAAAATAAAAAAAATTAATTGTCCTCCGTACTAAACTAAATTCTGCTTTTGCCAGAATGTCATCAAAATCTTTTATTATTATTATTATTATTATTTTGAAAGAAAAGGAAAAGAAAAGAAAATTAGTAATAATCAGTATCGAAACAGGCAATATCGAAAAAAATGAAGAAGCCCTTTTTTAGACAAAAATACATAATTTATGTATTCATTTATTTTTTATAAAACGCGTATTTCTAGTTCAAATTTTCGTAAAAACATTAAATTTGGTATATTTTTGCGATTATAAAACCGTATAATTAATTATTTCTTACTTTAAAAGACTATTTAGTGAGGTAAGTCTAAAGCACACAACTTTAAATAGGAAGAATGTGAAGTTATTTTAAGAGGTGAAAGTGAAATTGTGTTCGTAGGGACATCATAAAAAGAAGAAAAGGTTTCACGGGTCAAAAAAGCGAACACAGAATGTGAATTATATCATGAAGGAAATGTTTGTGTAACTACGAGAAAGAGTGTATTTAGTTGAATGTAATTAATGAGTGATTTTTTGTTAAAAATCCATATGATTTTGAAGGGGAAAAAATGCTTAATAACTAAGAAATAGAAATCACATTGCAGTTAATGAAAAACTTTTTTTTTTTTTTCTGCTTGTGGGAGGGATACGAGAGATCTAGGTATTGGTGAAATGACCCCCACAGGGGTTCGTTCTAAGGGATTCTAACTTTTTCCGCAGAAGGTTTCGAGAAAATCATGGAAAACTCCAAACGGATAAGTCAACGAGTGGGATCTGGATTCGAACCCGTCTTCTCTCATTTACCCGTTTTAAGGACAGAAACTCTTCACCTCTGGTGGAACATTTAATATTAAAGTAAGGCATAAAAGGGAAAATCCGCCCGTTTTAGACGAATAAAATTTCTGCTGTGCTACATGAATAAATTTGTAAACGGTAATTAAATATTTCTCCATTGCTAAACGTATATATATATATATATATTTTTCTTGTAATCGTATATGATTAAAAAAGCATTAAAGTAAAATATAAATAAAAATTGAGGAATAAAAAAAAAAAAAATCTTTACTAAACAATTTTGCAAACGATCACGAGATAATTCTGATATGTAAGAAAACACGCGATGTTTATCGATAAAGATCATTATTTACGATGAAGATGCAGTATTTGTATAGATGCAATATTTTTCAATAAAAATATGCGAAAGAAAATTTATATGAGTACTTCTTTATGCATGCGTTTGTATGTAAATTTTATTTAAAATATATTTATTCTCCGACAGAATATTTTATTTAAAGCAATGTTAAGTGTAATAAAACTTTGGCATCAAATTTAAATCCGTAAGAATTTTTTTTTTTTTTAATCTCTAATTTCTTTTCTTTCTTTCTTTTTCCTTTTTTATTTCTTTTTTTTTTTTTTTTTCTTTTAAGTATCGTTGTGAGGGTATTTTTTTTACTTTCTCTTACCCATAAGGTAGAGAAAGTATTGTTTTTGGGGCAAATTTTCGAATGCGAGATTTTGTTATATTTACACGTTTTGAGGTCCCCTGAATACGAAAATCATGTTTTTAGCAAATGGTCTGTGTGTGTGTCTGTGTATGTGTCTGTGTGTATGTCTGTGTGTATGTCTGTGCGTCTCTCTGTGTGTGTGTCTGTTATTAGCATACCTCAAGAACAAATAGTAGCAGACATTCCAAACTTGGTATTCTAAATGTGTATCATATATAGATGCTACAGTAAGCTTTTCGTTAAGATCAAGCAAATGGTTCGTGTACAGGGACAATCAAGAGAATTCTAATACATTACGTCTATGGGGAAATCGCAGGTAAGTAGAGTTTAACGTCTATAGACTGCACTAAACCAAATGAAACGAATATATATATTTTGTAATAGAGATAGTCAACTGGGAAAAAAATGTTGTGTATGTAGGAGCCTCGCCTCTCCCCTGGGGGGGAAGTCCCCCTTCGAGGGGAGTAAATTTTCATGATGGGTATCTTTCAAAAGACCAATACCTTTAAAACGAATGGTTTAACCATCGATCTGCGATAATTTAAAACAAAGTTACCGATTTTTTTTTTTTCACTTTTAACGAAAAAAAAAACTTGGAAAAAAAATCGTTTTTTTTTTTTTTTTTAAATATTGAGAATAAAATGGACTTTTTTTTTTTTTTATATTTAGTGCTATACTACTTTTCTAATATGGAAATCGTCTGCATTATCATAAAAGATAATTTTTTTAAATAATAATTTTAGTAAATTATTTAAAAAAAACAGAATTATTTTTTAATAACCGAATTAAATTTTATATACATCTAGGTGCTTTAATGAAACGGGGGGTTCAGGGGGCGGCAGCCCCCCTCACACAAAATTAATTATCACATAAAACTCTTCCGAAGTCTAATTTGAATTGTTTAACATAGGTTTACTTGACAGTTCTCGTTATCTTACCTCTTAATCTCCAACCTGTATTTATAGTATTAAATTTCAGGGTAAGAGAAAGTCGTGTGAGTGACACACCAGATTATTTTTCATACTTCTCTTTTAAATTAAGTTTCTACACTGTAAAAGAAAACAGAAACTTGAAAGCGTTTTGAATCAGAAAAGGCAACTGGTTGCCTTTTCCATATATGTAATTAATTATGTTACTGTATATGTAATTACGATTAAACAAGAAGAAAAATACTCTAAATAATATTATAGTTTTAAAAAATTAAAGAACACGCTTTTATAGAAATAGGAACTAAAAAGCACAAAATATCTATCTTAGTATTAAAATACAGGGTAAGAGAAAATCGTGTGAGTGACACACCATAATATTTGCATACATTTAAATCTTTATGAAAATAATTTTAAATTAAACAAAAACCATTAAAAAAAAAAAAAAAAAAAAAAAACTCCCCCGACTGGGATCGAACGACCTTTACGTTGGTAGCGCGGAGCTATACCTCAACGCCACGACGTTCACGTTAGGAAAGCCTTTTTTTTTACAATATATATTTTTTTGTTTGCTCCCAGAGAGGTTACAAACATACAAACATACATACATACAGGTGAAGCTAATAAAAGCGTGTTAAAAATGAGTGGTATGAAAAAGAAAGCGGTACTATCAATTCTACGGAATATTAATTAGATTGTTGACAGGTCTGTAAAAGAGACCTCAAAACATATAATTACGGGAAAAACAGAGTTTCTAAAAAAATGTATCCCAAAGCAATACATTATCTACTCTATACATAATTTTAAAAGATAGAAAGAAAGAAGTATTCGGACGTGAAAATGGCAGTGTATATATACAAATTTAATAAAGCCCTTATACGATATACCATTGTATAATAGACGGTAGTACAATATAGACAAATACCAAAACAAATTAAAACAACCATTTGATAAATTCAAGAAAAAGAGAAACTGATTTGTTAATATTGTTGTTGTAAAGATTGATTTATAATTTAATAATACTCTTTTCTAGAAAAATCTTACAGTATTTTAAGTAAAAAGTGTAAAGCTATGCTTTATAAGAAACTCTGACCTTGAATTTATTTAAATATTATTTTTCTATAAAATCTGTTATTTTCAGTTAAGGATCTGTTATCATCACTCGCCGCCGTCGGAAGGCGAGGCATGTCATTCTATGGAAAATTTTTCTTTACAAATAACTTATTAACTAATACATATTTTTAAATTCTGTTTTCACATTCTGAAAATTCCCAGTTGTTAAATTGACGGACCTTTTTTAAAAAATTATTTTTTTAATTTTTTATATTTTATTTATAAGCTGCAAAATACGAATTTTCAATATGTGAAATTTTCTCATTTTGCAATTTCAAAATAAAATATTAAAAAATACATTTTTAAAAAAGGTCCGTCAATTTAACAGTTGGGAATTTTCTGAATGTGGAAACTGAATTTAAAAATATGTGTTAGTTAATAAGTTATTTGTAAAGAAAATTTCCCCATAGAATAGCATTGTCTTGGGCTTCCGGCGACGGTAAGTGAAGTGGGCCGTTAAGAGGACGATAGCTAGCGAATTAGAAAATGTTGACGGATGTTTATTCTTCAATTGAATCACTATTAATTTTATTTCTTTTTTTAATCTTTAATTTTTAAACCAATTTAGAAAATTTCAGACTTTCAATATATAATCTCTAAAACTAAAGAACATTTTATTTTATTTTATTTTATTATTATTACTATTATTATTATTATTATTATTATTTTGTGTGAGTGTGTGTAAACTGATGGAAGATACTCAACTTTTTTAAAAAGGCTTTTTTATACTCCAATCTAAAAACCACGAGTTTTATAATCTAACACAGTTTGAAGCTTAAAAACTGACAACTCACAAAGTTAATATTGCTGAAAATTCTTCCAGCATTTTAAAAATAAAAATGTGAGACAATTTACAGAATTTTAGGAATCTCATATTGGATAAAATATCCTATTATGAACTATAATTACAATATTGGATAGAATATCCTAATATGAGCGATAGTTACAATATTAGCTATTTACTTAAACAAATTAAACCAATGTCTTTTTACATCATACATTCTTTAATACTATCATCGATAGTAATAATTTAGATTTTAAAATGCTGTTCTTTTACAAAACATTTCGGTAGCTAAAAAATTCAAATCTCATTTAAGAAATAAATCAGGATAAAACATTTTTTTTTTTCTTTTCGCTTCTCTCATTTGTCAAAATTATGTCTAAATTGGTCGCAGATTCATTCATCTTTTTTACTGAAAAATTGTAGGCTTTTGTCCTTATATACTTTGGTTATTTGCCAAATCTCTTTCGCAAATGAGACTATTCTGATAAAATAGTGAAATAGCAGTTGTTATCCTTCTGCAGATTATTATCAAATGCATTTTTTTTTTTTTTTTTTTTTTTTTTAGAAAGAATTTTTAAGAATTTTGAACAATTTATTCAGCATATATATTATTAGTGACAGGATGTATTATTAGAATTTATTTAAAAAAAAAAAAAAAAAAAAAAAAAAAACTTTAAACAATCCTCAGACAATACAATTTTTTTTTTTTTTTTTTTTTTTTTTTTTTTTTTTTTGTAAACTATAGTTTTAAATTTATGAAATTTTGCATGTATATGAATTAAAATATAATAATATTAAATTTCTCGAAAACTTATTAACTAAAAAAAAAAAAATAAAATTTTAAATTTTTTAGAAAATTGTAGAAGATATTCCAGCGTACCAATTTTTTTCCTTCCATTTTCACATTATTATTGTTCAAATATATATTTTGAACATATTTGTGTATTACTCTTTGTTAAGTGTTCATATGAAATACTTTTCATGTTTGAATAAAAAAAAATTCATAAGAAATTTAAGTATTTTAAAATTTAAAATTCTATTTAAAAGTCTAGATTGAGACGGTAACTAAGATGTATGCACAGGCTTAATTTAATGTGCATAAAAAATATTTAATATAATTTTAATAGGATTTAATTTAAAATTAAGTCACAGGAGACAGGAAAAATTTTAAGACATGAAATAATAATAATAATAATAACAATAACAATGAAAAATAAATAAATAAATAAACTTGTTTCGGAATAAAATTATTTAAAAGATGTTTCTACACGTATGTCTGTAAAAACAGTAATACTTTTCCGCAGGGAATAAATTTTTCATTTTATTTCATTCAACATATTTCACAGATAATATTTCTGAATAAGAGGGACACTCTGAAATTTTTTGAGACAGATGCAGATAATAGGTGCTATATATAAGAAATATAATTAACCCCCCCCCCTTTAAAATTAAAGCTTTATTCCCCAAACTTAAATGATTCTGCCTCCCACTAATCCACTGATAGCGCCCTAATTAATTCATTATTAATCCATTTCCTAAATATTTCAGTAATTCTTCTCCTCAATTCTTAAACTTATTTTATTTTATTTTCTAATGAAACAAAGCCGTTATTTATTATACTGTGCAATTCAAATGTAATTTTAATCTAGAATCTTCTGTCCCCTCCTCCTTTGTATCGTATGACTTCCCCTAAGACAATCCGGGCAATCACGATCACGTGAGAAACATCACTCACGTCACTACTTGGAGGCGAAAAGAGATTTTTTAGTTTAGTTCTGATATGGAGATTTAAAAGGGTAGTTTTAAGAGGAGGCCTCGGCCTCACCTTCGCGCGTAGGATGTAAACTCTTGAATTCATTACAGAACTACTTAATCCAATGACTGCATTTAATTAATTGAATGTATAATATCTGTTTAATACGACATATGCATGTATATATATATAAATGAATTTAATTAGATGTATTACGTATAAATTTATTGTCACAATTACCATTTAAGTAAATTTCACTGAATAGTAAAAACATGTTAAAGTACTTACGCAGAAGAGAAATGACGTATATCACTTAAACCTAAACTATGAGTTAGTTGTTATAATCCATTAGTCCAGTAAATTCATGCAAAACAAGATAAGAATTGAAAGAAATTAACCAAAATGACTATTGAAATAAAAAGGAATGCATGAAGGAAAAATAGAGTTAAAAATGCTGAAACCCAGTACCGATCTCATCAGGAAACTAGCAGTACTGTCAACATGGAATGCAAGATTTCGAATATTGTATAGCTTTTTCAGCAATATACAACACTAGTTTCAATCTTGCATAAAAAAAAGAAAGAAAGAAAGATAAAAGGAAATTGGCTGATAAAATAACTTAACCGTAATGAAAATTGGAATTCGTGAAAGGTGCTGGCCACATGTAAATCAAATCCAAATCGAATAAAAGTCCGGGCGGTTGCCAAAACGAACAAACTGAAAAGAAATAATTAAAAGTAGAGAATCGATTAATCGAAATAGTGTCTGAAATGAGATAAATGTAAGCATGAAGTGATAAATTGTTCTTAAAATTTAAAAGCTGAATTCACAATTAAATAATATTCTAGAGGGAAATTTAAGTATAAAGAAGATTAATACGATTTTCACTGTAGGGCATACGTTCGACTCAACGTATGAGCGCGCCATCTAACGTGGAAAAAATAAGTTACTATTAAGTGATTTAAGAAAAAGTGTACGATTAGATGTTCAATTTATATGAGTGTAATTTATAGTCTTAAGCTAACAGAAGAAAAGGCCAACAAGTGATAATAAAGTTATTATGATTAGGAATTTGGTGAATAATTTTAATTTTAATAATTATTATTGTTATTAATATTATTATTATTATTATTATGAATTAGGAAATTGATGAATAATTTTAATTTTAAAAATTATTATTGTTATTAATATAATTATTATTAGTAATTATAGTCTTAAGCTAACAAAAGAATAGGTTAAGAAGTGATGATAAAGTCATTATGATTAGGAAATTGGTGAATAATTTTAAAATTTAATAATATTATTCTTATTAATATTATTATTATAAATATTATTAAATAGGAAATTGGTGAATGATTGTAATTTTAAAATTTTAATAATTATTATTGTTATTAGTATAATTATTATTGTGAAGTATTATTAGTATTTACGTTTAGTATGAACACATCAAATTTGAATGAGATCTGATTTTTTTTTTTTTTTTTTTTTTTTTTTTTGATAATTAAGCAAATAAATTATATATTGTTGAAACTTAAACAATATCAACCAGAAAGAGATGATGTATCCTGCAATTGCAATAAGACCAGGCTTCTATCTTTTTTTTTTTTTTTTTTTTTTTTTTTTATAATTTAAATCCATCAACCCACCCAACCAACCAGCCAAACAACTCCACCCTTCCTCCTTAATCAAACATCTGCCCTCCCATCCGCCACATTTTAATTATTACTTTTTTTTTTTTTTTTTTTTTAAATATAGAAATGTACACATACATACACACATATATACATATATATATATATATATATATATATACATACATACACATATACACAATATATATATATAGGGTAAATGCTCCAGTGATTGGCATGCTCCAGTAATTGACACCTATCCCAAAATAATTAATAAATAAAAAAAATAATAAAATAATATATTTTACATATAAGAAATTTAACATTTTATGTCAAACACTGGAGCATACGGTGCTAATAACTGGTTAAATGAATCACTAGCAGTGTCAAACACTGGAACATAGGGTGCCAATGACTGATAAACTGAAAAACTGGCAGTGTCAATTACGGGAACATTGAGTGGGTGTCAAATAAAATTCATAAAAAAAAAAAAAATGTTATCAAATGTATATATTTTAACATATATGTGGTTCTGAATGTCTTTCGTACCATATGTACTATAGCTTAAGATTTCTAAAAATATTTTCTGATGACTAGAACATTAAAAACATTAGAGGTTGCTCTAAAAGTGTCAATCACTGGTGCACTTACCCTATATTGATTTGATATGTAAATTTGAATTATCTTATGGCCACAGACGATGATTTGTCGCAACAATTGAATACAGGAATCATATAATAAATTTTGAAAAAAAGAAAAATTAAGTTGACGCCGGAGCATTAATGCGCGATGATTTTCTATCATTTTAATGTGGGATTAATTATACAGAAGGACGGACTTCATATCCTTAATTGGGATATGAAAACGAAGTCCCATCTTGTGCCACTGTATATGCAAATGTTTACAGAATTTTGCAGCAATCGAAGTTCTCTTCTGAATGCAGAATGCACTGGAAGGTCTTTGCGAGCTATAGTCCCAGAAACATGGCAGCTACTTTTTTTATATTCTTTTAGTACCATAATTTCGAAAAAAAAATAAAATTGATTATATACAGGGTGTCTCAGAAGTCCCCCCCCCCTCCCTCCTAACTCGAAAATGAGTCGGAATTGGGAAAAATGGAGAATCACGTATTTAATGAATTCGAGAGGGACATCTTTTGGTGAAAAAAGTTTGGGCCCGGGGGACTAGGGGGGCCGCTAGGGAGGGCAAGTTTAAAATTTCAAATAGGAAGGTATGTATTGTGATACATCCCTAAAAAAATGTGTCTTCAAAACAATGAATTTGATGTAAAGTTTTTCTTTTTTTTCAGGTTTTTTTAGCTTGGAAAGCTAAGGATGAAAACTCTTCACCTTGGAAAAGTTATTCAGTCTTTGAACTGTCAATAATGAAAGTCAAGCTATTCCATATTCACATTGTTATAGTTATGCCAACTGACCCTATCATGCCTAACTATGCACTGTTCCCACAGCAATACCCAAAATAAGATGGTTACCACAAAAACCAAACATCAAAACAAAAGATTATGATACATACATGCAACCAGAACCAGAGTTAACCCCTCTTTCGAAAACCGTCATAAGTAACGCTTCAAATTGATCTATAGATTCATCATATAAAAAATAATTACGAAGAAAAAATGTACTCACCAATAAAAAAAAAATAAAAAATAAAATGATGAAACAGTAATTTTTTTCTTCATGGTGCATCCAAGTGTACTAAATTTACGGTGGATTGTGCACCTATACATATACTTCCCAATAATAATGAATTGCGCTCTTCCTCGTGGTACGAAATAGAAAATGAGTGACCCCTTAGGCCGATTAATCCTGGTTTCCTCTAAAATTTCTCTGTGCCTTTTACAGCTTCTTACAATCTTGCTTTTTACAGATTCAAAGTAAAGTATAAAAAGAGAACATAAAAATTTATTGCTTTAAAATAAAATTAATTAAATTTTTAGAAAACGATAACCAGTTTAACAATTGTTAATTTGCTGAATATGAAAACGGAATTTAAAAATATGTATTAATTAATGAGTTATAATTTTGATTATTTGCCCACAGAATACTTATTTTCGGCTTTAGCTTCCGGAAACAAACTATTGAGTCCCCCCACTCGAGGGTCATAAGCTTCCGTAGAGTACCCCCCCCCCCTCCTCCCTGAGGAGGTTAATCTAAGGGATTTAGGTTTTTTTACATGAATTTCATAGAAAACCATTGAAAACTCCTCAAAACTACACCGAGGAATCCGGCCCTCAAATTAACCAGTTTTAAGAACAGAAATTCATGGTTTCTGGTGTGTGTTATTTGGGAGAGCTTAAGTATCGAAAGCACTGACGCTAAAAAATTAAAAATCCAGCATTAAATAGAAATAGTTGCTATTTTGAGGCATGATGTATGGTAGTTTAATGTACTGAAATCGTTTAAATATGAATATATTTTAGATACAGGTACATCTATGTGTATCTTAGTTATGAAGCTAACATTACTTTCAAAAAATTTCTGTTTTTTTTTTTTTTTTTTTTTTTTAACACTATTTTAAAAATATTACACTCAACCTGAACCAATTAGAAACTATATTCGACTGAAGCTCGAATCCGATACACAGGTCGTAGGGTAAGTGTACCAGTGATTGACACTTTTAGAGCCATCTCTGATGTTTTTAATGTTCTAGTTATCAGAAAATATTTTTAGAAATCTCAAGTTAGTACATAGGGTATGAAAGACATTCAGAACCGTATATATGTTGAAATATATACATTTGATAACAATTATTTTTTTTTATGGATTTTTATTTGACACCCATTCGGCGTTCCAGTAATTGACACTGCCAGTTTTTCCTTTTGTTAGTAATTTACACCCTATGTTCCAGTGTTTGACGCTGCCAGTTATTCATTTTACCAGTTATTAGCACCCTATGCTCCAGTGTTTGACATAAAATGTTAAAGTTCTTATATGTAAACTATATGATTTTATTATTTGTCTTATTTATTAATTATTTTGGGATATATGTCAATTACTGGAGCATGCCAATCACTGTAGCACTTACCCTATTCGGATAAAATCGGGTTGTCCGACCCACCAGAGTAATTAAGAGGGCAGATGATAAGGGGTGTCGATGAACAGAAATGGTTGTGCAATTGTATGCCGAAGTAATGTATATGATACAAATAGATTTGTAGACATTATCGACATTTATGAATAAAAGTCTAAAAAAGAAAAAAAAATTGTTTTTTTTTTTTTTTTTTTTTTTTTCAGTGTTAGTTATTCTGAACTTCACCAAAATTTGTTAAGGGAAAATTTTTTTTGTTTGTTTGTTTGTTATGTTGCAGGCAAAAATTATAAATCAGGCTCTATGAAGCGTAAGATAAATTAGAAGGTACAGTTCTAATTTCTAATACTACGTCATAAAATACATTTGGAAATTTCATAATTTATTGCTTGCACCCGTTTATGTATATCTTACAAAACTTAATTAATATCTTATACTTTGAGTTGAAAATTTCTAAATCAATATTAACATGAAAATATCCTATGTACTAAAACATTCAAATTAATTTAATATGAAAATATTACCTCTGGGATTTCAAAATGCTTTTGAATTAGTTGAAAATTAGTATAAATAACCATAATTTTTCAAAAGCGGTTTATCGATTGAAGAGGTATAACATCATCTAATTATTTCAGTTAAATTTTTAATGAAGAAATATGTTTAATAAGGAAAACATGGCTGATATACCACAAACTATCGATTTATTCCTAATTTTAAATGTTTGTTTAAAAGATCATATATCGAATTAATCTTTCAAATTTATTTATTACTAAACGAAAAAAAAAATGTAATTTGATCTAAAAAATAATAATTAAATATGTTCAAGATATATATTTTAGCAATATTAATAAGAAATTAAGGAAGAACTAGTATGTTGTGGCCACCACATGACTTTCTGCTATATTTTCCTATACAATTTTTGTTAACTATACAATTATTAACTAAGTAAAAATAATTTATTTAAATTATTGTTTAAAAAAATTATCTTCCATAATAATGCAGACGATTTCCATATTAGATAAGTAGTATAACACTAAATATCGAAAAAAAAGTCAATTTTATTCTCAATACTAGCAGGCTTTGCCCGCTTCGCTGGACACTATATTTAATTTATTTCTTTGTAACTGAATATATTTCGATTGGCAACTATTTTCGTCACAGCTTTAGTATGGGACCTCCTTGGCAATATCAAACATTTTTTGAACTTCTCGAATCTGTACAAAAAAACTATTATTAAAACAAATATTTTCGAAAATAGTCCAATAGCTGGTGTTAATTCTTCGAATATTCTGGAAACAGTTGAACTGTTACTCGTACAGTATAAGTCATTATTCGCTGAATGTTCCGGGACAGTCCAAAAAATAGTCACTTGTTCCACAGGAGTAAAGCAAATAACATCAGCTACACCAGAGCAAAAATTTTCACTCACTCACGAAAAATGTCCAGTTGCTTAAAGCTCAATCCCTAAAGTGCAATGACTCAGAATAGGTCTCTGAATAACTCTGGATCGCAGTGACTACATACTCTTTCGCAAAAATCAACTCACACCTACTTATAACTTTTGGCGATGGGGCTTGGAGATGACTCCATCGAGAATCCCTTGGTAAGCTCAAGGTCTACGTTCCCGTGTGTCGGAGAGCTTCGAAACATCGGGAACCATAAACTATCATTTTTCACCAAATTTGGTCGCCCACTCGCCAAGTTTGTCTCCAAGACTATGCTTTCTATTAAACATATCTTTATTTAGTTATTTAAATATTAATTTGAATTAATCAAATATTTCTGCCCGACAGCGTGCAAGTGCAGTCACACACAGCAGCTCATTTATTTGCATGTTAAATTAGCGTAGTGAATGGTATATAAAAAAATAAATAAATAACCTAACATTATCGTGCTACACAACTTTATTAATTTTACATTTTTCTTGAACTACCTAGATTAAAATCGCTGTTGCTAAATTAAACCTCTTTTATATTTTTCTTGAACTACCTAGATTAAAATCGCTATTGTTAAATTAAACCTCTTGGCGAAAAATGTTCGGTGTACTTCAACGCAACAATTTAAAATATCACCCAGAAGGATCTATAAATAAAACTGATTTTAGTACAACACACATTAGCATCGTAAAGTATATTAGCACTTTGTAAAAGAAATTTTAAATTTAAAATGACGTCAATTTTTGTGAGATGCATAATTTATTTATTTATTTTATTTTTTATTGTTCACGTTTAGATAAATGTATTTATTTTCCTGTTGGAAAAAAAAATAAACTCGACAACAATTAAATTAGGGATAATTAAATTTAATTTTGGCAACAATTAAATTGTGGTTAAAATTTAAATGGCTAATTTTTTGCTATTATTAGCTTACAAAATTGCTATTTTATGCATAAAAATAACAAAAAAAAGTTTTTTTTCGGAATAAAAGGCAGCCAACTTTCTAAGTTAGGGTATAAGCTATCTCCATAACAAATTTTATCGAAATCCATCGAGCAGTTTTAGCGTGAAACTCAGTCAAATAAACGAACATTCACATTTATAATATATATAAGATTACGTTATTTATTTATTTATTTATTTATTTATTTTTGTTGTTGTTGTTGTTGTTGTTGTTTTTGGTTAAAAACGAAAAAAATTAATAACTTTATTTTAAATTATCGCAGATCGATGGTTCAACCATTCGTTTTAAATGTATTAGCGAGTTCTTTTGAAAGATACCCATCATGAAAATTTACTCTCCTAGAGGGGGGATTTCACCCCCACGGGGTGAGGCGAGGCTCCTACATACACAATTTTTTTTCCCCAGTTGACTATCTCTATTACTAATAATTCTTATTAATTTCATAATGATTAGTAAAAAGTAATTCTCTTTATGCCCATTTATACAAAATTTTGTCCTATATCACCATGTTAAAAATTTAGAAAAAGCGGGATAGCAATGCAAGCTGTTGGACAATTTTTACCAAAAGTTGATAGGCACTAATTTATGTCAATGTGTAACTGCATACCAATTTGTAGGAAATTCTGTGCAGTAGTCCCTGAGATACAGTTGACACTAAATTTTGTCACACACGCACAGATAGACAGACATTTTCTAAAATTTGTCAAATCGTGTTCCACAGCTCTCAAAACGTGTAAATCCATCAAAAACCCGAAGTCGAAAATTTTTACGAATCCAATACTTTCTTCTATTGAATATAGAAGAAAGTAAAAATAAAATGTAACAAAGCTGGAGCATTTATTTGTTTTAATTCTTTGCGCTCGGCATATTTTCCTATTTTGAACAGTAAGACACGCCTTTCGTCGTTCCTTTAAAACGTCACTCGTATAGTTTCCAACTTACTACCTTTCGGTTACCGAAAAATTGTAATAATTTGTTTTATTTTACTTCATCATTAAATAAAATAAATCTTTCTGTTGAAATTTTCCGGTTGCCGAAAGGTAGCCCATAGTTACAAAAAGATTATAGAAAACACAAAGTTAATCAGATGCACAAAAGTATATTTCCTATAGAACAGGGTATGAATAGCACTAATGACTGATTAACAGGAGAACTTTACTAATTTATTCAGGGGCAAAAAAGTATATATTATCTATAAAATAGGGTTTGATTAACGTTAATATTTGGTTTACACGGGAACCACACAAAAATATTTAGGCGCATAAAACCCTATGCTTAATATAAAATAAGGTTTGATCAGTGTTAATGAATGGTTTACAGAGGAACCACACAAAATTAATCAGATGCACAAAAGTATATTTCCTATAGAACAGGGCATGAATAGCATTAATGGCTGATTAACAGGAGAACTTTACTATTTTATTCAGGGGCTAAAAAGTATATTTCCTATGAAATAGGGTCTGATTAACGTTAATAATTGGTTTACACGGGAACCACACAAAATTATTTAGGCGCATAAAACCCTATGCTTAATATAAAATAAGGTTTAATTAGTGTTAATAAATGGTTTACAGGGGAACCACACAAAATTAATCAGATGCACAAAAGTATATTTCCTATAGAACAGGGTATGAATAGCATTAATGACTGATTAACAGGAGAACTTTACTAATTATTCAGGGGCAAAAAAGTATATTTCCTATACAATAGGGTTTGATTAACGTTAATAGTTAGTTTACACGGGAACCACACAAAATTATTTAGGCGCATAAAACCCTTTACTTAAAAAAAATAAGGTTTGATTAGTGTTAATTAATGGTTCACAGGGGAACCACACAAAATTAATCAGATGCACAAAAGTATATTTCCTATAGAACAATGTATGAATAGCATTAATGACTGATTAACAGGAGAACTTTACTAATTATTCAGGGGCAAAAAAGTATATTTCCTATACAATAGGGTTTGATTAACGTTAATAATTGGTTTACACGGGAACCACACAAAATTATTTAGGCGCATAAAACCCTATACTTAATATAGAATAAGGTTTGATTAGTGTTAATGAATGGTTTACAGGGGAACCACACAAAATTAATCAGATGCACGAAAGTATATTTCCTATAGAACAGGGTACGAATAGCACTAATGACTGATTAACAGGAGAACTTTACTAATTTATTCAGGGGCAAAAAAGAATATTTCCTATACAATAGGGTTTGGTTAGCGTTAATAACATTGCGCTGAAAAAAAAAATTCGACCATTGATACCATTCTTGCTGTTTCTTATGTAAAATGACCTCCTGAATCCAAATAGGACTACCATTTTACACAGCCCCTCCCCCACTTTCTGGGGACACCACCCTCCTCCCCCAATTTTTATCACCGTTCGGTCATTTTATGGCCATGAATTTGATTTGGAGAATGAAAAAGAATTAATTTAACACATAAAAACAAAAAAATATAAAGTTTAAAAAATAACATTAATAATAGATTAAAAAAAAATATATATAAGAAATAGAATACATAATTTCAGTGGCCAATCCCCCCCCCCCTCCCCCTAAATTTTCTCCTTACCGCAAATGTTGATATTTTAGAATTTTTCAACTCAGTGTCCCTCAGAAGATATTTAACAGATAAAATAACCCCCCCCCCTAAAAATCAAATTTATAGCAGTTAAAGTGATGAAAATAGTGATAATAAAGTGATAAAAATAGTGGGCCGTCTCTAAAAAACGGTGGGTGGTAGGGCAAAATGGGCGTCATTCGGATTCAGGAGGTCATTTTACATAAGAATATGCTGAAATGGTGTTGGGGGCAATTTTCACGCCGAGCAGTGTAATTGGTTTACAGCAGAACCCCACAAAATTATTCAGATGCACAAAAACATATTTTCTATAGAACAGGTATGATCAGAGTTAGTGATTAGTTTACTGGGTACCACACAAAGTTATTCAGACACATAATTGAAAAAAAAAAAAAGGAAAATTGCTAGAAATGCATTTGCAATTTTGTCACATGTTTTTAACAGTTCAAACATAATTGAAATATTTGAAAGTTAAATGCACTTCGCGCGTGCACTTGAAAAGTGCTCTATAATCTAGATGAACTGCATTTTTTGTCTTTTGCTTTTGAAAATGATAAACACTTTTGAAATGATAAACATTTTTTTTTTTTTAAATTTACACTTAAAAAGAAAAAAAAAAGTGTTAAATATAAACTTAAAGAAATATTTTAAAGTTTAGACATGGGCATCTTCGCTATAAACATTTATGTTTCATTTGCATAAGCTGAGAAACATTTGTTGACAAAACAACCTAGAAAAAAAAAATATAAAGGAAGAAATGTGCTAGAAGTTTCAGCAAATAATGGATGAGATGGAACAACAAGCACGTAAAAGAAAAGTTCATAAAAGAAACATTTTACTTCCGTTTCTTCTTTTTATACTATTCTTTTAAAAAGTTACAATGTAAATATTTGAAATAAAGTATTTCTGAATTGAAACATAAGTCAAGAATTAACAAAAGTTAGAATTCTTTTAAGTAATAGGACAGGAAAACAGCTTAGAACGCAGTTAAAGAGAATTTTAAAACTGAGTGATTGTACTGGACGGATTTCGCTGTAATATGTTTATAATGTTTATTGACAATCTAAACATATTACAGAGATATACAAAAATATTGTACAATGTTTATCTCAATGATTTTTTTATTGATAAATTTATATATTTGCTATCCAGATTCTAGTGAGTACAGTCTTAACATAAAGCCTAACAATAGAAATACCTGTTTATTTTTAATAATAATTTATTATTTAACCGTGCTATTCCAACACATGTGTAATGTTTGGGTCAATATAACCCGGTAATTGATTATTAAATACAGAAGCCTATTCTATCTAAAAAGCATAGAAAATTTCGCACTTTTATTCAATAACAGCCTATATTATTTATAAACAATATTATTTATAAATAAATAAACCCAAATTTCATTATTAATGTAGTCTTAAGGGTTAGGGGACTTTTGAAGGATAAGAAAAGCATGTTCTCTCTCTCTCTCTCTCTCTCTCTCTATATATATATATATATATATATATATATATTACATTGGTGTTCAAAATTTAAGCAAAAACCTGTTTTCTCGCTTTCTTCTTTTGCGCATAATTTTTAAACAAATAAACATATGAACATGAAATTTGGATGGAATGTTCATTATGATACCATTAACCGAATTTTATACAACTTTAACATAAGTAATATTTTTTAAGCTAATAAATATTCCTTTTTTCTCAAAAATAAGCTTTGGAAAAAATGAAAAATTTCAACAATTTTAGAAAAGAAAACCTAATGAAAAATGGTCATAAGGATGCATTATAGATAGGTGAAGATGCACATGCATCCATTTGTTAGATTAAAACCGGATCTTTTTACCTGTAATCACTTTTCTTTCTCTTCTTTTTTTTCGCATGTGAATAATTTTTCAAAAAATATGCATACAAACAAGAAAATTGG
Organism: Salticus scenicus; assembly: GCA_963930645.1. NCBI lineage: Eukaryota > Metazoa > Arthropoda > Arachnida > Araneae > Salticidae > Salticus > Salticus scenicus. The sequence goes on along the minus strand of OZ005658.1, from coordinate 30,044,186 downwards.
ATAAGATATTCATGTCGATAAAACTATTTATCGACATTTTTATTATTCTGGTGATGCTCATAGTTTACAAATCATTAATTATATATATATATATACATTTTTAAGTCTATTATAAAAGTAAAAGAAATTTAATCCAGAAAGAAAAATTGATATTTAGAGTAACATTTATCTAGCTGGTAATGCATCCTTAATACCACTTTTTATTAAGTTTTCTTTTCTAAAATAGTTGCAATTCTTCCTTTTTTTCCAAAGCATACTTTTGAAAAAAAAAAAAATAATTAATTTAAAAATTATTAATTTAAAAATTATTACTCGTGCTATAATTATATAAAATTTTATTAATGGCATGATAACGAACATGCCATCTAAATTTTATGTTTATATGTTTATTTGTTTAAAAATTATGTGCAAAAGAAGCAAACGAGAAAGCAGGTTGTTGATTAAATTTTGAACACTAGTGTATATATATATATATATATATGTATATATTTGAGAGAGAGAGAGCGAGAAAGAGAGAGAGAGAGAAAGAGAGAGAGAGAGAAATTTAAATTTAAAGCATATAAATAATATTTTAGGGAATTTTGATTAAAAAGATTGTCTGAAAAATGAGTCAACATAATACTAATTTGCAATATTTTTTTAAGAAATGAATCTGTTATAATTTAAATAACGCTTTCAAGTAAGTTTTAAGGAAACTAATTTTGAAAAAAAAACCTATATCAGTTATTTTTTTAAACATATTCAAAAAAAAAAAAAAAAATCATAAAAAAATTCAACAAAACACTTTTAGTTAATGTAAAATTTGTGATATTATATTATTTTACATTGGTTTCTCTTTAATATAAATACTGATTTCTTTCTTTTTAATATAAATATAATTTTCTTTTTCTTAAGTCTAATTCTGCCATAAAATATTTCAGTTAATGTAAAATGTTTAATTATTGCATTATTTTTTCATTGGTTTTTAATATAAATACTGTTTTCTTTTTAATATAAATATCATTTTCTTTTTGTTGAGTCTAATTCTACAATAAAATATTTAAGTTAATCTAAAATGCTTGATTATTGTATTATATTACATTGGATTTTCTTTAATATAAATATCGTTTTCTTTTTCCCAAGTCCGATTCTTTAACAAAACATTTTGTTTAATGTAAAATGTTTCTATGTTATTTTATCTTACATTAGTTTCACTTTAATATAAATACACTGGTTCTCATAATTATAAGGACACCCGTTTTTCTATATTAACTAAACACTGAACACTATTATTTAAACAAATATGTTTTTTACTAATTTGAATTTCATTAATAGACTATATTTAAAACGTTTTATCGTTTTTCTATCTCAAAAATTTTTAAATACGGTCAAAAAGATGATTTTTCAGGTGTTCAGAATTATAAGGACAACTCGATTCTTAGTAATTTTTTTTTCAGTTATTATTTAAATTAATATTTTATGGGGTCTCTTTTTAGGGTGAAACAGTCAGACATTCTCTCTGTATATATATTTCCAAATCCCTTTGATGTAAAACTAGCTGTATAATAGAGTGTCGCTGCTAAGCTTTGTTTGAGCTTTGCTGCGTCACTCAAAAAACTGCCGTTTTTTTATGATATACATTTTTTTTTTTTTTTAATATTCAGTTTCAATACCATTTCATATAGCATAGATGATATTCTGAATACATTTGGACTATTTAAAATTGCTTTCCACTTGCATGCACTTTTCTAATATGATAAGTTAAGGGTTTTTTTTTTCAACTTTTAGGCCACGGGAAAGGCAATAATACAGATGTTTCTTTCTTCAAACTTTTTCCTATTGCTCTAGAAGTAGAGCAAAAATGTAAGTCTTGTTGAAAAAAATACTATTACCCCCTAAATCTAACAAAAATCTGAGACTTTCACGTTTAAAATTTGCGGATATTCTCTTGATGTTCATAATAATAGAAAAAATTACTAAATTCATTCTGCCTTCAGTAGAAACAGCTCCCCAGAGCACCATAGGTCCACCTTTAAAATGCCCGACTCATATCTGCCTTTAAAAAATCTGCTCTGTCTTTCGCTATCTTCAGATCGTGCCAGTAACTGTTAAATCCATTTGGTTAATGAAGAATAAAATGTTTTTCATCCGAAAATGCAACATTTTACCATTTGATATTGTCTTCATTCAACTTTAACACAGACGTTCTTTCCCCAATTAAATGCTTATTGATTATTACAGGTTTTTTATTCATTTTAACATATTATTAATTATTTTAAACATGCATAAATGTAGACCCCAACCTTTCGTTAAAAATTACGAGCAAATTCAGCAGCAGTCATTATGAGTAGAACAGTAAGAGGAATTATGAGTCTTCGATCTCTGTAAAACAACTCTGATTTTGCATCAGATTTCTCTCCTATCGAACCAGCAGTTCAACGTTTGATGACATTTCCTTCAGCAATTTTAGATCTTCGAATTTCATTAGAAATACGACGGATTGAAATTATCCCTCCACTTAAAAAATACATTTATCATACTTCCCTACATGATCGTTCTTTTTTTTTCGAGGAATTATCAGTAATGTCCGTCCAGGAAAAATTGAAGGCTTATATACGAATTAATCTAGCTCAGTAGTTAATAAATTCGCATGTCAACTGTAATTTATCCGCTAGTAAGTTAAATAAAACTAAAAAATCTTGATTGTCCCTATTGTTATGAACATCTGAAAACGTGGAGAAAAAAATATTTTGCACTATTTTTTATTAATTTTGTTTCATATTTAAAAAATTATAACTGTTTTGGTTTTTAGAATACTAGATATATTAAGTGCACTTAGTATAATATTGTTCACAATTATTTTTACATTAGTTATTTTAAAACATAAAATGTCCTCATAAATATGAGAAGGAGTGTATTGTTTTCTTTCTAATATAAATATTGTTTTCTTTCTAATATAAATATCGTTTTCTTTTTCTTCATTTTGATTCTTTAGCAAAACATTTTAGTTAATGTAAAATGCTTATAATTCTATTTTTCGATATCGTTTTCATTTAAATATTATTTGTAAATTCACTGGTAAATAATTAAAGCAAGTGTTAAAAAATAAAATTTCTTAGCGTTATTTTTGTTATTAAATTTTATGCGAAATTCAAAAATATTTTATCATTTCAAAACCAATTTCTAACATTTGTTCTTTTGGGAATTTTTTGGATCACGAAAATATTTAGATTTTCCAAATTATTTCAATTTCCGAACCAAAAACATCCATTAGCCTAAACACCATCATTAGGGCCTAAAAACATCCATTTTAGGTCCTAAATCTAAAATAGTTTAATTCCAAAACAGTTTAAGAGGAAAAAAAGAAAAACTCCCAAATCATTATGGCCATGGAAGTAGGAATAAGTCCCCATGACATTCCTTATTTTTTATCACCAAATTTTCTGTTACTTTTATTGTTATTTTATTATTATTATTATTATTATTATATATATATATATATATATATGTGTGTGTGTGTATAATTTATGATAGGATTGATGAATAAAAATTTTTATATGCAAACACAATAATTTTTTAAAACGTATAATAATTGTAATTTCACAGAAGAAAATAGGCACGAGGATTAATTTTTTCTTTTGATGAATAATCGAGTTTAGTTATTTCGATTAAAAACAATTGCTGCGGGTTTTTTTTTTTTTTTTTTTTTTTTTCAATTTACGATGTTTATATCAAAAGTTTTATTCCTCATTACTCAACGCCTGCATTTCGATGTTATTATTATGATTATTATTATTAAATAATTATAATACTATTGATATAACATAAAGTTTTTGTTTACATTTTACGTAAAATAACTTTGTTTATGCCACCCTCTTTAATTTCACATTTTTTTTTTCTTTTTTTTTTTCCTAAATTTGACGGAGGGGGGGGGGGGGAATTATGCTTTTATATACAGAGTTGCAAATATATTTTACTTAGTTATTATTATACAATGCGAAAAACTTTTTTAACATTATTTATATACTTTAATAGTTAATTTTTTTTTTTTTTTTTTTTTTTGTTATTACATAAAAAAAAAAAAAAAAAAAAAAAAAAAAAAAAACCTCTTATATAAAGTATTGGAAAATTTTTTATTTAGTTTAAATTTTCAATGCAAAGTAACTTTAATTCAGAATACATGGCTCCTTTACTTTAGAATAAGTCTTAATATTTCGGTTAGATTAAAATAATAATAATAATAATAATAATAATAATAATAATAATTACGTATTTTTAAAAATTATTAACTTAATTGTAATTTTTCAATGCAAAATAACTTTTTTTTCTAATGCATTATTTATTAACTTAAATACAATTTAATTTTTTAAAAATATGATTGTTTGCTAAAAATACATAATTTTATTAAGTGGATTTTTTTTTTTTTTTTTTTTAATCAATTAGTTGTACTTTTTTAAAAACCAAAATAACTTTTCTGACACATTGTTTATTAATTTTAGAATAAAATCATTTTAAAAATTTTGTTAGTAAAAATAAAAGGTATACACTTGCAAAATGTTTGAACTTTTAATTGCATTTCTTTTTTTCTTTCTTTTTTTTTTTTTTCTGATGCATTACATATAAACTTCAAAATATATTTTTCGAAATGAAAAATGTATATTTCTTTCAGTAATTATAGCAAAATTTTCAGTAAAAAAAAAAAAAAAAAAAAAAAAAAAAAAAAAAAAATACTAACATAATTTTACTAAATTTATTTTATTATTTATTTTATTAATTAATTTTATTATTAATTTTATTAATTAATTTTATTATTAATTTTATTATTTATAAATTTTCGAATATAAAACTATTTAAATGTGACTAAATGATATAAGAAATGAACATTTTTTTTTCATTATTTAATGCAAAACTTTAGCAATTAGTTGTAACTTTTACTGCAAAATTTCTTTCCGATTCATTATCTTGTTAACTTTAGTGCATTTCTTTTTTAAAAATTAAATATATATATATACGTTATATCCTTAAGTAAAGCAAAATTTTAAACTTCGTTGTACATTTTTAATGCAATGTAACTTTGTATCTTATGCATTATTTATAGACATTAAAATAAAATGCTGCTTAAAAATTAGTTAATGCATAAAAAAGTACATTATTTTATAAGCTTGTGCAAAAATTTTACAATTAGTTTCAATTTTTCAATAATAAACACTATATATTCTCATATGAGTAAGATGATTTGACGATTTGCAGTCCCATTTGTCCTTGCGATAACCATCTAGAATTTCAAAAAAAAAGAACATTTTTAACTGTTTCCGATGATTGCTTACCTCGTTCTAAAAGCAGACGATTCCATTGTAGGGTAGGCACAGCACAACGAACAGTAAACACGTTGGTGTTTCAAGGCGACGGGTGTAAAAGCTCTGGAGCGATGATCCAAAATTGAGAGGAAAAATAAATTTTTGGGTTGGTTATTCCATTTTCAAAAATCTTCACAGAGGGTATATTCCATTTTTCTCAAAACGTTTATTCCATCAGAGAAATTCATTTTCTTTAAATCGAGGAAGCGAATTCACTGGAGATAAAAACAGAAAAAGAGAAAATAATTTTTCGGGGAAGAAAATTCAAATTATAAAAAAGCCTATTTTTGTCCGGTTTTCACCAGGTATTGGCCGGACATCTACCACAGCACGTGTTACGTCCGGCACAGGAAGGTGGCAACGGGACACACAGCCATCCACAGAAAAAAGAAACAGGAAATCAAAAAACGGAAAAAGCCCGTCCACTAAAAAAATCGATCCCGGCACTTGACGCACTCTCTCTCTCTTCCACGGATCGCGGAATCCGACTGATCCGGAGCATCTAGGATCACCAAGGAGAGGATGCGGATCTCTGGCGCCAATCTTTGAGCAGCGCCAAAATGTGAGTCCTGCCAACGTGCGCCAAGAACTGTTTCTATTTTTAGAAAGAGGTCAGAGGAAAAACCGGACTCCGGTATTAATTGTTATTGATAAGATTTCCGGATCCCGTGTTTCTGGGATGGAGATGCGGGCCACTTCGTTTTTTTATGCAGGCCTCCTGTAATCAAAGGGTCGTTCCGAGGGGTCAGTCTAGTAGTGGCAGTCAAAGATGTAGGCTATTATTATTATTATTATTATTAGGATTATTATTTATGCATTTGTAGTGGCAGATTAAATTGTTTTTACTAGTTTATACTACAATCTGATTTTAAATGAGCTTGCATTTGGGAATTTTTTTCCCAAGTACGCGAAAAGTTTTGTTATTAAACCATTTAATAACATCTTAAATTTTTCAAAATAGTTTCATTAAATATGAGAAATGCTATTTTAGATATATATATATATATATATATATATAAAGTAAGCAATTGATATATTAAGAACAATTATCCAAAAGAAGAAATTTTGCAGATTCTAGAGGAATTTTCGAGAGTTTATATATTTAGACGGAGATCTAATTTTTTCTGTTATGCACTGAGAAAAAAATACATCGCTTTTACCTAGAACGAATTTTCTGAATCCCTAAACTAGAAATACAATTTTCGAGTTTTGTATATAAAGTAAATAAATAAAGTTAATAGATGAAATGATCAAAAATTCCCATTCTATACTTTTCTAAATGGTGAAATAATATTACGAATATTACTACGTATCCTTTACATTGAGAGAAACTCTTGCTTGTTTTCCCACAATTTGGTTATGAACTCGAATTATAGTTATTAAAACTAGCCTTTTTGTATCTGCAAATAAATGTGTTCTTATTTATTTTTAGAGATTTGTAAATAAATTTGACCTCACGATAATACAGGAAAACTCTCTAGAATTCTAATAAAGGTTTCTATAAATCGCTAGCAAATGGATTTATAAGGATGACATGTAACTGCTTTCAGCAGGGCCACAATTTATTTTTAAAATGTCAGTCATAGAAATATTTTCAGTGTAGATTTAAAGGGGGGGGGGTGATTAATGAAGATGTTTTATTTCTCTTTGTTAAATAGTTTCTCTGGTAAAACATTAAGAACTTAAAAAAAAAAATCCTATGTGTAATACTAAGTAAAATAGTTACAAGTATATAAGCAAAAGCGGAAACTGAACAAACTAATATGTTGCACACAATTTTTTTTTCAATATGACTCGAACGTGCTTGTGTGTGATATTACAATTGCTTTAATCTCAAGTATACTAATTATGGTGCTGTAATTGAATCCTTTAAAACTCAGACATATAAGCATAAAAAGTATAAACAAGAAATAAAAATTACATAATTCGCAGATATTATAAATACTTTCAACATGTACACCTTAAAATGCTTTTCAGTAAGGTAGGTGAACCAGTTCCTAAGGTCCACTCCCCTAAAAGATGTTTAATTTAATTTATAATCACAAAATAGTGCTACTGCATTGTAAATAATGTATCTCCAAGATATGTTATTAAATTTGTAGAGATTATCTTGATCGACCGCCATTGTATGCAGTGAATTCGCTTTAGAGAAGTAGTCGTTCTAATTTCCAGGTAAGAAGATATTTCAGTCTGCACGTGTTTAAATTTTATGGAACTTTGAGCCGTGATATTTTTCTAAAAATTTATTTTTTTCTCTTTAACCACATTAACTTCATTTATAATAAATTTTCAGGTTAAAAGTTTAATGCCGTACAAACGGCGACCCTGTTAATGTTCTCAAAGTGGCCCAAATATCGGACAATCTTGTAGCACGTGAGCCAACTTAGTAAATAAATACGCAAATTAATAGTATAACTTTCCGAAATTTCTGATTAAATATCTGAAATAATCTGGTGTGTCACTCACATTACGTTCTCTTACCCTGAAATTTAATACTATAAATACAGGTTGGAGATTAAGAGGTAAGATAACGAGTACTGTTATGTAAGCCTATGTTAAACAATTCAAATTAGGCTTCCGAAGAGTTTTATATGATTAGTTTTGTGTGAGGGGGGCTACCGCTCCCCTCAACCCCCCGTTTCATTAATGTACAAAAAACAACCGATGAATATTTAGCTTAAAACATACATTATTTACCATATCTCTATGAGGAATTTATTTCAATTCCCGAACAGCTTTCCTGGAAATGGTAAAATATTATTAGTAAAGCACAGCCACTAACAACAAATAACTAGTGTGTTGTGGCCACCACACGACTTTCTTCTTCACTCAGTAAAAATTATTTATTAAAATTATTATTTAAAAAAATTATCTTCCATGGCAATGCACACGGTTTCCATATTAGAGAAGTTACAGCACCATAATTAGTATACTTGCGATTAAATAAAAAAAAAAAAAAAAAGTTGAATTTATTCTCAATATTACATTTTTTTGTTAAAAATGAAAAAAATCGATAACTTTATTTTAAATTATCGCAGATTGATGGTTTAACCATTCGTTTTAAAGGTATTGGCGAGCTCTTTTGAAAGATACTCAACATGAAAATTTAATCCCTTCGAGGGGGGACTTCCACCCCCAGGGGATGGAGGCAAGGCTCCCAGTTGACAAGGAGGCAAGGCTCCCAGGGGATGGAGGCAATTTCTTTCCCAGTTGACTATCTCTATTACGCAATATTCGTTTCATTTGGTTTAGTGCAGTCTATAGAAGTTAAACTCTTCTTACCTGCAGTTTCCCCCATAGACGTAATGTATTAGAATTCTCTTGATTGTCCCTGTACACGAACCATTTGCTTGATCTTAACGAAAAGTTTAGTGTAGCATCCTTATATAATACACATTTAGAATACCAAGTTTGAACTTTCTGCCATAATTTGTTTTTGAGAAATGCTGATAACAGACAGGCACACACACAGACGGACACACACACAGACATGCACACAGACCAAGCGCTATAAACATGATTTTCGTATTCAGGAAACCTCAAAACGTGTAAATATAACAAAATCTCACTTTCGGAAATTTTACCCAAAAACAATACTTTCTCTACCTTATGGGTAAGAGAAAGTAAAAAGAACATATGATCATTTATTCTCCAACAATTTCCAACACTATTGAGAATACCAGAGATCTCCCGAAAGAAGGCAATGAATCCCAGAATAAAAATCCTGAACTACTTTCCACAAAAGGGGTTTAAAGTCCTCTGAGCTAAAAAATAAAACGAATAAGAAGAAAAACACACAAAAAAAAAAAATAACAAAAAAGCATCTTAGGCATAATTTAAAATGTCTTTCAATATATGGGTCACCTTTGGAACACTATGCACCAAAAATGGCCCACAAGGTACAATTTTGAAATTTTATTTTAAAAATATCTAAATTACATTTTACCAAAAAATTATACTTGGAGAGATAAGTGTAGAATTTTACGATAAAAATTCCAGCCACTTAGACCCAAACAGATAATTATAAAAAATTCCCAAAGCTTAACTATGGCCACCTTTGGTTCACCTACCTTATTGCGTAACCGTGTATATTTGTTTCTAACTATGTAAAAAGAAGTTTCATGAAATCATCCTTAAAGCTTTATTTTTAAAGAGCATTCAAAAGATTGTTTTTCTGTTTCTATGTATATCCTCTAAAATTCGCATATGCATAATATAATGCATTTTTTGAAAAATCCTCGTCATTGTACACAAACTAATTGCGCTATTCATACTGTTTTCGATGGAAAACATGCCACAGTGAACAATATATACAATATAATCTTGAACAATATATCACACCTCTTCAAGAGAAAGGACACAAGTAAGAAATGCAGTGTTTGAGGAAAAATCAACCTAAAAATCTATAAAGCATGAACTAGCCTCTGTCCTTGGATTGATAAATTTGCGCAATAAAGATGTGGCGTTTTCCATGACCATTATAATACTTCATTCCAGGTTCCCGCTGCCTTCGGTAGCGTTTATAGGATTCAACAGAAAATTTAAAAACATGGTATATAAAAAGTTAATTTTATCTTGTAATTATTCTTATTATATCACTGAACTGAGTCTACGAGCTTAAATATTGTCCATTTATAAATTTTATTTTACTTTTTATTTGGTTTTGCACGCGCGCTTTTTATTTCTATTTATTAACTAAAATAAAATTCTTCTTTGTTGGACAAATAGGAATTGACTTAATTATATATATATTACTTGTTTGTTTACATTCAGTTTCATCGCTTCTGTTTAACAAGTCGACAACAATATATATATATATATATAAGCTAAAATTTAAATATAGGAGGGAGTAAAACCTGAATTATTAAATAAATAGAACTAGAACAAAGTTTTTTAAACCAATGCGCAAAAGCAGCAAAAGGAAATATAAAACTATATTAAATAAACAAAATAATCAAAACCAGATGAAAATTTAATCCCAAAACACATGAGGGCCTTCATCAGGGGAGCTCCCCCATATAGGGAAAGGAATATGAGAAGTTTCTGACGAAACGCTGATATTAACCAAAAAACACGTTTCTAGCCCCCAACTTCTCACAGATGGAAGCACGACCCTACAGCAAACGAATTTTAATTAATACATAGCATAAAAAGCAATTAAATTCAGAAATAAAGCACAAATTATAATACATCAAATATAAAATTCAAGAAATATAATACATCAAATATAAAATACAAGAAATTAATGATGAAGGCCCTCATGTGTTTTGGGATTAAATTTTCGTATGGTTTTGATTATTTTGTTTATATATATATATATATATATATATATATATATGTGGGATGGCACACTTTTGTAGGCGTTAAACAAAAACTAATACTTATTTACTAATTATTAATTTAATAAAAGATTAAATTGTAGTTTACATATATACAGGAATGCTAATAAGCATTATCGAATGTTACTTTGGTAATGTCCGTCGAAGTAGTTGCACCCGTCTAGTGTGCACGCTTCGTCGAAAACTCAAAAGAAAACAAGTCATCGAATACAGTCATTACGTTCCGTCTGAACATCCCGTCGAAAACTGAATGTCGTTCCTTCAGCGCTCTCTTAGCAGCCGCGCCAAACAGGAAGTAACAACATCCACGTCAGCAGTAGGCACTTCCCTCAATATTCCGCTACTGCGTCACATGATCAGCAAATAGAAACTAAACTGCCTTGGATTTCAGGAACAGCAAAGAGAAATCAAATAGCTAGGGTTCTGAGTCATGGGAAAGCCAAGTAAGGGGAGAGAAACAGGATACTTCACTCGGCCATCCTTCCTCGACTGGACCTCCAGGCGATCACACTGAAAAGATACAAACAAAAAAAAAAAAAAAAACAAAAGCAACACAAAATAATAACATAAATATTTACAAATTTTTACAAATCTTCAAAAATTTTTGTTTTTACGTTATTCCCCATTTGAGGAATTCAGCTTTTGCAGATGTGTAATAGGAGCCTTCATGGCATCCATTTCTATATTTTTTCATCAAGATTATCATTTTTAATTTTTACAGTCGTACAGTTACAAAAGTACATCAGTTTTGGCTTTACGGCAACTTGGTCGCTTAGTTCACCAGTTTTTGGTAGTTGTTTACTCAACTTGCATTTCAATCTATTTTTCTTTCTGACTGTAGAAAGTTGTTTTTTATCATGTGTACTTAAATCTTTTCTTTGGGGTTCAAAATTATTTTGGGACTCGAACTCGAGACCCTCCAATCGATCATTTTCAGTCTTAATGCCTTTTAAGGCCTCTGTTGCATCAAGTTCAGTCGAAAAGTCTATAATGGCAGTCTTATATGTAGGAAAAACTTCTAATTTTATTTGTATAGCTTTGGGAAACAATATGGCTATTTCACCAATCGTGGTCGTCAATGGAAGTGATGGAATGAACACTTTTCTCGGATCTATACCGGCAGTCTCTTTTTTTGGCAAATTCTGTCTTTTACACTCAGTGGAATCTATTGTTAATGGCTTTTTTCTGGATTTCTTCCTTTTAAGGAGTTTGGAATTTTCGTCAACTTTTTCTTTTAACTTTTTCAACTCTTCGGCTAACTGTGAAATTTTTCTAAGTAAGGCTAGTTTTTCATCTTTCTTCGAGTAAGTGTTTTCTGGATTTGGCGACTTCATTCGGGAAATATTCGTCTGGCTTCGTCCCTTTCGTCGCGGCTCCTCCTCCTCATCACTATCATCATCTATCTGGAAAATGTTCGTATGACTCTGTTTCTGTCGTCGAGGCTCCTCTTCTTCATCACTGTCATCATTTACACTAATATCATCCTTTAAAAGCATTTTATCGTCATCACTCTCGTCGTTTTCGTCTTTATCGTCATTTTCACTTATGGCTTTTTCGGGAGATTCTAATGATTTTTTGACAGCATAACAAGGTTGGGGAGTTTTAATTTCACATTTTTCAACACTATTTACTGTTTCATTTATTTCTAGGGATTTTTCAAAATTTTTGTTCTTACAGTTCATAGGGGCATCAACAACAACATTCGTTTTAATTTCACTTTGATATTTATCTACAGGGAGTACTGTTACTAAATTTACCTCAAGAGAATTACACTTATTTTTCACAAAAATACCTTTTTCATTAATTGTTGTTTCACTTAACATTAATACATTCATACCGAGGATTACATCATAGGGAATTAAATCATCATGTACAACATAAACATCAGTCTCACATTGTAATTCATCAATTTTGAGATTAACTTTAATTGAGCCTAACGGCTTTAGAGAACTTTTTCCGATCCCCTTCAAAGTGGTACTTATTAAATTCAATTTATTTACATTCAACCTATCAAAAGAACTTTTACGCAACAATGTTGCTTCACTTCCTGTGTCAATAATTCCAATAAAATTTACATCATTTACTTGTATAATTTTACTCATATTTTGATTTACATTAATACACAGTGCATCAACTTCTGGTTTTGAACCTGGACACTCCGAACTTTTATGCCCGTACTGCTTACACGTAAAACACTTTAGGCCTTTGGCCTTATGAGGGCAATCTCTAGATAAGTGGTTTTTGTCACCACAATTATAACAGAATTTATTATTTACTTCATTTCTAGGACTAAATTTTTCATGTACGTTATAGGCTGCGTGCTTCGGTTTTGTGTTGAGCTCAATTCTATCAAATTTATGTCTAACCTTTTCACTATCACGTTTATACATTTCATACAATTTTATTTTCTCTTTAAATTCACGGATATTTTTAGCACCATAAAGAATTAGTTTGTTTTCACTTTTGTCATTTATTCCTTGGATCACGTAATGCATTAACGCGGCATCTTCAATGTGCCCGTTTTTTGCTAGTTCGCGCATTTTAAAGAAATACTCTATAACTGTTTCATTTGGCTTCATTTTCTTTTTACACAAAATTTCGTGTAAGGAGGCAGAATTTATTTCGATCTTGAATTCTTCGATAAGAGCATTTTTTAACTTTTTATAATTTAGTAATCCTTTTTCGGATTTTACAAATAACAGAGCATTTCCGCTCAAAGACCTTTTACAGAAAATTATTTTTTGTAATTCGTTTAGATTAAACATTTCAGCTATTTCCTCAAATTCGTTAAACCAATCGATGATATTGTCATGTGGCTCGCCGCTAAATTTTGACATAGAATTTTCAAAATCATTGAAAGAAATTGCACCAAGTGATCCATTATACACATTATTACTATAATTTATACTTTTTTTACCCTTATTATGATCATCAATAACATTGTCACTATCATTATAATAATCATAACATTTATTTTTACTGATATGGCATTGCACAGAGGAGTCAGTTTTTTCAATATCATTATCGCCACTACTTTCGGATTCACTGTTCGATTCGTTTTCCGAATCTTCCTCTTCCGAATTATTTTCTGAACTTTGTTTCAGTAACTCCGTATCACACAAGCTTAACAATAGTCGATCTCTCAACTCGTTTTTATTCCCATCAAAAGGGACATTTAAAATATTACAAATAGTAATTAGTTCATTTAATGAAAAATTTTTATCAATTATTTTTTGCTTTTCAAGGTATTTTTCGTCGCCTATAGCGAAAGTGAATCCTTGAAACTTTCTTATTCTGCATCTGTTCTTACGATCGCCGATCTCATCGAATAAAAACCGATGCAGAATTTTAATTTTATTATAGTTCTCTATCTTCAGTGCATTGCCAATTTTAGGAATATCCCCTAGAGATACCATTTTATAAGAAGATAAAGTGTACGTACCTTTGTAGAGTCGAAACAGCTGTTGTTTTTAATCCTTAAAACCCTCGTTGATCCGTGGTTATATCACAGAATTCGCAGATCCTTCGTTGCTTAAGTTTAAGCTGATTTCACAGGTGTAAACATTTCTGTTGATCACGAAGTATTATCACACACAGTTGTAGTCGGCACTCATTTGTAAAAACACACACAACTAGTTGAATCATGGTTTAAGAATAAAAAAGTTCAGTTCGACAAATGTTTATACAGTTTATATTTTAAACACAGTTCAGTTTATAAACTTATTTTTATCAGTCCAGACGCATCATCATTTTTAGGAATACAGTTCGCAAAAAAAGTTTATAGTTTGTTCAATCAAATTTTAAGTTAAATTAAACTAAAAATTAACGTTCAATCACACTTTCTTTATCTTAAAATTCGCGTTCTATCCAAAATTTAAATTAAAATTAAAATTCGCGTTCTATCCGTTCATGAAGTAGATTTTATTCTTTATCCAGTAGATTTTATTCTTTATCCAGTAGATTTTATTCTTTATCCAGTAGATTTTATTCTTTATCCCACTTCTGAACTTGTGGGATGGCACACTTTTGTAGGCGTTAAACAAAAACTAATACTTATTTACTAATTATTAATTTAATAAAAGATTAAATTGTAGTTTACATATATACAGGAATGCTAATAAGCATTATCGAATGTTACTTTGGTAATGTCCGTCGAAGTAGTTGCACCCGTCTAGTGTGCACGCTTCGTCGAAAACTCAAAAGAAAACAAGTCATCGAATACAGTCATTACGTTCCGTCTGAACATCCCGTCGAAAACTGAATGTCGTTCCTTCAGCGCTCTCTTAGCAGCCGCGCCAAACAGGAAGTAACAACATCCACGTCAGCAGTAGGCACTTCCCTCAATATTCCGCTACTGCGTCACATGATCAGCAAATAGAAACTAAACTGCCTTGGATTTCAGGAACGGCAAAGAGAAATCAAATAGCTAGGGTTCTGAGTCATGGGAAAGCCAAGTAAGGGGAGAGAAACAGGATACTTCGTATATATATATATATATTTATTTATTTATTTATTTATATGGGATGGCCGATTGGTGTGGGCTTTTAAAACAGAAACCGATAATTCACTGAATTATTAATCATTTAAAATTTAATAAAGAAAGTTAAAGTATAATACAGTATGTACAAAACGATAATATGGATTGAAATAGTACTGCTGATCAACACAATCACGCTTAAAAAGTCAAAATGTGCGTTCAATAGTTCATTCAACACAGTTCGCGGCACAAACAAATCACTCATAACTTTTGTTTTCGGTCACTTTAAAAAAAAGTACGCGGCGTAGTGCAGAACTCCGTCGCAGCTAAAACTCGTCGTCTACTGAACGAGGTGCAGTCGTCGATGTGCACTCCTCACCATCCATCCGTCAACTGGTTCTCTCTCTCTGAACGCTTTCAGCTCCTGTCTAAGAAAACGTGTGTTCCGGAAGCGGCGACCGTCTGACGTCACAGTTACATTCTTCCGGTAAGATTCTGCGCTCTCCGTCAATAGTAGAGGGAAACTTGGCAGTTTGGAATCAGCTGTTTCAGGAAGTAAGGGCCCGCTACTATATATATATATATATATATATATATAAATAATTCGCAATAAGTTTCTTATAGGGTAACATTGGCACTCAAGAGGTAAATACTACCAGAGGTGTGACTTTTTTCGATCTCTCCTGCACTCCACTCCTGCATAATTTCGTATTCTGGGACGTTTTCCAAAAAGAAGTGCCGTCTCGAATGAGTTAAACTAGTCCAGTCACTCGTCGAAGTTGTCTTCTGGTAGAGTTCCAGACTTTCAACAAACTCATTCTTATTGCCTTGTCATTAGCAATAAGATGCGTACTCTTTCTTAGCATAGAATTTAATGGAATCAATGCACAATCTTTCTTAACCTTCCTACCCCGTTGAAAAAAATTTACGTTTTACTTGTATGGATCGAATCAACCCACTTTGTATAGATTGAATTTAGGTCAAGAAAGAATTTCTATGGAGCTCATTTTACATCTACGCTTCCCACAACTATCGCCATCTATTGACTATTCCTGAAAATGAAGTCTACTCAAAAGAAAAAATTAGTGTTTTAAGCATTTCTATGCATGTTAATACACGTTTCTATGCACGTTTTACCTGTATGGGTCGAATCGACCCACTTTGTATAGATTGAATTTAGGTCTTAAGAAAGAATTTCTATGGAGCTCATTTTACATCTACGTTTCCGATAACTATCGCCATCTATTGACTTTTCCTGAAAATGAAGTCTACTCAAAAGAAAAAATTGGTGTTTTAAACACTTCTATGCATGTTAATAATGTGGGTCAAATCGACCCAGACAGGTAATATGTCACATAGTTTTTTGGGGTGGTTTAAAGGGTAGAAAGGTTAAGTAGCAAATACGCAAACTCTCCCATTTCGGTAGGAGACATAGCACAGCCTTTTATTCAACGACTAGCAGGCTACGCCCGCTTCGCTGGTCACTATTTTTAAATGAATCACAATAATTAATGAATTCTCAAAATTGCATTAATTTTTATCATGTGATAAAAAAAGAAAAAAAAAATCTGATCAGGAAAAATGTCGCACCGGGTCCCCACTGCCTTCGGCAGCGTAGACCCGTGCACTGCCCGCACGTATTCCTTCACCATCCTTATCACTTCTCAAAATTCCATGTTATTACTCATAAACTTTCATTCTCAAGAAAAGGAATTAAAAAATATATCATTTAGCATCGGGTAAAAACTCACACCGGGAAGCCACTGCCTTCGGCAGCGCAGACCCATGCGCGCTGCGCGCGCACGTTTGAGGATATACGTGCGCTGTACACGCATATTCCTTCTCAACTCAAACTTTTATTAAGAAAATAAAATTAAAAAAAAAATCTTTTATCATCGGGTAAAAACTCGCACCGGGTCCCAAACCCAAACCCATGCGCGCTGCGCGGCTATTCCTTCCCCACCGTTCCAGCCCCTCCTAATTAACTTGCATATACCAATTTTGAACGGTCTTACTCAATTAGGTGAGATGCAAAAGAAAACCTGATCAGGACACTTTAAATTGTAAATCAGGTGAAATCTCGAATTCCACTTTCGATAATGTAAAAGAACTTTAAAATATCTTTCGAATGATGTATTAGAAATAATTTAATCATAATTAGAATATGAAATACTGTAATTTAAAAATATTACAGCGCCATCTGGCGGTAGAAATTTCTGTAATCTATTGTTCCATTCCAGATCAACAAAGCTTTCAAATGATGTATTACTCATGAAATTATTTTAATTAGTAGATGAGATACAAAAGAAAACCTAATCAGGACACCTCAAAACGTGTAAATCGGGTGAAATCTCGATTTCCATTTTCGATAATGTAAAAGTACTTTAAAATGTGTATCAACTAAAATAAGCTTTCAAATGATGTATTACTTATGAACTTTTTTTAATTAAAAACTGAGATACAAAAAAAAAACTGATTCAGGACACCTCAAAACGTGTAAATCTGGTGAAAACTTTCGATAATTTAAAAGAACTTTAAAATATCTTTCGAATGCTGTATTAAAAATAATTTAATCATAATTAGAAATTGAAATATTGAAATTTTAAAATATTACAGCGCCATCTGGCGGTACAAGTTTCTGTATTCCACTGTTCGAAAAGCTATCTAATGATGTATTACTTACGAAATTATTTTAATTAGTAGCTGAGATACAAAAGAAAACTAATTCAGGAGACCTCAAAACGTGTAAATCTGGTGAAAACTGTCGATAATATAAAAGAACTTTAAAATATCTTTCGAATGATGCATTAAAAATAATTTAATCATAATTAGAAATTGAAATATTGAAATTTGAATGTATTACAGCGCCATCTGGCGGTAGAAATTTCTGTAATCCACTGTTCGATTCCAAATCAAAAAAGCTTTCTAATGATGTATTACTTATAAAATTATTTTAATTAGTAGCTGAGATACAAAAGAAAACCTAATCAGGACACCTCAAAACGTGTAAATCGGGTGAAATCTCGAATTCCATTTCCAATAATGTAAAAGTACTTTAAAAAGTGTATCAAGTCAACAAAGCTTTCAAATAATGTATTACTTATGAAATTTTTTTAATTAATTTCTGAGTTATAAAAGAAAACTGATTCAGGACACCTCCAAACGTGTAAATCTGGTGAAAACTTTCGATAATTTAAAAGAACTTTAAAATATCTTTCGAATGATGTATTACAAATAATTTAATCATAATTAGAAATTGAAATATTGAAATTTGAATGTATTACAGCGCCATCTGGCGGTAGAAATTTCTGTAATCCACTGTTCGATTCCAAATCAAAAAAGCTTTCTAATGATGTATTACTTATAAAATTATTTTAATTAGTAGCTGAGATACAAAAGAAAACCTAATCAGGACACCTCAAAACGTGTAAATCGGGTGAAATCTCGAATTCCATTTCCAATAATGTAAAAGTACTTTAAAAAGTGTATCAAATCAACAAAGCTTTCAAATAATGTATTACTTATGAAATTTTTTTAATTAATTTCTGAGTTATAAAAGAAAACTGATTCAGGACACCTCCAAACGTGTAAATCTGGTGAAAACTTTCGATAATTTAAAAGAACTTTAAAATATCTTTCAAATGCTGTATTAAAAATAATTTAATCATAATTAGAAATTGAAATATTGAAATTTTAAAATATTACAGCGCCATCTGGCGGTACAAATTTCTGTATTCCACTGTTCGAAAAGCTTTCTAATGATGTATTACTTACGAAATTATTTTAATTAGTAGCTGAGATACAAAAGAAAACTAATTCAGAAGACCTCAAAACGTGTAAATCTGGTGAAAACTGTCGATAATATAAAAGAACTTTAAAATATCTTTCGAATGATGCATTAAAAATAATTTAATCATAATTAGAAATTGAAATATTGAAATTTGAATGTATTACAGCGCCATCTGGCGGTAGAAATTTCTGTAATCCACTGTTCGATTCCAAATCAAAAAAGCTTTCTAATGATGTATTACTTATAAAATTATTTCAATTAGTAGCTGAGATACAAAAGAAAACCTAATCAGGACACCTCAAAACGTGTAAATCGGGTGAAATCTCGAATTCCATTTTCGATAATGTAAAAGTACTTTAAAATGTGTATCAAGTCAACAAAGCTTTCAAATGATGTATTACTTATGAAATTTTTTTAATTAATTTCTGAGATATAAAAGAAAACTGATTCAGGACACCTCAAAATGTGTAAATCTGGTGAAAACTTTCGATAATTTAAAAGAACTTTAAAATATCTTTCGAATGATGTATTCAAAATAATTTAATCATAATTAGAAATTGAAATATTGAAATTTTAAAATATTACAGCGCCATCTGGCGGTAGAAATTTCTGTAATCCACTGTTCGATTCCAAATCAAAAAAGCTTTCTAATGATGTATTACTTATGAAATTATTTTAATTAGTAGCTGAGATACAAAAGAAAACTGATTCAGGACACCTCAAAATGTGTAAATCTGGTGAAAACTTTCGATAATTTAAAAGAACTTTAAAATATCTTTCGAATGCTGTATTAAAAATAATTTAATCATAATTAGAAATTGAAATATTGAAATTTTAAAATATTACAGCGCCATCTGGCGGTACAAATTTCTGTATTCCACTGTTCGAAAAGCTTTCTAATGATGTATTACTTACGAAATTATTTTAATTAGTAGCTGAGATACAAAAGAAAACTAATTCAGGAGACCTCAAAACGTGTAAATCTGGTGAAAACTGTCGATAATATAAAAGAACTTTAAAATATCTTTCGAATGATGCATTAAAAATAATTTAATCATAATTAGAAATTGAAATATTGAAATTTGAATGTATTACAGCGCCATCTGGCGGTAGAAATTTCTGTAATCCACTGTTCGATTCCAAATCAAAAAAGCTTTCTAATGATGTATTACTTATAAAATTATTTCAATTAGTAGCTGAGATACAAAAGAAAACCTAATCAGGACACCTCAAAACGTGTAAATCGGGTGAAATCTCGAATTCCATTTTCGATAATGTAAAAGTACTTTAAAATGTGTATCAAGTCAACAAAGCTTTCAAATGATGTATTACTTATGAAATTTTTTTAATTAATTTCTGAGATATAAAAGAAAACTGATTCAGGACACCTCAAAAAGTGTAAATCTGGTGAAAACTTTCGATAATTTAAAAGAACTTTAAAATATCTTTCGAATGATGTATTCAAAATAATTTAATCATAATTAGAAATTGAAATAATGAAATATTGAAATTTTAAAATATTACAGCGCCATCTGGCGGTAGAAATTTCTGTAATCCACTGTTCGATTCCAAATCAAAAAAGCTTTCTAATGATGCATTACTTATGAAATTATTTTAATTAGTAGCTGAGAAATAAAAGAAAACTGATTCAGGAGACCTCAAAACGTTTAAATCTGGTGAAAACTTTCAATAATTTAAAACAACTTTAAAATATCTTTCGAATGATGTATTAAAAATAATTTAATTGGAATTTGAAATATCGAAATTTTAGCTGAGATACAAAAGAAAACCTACTCAGGACATTCTAAAACATGTAAATCACGTGAAATCTCTAATTCCATTATCTACGGTAGTTTTATTAATGGAAGTAAAAAGAAAAATAAATATTTTTTATTTCCCCAAAACCTATACATACCACGGTAGTCGGGTAATGGAAGTAAAAAGAAAAAGAAAAAGTATTTTTTAGTTCCTTCAAATGTATTTTGTTGCTATGGAAACTTCTATCGTCTATTGAAAGATGGATTACGTGTTAGAATAAAATTTATTTTGCAATTAAAATGTAACTGCTTTGTTTATTAATGAAAATTGATGAAATTTTAACTGCAATGAATTTTTGAAAATTCAGCCACTGGGATCTCATTTCCCTTGACCCCTCAGAAAAAAAGTTCTCTCGGCGTTGTCAGAATAACTCATGACAGATTCATCTGATATTAAAAAACTAAATATTTTCTGTTAGTAGATGTGTATAGCTCGTGCTTAGACGAAGGAAAAAAAAATAATTTAAATTTTTGGGGGAGTTGTGAACAAAAGGTCCCATTTTTTGGTAAAATTTGCACCACGGATTGCCTTGTAAAATTAGTTGTTATTAAAAAAAAAAAAAGAAAAAGAAAAGAAAAAGAAAAAAGAAAAAAAGAAAGAAAGAAAAAATTCTTTCAAGCCTTAGATAGTGTTATCTTGAAGAAGTGTGGAAAATTTGAGCAACATCGGTTCATAACTTTTTGAGAAATCGTGACAACAGACTTCAAAAACAGAGTTTTGAGAAAAACGCGATTGAAGTTTTAAATTGAAATAACGTACAGATTTTTTTTCCCCCGAACTTACATATAATCGTTGATTCCGGCACCATAAAGTAAAGAACCTGCTGCAGCGGCAATATCCAGGTCATCCTTTTTTGCTCTTGCTTGATTTTTTAAAATTTTCAAACCCACCTAACCCCTGACGCAATCAACATGCACTTTCAAGTCAACACTCTACTATTGTAATTGTACAACTAAGTGGAGTATCACCACTCGCTCTCTACTCTTTCCCTCCGATCCTCTATAAGCGCAATCTCTCCTAACTTTATCTTAAATAAAAACTGTAATGCCTCCGAAAAAAGGCGCTTTTCTTATGTAAAGGCTTTTGCTAAATAAAATAATAATAATAATAATAATAATAATAATAATAATAATAAACTGAAGCACATGCAAAATTATAAAGAGAGCAACTGTAAGAAACAGATAGAGCCTAGAAAAAGAAATAGAACGGAAGGAAAACGTCGTTTTAGAATTCAAACTAATGCTAGAAGCCATGCTGGTATATTTCTTTCGCGGTCAATTGTATTTTGTAGGCTGCCGTATAGGAACTTCTAACAGTCTTTTTATTTATAAATCCTTCAAGAAAAACTAAAATTATTGTTTACACAGAAGTCTTATTGATCCGTAAACATTTTTCTATCGACCCCCCTCATTTAAGTTTGGAATCGATCTATTCATAATTTTCAGTAGCAGTATAATAAAGCAGGAAACTTTTTTGATTTAATTTAATTTATTTTTTATTTTTTCACTTTATTTTTTAATTAAAAAATTGTATAGGCGAGACTTACCCACCGCACTTTAGAATGTAGAAAAAGAGGGGGGGGGGAGCTAAAACCCCCATAGAAATAGCATGGGACGAAAACCAAAAAAACTCACAAACAAAACCAACAAACTCACAACTGTTAAAAAAAAAAGGCTCACACCGGAAGTAATAAAAAGACAAAATTGACTAGAAAAAGACATCGAGGAGCGGGCGGGTAGGTCTGGAGCGTTAAATATATCGTCCAGGATTAATACGTCTCGCCTATTATGTTCACAAAGGAAATTCGAAACAAATATACATATAAACAAAATTTCTTTCTTCATTTAAATTCATTGTAATCAAATGTAAAGTCGAACCTAAATACAGTAACCACCGCTTAATAAATTCACTGGTTAATAAAATCCGCCGCTTAACCTGATCAATTTGCAAGGACCAGAATCAAATCAATATGAACTGCTTTTAAAACCGCCGCTTAATAAAATCAGCATAGCCGGTTAATAAACTCAAAAAAAGTCTCTGCAGGAGCCAAAGTCTCATTTATGCACACTAAACAAATTTTTATTTGCACTGTGATTTTTTTTTATTTTTTAAACAAAAAAGAATGAAAAAAAAAAACAGCAATCCCTCTGTTATTAACTCTCTGTCAAAAGTTTTACATTTGCAGCATAGCTACAAATTAAACGCACCCCATCACTTGTCTTAGTAACAATTTCAAGGAACGTATTCTTTGAAGTGCTATAATAAGTTGGAAATTTGATTTAATTCGCAAATTATAAGTTTTTTTTTTTTTTTTTTTTTTTTAAGACAATATTTAGTTTTTATTTTAAAATAAATAAGAAAAAGAGGTTTAAATGATAATATTTTAAATTTAAAAGAAAAGCGTAAACTTTTGGCAAAGTAATTAACCCTACAAGGCTTAATTTTTTTTTAGTGCGCGCCAAAAATATATAGGTTGTAATGAGTGATCAGAAGATAGGGAGAACTTATAAAAATAAAACCCTATTTTACGGAAAAATCAACTTTTTAGCTCAACGTACCGTATGTGGAACATACATAAAAATAGGATTTACTAATACGTTTACTATTGTAATAAATAAATAATAATAATAATAATAAAAATAAAAATAAAACTTACCTCTGCAAAATATACACTTCGTTATAACACACAGTATTTTTTTTTTTTTTTTTTTCGAGTCAAAACTGTTCAATAACTATTCTTTTTTTATTTTTGAATTCAGACTAACGTATCACTTTCATTCAAATTTCACACTGAGTGCACTGTAACAAAAACACGAACGACATCTTTAGGTAAAGATTCGTATTACTACATTGCTAAATGTCAATAGCTTCTATCAAGATGTCAAGAGAGGTCGCTACTAATAGTTTTATAGCTATAGGAACGATTAAAGTCGGTGTTCCACATATGGGTTAAGATCTTCCTTGTATGGTTAAGATCTTCCTGAAAGAAAAGCTCATCAGAACTTGGAATGTGTTTAATTACTCGTTTTGAAGGAACAATTATCTAATTGTCTATCAAAAATTAGTTAATATTGTTTATTAATTCCCTTATTTGTTACATTTTGACATTTCTTTTCAATTTGAGGGATGTAATACCTTTTTCTTGAGTGCATGAACGTTCACCGTATATAAAAATCAGCCGCTTAATAAAATCACTTTGACCCAGAACGAATGTGATTTTAATAAGCGGCGGGTACTGTAATTCAATAATCATTTCCTTTCACATGTTCCTGTGCACTGTTAAAAATTTCAACAGAAAACTCTGTGCAATCTATTATCTTAAGTCTTACGTAAAATTACAGAGAAAAATAAACGGAGATGTCAAAAAACTTATTTTATACATTCATTTTAATAACTAATATTAATTTAATTAATTATTGGAGAGAACAATATTTCGGACTTGGAATGCTTTTTCTAAAGTAGAAACAGTCATTTTTAATTTTAATTATTAAAAAATTAAATAACAAGATTAGGTAAAAATACAGAATAAAGGTTGAGAATCTCGATTATTCACTTTTATCTAAGAATTACTGTAAGTTTACAGAGACTCTGGATAAATATTTACATTAAATTTACAGAAATTTTTAACAGTGTGTAATGAAAAGATATGATAAAGTAAAATAAACCAACACAATAACTCAATTTCTTCCTCTTATTCAATCTAATTACGCTATTTTCTAAATCTAAGAGAACGAGATTCCTTTTTTAAAAAATTTGACTAACTGACACTAGCAACAAACTAGAAGGAACACATATAAACACTCTTCCATCCATCTTAGGGGTAAATGGGGTAGCAGAAGTTCTCCATCTTCCTCGGAAGAAAGAAGAAAAGGTAAAAATCCTGTCAAATCAAGGTAATTTAGAATGCAGTGACGAAGACGGAATTAATTGAAACGGGTAAAAAAAAAAAAAGAGGGGTTTGGGGGAGGTAAGACAATACCTAATCTCGCCGGCAGCCTTGGCCCATGTTATTCTATGGGAATATTTGTTTACATAATTACTTACATTTTAATAACTTACTACCCATCCAATTTTAATAACTTATATTTTTACTTACATAATTACCTAATGAATATTTTTCAATTCTGTTTTCACATTTAGAAAATTCATAAGCGTTAAATTAGTACTTGTTTTCCCAAAATTGATTTTTTTAAATTTTAGTATTTCATTTTGCGACTAGAAAATGAGAAAAATGCATTTTGTGAAAAATCGCATTTTTGAACTCAAAATTAAAATGTAAACATTAAAAAAAAAAAAAAAAAAAAAAAAAAAAAAAAATTCAAAAATGAGTACTCATTTAACGGTTAGGAATTTTCTGACTGCGAAAACAGAATTAAAAAATATACATTAGGTAATGTATAATTGTCGAAACAAATTTTCCCATAGAATAACATTGGGCACGGCTGTCCGCGGGATTAGGTATTGTCCCCTCTTAAGGGCCCGCTTCACTCACCGTCACCGGAAGCCGAAGCTAATGTTATTCTATAGGAAATTTTTCTTTACAAATAACTTAATAACTAATAAATACTTTTATATTCTGTTTTCACATTCTGAAAATTCCCAGCTGTTAAATGGACGGACCTTTCTTAAAAAATTATTTTTTTAATTTTTAATATTTTATTTTGAAGCTGCAAAATACGAATTTTCAATATGGGAATTTTTTTCATTTTGCAATTTCAAAATACAATATTAAAAATTTAAAAAATAATCTTTTAAAAAAGGTCCGTCAATTGAACAGTTGTGAATTTTCTGAATGTGAAAACAGAATTTCAAAATATGTATTAGTTAATAAGTTATTTGTAAAGAAAATTTCCCCATAGAATAACATTGGCTCGGGCTTCCCACGACGGTAAGTGAAGAGGGCCGTTAAGTCTTCGGTTATCGAAAATCTGAAAGACAAAGCGCTTATATTAAAATGCAAATTAAAACGGAGTTAATAGTAATGTAGCAAAGTCGCAGATTTCATTAAAAGGATAAATGAAATAGTATGGGCTTTTAAAAAGTTAATTATTGATTGTTTTAAATAATATTTATAAACAAAGTGATGTTCTTAGGCAGAATTACATCACGAAATTATGTTATTAAAATCAACTACAGCATTTTCTCTACTTTTAAACATGTGCGTATTACTTACATTCTTTACCGAGTAGTACAAAATAATTTGAATACATTACAACCTATGACATGTATACATTTTGGTTCCGTTAAGTTGTTTCAAAACAAAGTTATTTATATTTTTATGCAGCATCTATTCCGTGGGGATCTGTAAGCTTTAATGCTAATACTACCATATTGTATAGAAACATGTTTTTCTGCACGTGAATAACAAACGTCAATTTTTATTATGAATTCTGCAGAACAACGACATTAAATATGCTTTCCAGAAATACCTCTCATAGATAACAATACATTAGGATTCTTTTGGGTGTCCTTGTGCACTAACAAGTGACGGTATTTATCCTATTTTAATAGAAAATCTTCCATAGTGAATTTGAATAACATATATCCATTTGATGAAATTCTATGAATATTTACGAGAGTTAGAACAGAGAGACAATCATACCGAAGTCATAAACACTTTTCAACTTTCTCGGAATGTGATAAGAATGTTTAAATCTTGAGTTCTTTAGTTAAAGTTTCCTGCTATATTTATATACATGAACACATAACATTTATCTTTAATGTTCATGATAATTAACCAGTAAATTCTAGTTATAATAATTATAAATCACGTATTTTCCTTGAGAGTTGGCACACTATCAATGAAACATGCGCACTGGCTCCTCAATATTCTGTACTTCTATAAATTCCTTGTGTATTCATGTGAATGCTTGCAAATTATGTTGTAGTGATACTGATGAGGAAACTCGGACGGGTTTCGAAAAGTCTAAATTTTAATTGTTTTTAAATGCATTTTTTGCTTTTAAATGTATTTTAACTAATATTTTGTCTCGTAAATAAAATAGTTTTTGTTTTTAACATAACATTTATGTGTTATAATTCAGTTAATGCTCTTAATTTTTTGGCTCATAAATATGCTAGCATAACGTATTAAGTCGAAATGTATTTTTAAAGTTAACTACATCATTTTGTCTATTTAGTAATAACTAACATCACCCAGTGGCCAAATAAATATATAAATCTTCTTACTTTGATTTTCGGGAGCACTAACAGTGATCTTTCATCCTTCTGAATTGTTGTATAAATAGATTTACACGATCCAATTCAACAGACATTTTATTCGTTAAACTTTCCAACGCACGTAACATTCCATTATTCGCAAACTCTACGTTTCACAACGATGTCTAGGGCATAAAAATATAATTGGACAATATTTTTGTGACTGTAACCTATAGAAATAAAGCAAATAGTTTGTCGACGGAACACTTCCGGGCAGACCACTCCTATTGTTGATTGGTTTAGATTTAACTACTTTGGCGAGGAAAGTCGGCCATTTTTCATTTTTTTTTTTAACCTGATGCATTTTTTTTTTTTTTTTTTTTAAGGATACTGCATAGATGTTATACTTTTTCAAAAGAGCTATAAAAGATGTTCATTTTTTGTGAGACACTATATACATCAAGTTATTAGATTTAAAGATATTATGTTGCAAAGTTTCACAACGCGATATCATTCAATTGCTTTTGATGAAGATCGGCCTTTTTTTTTTTTTTTTTTTTTTTTTAAGTAAAAATTGATGATTTTTTGATTTTTTTTTTAATGCACTGCATAGATGTTATACTTTTTTAAAAGAGCTCTAAAAACTGCTCATTTTTTGTCAAATTATTAGATTTAAAGATATTACGTCGCAAAGTTTCACAACGCGATATCATTCGATTGCTTTTATCTCAAAATAAGAGTCTAATATTAAAGAACAATGAAAAACTTTTTAAAAAATTATCAGTTTTGAAGTTCTAAGAGCTGCAATTTTTAAATTACAGCGTACTTATTTCTCATACGTAATCCATTAAATTTGCAAACAATTGTTGATTCATTCTTGAGAATCATTCGCATAAGTCCACAGAGCATTGTTGCAAAACGAGTGCAAAACAAAAAATATTTTATTTAATTTAATTTGTAATATGTTATTTTGACTTTATGATCTTAAAAGGGATTCTTAATTATGTTACAGAGCCCAAAATGTGTATAAAAAATAAAAAAAATAGTGATTCAATTCTTTTTAAAACCCATTTAAACTTAGTGCCCAGCGAAGCGGGCGTAGCCTGTTAGTCAATATATATATTAAAACTGAACACGAATAATTTTGTTCCAGTAACAAAGACATAAAAATAATTTAATAGAATTATTCTTAAATATTGTTTGAATCTAAAAAAAAAAAATAAATAAATAAATAAATAAACCTGTCAGTATCTTTATTCATATAACGATGCATTTATTTATGATTTTAAAGATCTCTTTGCTTCTCACACCGCCCCGAAAAAAATCTTCTTTTAGACATTTCAACAGCAAAGAACAATGTTAATATTAAAACAACATATTGATAGCTTGAAAAAAAAAAAAAAAATAATAATAATAATTACAAGATGAAAAAATCTTTTTATATACCATGTTTTCAAATTTTCTGTTGAATCATATAAACACTACCGAAGGCAGTGGGAACCCGGAACAATCGGCCAAAAGTATTTAAAAAAATTCATTGCTATCGTGTTTTGAGCTATTACGAAAGTTTCAAATGGCTGGCTAGTCGGGAAGTTACTTAAAAATCGATTGCAAGTTTTGTACTGGTATCGCTGCCGAAGGCCGCAGGGTCCCGAAGCAGTTGGTTAAAACTATTTTTTAAATGCATTTTCACTGTGTTCTGAACTATTCTGAAAGTTTCAAATGTCTAGCTAGTCGGGAAGTTAGTTAAATAAATTTTCTGTCGAATCATATAAATGCTGCCGAAGGCAGTAGGGACCTGAAACAGTTGACATAAAAAAAAGGTATTGTCACCGTGTTCTGAACTGTTCTGAAAGTTTCAAATGTTTAGCTAGCTGGAAAGTTAGTTAAAAATCGATTGCAAGATTTGTACTGGACAAACAAACAATCAAACAAGAATCTAAGTTAATAAAAACATGGTAAAATACACTTACTTCTGTTCCCAGTCAGTTGATAAAAGAACCATAAAAAATAATATATACTTAACTGTTAGTTAAAGGCAAATAAGGAAAGATTTTTTTTTTTTTAATAGAAATAGGGAAAAATAAACCCTTAAAATAAGCTAAATCACGGGCCGTTGATTTGACACATTGAATTGCCACATTTTATTGCATTAAAAAAAAAAAAAAAAAAAAAAGTTTACGTGTATAAAAACAAAAGTATTTTGGTTTTCCTTATTAACATCATATTAAAAGTTTATTTTATTTATTTATTTATTCTTTGTCTGCAATACACATTAATCCGACCCTTCGAACGATATTGCTTTTAAGCCTCTCCTCTTATTAAAAACAGATTAAAAACGAACAATAAACCTCATGCTTTCATATTAATATATAAATGTGCATACTACTTAGATTTTTTTTTTTTTTTTTTTTTTTTTTTTCACAAAATAAATTGAATACATTGCAATATACGGCATATGTTTACCTTAACCCGTTAGCGCCCAGTGTCTTCATTTGAGGACAGCTAATAAAATGGCATGTAAATTTTTTGTGGTTTCTTGGTATGATTTCTGCTTTTTAGTGACAGTTTATAGCGTCACTCTAAATGATCCCTGAAAGTTTTATGTGCCTACTATTAATTATTATTTCGTAATTTGGATGGTCATTTTATGATTTTTCATTCGTTGCACCTATATTTGCTTTTTGTGCGGGTATACTAACTTAAATCAAGTTGAATAATAATATATATTATAATACTTTATTTCCGAGATCTTTGTCAACCTATAATAGGAAAATAATCTGTTATCTCAAAGTGTTTCTATCTCGAAGTTTTCTCGCTAGAACACTAAACGTCCATAAATGAGGATAGGCTTTAAATTGAAAACTATCAGAAGAATTGTTTAAGTTCATCTATTTTACTGTCAGTTGTCTATATTAATTTAGATGTGAAATAATCAGCTAATAATATTTTGCAAAATTAATTCGGGCGTTAACGGGTTAATCCCATGAAGCTGTTTGGAAAAAACGGATGTGATATTTCTCAGAGAAGTGCTGAAACAGATTAATAATAGGTAAAATGGAATGCGTAACATTTATAAATTTTGTTTCTTGTACACGGCTAAGCAAATTAAAACAAGTCCTTCTGGCTTATTCGGAAGGGTAGGTTGATTTCTTTTTCCTTATCAAGTAGCCGTCATTTTGTTTCAAAATGGCGCTTACAAATTATTAACGAATTAGTAGAAATATTGATGTAGGCTATCTACATATGGAGTTTTAAGCAAATCGGTTCATAAATACCTTTTATGTGAATTTAAAATTTTCAAGTGGCCGGCGCGCTTGGAAACAAGATGGTGGGCCAAGTTGACAAATATATCAAATGCATTTGTGAGATAACACTACTGTACAAATATAGTTGGAATTAATTCAGGATCTCAAAAGTCATCGTGTTGAAAAATTAAGTGGCTGCCACTTGGATTAAAATGTTCAGAGAAAGTTGCTCAGTGAACTAATTAATCTAAGACATTGTAGCAAATTTGAAAATAATTAATTAATTAATTAATTTATTT
Organism: Salticus scenicus; assembly: GCA_963930645.1. NCBI lineage: Eukaryota > Metazoa > Arthropoda > Arachnida > Araneae > Salticidae > Salticus > Salticus scenicus. Next base: position 30,013,720 of record OZ005658.1, on the reverse strand, counting down.
TTTATTTATTTATTTTTTTTTTGTAGAAATTCTTTTAAAGAGGCTTAGTAAGTTATTAAATATTAATTTTCTGTATTTCTGGTTTGTTTTAACGTTAAAATAGCTTAATTTTCCCTTAAAAACGCATTAAAAAGCTCCAATATGGCAGGTAATGGATTTGACGCCAAATTTGGCGACTTTTCAACTTGGCGACTTTTTGGCGACTTTTGGCGAGAAAATACATAGTTCATTAATAAACTTCATTGAGATACTTATATAGTCTATGTATACTTCAAAATTCAAACAAATTCAGAATACGCTTTTTACAATTTGAGTTGGTGTTTCAAGTGGCCACTTGAAAACAAAATGGTAGAGCAACTTGGTTAAGAAACTCCTCCAAGATATTCATAACACAAGTTAAAACACTGTTCAAATTTGGTTCAATTTGGAGTATTATTTCGGAAGTTATCGGGATTTTAAATTTTCAAGTAGTAGCCTGATTTCAAATAGCCCTGCTTAACTTAAGATATCCGCAACTTTATTAAAAATGGCGGATACGTTCATTAATAAACTTCATTGAGACACTTATATAGTCTATGTATACATCAAAATTCAAACAAATTCGGAATACGCTTTTTACAATTTGAATTTGAAAATTTCAAGTGGTCTCCACTTGAAAACAAAATGGTGGAGCAACTTGGTTAGGAAACTCATCCAAGATATTCATAACACAAGTTAAGACGCTGTCCAAATTTGGTTCGATTTGGAGTATTATTTCAGAAGTTATCGTGATTTTAAATTTTCAAGTGGTAGCCTGATTTCAAGTGGCCTCACTTAACTTAAGATATCCGCCACTTTATTAAAAATGGCAGATAAATTTCATTAATAAAGTTCATTTAGACCCTTATGTAGTCTAGATTTCTATAAAAATTCAAGCAAATCTTGCTTTAAATAAGCTTTTTACAATGTGGGTTAGAAATATTCAAGTGGCTGCCACTTGAAAACGAAAAGTCGGAGCAACTTGGTTAACGAACTCACCCAAGATATTTATAAGATCAGTTCACTGTCCAAATTTGGTTCGATTTGGAGTATTATTTCGGGAGTTATCGTGATGACAAAATTTTTATTATAGATAGATAGATAGATAGATAGATATAGATAAACGAAGTGATTGCAATAGTTCGATTTATAAATAAATCAACCTTAAAAGGAAGAAAAAAAAAAAAATTGAATGGATATCCTTTAAAAGAAAAATGTTTGATAGGTCTTTTATAGTTTTAAACTATTTAAAATCTAAAGGAAACATGTTACAGCTTCACTGCAATAGGTGAAATAATTCGTTTATCAATTATTGATATTACAAAGTCCTGCAGAAAATAGTATTGTACATTGTTAAAATGATTAAATATTGCATATATAGAGGTATATATAAAAATATACACTTGTAATACGATTAAATTGTACAAATAATTATGATCTTATAAGATGAAAGGGACAAACATGTCATAAGGTGATCACCACAATATCCCATTTTCTTTTTCTCATTTAAACATAATATATTATTTTATAAATTCTAAAGTGAATTCTTAATTTCAGTAACTTGATGGGCTGACGCTTGCGAGAAACTGAGAAGAAAACCCATTAACAGTTTCCCATCCATCTTCGGAAAAACTGTGAGAGCATAAATTCTCCATCTTTCTTAGCAGGGGGAGAAAAAGGATAGAAATTCTGTCACGTCAAGATAATTTTAAACTTAGTGACGAAGCCAGATTTGATTGGAGTGGGTTAGAGCCGGCCTATATTTTATATATAGGCCGACGATTCGCCGCCATTTTCTTGCCTCAGAAGAGAACAACATTCCTGCTTGGTGTCTTTATCGCTTTAATGTAATTTTAAGAAATCCTGATCTGAAGTTAATATCGGTCAACAAAAGCAATAAGCAACAATAATATTCCTAACAACACATTTTTTTTCACATTACATTATCAGGATATCCTGTGGATGTATTGGAAACAAGATGTGTTATTAGGGCTGTTTCTGTTTCTTATACAAAATGTCGCCGAAACTCAAATACACAGTAATAAAAGGTCTTCTTAAATCGATTTATCAATATCAATATAAATAATATGATTAAAATGGCACATTTTTCTGTATTTTTACATTAACACATGTCAGAAATACAAAGGGAAATATAAGTAAATACAAGCAATGTTGTTTTATTCTTCTCAAATTATTTTGTGGAAATCTGAACATTTTATGATCTTTTCTTGAGTGATTATAACAGTTTATCGTTAAAAAAATTTCATATCGTACTTTATTTAGCTAAAACTATGAAATATAATAAAAGCAATTACTGAAGCTTATTTATCAATGAAACGCGCTGGGTACATGTGGCAACCCTAAGGCAACAAAATGTCCGATGCACCAGCTCGTATATATAGGAGCCTTAGAGTGGGTTAAAAGGGGGGGGGGGTACTGTAATAAGAAAGATAAGTATTCGAGAATTCATGCAATACCCAGTTACACATACACACAAATAAAGGGGGGAAATCAAATAATCAGAAAAATGAGCTATTAATTTAAAAATGCGGATTAAGACAAAATTAACAAAGGTTAATCCAGATTTGATTTTGGGAGGATCCAGTTTTGTAAAAAACAAAATATTCTTGTGAAATTTTTCTTTTCCCTCTCTCTCTCTCTCTCTCTCTCTCTCTCTATATATATATATATATATATATATATATATATATATATATATATATATATAATCCTTGATAGTAGAAGCAAAGAATGAGAACGAAGAATAGTTAGTCAAACATTTCACCAAAGAGACATACACACGCCAAACAAAATACACATATATATATATAACAATGATCCATCAAGCGTAGAAAAGTCAAGCAACAGACACAAGACCACCGAAACCACAAAGACCAGCAAGAATGAAAAATTCCCTCCATATCCAAAGAAACCAAATTTATCAACCAACAGCCCGCAAAACAAACGAAACAACAAACCAACTCAACAAAATTCCAACAGAAAAACTTAAATTAAAATGAAATTCATAAAAAAAAAATAACCCAAGAACGGAAGGAAGGAGGCAGGCGGCAAGACTTGTGACTTGCCTGTGGGGTTATTTTTTATTTTTTTTATTTTTTTATTTTATGTTAAAACTAGTTTTACGCCGGTAACACTCCCCCAGCCTGCCAAGACCAGATTAGAGACACTTAGATTAAAAAAAAAAAAAAAAAAAAAAAAAAAGCAAGATCCCATAGCAAATAAAGAACAATGAAACCATGAAATCCACTGATTGATTACGAGCCCACAATAAAAAAGAACCCCGAAATGAATCAAATGAAACAATGACAAATTATTTTCCTGAAAAACAAAAACAGAAAACCCTCCAGAAAAACAAAAACACACCATGAACCTAAAAAGTAATAAAACCAAAACCTATATTAGAATAAATTACTGGATTCATGAATATTTTTTACCTCCATTTTCGATGTATTTACATGTTTTATGATGTCCTGAACACAATTTGACAATTTTTGGAAAATGTCTGCCTGTATGTGTATAAAACATTTTGTGAACGCTGTATCTCACAAACGAATAGACAAAATTTTACCAAACTTCATATTTAGTTAGACCTTGAGATTAAATAGGTGCTAATTACATTTGGAGATCAATCGCTTAAAAAGTGATGGCTTCTCATTGAACCAAGTTTAGGCATTTAAAACAATACTGAAAACATGAAAAATTTTATGAAAGGGTCGCCTTTATAAAACAAATTTTTGTGAAAGGGCCATTTTTATGAATTTGAATTTTGTAAAGGGGCCCATTTTATGTATTTGTCTTTTTTTTTTTTTTTTTTTTTTTTTTTTGAAAGGGACCATTTCATGAAATGACATTTTCGGAAGAGGCAACTGAACGACCCCAATTTTCGACTGCATCGGCCCCTGGTAATGTTCATGATTTATGTAAAAATATATGATTTATGAAAATTTTCTAATAAAAAGTGAAGTATTTTAAACAATTTACTGTTTATTGTTTCGAATTTTAGAATCATGTTATAAATTTCATTGATACACTTAAAAAATAATCTATTTAAAAAAACTTTTAAAACCCAAATTCTTAATGTAATAAATCTTTACATAAATCTTTTCGAAGTTAAAATAAAATTGAATTTGAAAAAAAAAAAAAAGTAACTTATTTATTAGCCAAAAAAATTGATTAAATTTGAAATGCAAGTTGGTCTTGTGGGGTACAAGCTGTATATTATATTTTTGTGTTCGTGAGAGAAAATTTAAAAAAAAATTGAAAACTGCAATTTTTAATCCCACTTCAAAAACATGTGACTTAATGTGAAGCAGAATTTTTTTTATTTCTCCTAACGGTTTCCATTACAATCTTCTGCTGTTACCTAAAATTTATACTTTAGTTAATTTTAAAAAATCTAATTATCCGATCGATAAGCTGTTTAATCCATCGGATTCACAAAAATTTTCCCTCTCATTTGGTACTTTATTTGAAACGATACGACTGATATTTCTAATTTATTTTCCTCATTTTAAATAAATGTACGTTGTGGGGAAAAAAATAATCTGGTGTGTTACTCACACGACTTTCTCTTACCCTGAAATTTAATACTATATATACAGGTTGCAGATTAATAGGTAAGATAACGAGTACTGTTATGTAAACCTATGTTAAACAATTCATATTAGGCTTCTGAAGAGTTTTATATGATAATTAGTTCTGTGTGAGGGGGGGGGGCCCGTTTCATTAATGCACCTACATTTATATAGAATTTAATTCGGTTATTAAAAAATATTTCTCTTTTTAAAAAATAATTTATTAAAATTGTTTAATAAAAAAGCACCACAAAACTGGCGTTGTAAAAAATATTACTTACAAACTTTGAATAAACACCATAAAATGTAATAAACTCGCAACAATTGTTTCGGGTCGAAAAAACACACGACCCTTCATCAGGCGAATAAAGTAAGCACGAGAGCTGCAGTCAAAGCGGCAACGCACAAAATCGTTTAACATGAAAAGAAAAACTTTATAAAGTAGAAAGTAAACATGACAACTGGTGTGAGTAGAATTGTACAAGAAAACGAGAAAATAAATAAATGAGTGAGATTAACCAAATAACAATCTAAGGATATCAAAATTAAACGAAAATCTAAGTTACGTGAGTAATTTCCAAGCATCAGAGAAGAATGGAGTGGAAGAAATATCATTAACAAGATTTTTCGAATTTTTAAATATGTAAAATGCTTCATGAATATCCAAATGGGAGGAACAGACAGATGAAATTATGTTAGTTTTGGAAAAATCAAAACGATGACCTTGAGACCAGCAGTGGGAAGCAATAGAAGATTTGGTAATCTCTTCATTACGAACATTCCGACGGTGCTCATTTATTCTGTATTTCAAACGCCTCCTAGTTAATCTCCCTCATTTATTTATTTTCTTGTTTTCTTGTACAACTCTACTCACACCAGTTGTCATGTTTACTTTCTACTTTATAAAGTTTTTCTTTTCATGTTAAACGATTTTGTGCGTTGCCGCTTTGACTGCAGCACTCGTGCTTACTTTATTCGCCTGATGAAGGGTCGTGTGTTTTTTCGACCCGAAACAATTGTTGCGAGTTTATTGCATTTTATGGTGTTTATTCAAAGTTTGTAAGTAATATTAAAATTATTATTTAAAAAAAATTATCTTTTATGATAAGGCAGACGATTTCCATATTAGAGAAGTAATATAACACCAAATATCCAAAAAAAGTCCATTTTATTCTCAATATTTAAAAAAAAAAAGTACGTTTTTTTTTTTTTTGTTAAAAGTAAAAAAAAAAAAATCGATAACTTTGTTTTAAATTATCGCAGATCGATGGTTCAACCATTCGTTTTAAAGGTGTTTGCGAGCTCTTTTGAACGATACCCATCATGAAAATTTACTCCCCTCGAGGGGGGACTTCCCCCCCAGAGGGGGGGAAGGCGAGGCTCCTACATACACAATTTTTTTTTTTTCCAGTTGACTATCTCTATTACAAAAAATATATATTCGTTTCATTCGGTTTAGTGCAGTCTATAGACGTTAAACTCTACTTTCCTGCAATTTTCCCCATAGACGTAATGTATTAGAATTCTCTTGATTGTCCCTGTACACGAACCATTTGCTTGATCTTAACGAAAAGCTTACTGTAGCATCCCTATAGGATACACATTTAGAATACCAAGTTTGAACTTTCTGCCATAATTTGTTTTTGAGATATGCTGATAACAGACAGACACACAGACACAGAAAGACACACAGACATACACACAGACCATTTGCTAAAAACATGATTTTTGTATTCAGGGGACCTCAAAACTTGTAAATATAACAAAATCTCGCGTTCGAAAATTTGACCCAAAAACAATACTTTCTCTACCTTATGGGTAAGAGAAAGTAAAAAAACAATACTTTCTCTACCTTATGGGTAAGAGAAAGTAAAAAACAATACTTTCTCTACCTTATGGGTAAGAGAGAGTAAAAAGAGAAAGAGAGAACTAACGTTGGTAATAACTTGTGAAAAGAGAATAAAAAATTTTATATTAAAAATTTTGATAAAAACATAAAGTAAAAAAAAAAAGCAGTATTTATATTAAAAGACATCAAACCATATTAGTCTTTTAAAATAGCGGTTGGATCAAAATTTTGTTAAAAACACAAGTAATTTTACAAAATATTCACTAATAATTAATTTAAAAAATACATAATATTTATGAGTAGGAGTAACGTGTTTAACTTTTCAAATATTCTGTACATTGGAACGTAATTTATAAATTTAAGTGAATTGCTATCCATTGATATCTATATATTAATAAGCAAGCATTAAATTTGTGGTACACTTTTAACATATTAATTATGGGAGTAGAGGGTTTAAAAATGGTATAATTCGAAAGACATGATTAACCAGTTTTGCAGATTACAAAAATTGTTTTCTTACCATGTCAAGAAGGTATTTAAAAATAATTTTATTTTTTATGCATTTTTCCATTTTGTACACGTATTCTTTTATATTGAAAAATACCTAAAGTAGAAAGTTGTTAAATCTGGCAATTTTTAAAACTCAAGTAAAACCATATACACAGTAATTCGTATAGATGTAGCAACTCTAGACTACAAATACTCTCGACTACAAAAGCTTTATTCTTAGAGAAAACAGTCATTAGAGTGGTAGAAATTTGAATGAGCGCTAGATCGAAAGTTTATACGGTTGAAAATGTCTGCAAATTAAAAAAGGATTTGATTTATGAAAGTTCTGTTTTTTTTTTTTTTTTTTTTTTTTTTCAAATTTATTTAAGATCTAATTTCTTTCTTCTTTCTTTCTTTTTTTTTTTTTTTTTTTTGTGTGTGTGAATTATGAGCTCTAATTTAAAGACATATTTTTAAACTAAAACATAATGCTTTCCAATTAACTGAAATTGACTATTTATTTTTTTAAAAATGGATTTATTATTACATCTTCTGTATATATAAGAAAAAGATATAAGGTTTGGAAAAAGTTTTGACTTTCGAGGAATTTACACGTTTTGAGATTTCCTCGCATTTCAATTAACTGAAATTGACTACTTATTTTTAAAAAAGTTCATTTATTACTAGTTTCTGCATATATAAGAAAAAAGTAGAACATAGGAAAAAAAAATTCGATTTCCGGTGTTTGATGAATTTACACGTTTAGAGATTTCCGTGCACTTTAATTAAGAGAAATTGACTACTTATTATTATTATTATTATTAATTATTTTTTAAGTAGATTTATTGTTGTATCTTCTGCATATTTAAGAAGAAAGTAGGGGAGAGTGGGGATGAATGGGACGCAGGATGAATGGGACAACGCACATGCATGTAAAAAAGAAATATTATTAATTAAAAATGATAACTTTTTATTAAAGTTAGTATGTTTATTTGTAACTGATTACTGAAGTGTGCTTATGAGCAATGTTACAAAATTCTGAATTACATATGGTGAACATTATTAATAAAAACATGAAAAATGTCCCATTCATCCTCACTCTCCCCTACATATATATGGAAAAAAAATTATTTATTTAAATTAAATACATTCATTTTTAACATACTTAATAAACTGATCTGTTTAACATATTTGTTCGTTAAATATGTAAAATATGTTAACTATATATGTTACATTCATTTTTAACATATTTAATAAACAAACATGATAAACAGATCAACACAATATTCAAAAGTTTCTTTCTCTTATTCGAATAAATTACAATAGGGCATGATTTTTATAACAAACTTAAATTTTTAAAATTTTGACGGAGTGAAACTGACGACAAACTGAACGAGAAAACTCATTACCACTTTTCCATCCATCTTTAGAGAAACTGTGGGAGCAGAAGTTCTCCATCTTCCTCTGAAGAGAGAAAAGATAAAAATCCTGTCGCGTCAAGTTAATTTCGGACGCAGTGACGAAGCCGGAATTAATTGGTCCGAGAAAAAAAGGGGAGTAAGACAGATAGCATTTAGAGATTAATGTAATTTCTAGTTACCGAAAAACCGAAATTCCGATAGACAGACCGATTAATCAAAGATGCTCATGAAAAAGAAAAAAAGTTAATAATATGCTCAATGAAACTTCGAGTTTTATTATGACTAAACAAAACCGCATCAGAGATTTAAGCAAATAACTATTGATTAATCATTTTTATTAGTACAAATGAAATTTTATTTAATACCAAAATAAATAAGGAAATTAATTTCCTTTACAGAACCATTGCAGATTAAATGGTATTTATTCCCAATATAATTAAGGAAATAAATTTCCAATTATCCTTAGATACGAAAAACAATGGGCTCTTCCCACCTGACGTTAGAGGTCACATGATAAATGAAAAACAAATGGCAGACGAAGTCTTATATATCTATAACGATTGCTGAAATAACATATTTTATATTCTTATTTTTCATCAATCGTATTTAAAATCTGTATTATTTTTTATACATCATCATTTTTAATCCATTTTATATCATTATTCATCATCTCTTGTTTGCTGTATACATTTACAATCATAATTTAGTTTATATTTGTTATTGATGTTCCTGAAGAACATGTTAAATACTCTGATTTATGGTACTTAAATCAGTGACAGTGCAATATCGTACTGCGTAAATCCATTTAGACCAGTAACTAAGTTAATTAACTTGTTGTAACACCTTTATGCAATTAAATTAAATGAAATCATTTTAAAATTTCAAATTATAATCCATAAACATTCCACAAGAACAAGCTATTATTTATTGCTAGATCAGTTAATGTAACAGTTACACTAGAACATACAAAATTCGATTCTTACAGATGAAAATAAATAAACACATATAGTGTTTTTAACAAATTATTAAATTTACAAATGCAACTATTCTACTGTTTACAAATGCACAATATTACTTTTATTTTATTTTATATTAAATATTAATAACACTTTTGTTCTTAAGAACAATATTTAATTGAATTCGATTCTTCGTTTTCGTCTATCACATGATTGAGCAGACGACGCTGGGAAGTGTCCATTATGCTCTTTTAAACTAGACTGCCACCAGAAGGAACGAACAAATATTTTGATATAAAATGAAATAAATGACTTTTTTCTGCTATATTATAGAAGAAAAATCTTGCTGAAAAAGAATTCTGGGGTGAGTTTTTGCTGTTGGTACTTAATAATTGAGTCCTCGCGACGGGAACACCCTGCCATAATGAATTAAAGGAAAATTGTTTTAAGCCAATTTTAGTAATTTGAAATTATTCAAAATCAAGAGAAAATATGTTCCGTTGTAATATATGAAATATAATTAGTTTATCTGTTGCACTTTTTGCTCAATCATAAGGAAATGATTTAAATTTGGCAATATGTAGAAATAATTATGATCTTAATACATGCAATGAAAAAAAAAAATCATAAGTAGATCCGCCTAAAACCCCATTTTCTTTCTCTTAATGCATTACACGGAAAAATAAATATTTTGTTGGAAAAACCAGTTATATTTTGTTGATTGTTATTTAGAATTGTTTTGTTATATTATATTTTACAGTTAGCCAAACCAATTTCCTTCGCTTAAGGGCCCGCTTCACTCACCGTCGCCGGAAGCCGAAGTTAATGTTATTCTATGGGGAAATTTTCTTTACAAATAACTTATTAACTAATGCATATTTTTAAATTCTGCTTTCACATTCTGAAAATTCCCAGCTGTTAAATTCACGGGCCTTTTTTAAAAAAGTGTTTCTTTAATTTTTTATATCTTATTTTGAAGCTTCAAAATACGAATTTTCAATATGTGAAATTTTTCATTTTACAATTTCAAAATAAAATATTAAAAATTTAAAAAAAAAATTATGTTTTTAAAAAAGGTCCGTCAATTTAACAGCTGCGAATTTGTAAAGAAAATTTTCCATAGAATAACATTGGCTCGGGCTTCCGGCGACGGTAAGTAAAGAGGGCCGTAACCAAAAGAATAGGGTTGGAAGAAGAGTTTACTTGACAATCCGATACGCTATGTAAAGAGCCAATGAACGAGCGATGTGCTGAATCGGCAAAGTTCTTTGTTTAAAGTAACAAAATACTATTGTTAATTGAAACAAATATTGGTTAAATCTATAAAATTATTTCGTTAAAAACACCAAAACAATTTGGTTCTGATTAATAAAATTTTTGTTGCAGGTTTATTAAAAAATAATAATAATAATAATAATAATAAATAGTCGATTTAATAAAGTGTTTGTACAGTTAAACAAACCAACATTCTTCGATTCACCAAAAGAATAGGGTGTGAAGAAGAGTTTACTTCACAGTATAATATGCTATGTCATAGATCACTTTGTAAAGAGACAATAAGCGCATACGATGTGCTAAATATACAAAATTATTTGCTTAACCCCTTAACGCGCGCTGTCCTCGCTGCGAGGACGCAAAATTTAAGATCCAGCTGCAAAAATTCATTCCGAAAATTTTTTAGCAAAAATTTACGCTTATAACATATCAGAAAAGGCCGGTTCTCTTAACCTTAAAATTTAAAATTTCTTTTAGTTTAATTTAGTTCATGAATTTCGGTGGCAGTATAATTTAAATGATCCGAATTGGCTTGCGCCGCAAAGGGTTCAACCAACATAATACAACTGTTGATACCAACAAAATTGTTTGGTTAAAAACAACAAAATGATTTAGTTCTGTTTAATGAAATTTTTGTTGGGGGTTTATCAAGAAATAAACTGGTTCATACAGCAAAACAATTTATTGTTCAAAAAGAAAAAAAAAAACTGTAAGTTTTTAAAATTTTACAATGAGTTTTCACTTTTAACACAAGTTGATAGACTGAAACCAACGAGAATCTGAAAAGGAAACGCACCTCACGTGAAACTGTGGGCGCAGAAGTTCTCCATCTTCCTCAGAAGAGAAAGAGAAAGGAAAAGGTGAAAATTCTGTCAAGTTAAGGTAAATTTAACTTCAGTGACAAAGCCGGAATTAATTGGAACGGGAAGAAAACTGGAATAAGACGGATAGCACTGAGTCGTGTAATATTCAGTTATCAGAAAACCAGAATTCCGATAGACAAAGCTATTAATTAAACATGCTAATTAAGACAAAATTTATACCATATTAACTATCTATTTAATAAGTAATCTAAAAAGAAAATTTTTTAAGTCAATTCCTACTTACAAACGCTATCGAAAAAGTTTTTTTTTTTTTTTTTTTTAATATAATTTTGAATTAGGAAATTAAAAGCGCGCGTGAAAAATGAAACAAAAATAATTATAAGATAAAAAAAAAACTTTTTATGTACCATGTTTTAAATTTTTCTGATGAGTCATAGATCTCTTACGAATGTGCATAAAATTTTTAAAGTAATAATGACGTCCATTTTCGTGAGATGCATAATTTAACTTTTTATAATTTTTTAACGTTCACGTTTAATTAAATGTATTTATTTTTAGGTCGAAAGAAAATGAACTCGTAATTTTTTTCCAGCAACAATTAAATTAATAGCTAATATTTTAATGGCTATTGTAACGCTGTTAGGATGTTATTATTTTCATATTTTATTTAATTATAAGAAAACTAATCAAAAATTTGAAAATCGGACTTCGAAGTATTGTGTTGTCACCGGGTTCTGAGCAATTCTGAAAGTTTCAAATTTCTAGCTAGTCGGGAAGTTAGTTAAAAATCTATAGCAAGATTTGTACAAGATATAGGGAGAGAGTGAGCTAATAGTAGGCATTGATTTTATTAAAAGGCGAAATAAAATAATATCACAATTTATTGTCCAATATTCAAATTTTTGAAATTGTATGTATATATTATTTATATTTTTACTTTTTCTTACCCATATATATGGTAGAAAAAGTATTGTTTTGGGGTCAAATTTCTAAATGAGTTTTTGTTTTATTTCATTTTGAGGTTACCTGAATCAGAAAAATCACATTTTTATCGGTTGGTCTGTGTGTGTATGTGTATGTGTGTGCGTTCACTACTGTTCCCCTTACTCTAAAAATAATTTGAAATTAACAACGCAGGCTTGCGGTTGACGCTTGACGAAAAATAGTTTTTAAAGAATTTTCACTCGGAAACAAAATATTGTGCATTGGAAAAAAAAGCGTTACATTCCACAGATAAGTTAGTTTTTGTATAACTGCAGCTTATCGTATTTTTATGAATGTTTCGCATTAAAAATTTGATTTCCTGGTAAAATATTTGGTTATTATTGTTATTTTCCAACTACTAACCATTAATATCATTTATTTCAAGGGGAAAAAATCAGGCTTTGTAAGGTTAACGATCTTAATTCTGAAAATATATTTAGAATGCTTTAAAACTCATAAATGTTATTCAGGTCCATTATAGCATGTTTCCTATAGAAAACGGTATCAGCAGTATAATTGGCTTTTGTACAGGAACTCGCAAAAGTATAGCAATACATAATCCGTCTAAGGGAGATATTTCGCCAAAAATATTTTTAATAACTTCATACTAAATAAAACGAAGAAAATGGCATAAATCAGTCAGAAACACAAAATCATCTTTTCTATAAATACAGGGCTCCACAAAGTTGTTCTGGTACATTATTGGGTATAAGTGAAAATTATTCCATGTAAATTTTCCTCTTATGAAGATTATCATTATTTTTTTAATATGCTATATAATGCGTATGAAATTTTTTGACGATATACATGGGGTACACAAAAGCAATCTCAAATTGATATTTTCTTTTTAAAAACAAGTTTCTGTAGATAGCTTTTGTGAGAATTCATTACCTATACTTCAAAACAAAATAAGTTTTGCAGGGTTCATCATGCAGATAAATTACATAATAACATACATAACCCATATATACATAACCCATTGTTTCTGTCTTTCCGTTCATTTGAGTTTTAAAGCAGCCAACAAATGTTGTCTTATTTTGCAGGGTTGCCGCGAGAGGGCAATACATGTGCAAACCTTCGAGCAGTGTTGCCAGATTCGAGATTTTGTCCCCATTTTGGGGGATTTTTTGAGCTTCTGGGAACAATTTTGGGGACCGAATGTTTGTGGGGAATTTTGAAAGGATTTTTGAAATTTTTAGGGAGAAATCTGGAGAATTTTTCAACTTTTTTCGACTTATTTTAGTCTACCTCATTGCCAACAGTAAAAAATTTTCCCTACGTGTAGGGACTTTTAAAAGATTTTTTTTAACATATAGCTGCTTTTAAGGTACCCCTTCTTCACAGGACATTCTCAGGATATCCCGAGGATGAAAGTACATCTTGTGTACATCCTCAGCACTAAAGTACCTTACACAGATTTAAAATTTTCCGATACTGTGTATATATAAGTTATTTTGGGGATTTTTTTCAAAAATGAGCGTCATTTGGGGGGAAATTTGGGCTTAAATCTATTAAATATTTTATTATTATTATTATTATTATTATTATTATTATTATTTACTTTTTTAATAAAGGGGATTTTTTTTTTTTTTTTAACTCTGATTTGAGGAAACTGACTGTCAACCATCTGGAACACTGCTCGAGGCAGTTTTTTCCCTTTTGCCAATTGAAGAATTCACCAATAATGGTTAAACTGCGCAATGGGTAATTATTGGTACGTTCTATGATATTCTAACCGGTCTGCGCCCACTTAATTCTCGATTTTACCATGTTTTTATTAACTTCTATTCTGGTTTATTTGTGTGTTTGTTTGTCCGGTACAAATCATGCAACCTATTTTTAACTAACTTCCCTACTAGCTAGACATTTGAAACTTTCACAGTAGCTCAGAACCCGGTGACAACACACTACTTCGAGGTCCCATTTTCGAATTTTCGAATAGTTTTCTTTTAATTAATTAAAATGTGAAAATAATAAGCTCCTAATAGCAATAAAAATAACGCATTAAAATATTAACTATAATTTAGTTGTTACCAAAAAAAAAAATACGAGTTCATTTTCTTTCGACATAAAAATAAATACATTCCATTACACGTGAACGTTAAAATATTATAAAAAGTTAAATGATGCACCTCACAAAAAATGACGTTATTATCAGTTTAAAAATTTTATACACATTGATAAGTGCTAATATAGTTCATGATACGTTGTACTGAAAGGAGTAATATTTTATTTTTAAAACCTTTTTTTTTTAAGTTCACTGAACTGAGTCCGCGTGCTTAAATATTGCTTATATATTATTTTTTATCCTCGCGTATTTTATTAATGATTCATCAGAAAATTTAAAAACATGGTATATAAAAAGTTTTTTATCTTGTAATTATTTACACACGTATTTATAAATTACCATGTCAAATTGCTAAACAGTGGTTTGCGTGATATTCAAAACAAATGGTTTTATTTTTTACATCACGATATTTATAAGTTCTGAAGTCGAAGCAGCCTCTCCAAGAAATTAAAAAATGACATCGTAATCCTTCAATTCCAATTTTAGAACCAGGTGTTTATTTATTTATTTAAATTATTCATTTCTCATGACGTAATTGAATTGCACATGTTTAATTTACTATTATTATTTTCTCCTGACGTATTAAAATACCGCACAACAACGAAAACCCTTTATCTTAAAATAAATAAATAGTTTTGCTTTATTTTTTGATAGTTAATGGGCGAATTTTCCAAAAACATGCAAACCATGGATAAAAATACTATTTTCTTTATCTCAATAAATTGTTGCATTTCATTAACCCGATAACGTCCGAATTAATTTTGCAAAATATTATTAGCTGATTATTTCACTTCTAAATTAATATAGACAAATGACAGTAAAATATATTATCTTAAACGATTCTTCTGATAGTTTTAAATTTAAAGACTAGCCTCATTTATGGACGTTTGGTGTTCTAGCGAGAAAACTTCGAGATAGAAAAATTTTGAGATAACAGATTAATTTCCCATTCTATGTTGACAAAGATCTCGAAAGTAAAGTACTATAATATACATAATTATTCAACTTGATTTAAATTAGTATACCTGCGCAAAAAGCAAACATGTGTGCGACGAATGAAAAATCTTAAATTGACTATCCAAATTATGAAATAATAATTAATAGTAGGCACATAAAACTTTCAGGGATCATTAAGAGTGACGCTATAAACTGTCACTAAAAAGCAGAAATCCTTCCAAGAAACCACAAAAAATATACGTGCCATTTTATTAGCTATCCTCAAATGAGGGCACTGGGATCTAACGGGTTAAATCATCCTTTTACATTTTTTTTATCCAGCTAAAATGTACGCATACAAACCATGGATAAAATTTTACTTTATTTCTTCCAATACATTGTTTTAACTGTAGCACCCTTTTCAACGTTAATTTCGGGAAAATTCAGGAAATTATTAAGAAAATGATTATTGTAATTATTTTTCTTTCCTGTTTATATATTTTATAGCTTATTTTTATTTTATTTTATTATCGTCTCACAGAATTTTCTGACCCCACCTGAGTACCGCTAATGTTGCACATGATTTGTTTCCCACAAGAAAAACATTTTAAAAGGAAAGTCTGAGATATATGAAATTTATCAAAAGAGTATGGTGTTATTGAATACTATATACCTTCATAATAATAAATTTTACTTTCTCTTACTTATATATAGGCTTTAAAAAAAAAAAGTATTGCTTTTAGGTCAAAATTTCAAAGTTGCGTTTTTGATATATAGGCGAGCTTTGAGGTTCGGTATGAATCGCGAACATCAGGATTTTAGCGGTTTGTCTGTGTTTGAGTCTGTTATACGTCAGCATAACACAAAAACATATGTTAGCAATAAATATAAACTCGATATCCTCAATGTGTATCATATGGACGGTTCATTATAAAAGTGGTGTAACTCCATATTTTTTAAATGTGTATATTCTTGATTAATTGCATCACATTTCGTCAAATCTTTCATTATAAAAGTGAAGAAACTCCAATAATTGCATTAAAATCCCATAAAAGACGTAACTTGTTATTTTCGGAAAACTGTGACTTCTACATATTCATTATAACAATAGAGTTTCTAAGTTACTTCAAATTATATTTAATATAATTTATAAATTCTTATAATTCTGAGTTGTATTAAACATAAAAAATCGATAACATTTACTGAAACTTGCCTTTTTACTTTCTCTTACCCATAGCGTCGAGAAAGTATTGTTTTAGGGACAAATTTTCGAACGCGAGTTTTTGTTATATTTACATGTTCTGAGGTCCCCTGAATACGAAAATCATGTTTTTAGCGAATGGTCTGTGTGTCTGTCTGACTCTCTCTGTGTCTGTTATCAGTATATCTCAAGAACAAATAGTAGCAGAAATTCCAAACTTGGTATTCTAAATGTGTATCATATAGGGCTGCTACAGTAAGCTTTTCGTTCAGATGAAGCAAATGGTTCGTGTAGAGGGACACTCAAAAGTATTCAAATACATTACGTCTATGGGGGAAATTGCAGGTAAGTAGAGTTTAACATCTATAGACTGCACTAAACCAAATGAAACGAATATATATTTTTTGTAATAGAGATAGTCAACTGGGAAAAAAAATTTGTGTATGTAGGAGCCTCGCCTCCCCCCTCCCCCTCGAGGGGAGTAAATTTTCATGAGGGGTATCTTTCAAAAGAGCTCGCCAATGCCTTTAAAACGAATGGTTCAACCATCGATCTGCGATAATTTAAAATAAAGTTATCGATTTTTTTCATTTTTAACAAAAAAAAAAAATTATATTGAGACTAAATTCAACTTTTTTTGGATATATTATTGTTATACTACTTGTCTAATATGGAAATCGCCTGCATTATCATAAAAGATAAATTGTTTAAATAATAATTTTAATAAATTATTTTTTAAAAACAGAATAATTTTTAAATAACCGAATTAAATTCTATATATAAATTTAGGTGCATTAATGAAACGGGGGCGGGGGGTGGAGGGGGCGGTAGCCCCTCTCACACAGAACTAATTATCATATATAACTCTTCCGAAGTCTAATATGAATTGTTTTAACATAGGTTTACATAACAGTACTCGTTATCTTACCTCTTAATCTGCAACCTGTATTTATAGTATTAAATTTCAGGGTAATAGAAAGTCGTGTGAGTGACACACCAGATTATTTCTATACGCATAAATTTACAAAATTCTCGTTATTTCAAAATCCATTTACAAGGAGATAATTCACTTTTACAATGAACGACCCATAGGTTGATATTAGTTGAAATTTTTTATTGAGATTGAACAAATAGTTCGTGTACAGGAACATTCAAAATTAAATACATTACACATCTATGGACGAAATTTTTCGTCGGTGCAATTCACCTTATTTAGACTGTTTTAAACAAATTGAAATTTACTTATGATTTTTATACGCACAAAAGCATGTTAATGTGTAAAAAACAGAATGGGGTATGAAAAGTATTTACCCTTTATTTAGAGACTCACACAAAAGAATTCTGTTACATGGATTTTATGGTTAGAAGTGTCTCGAAGCACTTTTCAAATTACGCCATGTATTATTACTATTATTATTTTACTTTTCCTGTGTATCTGTTAAATTGATGTATAATGTTTGATGTGTATGTAATTTATAGGTAGTACATATGTAAGGTCTTAGCGCTTGCCTCGGCTATCTCAGGTCCCATTTTAAATTTGAACTTAATTTAATAAAGAAATTTAAGAGACTCTTTAGATTAAAAAAAAAATAAAATGAATAATTTATTTCGACTTTAAATATTGGAGGAAAGACTGGTGGAAAAAACTCAGTACTTAATCAGTAATAGAAAAAATACAGCTCACAGCTTATGATTAAGTTGTAAAAACCTCTCATTACTAACTTGTGTAACCTCTGTGCATAATTAACTTGTGTATAACCTCTCTCGCTCTCAGGAGATAATAGATTCTAAGCCCCGTTAATAAGAAGAAGCTCACATCTGCTAGACTACTTAATCCACTTCACAATAATAATGCTTCACTAGATTCGCTCAGAATACTAACTTGTAATCACTACTCCTCTATACGCCACCAACAATAACACTGTCTCGTAATATTTACACCGCCAACACCACCCCATCTCTTACCACCCTTCACTTATTTAACTATCCTGTACCGACAACCTCCATCACTCCAATTCACCATAACTTCCATACTAATCATATTCACACACCTTACGCAAACTGCGGGAGTCCTACTTTCCTTTAGTGTCTCCATGACGGCGTAAACTCATCCCAACTCCAACCTATTGCTTCATCGACCGTGCTGGGCTAAGACTCCTATATGATAATAGCTGGTGCAATGTCCGCCATTTTCTAGTCCGTCTGGGAAAGTGTTGGCGGTAGAAAAAGCTAGGTTACCTGATTAGCGTTGTTATCGCCTTTCAGCTTCTATACAGATCAAGTGAGCTAGAACTTCTTATCACGAAACAAATAAGTTGGCAATTTTAAGAACATCGCCAACATTCTCAAAACTGCAACCCTTCACATTAAAAGAAATGTAGTTTTAAAGTTAATTTTAAAATAATTTAAAAACAATAACTTAAAAAAACAGTACATTCATATTAAATTTGTCAAATAACTTTGAAAATTAAATGAAATAAGAGAAATCTTGCGCTACAAAGTTGTGCTCCTGCTCAGGGTATCCGCGAGCTACATCTGCAATTTATAATTCACTTTTTCCTTCTTTCTGGATTAGAAGAACATATAAACAGGCGGTGCCCTATTCTGGAGTTATTCGCGCAATTTATTGCCGAAAAACCAACAATAATAAATCGTCATCCGGTCTTGTGGGCTAGAAAATGGCGAATGCGTCAGACTATCAATGTAGGAGTTCTATGCTAGGTCCAGACTTCGTGTTTTCCATCTCCGATCAACATTCCTTCACAACTGGCTACGTCCTTTTAACCTAACTCGACGCCACACTCTTACTTTCCTGCGCGACATGCTTTTGACTCTACCTCTTTTACCTCACATATAGGGCTTATTTAAAATTAGTTGAAATAAGAAACTGCTCTCAGCCGGATCATTCTGTTATAAAGTTTACTTATCGTTTCATTTTTATAAAACGATAACATAATATGGTATAGTAAGTACTCAGATACTAAAAATAAATGTAAATCTTCGTCATCGTGTTAACATAGAATGGCTGAATTACAAGACATCAAGGTGACATATTCGAACACAATGTCATTAATATTATTCGAGTCACGTCAACAAAAAATCAAAAGTTATCTGTCTTCTTCGGATGCGATAAAAAGATAAAAATTCCGTCAAGGCAGGGTAATTTTGCTATCATTGAGAAGACCAAAAAAAATAGATGAGAGATAAAAGAAGATAGATCCGTTTTCAATCTTCCTCATAGTTAGTCATCTGGAAAAGTGAAACTCCCGTTCAGAAGGACTGATTTAAGATAAATGGGTTAATTAAACTCAAGGTTCGATGGAAAATCTAATTATTATGATATGGTGAAATAACTCTTATGTATAATGATAATGTATTAAATTAATTTTATTCATTAATACTACACTGAGAAAAAAAATCTGCATCTAGAATCTAAATTGTGGCTCTAGAAAATATAGTCCATGTCATCCTTATAAATTCTAGTCCCCTTTGAAAGCGAGTTCTAGAAACACCTATTAGAATTCTAGAGAGTTTGTCTATAGTATCGAGGTCAAACCTATTCGAAAATATCTCCAAATAAATGCGAACACAAGAGGCGGGTTTCAGCAGGCGGGTTTTTTGGTTTATGACCCAACTCTAGATAATGAAGCGAGAATTTCTCGCCATACAAAAGATTCAGAATATTGTTTCACCATCTAGAAATGTGTTGACTAGAAATTCTCGATCATTTCGTCTATTTAGTTTATTGGCTTGCCTTATGCGCATAGCTCGAAAATCTATGTTTCTAGTTAAGAGATTTAGAAAATGGCCACATATTCATTCTAGATGAAAGCGATATATATATATATATTCTCAGTGTATTGCTTAAATTTTGTAAATTAGTTAAGAAAGTAAGCTTAGTTAAGAAAGTAAGCTCAAGGAGACTATTGCTTTCAATCTGTAGTAAAACCGTTGTTAACTTTTTCGTCCCATGTTAAAGAAGGAAGAAATAATTTTCCATATAACAAGATAGAAGATCGAAATTGGCGTTCAAAATTAAAGTAACAAAATTTTTTTTCCGTTTTCTTCTTTTGCGCATAACTTTTCAACAAATGATTGTATAAGCATAAAATTTTTCTTCCATGTTTGTTATCGAATCATTAAATCAGAATTTTAATAATTTTTACAAGAGTAATAATTTTCGTCATAATAAATAACAAATGGATTGGAAAACATAAACGTGACATATTCGAAAGAAATGTCACTAATATTATTCGATTCAAGTGAAAAAACTCAAAGTTCTCCGTCTTTCTCAGATGAGATGAAAAGATAAAAATTGCCATTAAATCAGGAAAATTGTGGTAATTATTGAGATGACTCTATAAAAAAGGATCAAAGAAAAGAAAAAGTAGATTCATTTTCAACCTTCTTAGTCATCTGCAAAAGGAAAACTTCCATGTATAATGAGTGATTTAAGATAAATGTATCATATGTATCAAATGTATTAATTAATAATTTAGTGTATTATAACTAATATGTAACAATTAAAATTGTATTAACGGATAGTGTACTAATTAATAAATAAATGAATGAATAGATAAATGTATTAACAAATTTAAGATAAACTCGTGACTTGATGAAACTACAGATAGTATGATGTGGGAAATAAGTATTTCGTAGTTTTGCTTTTCCTTATTCCTGTTACCTTTGGCCTTATTAGAAATGGCAAAATGGCATATCAATCAAAAAGATATTTTATTTTTTTAATAATCACTACCGTGAATCTTGTCAGTTACTAAGATTATTACACTGAGAAAAAATTCTACAACTGGCATCCAGAATCTAAATTGTGCCTCTAGAAAAAATAGTTCCATGCCATCCTTATAAATTCTAGTTCCCTTGGAAAGCGAGTTCTAGAAACCCCTATTAGAATTCTAGAGAGTTTGTCTACATTATTGAGGACAAACCTATTTGAAAATATCTCCAAATAAATGCGAACACAAGAGGCGGGTTTCAGCAACTATAATCTTGGTTTATGACCCAATTCTAGATAATGAAGCGAGAATTTCTCGCCATACAAAAGATCAGAATATTGCTTCACCATCTAGAAATGTGTTGACTAGAAATTCTCGATCATTTCGTCTATTCTGTTTATTCGCTTGCCTTATGTGTATAGATCGGAAATCTATATTTCTAGTTAAGGGATTTATAAAATGGTCACTTATTCATTCTAGATGAAGGCGGTATATTTTTTTTTTCTCAGTGTATTGGTCTAGAAAGTCTATTGTTTTCAATCTGTAATAAAACTTTGTTCGCTTTGTCATAGGTCTTGTGTTAAAGTAGGACTAAACATTCTCCCTTCTTATAGGACAGAAGTGAAACGCTGGCATTCAAAATTAAAACGACAATATTTTTTACCGTTTTCTTCTTTTGCGCATAACTTTTTACCAAATGAACATATGAATACAAAATTTGGAGAAAAGGTTCGTTTTCAAATCATTAATGAATACTGCAATAATCTTAATAAAAGCAATAATTTTCAATATAACAGATAAAGAATAAATTATAAAGTAACATATTCATAGAGAAGGTCATTAACGTTATTCGAATCACGTAAAAAAAAAAAAAAAAAAAAAAAAAAAATCCATCTTTCCTATGCAAGATAAAAAAGATAAAAATTTCCATCAAGCCATGGTAATTTTAGTACCATTAAGAAGAAAGACTGGGAAAAATGGAACAAAGATAAAAAAAGAAGATAGATTCGTTTTTAATCTTCTTAATAATTAGTCACTTGAAAAAGGAAAACTTTCGTATAGAATGACTGATTTAAAATAAATGTATTAAACTAATTAATTAATAATTTAAAATAATTAACTAATAGTTAATAACAAATAACATAAATAAATAAATTGCATTACTGTATAAACTAATATAATAAATACTTTATTTTTCTGCCTGTAATCCGCTTATTTTACTTTTGGAAAGCTTTATTTGAAAAAAGGTTGCCATTGTATAACTCTCCGGATATTTAGATTTTATAAAAAATTGCCACACTTATTAATCAGGATAAAATAGCTAACAACGTATTTTACCATGTTTTTATTAACTTCGATTCTTGTTTGTTTGTCCGGTACAAATCTTTCAATCTATTTTTAACTAACTTCCCTACTAGCTACACATTTGAAACTTTCACAGTAGCTCAGAACCCGGTGACAACACAATACTTCGAAGTCCGATTTTCGAATTTTCGAATAGTTTTCTTATAATTAATTAAAATATGAAAATAATAACATCCTAATACAGAGGCTGTTCGCACATTTTTTAGACGATTTTGATGGAGTGTACTGAAACAATTTCACTCATACTTCGTGTTTTATTTGTTCAGTTTGATAGCCCTTGTTCTTAACTATCATTCTACACCGTAATTTCTATGATAATAATGCTTTTTATAATATCAGAAGAGGTATATTTTTCTACTCTTCTTGAACGGCTTTCCAAAGTCCACAAAGCGTTGTAGGTCGGTGTTTGGATAATGCTGATTTTAAGAGTCGAAAAACACAAAAATCCAACAGTGATACATCAGGAGATTTAGCAGGAATATCAGTGAAGGGTATGGTTTTAATTCCCGTTTTTTGTTCCATTTTTTTCTAGAAAAGCAATTGCGGATTGTGATGTGTGGCTGCTTGTTTTGTCTTGATACAGTTCAACCGATTGATAGCATTGTGGATAAAGATCTGGATTTTCATTTTTAAAAATTGGAATTAAAATATGCTCTTGATAGTATTTAGAGCTGATTTTGACATCTTTGTCACATTTCTTTTGCTTTTATCTTGCGCTTGTATGAAAAACCAGTGGCAATCATAAATCCTTTAGAAAAACTTTCTTTTGATTCTCTGAACCATGTAGAAAAAAAAAATCTCCACTTTTGTGATAATAAATTGATCTTTTTTTATTGCAACCACTTAAATAGACGCAAGATTCATCTACTGTTGCGACATTTTTCCATTTTTCTCCTGATAAATGCTTTTCATAAAGATTTCACTAAAAACTCACTTTGGAAAGAGCGGAAACGCATCTTTCCATCCACTGCCTTTTTAAAAGCGCACTTTTGCATCTAAACAAAAATTCTAAATATCAGAAGATAAATAAAACTTCCAAAAATATAACTGTTGTGAAAATAAAATTCTCCATGCAAACGATTTTTTCTTGCTGCGAAATAAAATCGTCTAAAAAATGTGCGAACAGCCTCTGCAGCGTTAAAATAGCCATTAAAATATTAGCTATAATTTAATTGTTGACGAAAAAAGAAACTACGAGTTCATTTCCTTCCGACATAAAAGTAAATGCATTTAACTCAACGTGAACTTTAAAAAATTATAAAAAGTTAAATGATGCATCTCACAGAAATGGACGTCATGATCACTTTAAAAATTTTATACACACTGGTAAGTGCTAATGCAATTCACTATGCAAAATGTATTGTTCTAAAAGGAGTAATATTTTATTTTTAAAACTAACTTTTTTTTTTTTTTTTCTTTTTCTCACTATTATTATTAGTTCACTGAAATGAGTCCACGTGCTTAAATATTATTTTTCATCCTCGCGTACTTTATTAATGATTCATCAGAAAATTTAAAAACATGGTATATAAAAAGTTATTTTTATCTTATAATTATTTTAATTCAACCAGATAAGTGGTTGAAAAGATATTAAATAAAAACCTCTATTTTAACTTTAAAATTATTGAAAAAAAAAAAAAAAAAAAAATGGAGGCAACTATAATATATTTCTTTTCATGACGAAAAGTATTTTTTTTTTTTTCTTTAATAATAATTAAAATAAAAATGAGAAAAATCGTGCAAAAGAAATGGAACAGCTTCAATACATAGAAGCCCTTGATGAAATTTGAAATCTGGCGCCAAAGTAACCAAAATCTTCACTGATGCAATAACGATAAACACTTTAATTCATTGCCAAAATGACAACAAAAGCTTAAAATCCGCCAAAGCGCTCTTACGCTAAAGCTATACCAAAAAAATTTTTTAAGAAATGAATATAGTTCGTGATACTAGAGAAATAAAACACGGTTACGGCATGCCTTTATATGGAAGAATAGATTAAAATAAGTCCTATCGTACTAAATAAAATTATGTTTTGTGCAGAATTTTATATCTGTTATTCAGAAAACAAAAATAGGCTTAGTTTTTTTTTTTTTTTTTTTACGACACTTTGAAAAAGGCCAGTAATAAGTTTTCTCATAATAAATATAATTGTTTTTGTAAAGAAATATAGTATTTATATAATCTAGAATGAAGCTGCAATTTCAACATATTCGTTTAGCAGATTTCTCCATCACTGCAAGTTTGATAAAGCCCATGAAGGTAAAACCAAATTAACCCTTTGCCGGTCCCACTTAATTCCACTCCTCTGGTCAGTGTTGCTAAATTTAGGTAATTTTTTTATA
Organism: Salticus scenicus; assembly: GCA_963930645.1. Lineage (NCBI taxonomy): Eukaryota > Metazoa > Arthropoda > Arachnida > Araneae > Salticidae > Salticus > Salticus scenicus. The sequence continues at coordinate 29,988,661 of OZ005658.1, read as the reverse complement.
CAATAGCCACTACTAAATTTCAACTGTAACGGTTAGCTAATCACTTCCATGGTTATTCGTCCATTATGTATATCAAATATCACTCCGCAAAATTATTGGTGGTAGTTGAATTAAAAAAGTCACGAAATTTGGCAACACTGTTTAGAGCGATTTACAGCGTTAAGGCCGACAAAGGGTTAAAAGAAAAACGAAAGATCATTCGTATAAATTATTAACACTTTCCAACTCCCTCAATTTACTTTTTCTACGTGGTTACACATCGGTTGGTTAGTTGGTTGGGTTTGACGTCGCACTAGTGCTGCGCAATGGGCAATTGGCGACGGTCTGGGACTCAACCCTGGGACTCAACGGTTCGGAGACATGTCATCAGGATTTTGGTCCTCCACTGATTACACATCAGACAGACAAAATTAATGATAGACAGATAGACTAACTAAATTAATCACTATTAAAATATTGGAAAGCGATAAAAACATTTAACACGAACGGAGATGCAATTCTAGCAATTTTCAGTTGTAGTCCTTAATGTATCTGAATAATTTAGGGCAGCAATGTAAATTTTAATACTAAAGATGCCATATTCCATATTAAAAAAAAAAAAAAAAAATAGCATATTAATAATAATTGTCTGCTTAATTAATATTTATTCTGTGCAAAGTTATTTAAATATGATTTATAAAATTAACTCTTAGAAAACTACTTGTATTGGCCTTCTTTTGGGTGCACCTGTACACAAACTAGTTGTGCTGTTTGCACCATTTTAAATAGGTAACATGCCATAGTGCATTTGAATAACATATATCATTTTGAAAATATTTATTGACGCTAGAGGCGGCCAGCCTGACAGATAGACCAATTCAAATCATAATAACTCTTAAAGATTATCAGAAAGTTTCAAAAGCGCTTAATGAAAACGAAAATGCAAGTACAGGAATTTCCAACTATAGTCCTTGATGTATCTGAATATTTTTGTGTGGCTCTGTAAATCGTAAAGTTAATTATACTTTATCCTACAGAAAACATTTTTTCGTAATATGAATGATATATATCAATTTCATTATGATTTGTGTTAAATAAAGTTATTTAAATATGGTTTACAGAAATACCTCTCGTAGAACGCAATGATATGGAATTATTTTGGGTATCCCCGTACACAAACCACTAGTGGTATTTAGTTCATTTTGATTATGAAACATTCTATTGTAAACTTGAATAGCATATATCAGTTTCCAGAAATTCCATGAATATTTACAAGAGTTAGAACGCGGACAGACAGACAGACAAACCGAAGTCATAAACACTTTTCAAATTTCTTTGAAAGTTGATTTCTACATCACTAAAACGAATTTTTTAATTTCAGACTCTATATCTCAATAGAATTTTATATTCCTGTACTGTGAGTCTTTCACTCGTGAAAATGCACAGAATTTTTGCGACGATGATCTATAACATGCTTACCAAGTTTAATATTAATCTAACGTATCGTTTAGAATATGTCCTGTTCACTCACACGCACATACATATATTGATAATCATAGAAATTTCCAGTGCATAGATACATAAAAAATCTACTGTCTTTTTTTTTTTCTGAATTACGTAGATTAGGTTCGGAAAGAAAGATAATTAAAAATAAATACAATAATAATGTTTCTTTAAAAATTTTGTAAAATCTGCCTAAAAAGCAATAACACTCATTGCATTATTAACTCCATTAAATTCTGAGAAATGTCGGCAATTTTTCTCATCATTTTAAAATTTATTGCCATCAAATATCTACGTCGAAGAAAATTTTTAATCTAAAAAATAAATCACCAGATATCAAAAAAAAAAAAAAATTCTACAGTGGTATTCTATAACAATAAATCACGTTTTATGTATAGCCCTTGTCTGTCCAACAATAAATCAATTCCAGAGCGTGCCACAGATGCAAATAGGCAACCTCACCAAAAAAAAAAATCATATGTTACGTATTCAGAACTGATACTCTACCATCGATTATTTCCAATCGATAGAGATTTGGTTTGCAAAATTCGAATTTGTGTGCCATTTTTGAATTCTGACGATAGAATTTACATAAAAGGTTAATCTTAGATATCTTCCTTAAATTTAATACAGAACAAACAATTCTTTTTCATGTTTTCTGTTAAATAAATAAAAATTAAACTTTCAAACACTCACGTTCGTTTCATAAACATGATTTTTCATTGATTGCTGGAAAAGTTTTGTAACAAAACTGGAAGTTTCATCTCGATTATAGTCTAAAAATAGAATGTTGAATACTGCAAAATTTTTCGGAATTCAAATGCATGGGAACATTGTCTTACTTGTGGTTCCGCTTTACTAAACCGTGAAACTGAAATTGAGTATGTGTATTTATTAGATAATTTTATCTTTTACTGGATTTTATGCTTTCGAGGATGAATAATCTTAAAATTCATATGGTAATTTGTTTAAAAAGACATGTTTTTCTAAAAATTATAAAGAAAATTTATTTTCTCATGGTGTTAAGTGGTAAATTATTCTGTTAAACCCCGCACCCAAACTTTTAGGTTGATTTCTTTATTATGCAGATTTCTTTCGAAATCAACCTATTACAATCATTTTGATTATCTCTCTCTCTCTGTATATATATATATATATATATATATATATATATATATATACAGTCGGTAACAAAATTGTCCGAACACTAGCAATAAGAACAGGATTCGATAAGGATTTATTTAACAAAACTGTATTAAGTGTACATTTTTACACAGGAATTTTTGCTAGTGTTCGGACAATTTTGTTACCGACTGTATGTATATATATATATATGTAAGGAAAGGGCATGTTTACAAACAAACGCTCCGTCAATCAATCTTTGCCACTCTCGAGTGGCAAAAGATCAATCTCTATTGGTGTATCTCCTTATATAATGGAAATTTTGTCATCAGGATAATTTCCGAAATAATATTACAAATCGAATCAAATGTGGAGAGCGAACTTATATATATCTTGGATGAGTTCGTTAACAAAATTGCTCCGTCATTTTGTTTTCAACTATTTTCTGTACTTATAATAAATAATAATTATGATCCGAACAACATTTTTAAAAATAAAATTTTATGAAAAAACATTTTTTTAAGAAGTATATTTTTTTAATACTTTATTTAATATGTGTTAATATTAGGCAGTGTTGTAAATTCGATATAATTTTAAAAACATTGTGCGATATGGGTCAGTATTCAAAAAGTGATATATGTCAGTATTCTTTATTTATTTCTTTTTGTTTTTTCTTCTTCTTTCGTTATATATTGAGAGTGTTCTAGATTTCAAGAAATAATATTTAATGATGCCTGGAAATATTGGCAATATTACCACATGTCAGAAAATACTATCCTTGAATATTTTTTAAAGCGGGCCATTTTATATAATCCATTGTCGTCATATTCTGGTATTGGCGATAGCTTTGTCTTACCTGGAAAATATTGAAGGTAGAGAGACGCGGAAGAAACAAAAACATGTGAAATAAGCCAAAGATTCCGGCTTCAGCATTTTCATCAGGGATGGACAACCCGCGGCCCGTCGTCATGTAGATTTTTGCGGCCCACTAGGAGAAAAACGATATATAAAGTTTGACAACTTTGATTAACACATTAAACTAGTTGGCATAGGTGGACTCTGCTCAGTTCCCCATCATATTTATGTTCTCAGAAATTTCTAGTGCGAGACATATTACTAGTGGATCTGCAGATCAGGAGCCTCAACGTCCTATTTGCATCAGACATTATTCAATAGGTCATTTTTATTTATTCCTTATTATATAATAGTATATATTGATTCGATCGACTTATTACCAAAATCAAATACATTCCTGAGGGGGGCGGCAGCCCCCCTCAAACCCCGTTGTATCTCTCTTTGTATACCTATTTGTATATGATATAAAGTGTTACGAAATTGTAAATAATTGCATTTATTTTTGTATAAATTCTTTCAAAGAGGTTTAGTAAGTTGATAAAATGCTAATTTTGTGCCTTTATAGTCGTTTTAGCGTTAAAATAGCCAAATTTTCCTTTAAAAACGCATTAAAAAGCTCCTATAAAGGAAGAAATAAATTTGGCGCCAAATTTGGCGACAATTTCCCTCCTTGGCGATTTTTTTGGTGATCTTGGCGAGAAAATCCTTATTAGGGATATACCAAATATGGAAGCTCTAATCTCATTGGCTGATGTGATACGAGAATTTTCCAGAACAGTCTGTTTTCGATAAAAAAATTATAAAAGGAGCATTATTTTCGCCAAGGCGGTCAGTCTCAGATCTATATCAGTTTCGTCAAATCCTTGCTCAATGGGCTCATGAATATGTGTACCAAATTGCAAGTCAATAGTGTTATTTTGGGGGCCGCTATCGCGGTACATACAAATTCTTCCCATAGGCCGTAATGGTAAAAAAAAACTTTGGCGTGTCCCTGTACACGAACTTACAAATGGAATGCACACCGAAAACTATACAGCTAATTTCGTGGGCATCATGAACATGTGTACAAAATTTCAAGTCAATAGCGTGTTTTTTGCGGCTGCTATCGCATGACAGACAGACAGACAGACGGAATCCAAAATCCTTTTGAGTCTCAACAGAGGGCCTCCATTCACATTTCGGCAAAAATTGGAAGTCAATAGCTTGATTTTTGCGGTGGCTATCGCGGTACATACAGATTCTTCCCATAGGCCGTAATCATAAAAAATCTTTGGCGTGTCCCTGTACACGAACTACAAATGGAATACACACCTAAAACTATACAGCTGATTCAGTTGGGCTCATGAACACGTGTACCAAATTGCAAGTCAATAGCGTGATTTTTGTGGCCGCTATCGCGGTACATACAAATTCCTCCCATAGGCCGTAATGATAAGAAAAACTTTGGCGTGTCCCTGTACACAAATTACAAATGGAATACACACCCAAAACTATACAGCAGATTTCGCGGGGCACATGAACACGTGTACCAAATTGCAAGTCAATAGCGTGATTTTTGTGGCCGCTATCGTGATACATATAAATTTCTTCCATAGGCCGTAATGATAAGAAAAACTTTGTCGTGTCCCTGTATACGAACTACAAATGGAATACATACCAAAAACTATACAGCTGATTTCGTGGGGCTCATGAACATGTGTACCAAATTTCAAGTAAATAGCGCTTTTTTGGAGGCCGCTATCGCGCGACAGACAGACAGACAGACACAGCCCAAAACCGTTTTGAGTCTCAACAGAGGGCCTCCACTGACGTTTCGGCAATAATGTTAAAAGAAATCAATTTGACCAAAGCTTCATACAGTGACAGAATGAAATCCCCGCCTAATAGGCTATCCACCGTTCACTTCGATATATTTATCTTATTCTAATCTATTAATTTATTTTATCGGGGTCAATTCCGTTGTTTAGTTTTCATGCTACTATTTCCAATGCAATAATCCTCAAATTCATATTTATATGAAAAATTTGCAATTTCGCTATGTTGATAAAATCGTAAATTACGAATAATTTACGAAATTTTCCTATTTGAATATTTGTATTCAATCATGTTCAAACAAATATCATAAACGTAATTTTGAAGTTGTCTAACGTATTTAGGATCTTCAAAATGGAAGTTTATGCTCAATTTTGCTTTATTCTGACATGGTAAATAAATCGTAAATTCCAAATAACTTAAGAATTTTTTAAATTGGAAAAATCATAGTCTGTGATATTCATGCCAGTATCCTAAATATTATTTCGAAAGTGGTTTGACATTTTTACGATGAAAATATCCCTCAAGATTGACGTTTATGTGAAATTTTGCTCTATTCAGCCATGTTAAGAAATTCGTAAATTTCCAATAACTTGCGAAATCTTTATATTGGAAAATTCATAGTCATTAATATTCATGCCAGTGTCCTAAATAATGTTTCAAAAGTAGTCTGACATCTTTACGATGAAAATATCTCTCAAAATTGACGTTTATGTGAAATTTTCCCCTATACTGCCATGTTAAGAAATTCGTAAATTTCCAGTAACTTGCGAAATTTTCAAAGTAGCATATTTATAGTTACTGATGTTCATTCCGGCATCAAAACTGATATTTTAAAACTGGTCTGACATTTTTACAGTAAAAAGTTTTCATTTAATGCACGTTTAAGTGATTTTTTGTCCTATTCTCCCATGTTAAGAAAATCGTAAATTTCGAATAACTTACGAAGTTTTTAAAATCGAATGTTGCAAATGAATAGGGTTCTTGCCAGTGTCGAAAGTAATATTTTAAAACTGATCTGACCTCTCTGCGACAATTTGTTCTTGAGATATCGTGTACACAGACTAACAAACTAACGGACTGACCCACTAACAGACTAACAGACTAACAGACACCCTACAGACAGACACCATAGAAATTTTGTCATTTTCGGATTCTTCACACCTGAAAACGTGTAGAAAAGTCAAAAAACCGAGGTCGAAATTTTTCACGATTACCTAAGTTCCCCATACCTATAGTATGATGGGGAACTAAAACTAATAAATTCGTTCTGACTATTCGAAGTGAAAATACCTTTCGACGATTATGATAGCTAAAGAATCACGCTGTTGTAATGAAATATTACTAGATGCATTAATAATTATTTTTATTATAGCTACTAGCGGTCTTCGCCCGCTAGCGGGTCAGTATTTTCAAATGAATCACTATAATTAATGAATCACTAACAGTGACTTTTAGTCTTAAAAAAATAAATTAAAAAAAAAAAAAAGTTTCTGATCGGGTAAAAAGTCGCCCCGGGTCCCACAGCGTTCGGCAGTGCAGTCCCGTGCGCGCTGCGCGAGCACAAGTTAAGGGATACACGCACTGCGCGCGCGTATTCCTTCCCTGATCCTTCGTGCCCCCTAAAAAAAATAATTTTTGATCGGGTAAAAACTCACATAGGGTCCCCACTGCCTTCGGCAGTTCAGACTCATGCGCGCTGCGCGCACATATTCCTTCTCAAATCAAATTTTTATTCTTAAGAAAAGAAAATTAAAAAAATCATTTATCATCGGGTATAAAGTCGGACCGGGTCCCCACTGCCTTCAGGAGCGCTGTAATTTACTGTTCGATTCCAAATCAACAAAGCTTTCTAATGATGTATTACTTATGAAATTATTTTAAATGGTAGCTGAGATACAAAAGAAAACTGATTCAGGACGCCTCAAAACGTGTAAATCGGGTGAAATCTCGAATTCCACTTTCGATAATATAAAAGAACTTTAAAATATCTTTCGAATGATGCATTAAAAATAATTTAATCATAATTAGTAATTGAAATACGCGTATTAGAATAAAATTTAATTTGCAATTAAAATGTAAATTTTTCCCAAAATCGATGAAATTTGAACTGTAACTATCCCCTGTGCTGTTAATGGCGCACAGAAAGTTTGAAAGTATTTAGAAGAAAATTAAAGCATTTTGAAATTTGCAATTTTTATTCCTAGTAGAAAAACCACGCGATGTCAATTGGTAAAAGATTTGTTTCTTCACGACCAGAGATCGTTTCCTCTGTGAATGGGTTGTCATGTTAACGGCAACGAACGCAAAGGACAATTTCATTATGGAATGAAGGTCGCCGTATTCAATGGTTTAATGCCTAAAATTTAAAAAAAAATTATAACTCATTCAGTTTTTAAAAAAATCCCTCAACCTCTTGAGAAGTGAATTGTGGAACCGAGATCTATATACAAAAAAAAAAAAAAATAAATAAATAAATAAATAAATAAATAAAAAGAAATGATTTATTTCTAAACGATTTTGAGTTATAAAATGTTTTGTGAAAAAATTCGATGTTTCGTAAAATCTAAAAATATGGATCGCTAATCCGTATTTTGTAAAAATGTTTATATGGTTCGAAAGAGGATTAAATTTAATCCTCCTTTCCAAATATATCAGTTGTTAAGAAATGGGTCTGTTATTCTTTCGTACAGGGCGTTTCAAAAAAGACGATCGAGAAAAAGAGAAATTTTCGACCATTTTTAAAACTTTTTTAAAAAACATTAAAAAAAAATGTACCGTAAGGATCGGTAATAAATGTTCTTTCTCGTGGTGCAGGTGTATTTTCGATATCTCGAACCGTTCAAGCAGGATCGCTTTACAAAAACCCACGAAATTTTCTCTCTCTCCTTTTTTTTCAAGTACGCGGTTCCGGATGAAAATAACGGTCGACTGCCATTTTGAATTGTTTTTTCGTTCGACATGGGTCGACATTTTAATTAATATCTTCGCTAATTAGGGTCGCATCGTTTAGCAAATTAGATAACGTACATCTGCGGTAAATTTTCCGTCCGACGGTACCTGTCCGAAGTCCGTGCGACAATTAGCGGCCGAGCTCTAGCTGCTTCAAGCCGTTTCTCACAGACAGACAGTCACGCACACACACGCGCACAGATTTTAATAATATAAGAGATTAATGTATAGATCATAAACTTTTTATGACATTATTATTAATTTATGAATAAAAATAATTTAAATTAATGTCTTCTGCCCCGAATTTTCACCCTCCCCTCCCCGGAAAAAAAAAGCATATATATTGCATAAACGATTAATACACTCACAAAAATATGTTACACATACACATATACATGGTGCGGTCCGCCTGAATAAAATAGATTTCCAGTAAGGCCCATCAAGTATTTCAAAATATATCCATGTAAAACTCAAAGTGTGTATACAAGCTAAGCGGCACGATGTACTCCTAAAAATATGTCCGCCTAAAACAGTGCAACTATTTGAAGCATTTGGGTGTCAAAATACAACCAGCAACATCGGGATAGGTTAGAAAAATGACATTTAATTGCTCAAAATATTTTTAAACCGTTTAAATAAAGGTTTTTTTTTTTTTTTTTTTTTTTTTTTTTTTATATGAAATTATATTAAAAAGTAAATAAATAAATAAAATTACAATTCGTTTTTTATTGAAATATCCTCAAAATCTATGTAATAGATATTTGCATATTTTTTTCTTACCGTTATCGATGGCTGTAACTTCAGGAATATCTTTTTGCACTTTGTCTTCCAGCACTTTTTTGTTGTTATTCAAAAAGTTACGTTGACACTTTTGGGCGGATGCTTCTAAAGCACTTTTTCTTTTCTCTGAACATCCCATAATCTTTAAACTCTAGTCCAAATTCCCCCCCCCCCCCCCCAAAAAAAAAAAAAAAAAAAAAAAAAAAAAACTGAATTTTTTTAATCATCTCAAAAGAAAAATCAAACGAATCCGAGTTAATAGTAACAGTGTTGCCTAATTTTTAATACATCTTATTCTTTTATAATATCGTCTGCAATAATCATTCGATTTATTTTCATTATTTATCCTTTTCTTTAAAAATCGTCTGTCAAAATTTTGAAATAAGCAGACGATAGTAAATTATTTTATAATACATATGTATTTAAGTTATATCCTCAGGATGCATTAAAAATATACAGTGCATACATATACATTAAAAAAATATAAATATATACTCTCATTCCACCCTTTTCAGGATCAGCTTCTTACGGTCCCAGATTTTCTCCATAGAATTTAGTAAGGAAATGTTTTTACATATATTAACAATTTCGAATTTTCTTTGGCTCTCGATAAATTTTGGTTACAGAAAAGTGCACCCCCCCCCCTTCCGTCTACGCGCATGTCAGTTACACTTAAATCATTAAAAATGTTAAATAGTTATAGCCAAATGGAAATTATATTTGTTATACGTAATAATTATAATAACATTACGATGCGCTTTTTTTTTTTTTTTTTTTTTTTTTTTTTTTTTTTTTGGAAACGAGGGAGCGTTTTTTATATATGGATATATAGAATAAGGGAGAGTAGCGAGCGAATCCCCTTTCTTCAACTGTTCTATGTAAAATAACTACTTTTTAGATGTTTTTTGTGTGTATTATTTGATTATTGTTGCTACAGGAAACTGATAAGCGTCCGGATTACGTAGATTAATTTTAGGTCTTTATTGTGAATATCCTCTGTCCCCAATGAAAAAAGAAAAAAGAAAGAAAAAAAAAAAAAAAACATTTGCACTCCGGGAGTGCTGACAGAAGTGAAAACGTGAACAATTACGTGTGTATTTCTTGAACCGTCAGGAAATATTTTATTGTTCAGGAAATACTTTTAAATTAAGTGTTTTTTTATTCATTAATATAAACTACTACTACAAAAATTATATTTCAATTTCATTTAATGCGCTAACGGCAATAGAGACAACGTCCGGAGATGAGAGAAGTCGTGTAGAGCCGCACCAGACTGTAAAAACGTGAGAAAAAAGGCGGCTTTGGCCTTTCTCACGGTTTTGTGAGGTCTAACTGCAACGTTTTCGGCTGCAATCTTTAAGAGACAGTGTCCGGAGATGAGAGAAGTCGTGTAGAGCCGCACCAGATTGTAAAAGCGTGAGAAAAATAGCGGCTTTGGCCTTTCTCACGTTTTGTGAGGTCTAACTGCAATAGAGACAGTGTCCGGAGATGAGAGAAGTCGTGTAGAGCTGCACCAGATTGTAAAAGCGTGAGAAAAATAGCGGCTTTGGCCTTTCTCACGGTTTTGTGAGGTCTAACTGCAATAGAGACAGTGTCCAGAGATGAGAGAAGTCGTGTAGAGCCACGCCAGATTGTAAAACAATATACAGTATATAATTATTAACACTTCACATTAGCAAGTTAATTGTATGATACATTATTTGTATCATACAAGGATGGAAAGCGTCAGCTGACGATGACGTGAGTTCAATTATTTTTGTTCACCCAAAAGTTTTCACTTCAAATGGAAAGCGTAAGCTGACGATGACGCGAGTTCAATGATTTTTGTTCAACCAAAAGTGCTCAACGCGCCTAAAGAAGTTTTCACTTCAAAAAGGCTCTCCCAATTTTTTTACAACTCGCTATATGAACTCTCTTTCAGATGCTTTTTCGAATATATTAGTTAGGAAAATATATAGGAGTTTTGATTGGTTAGTTCAGTTTCATGTCTTCTGATCACACTACCTTCCAATCGAAAACGATCGAATAGTCAAATTACATATATATGGCAGGACAGATGTAAAACAAACTTTTATGGTTTATCATGTTGCTAAGGAAATCGATAAAAAAATCATTGCAAATATGTATTGTTAATAATAGTATGCACAGCGGTGGGTAATAGAAATTATGCATTTGTTACGATTCATATTATTTCGCCTCATTTTACTGCTAATTACAGTGTACAGTCGGTAACAAAAGTGTCCGAACACTAGCAAAAATTCCTATGGTAAAAAAGTACACTTCATACGGATTTGTTAAATAAATCCTTGACGAATCTTGTTCTTAGTCATTCTAAGAACATGATTCGATAAGTATTTACTTAACAAAACAGTATGAAGTGTACTTTTTTTACATAGGAATTTTTCCTAGTGTTCGGACACTTTTGTTACAGACTGTACATTAGGGTGACTAGGAGCAACACCTTCTGTAATAATGCCTCCGAGCTGAGCTCTACGTCATGGTAGATCGGCCGATTTTATCCAATCAACAGCTCCTATGATACATGTTGGATCGTGGGGATTGGATAAAATCGGCCGATCTTCCGTGACATAGAGCTCAGCTCGGAGGCATTATTACAGAAGGTGTTGCTACTAGTCCTCATTTTCTGAGAACAGTCTTTTTTTATAAACCGATTTTCTAAATGTTTAAAATTTTAAATAAGAAATTTATTTATCATAAATGTTATCTTTTTGGTTCTTATTTACAAGGAATATAAAACTACAATCAAATTGGACAATTGTAGTAATTTGTATAATAAATGTAATAATTATTAACAAAAATTAATTATAAGGATGCCTGAATCTGATTACCATGATGTACATTATACTTTTAAACCTTAATCATGATTTTCATCGTATATTATAGTATATTTCGAAATCATACTCGATTTATTATAGTATATTTCGTACATTTCGTAAATCACTATTTTTACATTTACATTATTGCATGCGTTGCTTTTTCTTGACGAAAACAAAATAGCCTATTTAAGATATTTCCCCTGTAATATTATTGTCTGTAATTTTATTTTAAAATATGCCATCTAAACATAAATATGAGAAAACTTACCTTCAAAATATTTCAGATATTATTTTTCCTTGTAGAAAAATAAGACATAAAATGTAAGATTTTTCAATGTTTAAAATACTTTATTTCCCAACTTTTTCATACGAACATATATATGGCTTTTCTCATTTATATTGTACACAATATATATATATATATATATATATATATATATATATATATATATATATATATATATTACTAAAAAGAAAGGAAAAAAGTTGAGATTTTCTCTGCATAAAATATATTTATAAATATTTTTTTTTAATAGGATGTGTATAATACTTTTCTTTGTTGCACTATTTAATATTTTAGATTACATTAGAATATAGCATTGCCCGCAACAATTTAATCCATTTATTGCTGTATTAGTGAAGGATAAACAAACACTTTAAAATGAAAAAACACGCAAGCATTGATTCAGTTGGTTGGGTTTCTACGTCGCACTAATGCTGCGCAATGGGCAGTTGGCGACGGTTTGGGACTCACCCGTAGAGGTGGTCCGGAGACATGCCATCGCAATTTTGATCCTCCACGGAAGGGATGGCTCTCCCGCTTCTGTGACCCCCAGAGGTATAATTTTTGATTGGAGCATGGAGGACATTGCGACTGCGACATATTTTACGTGCACCAGCCACCATTAATGTACACGATGGTCTTTGGCCAGGTTGAGTACCGAACCCACAGTCTCCCAGTTACGAGCCCGGCTCTCTACCGACTGGGCTACCGAGGTTCCACCATTGATGTGGATGCAGAGGATTGTGCCCGGAACTTGATTACACGGAAAAATATAGATACGTTTAATTTTATGTGATATTAACCCTCAGTAATTATACGGTCTATTTTAATCATTATACAAGTATAAAAAGAACTCCATTTCAAAAATTTGACCTATTAAAACCAGTACTTTATGAAGCATAAATAGGTAAAAAAAAAAAAAAAAATGTTGGTTTTAAATTTACAGTCGGCTGCAAAATTATTCGAGCACTAGCAATAATCCTTGCCAAAAAAAAGTACACTTAATACAGCTTTGTTAAATAAATCCTTGTCGAATCATGTTCTTAATCAGTCTAAGAACATGATTCGACGAGGATTTACTTAGCAAAACAGTCTTAAGTGTACTTTTTAAATATAGGAATTACTGGCTAGTGCTCGAATAATTTTGCAGCCGACTGTATATTCTTTAATGCACATTTAAAAAAATATTTTTTTTCTAACAGAGAAAAAATTTATTTCTGGCTTAAAAATATATATATACATATTTATTTTTTTTTTTTTTTTTTTTTTTCTTTCAATGATAAATCTAGATTTTATGTACTGCCTCACGCTCCAAGCTATCAATCAATAAAATACACGTGACTCGAAGACAAAACACGACCCATAACTCGAGTACACATTCGATATAGTCATCGATTAAAGCGAATCGATAGGAGATTTAGTTAGCCAAATTGAAAGTACAACTCCATTGTTCCCTGGGCACCAAATAAACTTATGAGAGTGCTTTGTGCCCGGATTAATGCCACGGAAAGTTTATCCATTATTCCCACTTACGTTTCGTCCTCGGAGTAATGACTGGATGAAATGGAAGAGAATTACCACAGGAATTACATTTCCAAAGCACGTAAATAGAGGACAGAGAGGGATATTTAAGAAAGAGGAAATTGAAGGGAATAAATTTTACTTTACATATAGTATTGCTATATATATTATACATATTGTATATATATTATAAATTATGTTTGAAAAACCTTGACCTAAATTTTAGTTTTCTATATATTGATCTTAGACATAAGGTGCAAATTACAATGCAAAATTGTTTAAAATTGGGGGGGAAAATTATGAAACCAATTATGATTTTCAGGGTTGGCTTGCGTCGTCACCGCAGTGTTCTTCATGTCTTCTTCTTAAATAATACTTCTGGGGTAACCGAGGCGTGGAAGAATCCGTGGAGGATCAAGGGCCGCGGTAGCCCAGTCGGTAGAGCGCCAGGCTCGTAATTGGAAGATCGCGGGCTCGGTACTCGAGCCAGAAAAAGACTGTCGTGTGCACTAATGGTAGCTGGTGCACGTAAAATCTGTCGTGGCTGCAATGTACTCCGTGTTTCCATCAATTATACCTCTGGCGGTTACCGAAGCGGGGGAGTCATCCTCTCCGTGTAGGATCAAAATTGTGATGGCATGTCTCCGTACCACCTCTGGGAGTGAGCCCCAGAACGTCGCAAATTATCGATTGCGCAGCACTAGTGCGACCTAAAACCCATCCAACCAACCGTGGAGGATCAAAATTGTGATAGCATGTCTCCGGACAATCCTTAGAGATTAGTTCTACTATTGCCAATTGTCAATAGCTTACCACTAGTGCTATGTAAAATACACTCAACTAAACAGGGTTGAGTTGAGATGAACTGAGTGGGTTTAACGTCGCTCTGTAGCGACGCAGTGAGCAATTAACAACGCTCTAAGATTCACCCTCTAGGGGAGATTCTGTAGGTGTGATGCTCCAAATATCTGTATTAGGATATTTCCGTCAATTCGGCACTCTTAACATTATCCCAGAGAGCTGACATTTTGCTAAAAAAAGTGTTTATCGTCAAAGGGGAAAAAAAATTAGAGGGTATGCATATCGGATTTCGAAAAAGAAAAAAGAAAAAGGAAAGAAAAGAAAAATGTTCCCCTCATTTAAAGGACACCCTAATGTACACCAATTTTAAACCACCATAGATTTACATAACTGATATCTCGCATACTAAATTTGGTACATTTATACGCTGTAGAAACTGAGATATGTTTTTTGCATAAACTGTTAAAACTGTTCCATAGCAATTCCACTTGTCTTGCAATATTATGCACCCAAATCGAATCAGTATAGTTTTTCTTAATAATCATCTCACATATCAAGTTTCTGCTGTTATATGCTACAGAAACTGAGTTATAGCCAATCCAAAAATGTCGGAAATTGCATCATAGTCACGTCATCTATTAGTATTAGTACCTGAATATCTGTACTTCCAAATCAATCGGGGTAATTTTTGCGGCCACCATCGTTGTACATACAAATTTTGTCCATAGACCGTAATAAAAAGAAAAACTTTGATGTGTCCCTTTACACAAACTAAAAACAAAATATACAGCTAAATTCTTGTGCCTCATGAACATGTGTATTAATTTTCAAGTCAGTAGGGTTATTTTTGCTGCCGCTATAGGGGTACACATGTACAGACAGATAGACGGACACACAGAACTCAAAAACTTTTTGAGTCTCTACATGGAAGGCCCCCACTGATATTTCTGCAATAAATTAAAGCAAAAGAAGTCTAAATCAATAAAATTAATTGAAAAAGGCTTTTAACGCTCTTTAAATAATTTGAGCCCATAGTTCCTAATGATAAAGAATATTTCGTTGCGTCCCTGTAAAAATCTATAATTGCTAGATTCACCAAAATCTATACAGTTTATGCCACTGTGCTCTATAATAGAAATATAGAATTTCAGCTCAATCCGATAACGCATTTAGACACAACTGCACTTTAACTAATTTGAGTCCATAAGCCATAATGATAAAGAATTTTTCTTTGCATCCTTGCAAAAAATTATAAGTGCTATATTCACTGAAATCAATACAGTTCGTGTTACGGTGACGTATATAAATTTTCAGCTCAATGATAAAGAATTTTCTGTTGTGTTCCTGTAAAAAACCTATGCGGGCGAGATTCATCAAAATCAATAATGTTCGTGCTACGGTGACTTATGGCATACGTAGCAACTTTCAGCTCATTCGAACAAAGCGTTTAGATGCTATCGTGTTCACTTGCATACGTACACACATACATACATCACAAAAAACAGTTTAAAATTGCTAAAAGGAGGGGTTCGTATGGAAACCAAAGTTTGAGGTGTACTACTAAACATCATGACAGTCTGCGACTATTCTTTTTTGAGCTATGCGATATACAAAATTCATTTCGCAAATCCTGACTAAAATACTTCCATTACATAATATGTTCGGAAAGCAAATATACAATATAATCTTGACATAAAAAGGATGTTCAATATACTTTTAGAATACTTTTCAAAAAGCAGTAGTATTAAATACAAAGTGATCTTATTTCTAACTAGAGATGAAAGATTTAACGTTTTATTTAAAGATTATAATTGATAATTTTATGGTATTGTAATAAAATTATTTACGCATTTATAAATTCATCAATAGAAAGTACACTTGTAAACCAAAAATATTCTTATAAGTAAAACTGATATCATAACGAAAAAATTGATTTTTGTGCAAAATACAGTGCAAAACAACATTATAGTGTTCATGGAATTATCATTAGACGGCGCCATTTTCGCAACCATTCCTCAAAAGAACATTATTTTTAATTTCAGAAATCTGGAATGATTCCACTCGACTTTCGAACATTAAGTTATTGACAGTTTTATAAATAAAATCGCCGGCCTGGTGGCTTGGTCGTCAGGGCGCTGCCTTCTGAGTTCCCAGGTTCCGAGCTCGAATCTCGGTGCGGGCATGGATGTTTGTGCTGTCCTATGTCTTCAACAATATTGTGTGCACGTATTTCTGTGAATTTCTGTAAAAATAGGGAGCAATCGATACGAAAGTCATTGTAACTATAGGTCTCAATAAATGTCAAATAAAATGTCTAAAATAATAAAAAATAAATAAAGTGAGACAAGTCGTTAAATAAACCATGGCCCTACTTGATCACTCCTCGGCGCCAACGCGCCAACGTCGTAAGCGGCCGTAACAAAATTGCAAAGATCAATGCATGCCGCGGAATAAAGTAGATGGCGCTCGCTGCCAACCCTGAAAATCAGTTTGCGTTATTGATTCCAATCGCAAACAAACGTGAAAATAAGCATTGTGTCTTGTAAAATGATGTACTATTGTGTACCTTGCTATTCATCAAGAAGGGGTAGGGATCTGTCTCCTCTTAATTTTTTTTTTTTTTTTTTCTTTAAAAAAATTCATAAATGATTGTTTTCTTTTTTCTTTTTTTTCTTTCTTTCTAGTCCTTATTTCATTTCTTTCATGCAAAACAAAAATTTTAAGAAGAGTATATTTTAATTAGGAGAAAACGACTAATATCATTTATTATTACTTTCTTCTATATTCAATAGAAGAAAGTACTGGATTCGTAAAAATTTTCGACCTCGGATTTTTGATGGATTTATACGTTTTGAGAGCTGTAGAACACGATTTGACCATTTTTAGAAAATTTCTGTCTGTGTGTGTGTGTGTGTGTGTGTGTGTGTGACAAAATTTTGTGGCAACTGTGTCTCAGGAACTTATGCACAGAATTTCATACAAATTGGTATGTAGTTGCACCTTGACATAAATTAGTGCCTATCAACTTTTGGTAAAAATTGTCTTACAGGTTGCGTTGCCATCCCTCTTTTTCTAAATTTTTAACGTCGTGATATAGGACAAAATTTTGTATAAATGTGCATAAAGAGAATTATTTTTTAGTAATCATTATGAAATTTATAAGAATTATTTATAATAGAAATAGTCAACTGGAAAAATTTTTTTGTATGTGTAGGAGCCTCGCAACCCCCCCCCCCCCTGAGGGGGGAAGTCACCCCTCGAGGGGAGTAAATTTTCAAGATGGGTATCTTTCGAAAGGTCTCGTCAATACCTTTAAGACGAATGGTTGAATATAAGTCTGTGATAATAAGTTATCGATTTTTTTTTTACTTTAAACAAAAAAACAAAACTTAGAAAAAAAAATCTTTTTTTTTTTTTTTTACGAAATTTAAGCAAACTTGGTATTTAGTTGGCCCCTGACATAAACTGGTGCTGATTAGATTTGCGAATCAATCGCTCAACAGGTGGCGCTTTGATCGTATTTTTTCTAAATTTTTAACATGGCAATATACGACAAAATTTCGTATAAATGTACATAATGAGAGTTATTCTTAACCTGTGATTGTAAAATTAATATGAATTATTGATAATGGTAGTAGTTAATTTGGAAAAAAACTTATACATGGGGGCATCGCTTCCCCCCCTGGGAGGAAGTACCCCCGGGGGGGGGGGGGTTAAATTTTCAAGATGGGTATCTTTCGTAAGGTCTCGTCAATACCTTTAAAACGAATGGTTGAACTATATATATGTAATAATTTAAAACAAAGTTATCGATTTTTTTACTTTTAACGAAAAAAAACCTACTTTTTTTTTTCTTCATATTGTTAGTGAGTGAATTTGCGTAGGAAAATATAGAAGAAAGTCTTGTGGTGGCCACAACATACTAGTTTTCCAATGGATTGGTTTAAAATTATTGAAACACTTATTTTTATGATTCATATATTTTTGCGTATTGGAAGACTGCATTTTAAATTTAATTAAGTCAATTTAAATGTTCTGCAAACGGAAAAAACTTATGCAGCTTCATATACAAAACTAAATCAGTTCTGCCGTGGAGGCGCTGTGCGCCTACCCTAACTTCCAATGCATTTGATTCCGGAAAAATCGTCGATTGTTACGGCCGCTTTCACGACGTTGGCGCGTTGGCGCCGAGGAGGAATCTAGTAAGGCCGTGAATAAACAAACTTGAAAATCATAATGGGGCAGTTGAATATTTTTCTCCATTGTTTAATTTTACACTGTTGCACTTCAAATTATTTGATTCCATAGATCGTAATAAAAATGAAATCTTCGTTGTGTCCCCGTAAATATTTATACGTACCAGACTCACCAAAATGTATACAGTT
The DNA here is from genome assembly GCA_963930645.1 of Salticus scenicus. Taxonomy (NCBI): domain Eukaryota; kingdom Metazoa; phylum Arthropoda; class Arachnida; order Araneae; family Salticidae; genus Salticus; species Salticus scenicus. The sequence goes on along the minus strand of OZ005658.1, from coordinate 29,969,831 downwards.
TGTGCAACGGTGATTCATAATATGTATATAAATTTTTAGCTCAATTGGATGAGGCGTTTAGACGCTATCGCACTTTAAATAATTTTAACCCATAAGCCACAATGATAAAGAATTTTTCTTTACGTCTCTGTAAAAACACTATAAGTGCTAAACTCCCCAAAATTCATACTGTTGGTATGACGGTAATCTATAACACGTATATAAATATTCAGATCAATAGGATAAGGAGTTTAGACGTTATCGCACTTTAAAGAATTTTAGTCCATAGGGCATAATGACAAAGAATTTTTCGTTGTTTTCCTATTAAAAAACTATACGTTCTAGATTCGCCAAAATCTATGCGGTACGTGAAAAGGTAAACTATAACATGTGCATAAATTTTCAGCTCAACTGAATACGGCGTTTAGATACTATCGCGCTTTAAAAAATTTGGGCCAATAGCTCATAGTGATAAAGAATTTTTCTTTGCGTCCCTGTAAAAAAAAAAAAAAAAAAAAAAAAAAAAAAAACTGTAAGTGGTAGATTCACCAAAATAGTTACAGTTTGTGCAACTGTGACCTATAATATGTGTGTAATATTTTACTCAATTGAATAACGGCATTTAGACGCTATCGTACTTTCAAAAGTTTGGTCCCATAGGCCACAATGACAAAAAAAATTTCTTTGCGTCCCTGTAAAAAAATCTGTAATCCCCAAAATGAATAGGGTTCGTACTATGATGACATATAACATATGTATCAACTTTTAGCTCATTCGAACAGTGTTTAGACGCTATCGTGTTCACTCACACACATACATACACATACACACGCACACATACATCATCGTAAAAATAGCAAAAATGAACTCAGGGAACCTCAAAACGCATAGAAACATCAAAATCTCAAAGTCGAATTTTTGACATGATTACAATACTTTCCTTACATCTGTATGCTCGGAAAATAAAAATTCCTTAATGAAATAAGTAACTATTTCATGTCGTGAAAAAAATCGACAAAATCAGTTTTTGTAAAAATTACAGTTAAAACCGCTGGTCGCTCGTACGGTGCGTGGTGGTTGGCGTCCCTGACTCCCACCCTGTAGGGCCCGGGTTTGAATCCCGAACAAGGCATTGATTTTTTGTATTATGTCAGGGGTAGCGGTGGCCGCCTATTGAATGCCCCTCTAGAAATGGCCTTCAATTTGGCGATTAATCTCTTGGCCAAAGATGTGCTGTGCCTTAAAAAGAAAATAAAAATTAAACTGACTTTGCATCGCGACGTATTTCTAGATATAATTAGACTAGAATAAGATTGCTATTATTATTATTTAGAAACTGAAACTTTGAGACATAGTATTTTGTATATTAAGTTTTTCGAAACACGCAATGTGCAAGGCAAAAATGTACATTAGGTACACTATACAAATACTTTTTCAATTGTTGCAAAAATACACAACATACAAACTTATACTGAATATACTATATAACATACAAGTATCTTATATATATTGCCTAACTCTATTCAAATTATTATATATTATTCGCTTAGAATCCAAAATTCGAAACCCAGAATTCATTTAATTTACTCGGAAACAATATTAACACGACTTTAGATTGACACATTGACATATTTATATGGAAACGACATATTGATCGATTCCATTGTATGAAGTAGAGTTTGTGTAAGCGAAAATGAAATGGCCACCCTACACCCCTCTGAGTCAAAAGAGTAATGTTTGTGCACTCCAATAAGCTGCGAAAGTCTATCCATTATTCTCACTTCCAAGTTACACTTTCGGGCAATGACTAAATAGCATCGAAAAAAGAATTACAATGTTCTATTACAATGCTAGAGCACGTAGTTTAGAACGGTGAAAACCTTTAATAATGATGTAACTTAGAGAACAACATTTTAGCTAAACAATGGTTCATGTTCAAATCGCCGAAAAAAAGAAAAGAGTTCAAAAAGAGATTTTTTTTTTTTTTTGTTTAATCTTAACTTTTATAAAGTTAAAACTTTCTGCAAAAATAATTTCACAATTATTTTTATTATCACTATTACTAATAATTTTTTCTTTATTCATAAAAAGAAAACATATTGAATTCGTGAAAATATTCATATATCGGTTCTGATGGGATTAAATGTTTCGAAATAACTGAACACGATTTGGGGCCGCGGCAGCCCAGTCAGTAGAGCGCCGGCCTCGTAATTGGAAAATTGCGGGTTCGGTACTCGAGCCGGCCAAAGACCGTAGTGTACACTAATGGTGGCTGGTGCACGTAAAAATCTGTCGTGGCCGCAATGTCCTCCATGTTCCCATCAAAAATTATACCTCTGGGGGTCACCGAAGCGGGAGAGTCATCCCTTCTGTGGAGGATCAAAATTGTGATGGCATGTGTCCGGACCGCCTCTAGGGGTATGTCCCAGACCGTCGCCAATTGCCCATCTGCGCAGCACTAGTGCGACGTAAAATCCAACCAACCTGAACACGATTTGACCAGTTTAGAAAATGTTTGTCTGTCTGTATTTCTGTCAGTCAGTGTCTGTGTGGCAAAAGTTTTGTGTCCACTGAACCTTGTTATAAATTATCTATCAACTTTTAGTGCATATCGGTCGATATGTAACGCTGCTATGTTTATATTCTTTCCATTTATGTGAAGGCTATATCTCAGATTCCACAACGTATAAATGCACTAAATCTCATAGGCAAGATGACTATTGTATAAAATTACACCATTTCAGTTTATATACATGTTATAGGTCACTGTTGCACGAAATATTTAAGTTTTGGTGAATCTAACACTTATAGATTTTTACAGGGACACAACAAATATCATTATGATTTATACGCTCAAATTCTTTGAAGTTCAATAGCGTTAAAATAAACAACATACTATATGGAAAAAAATGCCCTATTATAATTTTCTATTTTGTTTATTTCTCTTATTTAGATTTATTTACAGAACCATTAATCAGTTAATGTTGGGAACGTCGAGTGGAGTCACTACAGTTTCTTTAAATTAATGAAAGATGAATTTTTTAATTAATAATTTTATTTTATTTTATTATTTTTTTTTTGATCGAGCTGCATGTGTTACAAGTATCTTGAGTTAAATAACCTTCCAGATGAAAGTTTAAAATGTAGTTTATGGGACCCCCTGCAAACACAAACTCATCAACAGGTGGTCCCTTTTTTTTTTTTTTTTTTTTATGTCTGAGAGATATATTTTATTTGCAGACTTTTATTGTCATTTGAAATAGGTATGTTTTTACTTCACTATTAAAACTGGAAAAATCCTCGTACAACTTGTTTCACAGACTAATGTCACTTGGGGGTTGTACTTACCTAGATTCCAGGTATCCAATACACGAATAATAGTGTCCAAGGAAATTAGTGATTCAATTGTGTTTAATAGCTTGGAGCACCAAACAATAAAACAAAACTGTTAGATCTTCCAAACTTTGGCAACCCTAAACTACAAAATTTCGCCAAATCACAAAAATCGATGCCAAGACTAAAATCGGCGTTAACTAAAAACTTGGCCGCTCGGCGAGATTAGCAATCAAATTTGGCGGGAAATATTGTTTCAGGAGACCCCAAATTAGTACTCTTTCTAAATTTTAACGGAGTTAATTGTTTTGGTAAAATGTATCGTTTCTCGCCTCTAATTTTCACCAAAGAGAACAAAATTAGGACATCTATACTCGAATGATATTCATTGAACTCGAAGGCGTATATTTGCCAATAAGAGATTGTGTATTAAGCCATGGAGTTCTATTCCTGAAAAAAACTACTATATTTGTCTTGGAGGTACATATAATTCTATTACAGCGACTTTTGTGGTTGGAGTTCGTGGACTGATATTTACGAATCTGTTACTTCACACAGAAATGTCAATGTTTTCATAATAATATGTATATTCCAATGAGTGTATAAGGAAGTCATGTGGTGTCTTCCCATAAGCGCGATTCCCATTTGCTCGAAGTGGTGAAAAATTCCCATTTGCGCGAACAAAGTAAAAATACAAGAATAGTGCGAGTTACATGCGTTATCAGATTCATACACAGCGAGGTAGGGGTGTCCAGTGTTTTTTTTTTTTTTTTGTTGTTGTTTTTTCTCATGTACACGAAGCATATATACGTGCGTGATACTGATTGCTGCGAAAACGAGTTACCAGCGTTTACAAATTCATGCATAGTGCGGTCGGGGTGTCCAGTGATTTTTTTTTTTTTTTTTTTTTTTTTTTTTTGGTTTTTTACGTGCGTGGTAGTGATAGCCGCAAAAACGAGTTACATGCGTTTACCGATTCATGCACAGCGCGGTCGGGGTGCCCAGTCATTTTTTTTTTCTTTTTTTTACGTGCGTGGTAGTGATAGTCGCGGAACCTAGTTATGGCCGTCCTCAGATTCATGCACAGCGGTGTAGGGGTGTCCACTGATGTTTTTTAATTTTCATGTGCGTGGTATAGTGACTGGCGCGAAACCGAGTTACGGGCGTTCTCAGATTATCAAGTCAAAAAGAAAGAAATCACCTGCACGTCCGGTCCTGCAATTTCCGGTCTTGCAAATGGGAATTTTTCACCTCTTCGCGCAATTTGTGAATCGCGCACTGGTACTAATTCATGGTATCGACATCAGATTTTTCAAAAGTATTTTTTTTCTTCTTTTTTTTTTTTTTTAATCGTAATTACATTTTGAGAAAATTACTCTAAAAATACAGTGAAAAATGCGGCGTGAAATAAGAATGTTTCGAAATATTAATTAAAGTGTTGGTAGATATCCAGGAGTTCGTCTTCGGTCTCGTGTTTTTCCCCTAGGTACTGGTTCAATTTTTTTTCTTTTTTTTTTTCCATAGTTATTTATGAAATGTAAGTTTATTTTACTTCTGGTTTTACAATTTTCACCAAAAATTGGAAAAATCATCTGTACGCCAGACCTTTCTAAATTCTGAAGTTTCATAGTTCTCTCTTTATTAGTTTCGGAGATATAATTGTCAGAAGATTATCTTCACACACACAAACACACAAACCAATCACTAATTTTTTTTTCGGGGGGGGGGGGGGGGGGGGTATTTAGAGGATCTTAAAATGTTTAAATATAACAAAAACTCAATTTCGAAAATTTGACCCCAAAACAATACTTTTTATATATTACTTTCTATTTATACTTTCTCTTCCTATATGGCAAGAGAAAGTTTAAAAAAATGGTAAGTTTGTTTTAAATTATCACAGATCTATGGTTCAACCATTCGTTTCAAAGCTATTGTCGAATTATTTTGAAAGATCAATTTTGAAGAGTTATATCTCCCGGGAAGGTATCCTTCCCCCTTCCCCCCCCCCCCCCCCCCCATCCCTTGCCAAAGGATGGGGAACAACTCTCATACATACATACTTTTTTTTTAATGTTTTTTATTACCACCATAGCTGACAACACTATTTAATATTCCGTCATTTTCTAAAAATAAATTGGTGGGGGAAAAGGGGCGAGTACTAACAATTTTACAGAATATTAATTTGAATGTTGGCAGGTATGCCATTACTTTATCAATAAATCAATAATTCTTATTACTTTCACACTTATTAATGAGAAATAATTAAAAAATAAAATTTCCTATACAGCCATATTAATTTAAAAAAAAAAAAGGCATCGCCACCTCTTGCGCAAATGATCCACCAGTAATGTAATCAACACCAATTTAGGTCAAAGTCCTCTAAATGCCCTATTTGATTAAATTTCTTACATTGGATTGTGAGATATAACTGTGTTCAAAAAATTTGTGATACACAGGCGTTTTCTAAAAATGGTCAAATCATGCTTAGGATATCTCAAGACGAGTAAATTCATTGAATATTTTATTGAATCCAATAATTTCTTCACACACACACACACACATATATATATACAAGAAATTAAAAAAAAAAAAAATACTAGATGCTGTTATATATAAAAGTATCCGAGGCCTTCTTTGTCCACTTCCATTCTGATGCTGAAAAATGAAGCGTCGTACCAAAGAAGTATTCAGTCCATTAAAAAATACTTCAAGAAACTATAGTTTTGATATTAAGCAATATATTTAACCCGTTAGTAGTTGCTAGTTGGTCGATTTGCCGTCCATCCTTCAGTTTTTCCAGATTTTTTTATTCAATAGCCACCAAAAATTTTTAGAAGTGGCATTTGATATACATATAACGCGAATAAAATCGAAGAAACGTCGATCACTTCTTAAAATTATTGGAGGCAGTTAAATAAAAAGTGCGCTATCTGTAATAGGTGGCGCTGTCTACAGCGACTACTAACGGGTTAAGAAGAAAGGATCTTTGCAGAAAAATAAGTCGCTTCAGAATGGAAATGTTAAACCTCTCCACCACGTTAAGGTGAAGCCTCTGCGGAGAGGATGGTATTGTAGATGTGTATTCTGTTGTGCGTTTGTGTATCGAGGACATTGTGTGTGAAATAAAATCAGCCAGAGACCTTTACAAACCAATTATTTTATTTATTAAATATATTAGTTAATTCACTTTGTCAATACCTTTAAAACGAATGGTTGAACTATAAATATGTGATAATTTAAAACAATGTTATCGATTTTTTTTTTTTTTTTACTTTTACCAAAAATAACTTCGAAAAAAAAAAATCGTTTTTTTTTTTTTTTTTTTTTTTTTTTTAAATTATTACTGAGTGAATTTGTATAGGAAAATATAGAAGAAAATCTTGCGGTGGCCCCAACATACTAGTTTATATTAGTTTTTTATATACATTTTAAAAGTAAAGAAAATTTTAATGCGATATCTTGTAAGAAATTGTAGTACTCTAATATTACTGTTTATGCAGAAATTTTAATTAAGTGGAGAATAAAAAGTTCATATACTAAATTTAAAGTTAAACAAACATATTCAAAATAAAAATATATCGAGCAACAACGAAAAGAGACAGATGTATTTTAATATGCATTATATAGCTGCCAACATCATGATTAATATTTCTTAATATTATTAATACCTGCCTATTTTTTACACCAGTCTTTTCATGAGTATTTTTCTTCTTATTTAATCCTATTTGGAGAGAATTACTCTAAGAACTAAGTGGTGTAGAAAAAGGGGAGGGTACTGACAGTACTACGGAATATTAATTAGGATGTTGGCAGCTATGTTATTAGTTGGTTAGTTCAGGAAAATTGATAGACATCCTGTATAAGTAAGTTAATTTGAGATCTCGCAAGTGCATTCCACTAGATGAGACATAGATGTCCTTTCGTACGTATTATTCGGTTATTATAGGAAAATTGGCAGTCATCCTGATTAAGTATAGGTCAGTTATAAATCACGAAAATGGGTGTTAAAAAAATGGCTTTACCGATTTTTTTTTTAAAGCTTGCGATGTGAACTCTGTTTTAAATGTCTTTACACATAATGTCAATTTTCTCTTACAGGAAAATTGTTAGGTATCTAATTTTTTAGGTAAATTTTAGGACTTCTGACCACATTATCTCTAAAAAGTGTATATAATACATGCAATAATAGGAAATGGAAGTCGTGCGGTTGTTACACTAGATTTGTTTTCATTAAATGATCTAATCAAACACAATTGAAAATATATAATTTATGGGGTTGTTGGTTAATGTTTCCTTTCTGTCGTATTTTATTATTTTGCTATATTTTTGACGTGCGGCTAGAATTCAAATGGATATCGCGAGTATATAAGCAAAGTTCTTGGCGAAAAACGTCCTAGCTACTTCATCGCCAAATTTTAAAAGTCGCCAAAGATTTCCAAAGCTGTTCCAAGAGAATATAATGATAGCAAGGCAAATAATAAACATTTCTAACAATGAAAGTAACAACATTTTATAAGTTTAATGAATAATTAATTGTTGTTAGTTTTCATTATGAAGTCTCATTGTTGTACCCATTGTTGGTGTAAAAAGTGAGAAACACGTACCAATAAATTTAGTTCTAGTAAAAGTCTTGTTGTTTGACGTTTGCTAAGAGCTCATTATTTGATAATTTGTTTTTAAAACATTCGATAGTTACAATCTGTGACTTTTTTCGTTTTATGATATTGAGAAAAATGGGTTTCAAAAGTTTCTTTCAGAAATTTGCGTAAGTGGATAAAAATTTAGATACAAACTAGTTTTTTAAATTTGTTTCATTAAGCCTAATGTATTCAACAGTACTTCTAATATATTAAAATAATGTAAGAAAAGTTTTGCTTGGATAAAGAGAATCAGTGCATTTAATATTGTATTCAAAATTAATGCAGTAGTAAATTCATAGCTAAACGAATACTATATATATATATCGGAAGATTGGGAGAGCTGTAGTATAGGATTCCTTTGGCGAAATTTGAAATTTGGCTTCAAAATAGCTCGTCGCCAAGGTCTTTACTTATGCAATTGCGACAAGAATTTTAGTTCCTCACAGAAATGGCAACAAAAATTTTAAAGTGGGCAAGGGTTCCTATACTAAAGCTGTACTGAAAAATTTAATAATATATATTTAATCGTTATTCCATGTGTAAGCATGCGAATCTTATAATTTAACATGTTTTTGGTTAAAGAAGTTTACTATTTGGATTTTATGGCAATATGAAAGGTTATATAGGAATAAATTTTAAAATATCTTCACTAAAATAAAGTTTTATGCACAAAAAGGAACAAAAATGACAAAATTATTGTATGAAAATTCAAACACTGCTTTACCTTATCAGTTGGACATTAAGCGATCTTTGCAAAAAACAGATGTAATGTTTTGAAATACGAATGGTTTTCAACGATATCCTTCTCACATTTTCTGAAGACATTACATCTATTAAAACAAAAACATATACATATATATATGCCTATATTATTTTATATTTAAATTTAAATTAAAAAAAAAAAAAAAAAAAAAAAAAAAAAAAAAAGTTAAAAATTACATTAAAGTAACAGCATCATAGCAAAATATAGCAACTTAAAAAAAAAAAAAAAAAAATTTCAACGACAAAAAACAATTCGTGTAATCTATTGTTTTAGTTAAAAGTGCAAATGCACAAATATATATGATTCTATTTTTCAGATTCCATTCTGGCAGTGATTTTGATTACGATCAAGATATAAAGAAATATGAAAAGAGTTTGAAAATTTTGAGGAGAGAGTTAGCAGTTGACTGGTAAGTGTCTAAAATGCCTTTATATGATTTCATATAATTTTTCTTAAAATCTTTTATATGGATATCTTAAATTAAGTTCTTTATTAAAAGACACTTATACAATCGCATTTGTATTCATTTGAGTGTCTTGAAATATTTTTTAATAAACAACAGATCAATTGTATTTTCTCAAGCCATTTTTAGCAATAATACAAAATTATTTATATTAAGTTTATTTATAATATGAACTATTTATGGTATATATGTGTAACACTGTTAAAAGGTAGTTTAATTTTGTCTTTTTTGTTCGTATGTCTTAAATAGCGTTTCTGTTACATCTTTATATTATAATTCAGACTTTTAACTTGATATTTTTTCGTTTAAAGACTGCCATCCGATTCGGTGTATTTAGTGGCCTAAGCTCACAACCACACCTAACGATAATGCTATCTAAAGATCAGTCTATTAGAGGATTTCTTCTCACGCGCAATTTATGAACTAAACATTTGTATTAAATAATAAATAAAGTAACAACATACTAATATATAAATAAATTATTTGAATTTTTTTCCGTTTTGAATACATCATTATTTATACTACTATTAATATAATTACATTATGTAATATTTGAATGTATAACAATTAATTTAAAAACTTTCATAGTTGCTTCCAATTTAGCTTAAAAAAAAAAAAAAAAAAAAAAAAAAGCGGTATATTACAGGTGAAACGAATGAATTATCAAACAAAAAAGTATTTATAATTTTTCGTATTTTAAGTTTGTCATGTGTTTTCTCTTAAATAACCAAACTCTTTCAGCTTCATGTATGACAGCGCTTCTTTTGATAACGAAGCTGAAGCGGCTTTGCTCCGCATGAAAAGATCTCCCACAGTTTGCCAAAATGCCGTACAATGGTTCCGAAGTCAACTGAAATCAGAACGAAATAAAGTATGGAAAGTATTGAAGACTGAGAAAAAAGTTAACTTGTCCAGTGCCATGCCTTACCTGATCAAAATCACCACAACTGACGCTGTGTGGCAGACTCTCGAGAGCAGAGCTCAGGATTATATCTATGAATGGCAGCGCAGAGCCAACTTTACCATCCTGGAAATGTTCATTCTGAGACATAAAATGTAAGTATAAATGTAACTATACATGCACGGATGTAGTTTTTCTTTTTTTCTACCTGCACAGTAAATCATTATTAAATGATTAAAATAACTAAAAAAAGAAAAAAAAACAGAACATGTAATATATATATATATATATATATATATATATATATAATAAAGACGATCTATTAAGCATAGTAGAAGCCAAGCAACAGATACAAGATCACTGAAACACCAATGACCAATAAGATATTAAAAAAAAAAAAAAAAAAAAAAAATTCATCAGTGGATGAAATACACTAAAGTAAAGAAACCAGGTCTATTAATTAACAGCCTGCAAAACAAACGAATCAATAAAGTAAAACAACAGATCTTAACTTAAAACCACAAACTTATCAAAATTAATGAAAAAACAACCCAAGAAACACAAGATAGGAAGAAGGAGGCAGGCGGCAAGACTTGTGACTTGCCTGTGGGGTTACACTAGTTTTACGCCGGCAACACTCCCCCAGCCTGCCACAACCAGAACAGGAACCATATGGATTTAAAAATGCAAAATTTCAAAGCAGATGAACAACAATGAAACCACGAAGCCACAATGAAATTCACCGATTGATAACATTGTGTTTAACAGTATAATTAGAACATTAAATATAATTGACAACTCAAAAAGGAAAAATCTGAAATTAATTGGAAAATGAAAGTTTGCATAGTCATACAAAGCAAATGCAACAAGCCTTCTACTATTTTTTTTTAAATTTAATTTCACAAACCCACCCAACCATCCAGCCTTACAACACCACCCCACCTCCGTAATCAAACATCTGCCCACCCAACCGCCACCTTTTTTATTGTCTTTTATTATTTTATAATTTTTTGTTGATATACACAAAAGTGTACATAGCTTTTTTTTTTTTTTTTTTTTCGGTTTTTTTGTGCTGACAGAGACATGGTTAAGGATATAAAATAGAAAATACAAAGTTTTTAGGAAAACCCATTTTAGCAGTGGCTGTGATCAGTTTATTAATATTCTTGTTTTTAAACTTTGCAGAGCATAAATTATTAATTCGAAATAAATGGTTAATGATGATGTTTCTAAATACCGAAAGATGCAGACATGAATTAAAATGTGTAAATAAGTTTACATTAAAACAAAAATCTTGCCGTTTGTCATAGATATCTGTGTAAAGTTTATTACCATCGATGATTATTTTGAGATCTAAAAAGTTAATTGATTGATTAGTCAGAGTATTTTGAGTTAGCTTTAAATTAGGTGGATAATTGAAGGAAAAGCCATTTTGTGAGTTCTTGTTGAGATAAAATACAATAATATCATCGATGTAACGATAAAATCGAACATCATCATTGCAAATTTGCTTTTCATAATAATAAAGATAGAGATCTGCCAAAATACTGCAGCTACAACCACCTTGTGGGATGCCTAATTGTTGCAAATAGATATCGTTGTTGTGGAAGATATAATTATTATGGATAACAAAGTTAAGAAGTGTTTTAAATTTTTCTGCTTTAAAATTGTAAGGAAGATTAATTTGAGCTTTATATTCTTGAAAAAGACTGTAAATGATATTACCAAGATCTGATAACTCAATATTATTGAAAAGATCTTGAAAGTCAAAAGTCATAATATTGTCTATTGAATCGAGCGATTTGATGTATTGAATTAATTGAAAGCTATTTTTAAGACAGTGTAAATTATCAACTTTGCAAGTACATTTGTAAATTTGTTTTAGAATATCCAGTAGAGCTAGTTAAGACAAACACACTGAAGAGTTATATGGGTAGACTTTGGGGCATTTGAATCGTCAATGGGGTATTCTGCGACCTGAATTTGTTACTTGGACGTATTTAAAATCACTAACATGTAGTTTAATCAAAAATATAGCAAAAGTAAAGAACTGCAATAATTTATTTAACTAAAATTAATACCACATACCAATGTAAAAATGATTCTCTATAAGGTATACATTTATCCAGTTAAATGTAGGGTTTAATTTAGAAAATTGAGTATGGATTCAGATTTTATGTTATAAAAGTTAAAAGCCTATTTCTGAAATACTTTGTCTCTATCTTTTGAGTTCGTAATAATACAATCATGTAAATTTTAAATAAAAATGTTTTATAAAATAAATGATAAAAACATGTATAGAGATTTATCTAGCCAATATTAGTTCCATCGTTCGATGCAATTCGGAATATTGCTCCCAATTTAATGGTACAAAGATGTACGATACGAAATTAACATAGCAGTCTGTGAAATCTTTTAAATTTCCTTACAGAAAAAAAAATTCCTTTAGAGTGAAATTGGAATATTAAGTTAAGAAAAAAAAAAAAAAAAAAAAAAAAATGTGCTAAATGAAAACTTAGAAATTTGTAAATAAACATTATAAAAATATAGATCTCACTTTAAATTTGTTTATCTTTTATTGTTTATTATTTATGTTGGGTTTGTTTTGTCATTGTTTTAATATTTATGTTTCTCTTCTTTTCTCTTCTTTTCTTTTTTTTTTTTTTCTTGTGCAGTTTATGGTAATTGTTTACAAAGATCTTATTTTTCAAAACTTCCCGTATCCTTTCTAAATTACTAGATGGGTTTAATAAAGAAATATTTCAAGTTAACTTATTTCTATAAAGGTCCGTTTCGTCTTCTTCTACAGATGAATCATATATATAGGGTGACCAAATAAAATGTCCCGAATTTCTGTTGAGTAAATCATTATTGAAAAATCACAACAAGGTAAGACTTTAAAGAAAAATAATAAGTTCTTCACTTACCTTGTATTTAGTAGTGCAGTAGGAGCTTCTGTCTCCGGCAATTAATATTGTAGTCCAAAAAAGGGTCATCTTCAAACTGGTGAATTAATCCTAATTTCATTTGTAACTTATTATTCTAACGAGGTTTGACTAATAATGAAAAGAATGTTCATTCAAATTAGCTAAAATAATACTGCAAATAATTTGATCTATAAATGTCTTTTTATTTGGATAAAGTTTAAGGGATGCATTTTTATGCATCCTTACTAGTTGAGGAAATGTTACAGACTGCAAGAAGAATTTTTAAACTACAATTTTTAAGTATATCATTATGGATCATAAATTGTTATATTATATTATATTATGACATTTGAAAGGAAAAATTAATATCTTATTTTGTTTATACTATCATTAAATTACATTGTTGAAATAAATAAAACAGTAATTTAGAATAACATGATTTCCCATAAAGTTTGAATTTAATAGTTCTGTAAAATAAATAATGGTTTGAAAATGTTTATTTAGAGAAGAGAAAGTCATTATGAGTCTATAAATCTTTCACTCGCGGTGTTCAAGGTCAAATTTAATTATAGTTGATATTACTTTGTTTATAGTTCTGAAATAAATGACAGTAAATAAATGAAAAGTTTATGGAGATGATAATACATCTATCAATTCCCCCTTCAGCTCCATAAATCTTTTAAGTTCCACTAATCAGTTTCAATTTCTCTCGGTGTTTTTCGTGAATCTGTCTTGGAAGTGCCTTGGTGAAGATATCACCAGTCATTTTGTCACTTGGACAATATTCGGGTTCTATCACACCTTTTTCTTTTAAATCCTTTAAGTAGTTGAATTGCAGGTCAACATGTTTCAGTTTTCCAGTAAAACCGATGTCTATCAGTTTTATACACGAAATATTGTCTTGAAAAACTTTGATAGGTAACTCTTGAGGCAAGTGCAAGTCTTTTAATAATTTTAGTATCCACATGATTTCTTTCGCAGCAGTCGTGGCAGAAATAAATTCGGCCTCAGCCGACGAAAGAGCGACACAATTTTGCCGTTTTGTGATCCATTGAATAGGATTATCTCCTATCATGAAAACACTCCCTGATGTTGATTTTCTGTTGGACTTGTCTCCTCCCCAGTCCGCATCTGCGTAAACTACCAGTTTAGGTTTTTCATTGGCACTGATAACGAAATTTAGATTTTTTGTGGTATTTAAATACCTGACAACTCTTTTTACTGTTTCCCAGTCCTTTTTTCTTGGACTTTCATTTCTCCTACTTAATATGTTTACGGCAGCTAATATGTCAGGACGGCTAACTGTAGCCAAATATAGCAAACTTCCTATTGTTTGTCGGTATTTAGTGTTGTTTTCTAATGGGTTATCATTATCATCAAATTTTAAGTAATTTGTTTCCATTGGTGTATATGTTGGTTTAGAGATTTCTAAATTTAATTTACGTACTAACTCTTCGATTTTCAGTTTTTGATTTATTTCGAAATCCCCTCTATCATTTCTAGTTATTTTCATGCCCAAATAGAAACTAACCTCTCCTAAATCCTTAACTTCGAATTCTTTGCTTAATTTCCTTATTATTTCATTAATTTGCCCGTTATTTCCGGCAATTAATATGTCATCGACATATACTATAATAAATGAAATGTTGTCTGACGTATTGTTTACATAGAGGCATGAATCAGCTTTGCTCTCGACATAATTTAGGGTTTTTAGGAAACTCCCAATTTTTAAGTACCAAGCTCTAGCAGCTTGCTTAAGCCCATAAATTGATTTGTTCAACCTACACACTTTATTTACTTCCCCTGGATTAACAAAACCATCGGGTTGTTGCATATACAGTTCTTCGTTTAAGTCACCGTGTAGGAATGCTGTTTTAATGTCTATGTGTCTTACATTTAATTTGTGGTAAGCTGCAGAGTTTAGGAAAGAACGTATTGTAGTATAGGACACCACCGGTGCAAATGTTTCATCATAATCTTCCCCAAATTTTTGGAGAAATCCCTGAGCTACCAGTCGTGCTTTAAATTTTTGTATTTTCCCGGAGTCATCATATTTTGTTTTAAAGGTCCACTTTGAACCGATAATTTTCTTTCCTTGTGGTGGATCTACTAATGTCCACGTGTTGTGTTCTTTTAACGATGATATTTCATCCTCTGCTGCTTTTATCCAATTATTTTTCTCAACGGGATTTGTGAGATTTTGAACTTCCGCCCAACTTTGCGGTTCATGTATTGGATCATGTTTTACCATGTAAATTAGTCGATCTGGAGGTACACCGATATTAGATCTCGAGGATCTTCTAGGTTCATTGTTTATTTCAAGTGTTTGTTCGGTGTTATTTTCAGGTGTGTCATTAAGTTCTACATTTACAGTTTCCTTTTGACTAATATCATTTTCTGGTTTTTCTTGTGATGAGAGTTTAGAGTTTTGATTTTCTATAAATTTAACCGTTCTTGCGATAATAATACCTTTTCCTCCCGTGTAAATCCTGTATCCCTTTGATCTATAGTCATAACCTACGAAGATTCCCTCTTGCGCTTTATTGTCTAATTTTCTTCTTATTTGTTTATTTATGTACGCAAAAGCTTTACACCCGAATACTCTCAAATGAGATAAATCAGGTTTAATTCCATTCCATAATTCGTAGGGACTTTTATTATTTCCTTTTGTGGGGAGTCTATTAATAATATAGTTTGCTGTGTTGACAGCTTCCCCCCAAAATTGCTTATCTAGATTTGCTTCTGATAGCATACTTCTCACCATTTCTACCAGTGTTCTGTTTTTCCTTTCAGCCACTCCGTTTTGTGCTGGGCAATAAGGAACTGTAAGTTCGTGTTTAATTCCCATTTGATTTAGGTAATTTTCTATTTCACTTCCCACATATTCTCTCCCGTTATCAGATCTGACTCTTTCAGGTAATTTACCAAACTTATTTTTGACTAATGCTATATATTGTTTAAGCATGGTTAATACCTCGCTTCTATGTTTCAAGAGATAAATCATGCAGAATCTGGTGTAATCATCGATGAACGTTAAAAAATATGTTTTCCCCCCTATGGTGGGTGTTTGAAATGGCCCACAGATGTCTGTATGTACTAATTCAAGTACTCTATTAGTCCTGTATTTAGATTGCTGTGGATATGGTAAATCTGTCAGTTTTTCTTTAATGCATGTTTCGCATGTTTTGTCATGTTTGCAGAAATTTATATTAATTCCCACTGCTAGTTCCTTATCCATAATGTGTTTTATGTCAGCATAATTTCTATGACCGAGCCGCTTGTGCCAAAGCGTGATACAATTCTTATTGTTACATTCGTGAGTTAAATTAATATGTTCATTTGAACTGTTTTGGGGTTGTTTTACTTCATATAAGTTACCCTTTAGTTCCCCCTCAAGGAAGGTTTTTCCGAATTTTTGTAGTATACATTTATCATTTTTGAAAATTAACGTGCAGCCATTTTTGGTGGCTTTACTAACAGAAATTAAATTTGTTTCGAGGTCTGGTACAAAAAGTACGTCGAGTAACTTTATTTTGTTTATTTCCCCCTCAGATGTTTCGGTAGTAATAACTACATCACCTGAGCCCTGTGATGTTAAAATATTTCCGTTTGCTATGACAACATTTGAATTGTCATAATTTTTTATTTCACTAAATAAATTTTTGTTATTTGTGATATGCGAGGAGGAGCCGCTATCTACGATCCAATTGTTTTTGTTTTCTTTACAGGCGATGAATGCTAAATTTTTTAATTTATTTCTTGTATGAGTTTCATCGTCGGATGCATTTGATTCATCCCTGTCATGTTTCATTTTTGGTTCACTATTTTCAAAACATAAAGATGAATTAAAGTTTTTATTTTTATTGTTATAGCCACTTGATGAATAGTTTTGTTTTTTGTTTTTGTCTTTTCTGTACCAACAGTCGTTGGTATTATGATTTTTCATCTTGCAGTATGTGCAGAATTTATTCACTTGTTTTTTCGGAAAGTTTTGTTTGTGTCTTTTAATTTGATAAGCTACGGCATTATCATCAACTTGCAACGCTTTGTTATTACAAGATCTTCTGTTATATTCATCCATCAGCTTACTTTGAATATAACTAGGTGTAAGATCCTCTTCAGATTTTGCTTCTAAAGCAGTAATAAGAGGATCATATGACGGAGGTAGCGAACACAGTAAAAGTGCTGATAGATGAGAATCATTTATATTTTCGCCGATGGCAGTAAGTTTCTCTTTGATTTCTAAAATGTTTGTGATGTGTTTAATCATGTTGCCTCCTTCGGCTAATTTGCAGCTATACAAATTTTTTAGTAAGTATAACTTGCTTGAAAGGTTTGTACGTTCGTGTAAATTTTTTAGTTTGACCCATGTCTCTTTTGACGTGGACAAACCCTTTACATGTACTATCTGATCATCACTAATAAATAGGTTTATCATGGCTTTGGCTTTTTTGTCTTTTTTGGACCAATCTGAAGTGATAGGCTCTGGTGGAGTTTCAGTTATGGCGTCAAAAAGATCTTCTTTTATCAATAACATTTCTAGCTTAAAAGACCACGTAGCATAATTAGAAGCATTGAGCTTCTCAATAATTGCATTGTCTTTATAAGACGCCATTGTTAATTTTAATTTAATTTACAGTAATAACTTCCACCACTAATAGCCTATGTAATATGAATTTAATTATTGTATGCCAGAGATTTTTAAGTCAGTCTCATAATCAATGTTGAGTAAATCATTATTGAAAAATCACAACAAGGTAAGACTTTAAAGAAAAATAATAAGTTCTTCACTTACCTTGTATTTAGTAGTGCAGTAGGAGCTTCTGTCTCCGGCAATTAATATTGTAGTCCAAAAAAGGGTCATCTTCAAACTGGTGAATTAATCCTAATTTCATTTGTAACTTATTATTCTAACGAGGTTTGACTAATAATGAAAAGAATGTTCATTCAAATTAGCTAAAATAATACTGCAAATAATTTGATCTATAAATGTCTTTTTATTTGGATAAAGTTTAAGGGATGCATTTTTATGCATCCTTACTAGTTGAGGAAATGTTACAGACTGCAAGAAGAATTTTTAAATTACAATTTTTAAGTATATCATTATGGATCATAAATTGTTATATTATATTATATTATGACATTTGAAAGGAAAAATTAATATCTTATTTTGTTTATACTATCATTAAATTACATTGTTGAAATAAATAAAACAGTAATTTAGAATAACATGATTTCCCATAAAGTTTGAATTTAATAGTTCTGTAAAATAAATAATGGTTTGAAAATGTTTATTTAGAGAAGAGAAAGTCATTATGAGTCTATAAATCTTTCACTCGCGGTGTTCAAGGTCAAATTTAATTATAGTTGATATTACTTTGTTTATAGTTCTGAAATAAATGACAGTAAATAAATGAAAAGTTTATGGAGATGATAATACATCTATCAGTCCCGAATTTCAATAATCGATTAAAAAAATAACAACAACAAAAATTAGTGATACGTTGGCGGTATTAAGCAAAATTGGCTACTGAATTCTTACATAATGAAAATTCTTTTTTATCGTTTAGGGCGCACCTGCACGTGCATTAAGCACATGCACTAAGTCGACAAACGAAAATATAACATTACCGCAGGAGAAGGAATAGGTTGCTCTACGATATGCAGAATACAAATAACAGTGTAAAGAATGTTTCGAATAAGTAATAAAAGAAATTCACCTGAAACTAAGAGCATTAAAAGAGTGACAATTTCTTTTTCTCGAAACTTGAAGTAAACAGAACGTGCATAGGAAGCGTACAGAAATTGTGTAGAAAGAGTACTGAAAGTTTGCAATGATTTTTTTTTTTTTTTTTTTCGAAAAAAAAATTGCGAGCCCTGTTATCTGATTTTACATTTATCTTATACATTTTAACATTTTGTTAAGTATGACAGTCTCAAGTTAAGGACATTTGATTCGGACACCCTATACAGGGTTCGGCAAAAGCCCCACACCCTCTCCTATCTCGGAAATGCGTCAGAATTTTGAAAAATGGCGAAACACATGTTCAATGAATTCTAGGGGGAAATCTTTGGGTGAAAAAGTTTTCTGATCGGGGGTTAAAGGGGGGGGGGGCGAGGTAAGGCAAATTTAAAATTTTAAATAGGAAAGTGTATATTGTGGCACATCCCTAGAAACATTTCTTTTACACAATGAATTTGGTATAAATAGTTTCGTTCTGCGACGATCATTAACGATACATGAATTTTTCGAGTTTTGAAAACTGGACTTTATACTCATGTATCCCTTTTAATAATCATTGCTAGACAAAACTGCTTATATCAAATTCATCGTCTTAAAGAGATATTTCCAGGTATATATCCCGAGATATATCTTCCTATTTGAAGAGTTGCCCTCCCTAGCGGCTCACTAGACCTCCTGACACAAAAAAATTTTCAAAGTGTTCCTCGAATTCATTGAACATATGTTTCGCTATTTTTTTAATTTTCGAAGCATTTCCGAAAAAGGAGGGATGGGGGACTTTTGGCAGATCCTGTATATATATATACATTACACGATACAGAGTAATAGAAATTTTCTCGAATTTGTGCGTTTTTGTGTATTTTGAAAAGAAAAATATTTCATATATGTGACACATCACGCAAACATAACTATTAAAGTATTGTTTAACTTCCCCTTTAATTGCTAATAATAATAATTCTGCTATAATTGAGAAAATACCAAATTTCAAAAATCAATTCTATTTTTATAAGTCCTTATTTAATAAATTCAAATTAATACTCTTCAGTATTGTATATTATAAGAAAAATATTATCTTATTATTATTATTATTTTTTTTTTTTTTTTAGGTTGTCATTCTCTCAAAGGCTGAAAAAAACTCTTTTCAAAAAGAAAAGTAACTTTTAACATCAAGCCGCTGTTTATTGATCGTTTTTTTTTTAATGCTATAACATCTTCAGCATCAGAATCTCGACATTCATGACTTTTCAACCCGGACATGACTTTTATTTACCTGATATGTGACTTTTATTTTACCACAAATGTGACTTTTATTAATTACTATTCAACACCAACTGATATGACTTGGGCTTCTTCTTCCCTGTTGGATAATTGTCTATTTGGATCTTCTTCTTTTTCATCATCGACCCTCTTGAGCATCATCTTCTCCAGCTTCTTCTTTCTTCTCCAGTTAATGCCATCTTCTCCATTATTACCTATTCAGCTTTTATAATAATAGCAGCTCCATATTATGTAACTTGCGCATTTTCAAATAAATATTTACACAAGTGAACGAATAGGTTTTTCTTTACATTGTATTTAAAAAAAAAAAAAAAAAAAATGTATTTGTTTTATTACTACGGTTATTTCATTATTTAAGAGATTGAAGAGGTTTTAACAATAAATAAATTATTTAGAAATTATATATGTTGGTATATGAACTAGTATTCTGTACATTTTGACGCTTCATTCATGATTCTACGCACTTTGTTTCAAAAGTTATGAACAACATTGTAATTCATGTTACGATTGAGCTTTATTACATTTCCAAACACTAAATTTTTCTAAGTGTTTTTTTTTTCTTTTTTTCTTTCTTTCTTTTTTCTTTTTCTTTTTCTTTTTTACTATTTACAAGATTTTGAAAAAGCTCTTTCACCTTTTATTTTAGCATTTTGCATACACATTTATGCAGGGCGTTGCGTAGTTCGCCAATCAACTCAAAGGAGTGACATTGAATTTTTCATCAAGAGGATGAAAAATTACCATTAAATATAGGATCACAAGCCTCGTTTAGTGGAAGAAAATCGTAAAAATAATTATGAAGGGTTTGACGTCCAGTGAAACAAAAAGAGCTAAGAATAGATAGAAAAAAAAAATTAGGTAAAAGATGATTACAATACAGACAATGCATCGCAATTCAGTGTTAAAAATAAGACTACAAGAATTTTTTTATAGGAATTTTTCGTAATTGTGGCCGCAAAAGACATTTCACAGTCGACATCAACGAACTAAGTATTGTCGTACTTGTTCAAACAAACCTAATGTGCTGATGATATCTGCTGAAGCGAAAACGATCCGTGCTGTGAAATCGCCATTGTACCCACAAAACGATTTCCGATGGACCAAGAAGAAGAAATCCAAGGGATTAAACTCCAGGAAGCCGGAAGTCAAAGCAAAAGATCCGCTACGATCTGTTGCTTGGACATCCGGCGTGTTCTGGCGTGTTGGATGGTTGGGTTTTTTACGTCGCACTAGTGCTGCGCAGATGGGCAATTGGCGACGGTCTGGGACACACCCCTAGAGGTGGTCCGGAGACATGCCATCACAATTTTGATCCTCCACGAAAGGGATGGCTCTCCCGCTTCGGTGACCCCCCAGAGGTATAATTTTTTATGGGAACATGGAGGACATTGCGGCCACGACAGATTTTACGTGCACCAGCCACCATTCGTGTTGCTTGGGCTTCCGGACACAATGGCATGTTGGAAAACACACGATTGTGTTTTCTAATTTACCTGCCAGTATATATAACTCCAAAGTGGTTACGTCCCACAATCGAAAAAAGTGTGCTCGTGCACCATCGTGTATGAACGAGTTGTCCGAGAGAAGAAAATCTCAAATGACTTAATTCTCCCACAGACAATCTTTTCGTAACACCGGGTGCATTTATCGCGAAATATGTCAAATAGCGTGGCAGTGTTGCTTAATGTAATTTTTTTTTTTTTTTTTTTTTATGTTTTATTTTTTCTTCGGAACAGCTTTAGTATCAGATCCCCAAGCAAAATATGAAATTTGGCATCAAAGTACCTAGGACGTTTCTCACCAACTTCCTTATATCTGACTCTGCTATAGCCATTATAATTCATTGCCAAAATGGTAAAAATAAAATAAAAAGTTGCCAAGAGGGTCTTATACTAAAACTGTATCTTTTCTTCAATATTCAGCGGCATCGACAATCTATTAGAGTTTTCTGCATTGAAATTTTGTCAAATGATAAATATATGGCGATATTTGAATTCGGTATCGGTATCAGGTCGTATATATATATATATATATATATATATATAAAGAGAGAGAAATGTAAAGTATTCTCATGAAAATCAGTATACGGATAAAAAAAATATATTTGCTAATTACAAAAAATTAAGATAGGTAACGGAAATTATTCTTAGAAATTTTACTTGTTTATTTATTTAATTTTTAAACAAAAAATCTTGATTAAAAATACACATGTTCAATTTAAATGCGTTTTAAAATAGAGAAAATAATTATATTTTGAAGCAGCTTATTGGCACTGAAGTAGCTCTGTCGTTTCTCGCCAAGGTCTTTTCTAATGTAACTGCTATAGCTATTTTAATTCATCGCGAAAGAGACAAAAATTTAAATATCAGCAAGAGGGTACTGTACTAAAGCTGTACCCAAGTCATGTAAAAGATCACTCTTCTTTGTGATCAATTAATATTACTTTAGAAAAAATATATCTCATATAGAGACACTTTTAAAACACGTGTAACGTTTTAAATTAATAAATAAAACACTTTAAAACACGTATATAAGTTTTAAAAACATATATTTAATTAAAAGACGCATATTTCAAAGCTTTTCGCCCTGAAAAGCAGGGCATCATCAGGAACTCTACATGGTTTTACACAATGTGCAGCTGTGTTACAAATATATATACCATAAATCAGGTTAAAGCTACAGTTACATCGCTACTTTAATATAAAAAAAAAAAATAGTTCATTGGTTGGTGCCATTCTACATTAACACTGGGGTAACACTTTAGTACTGCAACTTGCGTTGGAAGAGTCAGTTTTGGATGGCTATTGGAAAGGCTGGCGTGGTGGTAACATGAAGGTGAAAAAACTTGTCAAGCAGTGGTAGTGAATGGAAGTCATTCTTTTGGAGGAGTCAATGGATGGGAGCTGAAACATTGGACTGGCGTTAACAACTGTTAGAAGAAACTTATACGAAAACTTGTAGTGGAAAGGAATCAAACCTTGAAGATAAACTGTGGATTGGAGCATGAAAGTTGGAGTGGAGGTAACTATCGTTGGAGAAGGATGCAGCAGCGTCCATAGAAACTTAAATGAAAATTTCTTTTCATTTAAGTTTCTATGGACGCTGCTACATCTTTCTCCAACGATAGTTACCGCCACTCCAAATTTCATGTTCCCATACACAGTTTATCTTCAAGGTTTGATTCCTTTCCATTTTCATTTAAGTTTCTATGGACGCTGCTTCATCCTTCTCCAACGATAGTTACCTCCACTCCAAGTTTCATGTTCCCATCCACAGTTTATCTTCAAGGTTTGATCCCTTTCCACTACAAGTTTTCGTGCAAGTTTCTTCTAACAGTTGTTAACGCCAGTCCAATGTTTCAGCTCCCATCCATTGACTTCTCCAAAAGAATGACTTATATTCACTACCACTGCTCGACAAGTTTTTTCACCTTGATGTTACCGCCACGCCAGCCTTTCCAATAGCCATCCAAAACTGACTTTTCCAACGCAAGTTGCAGTAATCAAGTGTTGCCTCAGTGTTAATGTAGAATGGCACCAACCAATGAACTAATTTTTTTTTTATTAAAGTAGCGATGTAACTGTAGCTTTAAACTGATTTATGGTATATATATTTGTAACACAGCTGCACATTGTGTAAAACCATGTAGACTCCTTAATGATGCCCTGCTTTTCAGGGCGAAAAGCTTTGAAATATGCGTCTTTTAATTAAATATATGTTTTTAAAACTGAAATACGCGTTTTAAAGTGTTTTATTTATTAATATTACTTTACTTACAATTCAACATTACAACAGATTCAATGGCCGTGCTTCAGGCAATTGCCTCACCCAGCCACTCCCGAACATTAACCATCGATAATTGCTATAATCTCCTCAATTGTCTTTCCAGTAATAACAAGATAGTAGTTCTCCAGTGGATTCCACATTCCAGCCCACTGTGGAATTCAGGAAAATGAGGTGGCGTATTCCCTGGCTAAAAAGGGGACCTCTGTCCTTCAGAGAATGAATCCCAAACTCCCTTTTAACAATATCAAATGTCTAATAAAGAGCATCTATAGAGATTCCTTTCGTGAAGAACTCAGAAATTCCAACCTTAATAAGCCATGGCTTAATCAGATTCTTAATGTCCCTCAATGGCCTAGATTGAGATCTGTCGCCATGTTTCGTCTGATTTCTGGCCACGATTGCCTACGTAAACATCTATGTCGTTTCAACTAAAGCTCCTATATTTTATTTATTAAGGCTCCTATTATTTATTTAAGGGGCTCTAGTTTTAACGTGGTTCCTGACCCTTTTTGCACCCTTTGTGATCTCCCTGAAGAAATGGACTTGCCTCACCTTTATAGGTGTCCTTCTCTTCCTCGGACATCAATCTGGGTACGCTACTGGATAGCTCGCTTGCATTTATAGATTTATTGTTATCTCTTTCGATTAATTTCTCTTTTAACCATTTTCGGCGCAAGACAATTTGAAACATTTAAATTATACTTCCACCGGAATTCATGAACTAAATTAAACTAAAAGAATTTTTTAATTTCAAGGTTTAAAAAACCGGCCTTTCCTGATATGTTATAAACGTGAATTTTTGCTAAAAAATGTCCGGGATGAATTTTTGCAGCTGGATCTTAAATTTTGCGTCCTTGCAGCGAGGACAGAGTGCGTTAAGGGGTTAATGTAAGAATTAAAAAAAAAAAAAAAACTTACAGATTGCTTTAAAATTTGCAAAGCCACAATTTTTTTTTTCTTTCTTATTTATTTATTTATTTATAATGGAGAAACAAATTAATAATAACATAATACCTGAATTTCAGAATTTTTTTTCCTTTTGTTTAACCATTTCAGGGGCGGTGGTATATATTTTATACCACCTAATTTCAGTTTACAACTGCAAAAATTCATCCCAGAAATTTTTTAATTTTTTTTACTTTTTTACCTTATTCGAAAATATTAATTTATTACTTTTCTTCTAATCTTGTTCTCTAACTCTGGTGGCACTTGATTTTAAATTATCTTAAATTCATTGCCCCTGAAAGGGTTAAATATCATGTTTTTGGTCACGGATGAATCGCGCTTCGCATGAAAGCTAATTCAGCATTATATTAAAGAGCTTCACTTATTGATAATCCTGGGTATTTTTTTTTTTTTTTTTTATGCTGAAATAGATCGGACATTTTTCGTCAAGGACTCCACTTTCGCAAAACCCATTTCAAGCCAAATAGCGCAACAAAAATATAAATAAATTATAAAATATTGACAAACAGAAAAGAAAGAAACCGAAAAAATAATCACTTAAAGTATGTATTTTTATCTAAAGTGGCGATAAATTTTCAAAAGTCGCCAAGGGGAGCTATATTAAGGCTGTACCATAATCAGGTTTACATATTTCATTATTTCATTCTTTATTTTTCTATATACCATCTACTATTAACTAACTCAACTACTATTATAATTACAAAAAATTAATTGTCTCATGCGATAGACGTAACCGATCATAGTACATTGTAATATTATATTTGGCGCGAAATTATTGTCATTTTATGGTTGATCGAATAAATCAATTAAATATAGAAAATAACGCGAAAGAAAATATTATGTACACCACGCATAGTGTTGTTCATATGTAACTGGGATTCACATATAAAATGGCTACTTCAATTTTTTCTATACTGTCCGTTTCGAAAGTGTCATCTGATAAGCACCCAAATTGAAACCCACTGGTAAGCTATTGTCACAGACAATAAACACAGGCACCCGAAAGTCTGTGAATGAGTGGGTCGTTGCCGAAGGCAGCGGGTAACCAAAGCGGGTTTTAGAGCAATTCCATGATTTATTTTTTTATTTTATTTTAATTTTATTTTTCTATTTTTCATTGTTTATAAAGCCATGTAGAAAAAAGTTTCCTTTAAATGAAGTGACCAGCGAAGCGGGCAAAGCCTTCGTTGATTCACTACCTTCATTGATTTCATAAATTTAAAAATGATTTAATTAACAAACTTTGATCTATTGGCACGCAAGTAGCATCTGGCCGAGTTTTGTACATTTCGAGTTTGATTTAAAAAAATTTCCCCCATTCAGAATTCGGTTCGTTCCCGAACCGGGAGTTTTCTAGTGTAATATATTTGATGTAGAGAAAAAATAAATAAATATAGCTTCAATTGTGTTTCAGGATCACTGCGCTTTTTATACTTTATAACCACTGAAATGTTTTTACGAAAAGTCAAAAAAGATATGAAAATAAACAGATTCCATTTTACGATCCAAATAAAATTTGTATGCGACCACCTATAAAATATATGTATTCGAAAAGTTTAATGCCAGAATCAACGGAAACTAAATGTATACGTAAACATACATACATACGTAAATATACATAAACATACATTTTATAAAGTTTAAGCTTTTATTTACTGCGTTATGAAATAGGTAAAAAAATGCATTTGAATTCCATCTTTATTTTCTCTTACCCATATAGTAGAGAAAACACTATTATTTGGTCAAATTTTCGAAACTGAGTTTTTGTTACATTACCATGTTTTTATTAACATCGATTCTTGTTTGTTTGTTTGTCCGGTACAAATCTTGCAATCTATTTTTAACTAACTTCCCTACTAGGCAGACATTTGAAACTTTCAGAATAGCTCAAAACCCGATGACAGCACAATACTTCGAGGCCCGATTTTCGAATTTTTGATTAGTTTTCTTTTAATTAATTAAAATATGAAAATAATAACCTGCTAATAGCTTTAAAAATAGCCATTAAACTATTAGCTATAATTCAATTGTTGCCAAAAAAATATTACGAGTTCATTTTCTTTCGACATAAAAATAAATACATTTAATTAAACGTGGACGTTAAAAAATTATAAAAAGTTAAATTAGGCATCTCACGAAAATGAACGTCATTATCACTTTAAAAATTTTATTCACATTGATAAAGTGCTAAACAGCTATGATTCAACAGAAAATTTAAAAACGGGGTATATAAAGAGTTTTTATCTTAGAATTATTTATAGATAATATCCACCAAACCCCAAAAACAGGTTTTTAGCGGTTGGACAATGTGTCTATGTGTCTTTTATCTGTATATCTAAAAATAAATAGTAGCAAGTAGTCCAAACTGGGTATTTTAAATCTTTATCATATAGAGGAGCTATACACTAACCTTTTCGTTTAGATTAAGCAATATGGTTTATGTACAGGGGTATCCAAGAGATTTCAAATATATTAAGCCTATGGGTGAAATTCTTTGTAAGGTACAGTTTTTAACATATGTTGGCTGCATTAAACCAAACGAAATGAACATATTTTTTATGCGCATAAAAGCTTGTTTGTGTAGATTTCGGTATGGAAATCATTCATCATTCGTTTACAGGGTTACCCAAAGTTTTTGGATATGTTGGGGCTATTCGAGGAGCTGTATGTGCAGGGGAAAGCATTGTTTTGCCGCCCTTTGAGGTGACTTTCTCTCGAGGAATCTGTAAATTTCAAAATAAGTTTATCAAAGATAATTTTCAATAACGATATCAATTTTTACTTTCCAAACATACATATATAAGGAAAGTACTATTGTAAACATGTCAAAAAATCTGACTTTGAGATTTTGGTGTTTCTTTACGTTTTGAGGTCTCCTGTGCTCATTTTTGCTATTTTTTTCCTGTGATGTACGTATGTTTGAAAGTGTGTATGTGTGTTTGTGTGTGAGTGAACACGATAACGTCTAAATGTTTTGTTCGAATGAGCTGAAAGTTGGTACTTATGTTGTAAGACATATCATAGCACCACAGAACTGGCGTTTTAAAGTAATAATTAGAAAACTTTGAATAAACACCATAAAATGCAACATTTGTTTCGGGTCGAAAGAACACACGAGCCTTCGTCAGGAGAACAAAGTAGGCACGAGTACTGCGATGCCGCTTTGGTTGCAGCATTCGTATCAACTTTGTTCGCCTGACGAAGGGTCGTGTGTTCTTTCAACCCGAAACAATTGTTGCATGTTTATTGCATTTGATGGTGTTTATTCAAAGTTTTGTAATTATTATCGTAGCACGAACCCTATTGATTTGGGTGAATCTAGCACTTATAGGCCCAATTTTTTTAAAAGGGTATAAATGCGTATAAATGCTTTTCTCGATTGAGCTGAAAATTTATACACATGTTATAAGTCACCATCACACGAACTGTGAGAATTTCGGAGAATCTAGTACTTATAGTTTTATTTTACAGAGATACAAATTAAAATTCCTTATCATTGTGGCTTATGGGCTCAAGTTATTTGAAGTACGATAGCATCTAAACTCCTCATTCGATTGAGTTGGAAAATTAAATACATGTTATTGATCTCCATCGCACGAACTGTATAGAGCTGTGACTCTCCTACTTATAGATTTTTACAGGGACACAAAGAAATTTTTTTTATCATAATAATCTACAGGTTCAAATTTTTTGAAGTGCAAGAGCGTTAAATTAATTAACATACTATTTTGGGGGGTAAAATACTGAAACACTCCATTATAATTTTCTCTTTTATTTATTTAAAGACTTTTCTTACTTTAATTTATTTATACAACAGTTTATAACTTAATGTTCGGAATGTCGAGTGAAGTCACTCCAGATTTTTTAAATTTGTAATAGAAAAAAAAAAAAAAAAAAAAAAAAAAAAAAAAACTGAAAAAAATTCATATTTTAAGACGCTGTCTATAAGGCACAAAACTGTCCTTCTTCGGCCGTTTAGTTTTATATTTCTTTGAAATGCAAATCTTCTACATTCCCCGTGGAAAATGATTTTGATAAAAATTAATTTTATTAAATAATTTGCACTACTATGTGAATTTATAAAAGAAAGTTCTATAATGGCCAGAAAAAAAAAAATTGGATTAGATTCATGCAATATAAAATTTATAGCCTTTTTTTTGCTTAAAGAAAACGGAATTCAATAACTATATTTTTTTGCTTATATTTTAATCTATTTGAAATTTAAATTTATGTATTATTTAGTACCGCCATCTATTGAGAAAATTCAAAACTTCTTTGTGAGGAACATCATTAAATACAATGAGTATAATAAAATCTAAGATATTTCTAACATCGATGGATTTTCAAAGTAATATGTTATTTATGTAAAACAAATATTTGTTTGATTTGCTTGCTTAAATTAATTAAAACTTAGTGCATAACTTCAAATTAACATATAAACATAAAATTTAGATGATTGGTCCAATCACAAATCGCATACAATTTTGCACTACTTTTTTAACATTAATTTTTATTTAAAATTTTTATTTAAAAAAAAAAAAAAGAAAAATATTAATTAAAATAAATAAATAAAGATGATTCGGGGTAGGAATTAACTCGTTAATTCCCATGACTTGTTTACAAAAAGAAAAAGTCATTTTGTGTTTCTTTAATGCAATATTTAGGCTAAAGAAATATTTATAAAATTTATTGTTATATTTATTATTTATTGCTTGAGTTGTTACTTTGCAAAGAGGCATTTATTTTATAGCTTATCCATTCATTTATTACATACGTAACAAAAAAGTTTATACTTACGCTTTGGATATAATTTTGTACTTACCGAACACTATAGTAAGGAAAGAATTGTGAACATGTCAAAAATCCGAATTTGAGATTTTGATGTTTATATACGTTTCAAGGCTCCCTGAGTCCGTTTTAACTGTTTTTACGATGATGTATGTATGTGTGTATGTCTGTGAGTGAACACGCTAGCGTCTAAACACTTTGTTCGAATACGCTGAAAGTTGGTACGTATATTGTAAGTCACCATAGTACGAACCCTATTGATTTTGGTGAATCTAGCACTTATAGTTTTTTTATAGGGACACCAGGAAAAATTCTTTATCATTATGGCCTATGGGGCCAAATTTTTAAAAGTACGATAGCGTCTAAACGTTTTATTAATCTGAGCAAAAAAATTTTACACGTGTTATAGGTCACAGTTGCACGAACTGTATAGATTTTGGTGAATTTAGCACTTACAGTTTTTTACAGGGGCAGAAAGAAAAAGTCTTTATCATTATGGCCTATGGGGCCAAATTTTTAAAAGTGTGATAGCGTCTAAACGCCTTATTAATCTCAGCAAAATATTTATACACATGTTATAGGTCACAGTTGCACCAACTGTATAGATTTTGGTGACTTTAGCACTTACAGTTTTTTTACAGGAACACAAAGAAAAATTCTTTATCATTATGGCCTATAGGATCCACTTTTTAAAAGTGCGATAGCGTCTAAACGCCTTATTCATGTTGAGCTGAAAATTTACATGAATATTATAAATCGCTGTTGCACTAACTAAAAGCATTTTGGTGAATCTAGCATTTGTAGGTTTTTACAGGGACACAACGAAAAATTCTTTATCATTATGATCTATGGGCTCAAAGTTCAGTAGCGTTCAATAAAACATCGTGTACTATAGGGAGAAAAATACTCAACCACTCTATTATGTTTTTCTCTCTTTTGTTTGTTTAATAACTCCTCTTTCTTTACTTTATCTACAAAACTGTTAATTACTCAATGTTCGGAAAGTCGAGTGGAGCGACTCCAGATTTTTTTTACTTATAATATTTACAGATGCTAAATACGATTCAATAACGCAGAAATAATTGAAAAAGAAAAAAGTAAAGAAAGAAAAAGAAAAAATGAAAAATTTATTTATATTACATATACATCAGATTTGTATGCTTGCGACGTATAGTCCGCTTGTAACTCTTCGTCAGCTAAAGACAGATAGCACATGACAGAACTGCAATACGAAAAATTGGAAAAAGCACCCAGGGCCAGGACGGGAATCGAACCCGCTCTCCTACGCTCGAAGGCGATTAGCAGTGTGGTGACATAACCACTCGGTTCCCCTCCGTGGAGGATCAAAATTTTGACTCCATGTCTCCGAACCATCCCTAGGGGTGCATCCCAGACCGTCACCAATTACCCATAGCACTGTAATAGTGCGACTTTAAACTCAACCTACCTACCTATCTACCATAACCACTCAGCAGCGGTGAGCCCAAAATAAGAAAAAGAAAGGAAAAGAAAAACATGACAAATTATATAAGTACAGTGTTGCCAACAAAAATATATTAATCTCTACCATATTGAGTTCATACAGAAATAAATAATATGCAAGAATATCATTTTTTATGGTTAGAAAAAAACTTAATGTTAAACATCTGTCACCTCCAGGAGACTCTAATACTTGACGAGTTTGGGTTGTAGGGTTAAGGCCTATATACTACGCTAAAGTCCAAGGCCTGCAAATGGATTTTCCTCTGTAGGGGGTCTTCCTAAGGGGTCCTACCAAGTATTCACGCGAGTTTTGGAGAAAAACACGGAAGATTTCGAACGACTAGGCTAATGAGCGGGACTTGGGATCGAACCTGGCACTTCCCGTCTCAGCTTTGAGAGCAAAACCGCTCGATCACAGGTGGGGCCGTATTAAAGTTAGGAAAATATGCAAATGTCTCGAAACGTGAACTTACAACTGGCTTTTTTTTCCTTTATTTGTTTTTATTTTGTTTTCATGTATAATAGATTTTTCGATAAAATGCAATTATTAATTTATAAGCTATGAACATCATCAGAATAATAAAACTGTTAATAAATAATTTCAAAGCAAACACCTCATCGAAATTTCAGATTGATATGTATATTTTTAAAATGTTATTTCCAAAGAAAAGTAGAAAAAGACAAAGAAAACAAGTGTAAAGCTAGTAAATTATTATAAAAACTGTAATTTTCAGTTAAAAGACAACTATCTCAAAAATTATGTAACGTCAACACAAGGTTGGCTTTGAATGCAATTAAATGTTATTTCTCTTTAAAAGCAAATTTATCGATTTTTGGACAATGAACTCATAATCACCATTTTTAGCCAAATTTTATTTTTTATCAAAATATGTTAAAAATTCGCGATATTTTTTTAAGTGGAAAAAAAGCATTTTTGTATTTTAGTAATAATAATTTTAAAAAATAATAATAATCGCATGACTTGTTATCCAACATGTGTTGGAAGTTGTTAATGACACTATATTCTACAAAAAGCATTCTTTTGTGTATATGAATGCCACATTTCAATTTTATTAAGATTTGTGCAAAGTAAAATTGTTAAAATACTGTTTATGTAAATACCTCTCATAGAACGCAATGCTTTAGAATATTTTTGGGTGTCCCTATGCACATATCAGTGGTCGTATTTACTGCGTTTTCAATAGAAAACATTCAATAGTGAACTTGAATAACATATTCCAGTTTCATTCAGGTTTGTGTAATGTAAAGCTATTAAAATATGATTTATAGAAATACCTCTCATAGAACGTAATACTTTGGAATACTTTAGGATGTCCCTGTACACAAACCAGTAGTGGTATTTACTTCATTTTCTATAGAAAACATCTGATATTGAACTTGAATAACATATTTCAATTTCCTTAAGATTTATGTAACGTAAAGTTATTAAAATATGGTTTGTAGAAATACCTCTCATAGAACACAATGCTTTGGAATACTTTCGGGTGTCTCTGTACACAAACCAGTAGAGGTATAAACTCCATTGTCAATAGGGAACATCCGATAGGAAACTTGAATGACATATATCAGTTTCAAGAAATTCAATGAATAATTACGGAGTTATAGTGCTGACAGACAGACGAACAGACAGGCAGACAAACCGAAGTCATTAACACTTTTCAACCTTATTTTAAAGTGTTAAAATCTGACGTTAGTAACTTTTGGAGAACATTTATGTATTTCATGATACTGCGCGATCTCAATCTGATTATGGTATTAAAATATGCAGAAAACGTTAGAATTTAAGAGACATAAAAAACTGAAAAAGTACTTTTTTTTAATGTTGGCAAGTACTACTGACACCCCTTAAATATGACGTGGCCATCAGAAAACGTTCATCTATATTTTTCTTTACAAATTCTTGCAGTGCAAATTATTTGTTAAAATTATTTTCTATTATGAATGCAGACGATTTTCATCTTAGAGAAGTACGTATAACACTAAATATCAGAAGAAAATCAATTTTCTCTCTTATACACTTCTCTCCTATACACCAAGGGAATTTTCTTTCCTATACACTTTTTTTATAAACATTCTTTTCTCTCCTATACACAACATGTCTCCTACACATCTGCGAAAAATAATCTGGTACTTAAATTTTCTACTTACTTAAATAAAATGCTGTTGGCAACTTGCTTTGCGTGAATTTGATGTTTGAAAAACATGTGGATAAAAAAAAAAAATTCTTTCTTGTTTAACTGAAAGTTCTTGTTTTCTGGTTTAAACCTATAATTGTTAATATTACTTCTTTATTCCTTTTTCAGTGTTGGTAACTGTCGCAAAATAGGAAACATACACTGTATTTTTCGATTAATTCAGCTGTACAGTTTTCCGAAATCTTGCGATTTATCAGATCTTTTTCTGAAGGATATGTTTCCTGATGAGTTAATCCTTCTAGGTTTGAGCATTTTCCAATTCCAATTCCCATTTCAAAAAATATTTTTGCTCTATTTTTTATAAAATTATTGGTTTTTGATGGATAACTTCCTTAGATTTCAAATGTTCATTCTTTGTTGGCTTATGTGTATTGGTTCTAATAAGTAAACATTAGAGTAAGTATTAATTTCAAATTTTATGTCCAATAACGGCTTTAATTTCATGAAAAATTCATTTCTTGTTGGCTTACAGTATTGGTAATAATAAATAAACAAACGCTTAAATTTTTATTTAAAATTTAAAATTTGAATTTGAATGTTGTTGGCATTAACAATCATAGATATAGTAATGTATATAGATCTATCATCCCCATGTTATCGAGCAAAAAATTTTGATGCCGAAAAAAAGTTCTAAAATCAGTCATTAGAGAGTATTAAAAAAAAGAATAAAAAGAAAAATAAATTTGAAACTGTATCTGGAGTTTTTCATTCACCTTTAGTAAAAAAATTATTCATAAATTTTATTTACTAAATTATCCGTGTGTATTCCTTTGCGTGATTTACTCGGGGAAAGGCAGCCATTAGAGTGACTTTTCCCGAAAAAAAAAGGTATCACTTTTTCCTTCTCGCTGATTGTCTATGTCTTGCTATGTCTTATTACTATATGACTGAGATTTATACAAGTAAAATGAAACGTCCACAAAATGAAAACGGATATTTTCGATAGGAAAACAGTTAAAAGCAAATTTTTCACTAGGCATTTCCATCCCCCAACTCTAACCTAAATTATTTTAAAGACGTCTTTCTCTGATACCCAATTAATTCTATAATCAAATGAAAGGATTCAAGATTAAAGAAAAAAAGGTGTAATGATCACTTCCGTTTTACAGATGCATGTGGACATTGAGGACATCTATGGAAAGAGAACTGATTTGTTTGGGTTTATCCCCCCCTCTACGGTCATTTCTTGAACACCAGGTTTAATTAGACACCTATGGAGCCAGGAAGTGAAGGAAAAAAACACATTTTGTATTTTGTACTTTCTTTTAAATACTCAAAGTGTCCGCTATCATAAAATACCCATATTTTGAGATAAAGTATATTGTATATTAAGCCCTGTAAAATATACAATATACTGCCTAAAATGTATATTAGATACAATATACAAATATTTTTTAAATGTTGTAAAATATACAATATACAATATACAAATGTATATTGAATATACTATATTATATACAAGTATATAATATACTGCCCAGCTCTGTTATTACTATATTTATGTTAACAATGTACAGTCGGTAACAAAAGTATCCGAACAGTATCAAAAATTCCTATGTGAAAAAAGTACACTTCATACGGTTTTGTTAAATAAATCTTTGTCGAATCCTGTTCTTAGTCAGTCTAAGAACATGATTCGATAAGGATTTATTTAACAGAACCGTACGAAGTGTACTTTTTTTACATAGGAATTTTTGCTAGTGTTCGGACACTTTTGTTACCGACTGTATCTCTTGAATTACTAAATTCTATAATGATTTGAAATTCGCAACATAATATATATACAGGGTATTCAAAAAGTCCCCCACCTCCCTCCCAACTAGAAAATGAGTCGTAATTGTGAAAAATGGCGAAGCACGTGTTCAATGAATTAGAGAAGGACCTCTTTTGTTGAAAGATGTTTGGGTCCGGGGAAGCTAGGGGGGCCGCTAGGGAGGGCAACTTTAAAATTTCAAATAGGAAGGTGTGTCTTGTGATACAGCTTTCGAAACGTCTCTTTAAAACAATGAATTTGGTATAAATAGTTTCGCCCTACGATGATTATTAAAGGAAATACATGAGTTTTTAGACTTTTGAAATGTGGATTTTATACTCGTACTTATGTATCCCGTTTAATAACCATTGTAGGAGAAAACTATTTATATCAAATTCATTGTCTTGCAGAGACGTTTCCATGGATGTATCACAAGACATACTTTGCCCAAAAATGTTTGGGCCCGGGTAAGGGGGTGGTAGGAGTGCCGCCGGGGAGGGCTACTTTAAAATTTCAAACAGGAAAGTATGTCTTGTGATACATCCCGGAAAACGTCTCTTGAATACAATGAATTTGATATAAATGGTTTTGTCCTGCAATGATTATTAAAGGGGATACATAAGTATAAAATCCACATTTCAAAAGTTTAAAATCTAATGTATCTCCTTTAATAATCCTCGTAAGACGAAACTGTTTATAGCAAATTCATTGTTTTGAAGAGACGTTTCCAGGGATGTATCACAAGATATACCTTTCAATTTGAAATTTTACAGTTGCGCTCACTAGCGGCCTCCTACCCCTCCCCCCTCGGGCCTAAACTTTTTGCACCAAAAGAAGTCCCTCTCAGATTCATTGAGCACGTGTTTAGCTATTTTTACAATTCCGACTCATTTTCGATTTAGGAGGGGGGGGGAGACTTTTGGAACACCCTGTATATATCCAATTCAAATTAATTTGTTATGCTCCACTTCTTTTTTAAATTTGTTGGGTTCTTAAAAATTATTAACATGCACGGTTAGATTTAATAGCATTTCTCAGCATGAAAATTGCCTCTAACATCATTTCAGCATATTTTTATATAAAATGACCTCCTGAATTCGAATAATAGGACGCCCAATTCGCCCTATCATCCACCTTTTTTTTAGGAATGGCCCCTTTTTTTATCATTTTTCGGTGATTTTATGGCTATAAATTTGATTTTTAGGAGGAGGGAGGATTATTTTAACCGTTAAATATCTTCTGAGCGGCTACAGAGCTGGAAAATTCTAAAACATGGACATTTGCGACAAAGGATTTTTTTTTTTTTTTTTTTTGAGGGGTTGGGGATTTGATACTGAAATTATGCATTTCATATCTTACATTTTTTTAATCTGTTATTAATGTTATGTTTTAAACTTTACATATATTTTTTTGCTTTTAGATATTAAATTAAATATTTTTCATTCTTCAAATCAAATTCATGGTCCTATAATTATCGAACAGGGAAAAAAATTGAGGGAGGGAGCCTTAATGTACTTTTGTATGATAAACTTTATAATGATTTACATTTCTTAGCATTGTATATGTGTGTGTGTGTGTCTGAACATGCATATACATAATCAATAACTTTATTTTAAATTATCACTGATATTAGAGTTCTTTGAAAAAATACTGATATTGAAAATTTACACCCACCCTAAATGCATCGCTGTCCCCCCCTCCTTTCTGAAAATGAACAATGCTTCTATCTATACAAAACATAAATAAATAAATAAATAAAAATAATTGTCTGTTATTATTATAAACAATTCTTTAAATTTCACAGAAATTCATTAAAAATAATTCTCATTATGCCCATTTAGACGACATTTTATCGTACAGTGATCTATTAAAAATTATAAAAATGAGGCATGGTAGCGGGTTGCAACACCTGTCGAACGATTTTCACAAAAAAGATGATAGGAACTAATCTATGCCAAGGTGTAACTACATATAAATTTATGTGCCATTTTCTGAATTAGTTCTTGAGTAAAGCTACCACAAAATGTTTGTCATACGCAAACAAATACATAGACATTTTCTAAAAATTGTCAAATCGTGTTTTTGAAGTCTGAAAACAGGTGATCCATCAAAAACTGGAAGTCTAATTATTTTATGAATCCATTCTTTTAGCATAAGTATAAAACTTTGAATAAACACCATAAAATGCAACAACTCGCAACAATTGTTTCGAACCAAAAGGAAACATGCCCCTTCATCAGGCGAACAAAATAATCACGAATTCTGCAAAGAACGCGGCAACTTTAAACCATCCTTGCGAGTTCTTGCGTTTATTCAAAGTTTTATACTTTTATTAATTTTAAACGCCAGTTCTGTGGTGCTTTTTTAAAATCATTCTTTTTTCAATTGAATATAGAAAAAAGTAATAAGTAATTTTTACATTTATAAAAATGCAACTGACAATGAAAAATAAACACACATTTCATTCACATATTAATTTTTATTAACACTATAATACATAATACATATTAGCAAGCAAACTCAGAGGCACTTTCTCTTGAGCTAATCTCGAGCACCTATAGTAATGGTTGTTTTTTTTCGGTGGATGGTGGTCCTAAAAGTTATGTGGCCACATGTTCAGGCCGACCCATTATCATATATTTACACATTAAAACTACGTATTTATGAATAAACAGGAATTAAAATTGCTTTAAAATCACTCTTTCTTATAACAAGACTGTACGCTACCTCTCAACCTTCTTCGTTGTTTCGTCTCACTTTAATGCATAATTAAGGCGCCATTTCTTTAAAAGTTCCTTTTTCTCCAAAAAAAAAAAAAAAGTCTAGTTTTTTTTTTTTTTTTTTTTTCAAAATTCTGTTTAAATTAGGTGATTTATATATAAATTCGTAAATAATTTAAAAACTGTAAATAAATAAATAAATAAAGGAAATTGTATGTTTTAATAAAGTTGAGAAAAAATTATTCTCACAAAGAAAGGGGGATTCTTTTTTTTTTTTTTTTTTAAATAAAGAAGAAATTAGTTATTGTAGTTCATAGAGGACACTGCATTCACGAGATCAAGAAACATTTTTAGAAAAGTACGTATATTTTGAAGCAAATTTTCACAACCATATCACATTACAGAACTTTGTTTACGTGTTCGTCATCAGAAATGAACTCGTAAACAAACATCTTTTATTTTAAAATACAGATTTACAGATTTCTCGTAAATGCACATTGCATTCAACGCCCTCTATTAAAAAAAAGTAAACTAATTTTTTCTTTAAAACATTTTTTCCACTAGTAATTTTTTTTTTTTTTTTAGGGGGTGGGGGAGCAAAACGCGTAATTTCAAAGAGAAAAATTCTAGTACATTTTTTTAGGTTGAGAAATAGGACAATTTTTCTATCTACAATTTATATAAAACAGTCATGTGCAACAATATATATATTCATTGTGATATGTCTTGTATATGCGCTTGCGAAAACACAGTTCTCATAGCGCGTCAGAAAAATGTAAATAATATTTTTAAACTTATAAAAATAAAGCATTGGAATACTAACTAATACCAATATGTAAAATGAACGTGTTTTGAATAATAAATATCGTTATGAATGGGGAATAGTTCGAAGGGATCTAAGGCTTTTATACAAAATAATAATAATAATAATAATAATAATAATATATCTGCTTTTTAAAATATATATATATTGAAATATAAATAATTCGAAACATTTTTATGCATCATTTATACACATTTA
This sequence comes from Salticus scenicus, assembly GCA_963930645.1. NCBI lineage: Eukaryota > Metazoa > Arthropoda > Arachnida > Araneae > Salticidae > Salticus > Salticus scenicus. The sequence continues at coordinate 29,931,072 of OZ005658.1, read as the reverse complement.
TGCCTATTAAGTATACGCATTTATACGAGGCATATTTTTATGCCTCATATACGCCTCTCCGTTCTTTGGTTCAAAAGATATGCTCATTTTCTTAAAAGTGCTTTCAAGTGCAAAGGATATCTCGTAAATAAATTAATATTTAACAAAATTAATTTCATTTATTGATTTTTTTTTTTTTTAACTACAAAGATTCTTAATTTAAAATTTTGAAAAGATTTTAAGTTTTATATATTTTAAAAAAATAGTAAATTTTCGAATATCTTAAAATCCTTTTATAAAATAAATTTGTACAAACATTTTTAAACCATAAATAAAAAAGTCAATACTTTAACTTTACTGTAAGATATCTTATGGATATTGGGGGGGGGGAAAGTATTTTAAGAAAAAAAAGTGCAAAATTTTTGGAAATACTATAAAGTTTGGGCTTGGCAGGAAGTACAATTTCGTTCATAACTTTTACACCAAAGTTTGTATTATCATAAAATAAAGCATCAAAAGTGTTTTATATCTATTAGATTAGGTTTGCCATTGAACTTTTTTGTTATAAAATTGATATATTTAATTTTATTTTTAATTACTATTATTATTATTATTTTTAAGTCTAAATTAAATTACGTTGCGAATTGCTGTTTTTTAATTTCCTCTTTCACAGTGTAATTTTTAAATCTGCAAGCTTGGATTTTGCTGAAATTTTTTGCTGAATGTAGATTTTTATCCTGTGAGTTTTGTTTCATTTTCATATGAATTTTTATTCTTTTATTTTACCTTCCTATGAATTTTATACCCTATACCTTGGTTCTGGTTTTTATTTGTCACATCCTTTTACGTGTAATCGGATTTTGGACTTTGTAAATATTTGGCAATGGACCTACAGAATAACAGAAATTTCACTTATTTTGCATACAATATTCAATCAACTCCTACGATGAGGTATTGATATTGCATGCTTGCATTATTTGATTTATTATTATAATTTTTTTAAAAATCTACTTTTTTATGTGATATTTTTCATTTCATTCTGCGCAATGTTTGAAAAGTTACCAGGACTATGATTAAAATTATTAATAATTCAAATATCACCATAGAAACTGAAGATAACGCATTCAAAAACGCATGATTTTACTAAATGATGGTAAAAGAATGAAAATCTAAAAAAAATGAAATGACTAAAAAAATATATTTATTATTTATTTATATTTAAAAAGTCAATAAATGTAAGGTTAAAGACTTTTGGAACCCCTTAAGTTTTATACATTATGGTAAATTGTGAGTAAAGCATTTTAATTATATTTTTTCTTGTGGTTTTGAACTTGCTTTTCCTTTATACTCGTTTTTAAAAGAAATTTGAGTTAATTTTTTAAGGGGAAAATTTTGGAAATCTTAAAAAATTACACACATAAAAGAAATAAATAAGTTGTTTATGTGAAATTAATAATTTTAAATAATTTTTAAATTTTATGTATAGTAAAATCTCAAGTATATTCCAAATAACTTATTATTATTATTATTATTTTTTTTTTTTTTTATTCGGCACAAAAACTTTAAAATGCAAAATTTTATCAGCTGTACTCTTTATAAAGTGTGATCAATTCAAATAACAATTTACGTGATATAATATATTAACTTTCTCGTGCCTTCAAAGAGTTAAATCTTAAAATAGATAATTTATCGTTTACTATAATTGCCAAAGGGGACTCCACCTTTCTTCGAAGGACAAAGAAGTTTCTTCTTAGCTGCTCCTTTTAGTAACACTTATTAAAGTTTCAGTAAATTTAACAAGAACCATTTTTTTTTTTTTTTTTTTTTTTTTTTTTTTTTTTTTGGTTGGGGGGGGGGGGGGTGATATACAAGGTGTTCTAGAAAACCTTGATTCCAGATTTAATTTCTAAACTAATGAACTTAAATATGCATAATAAATAATTAAAAAAATATGTACAAGCAAAAAAAAAAAAAAAAAATCAGAACTTTGTAAAAATATATAAATTTTTTTAGAGGAATCATTTACCATAGTTTCAAAATTTAAGTTTTTATGCGTCTCCCATACAAAAAATTCTCTGTGTGTAAAAATGCTTTATGTTCTAATAAGTTCATGTACACAACTTCAGCAATGTGCTAGAAAAAGTTCTAGAGATATGTTAAAGAATTTGATGTCAGACTAATCGCAAATTAAAACGTAATTATGTTTATTTACATTCGCAGTGTTTCCCTTCACCATTTGTGTAGGATTTCTAAAACACAATCTGCTATTTTTTTCTTACAATCAGCGAACTTACATCGAGATGTTAGAAAGCAATTCAAGACAGCTTTCTTGTCCTATTATTTAATAAGGAGTTCATTTACAACATGAAGCATGTTGACAACATGTTTTAAAAGTTTTTCGCACACATTTAACTCCTCCTTGTTTTTTTTTCTATGCTGTCCATATAAAAAATTAAATTCCGTAATTCATGAAATTATATGAATGTGAAATATTTAAGTCATTATTATAATATTCAGTAGTTTTTTTTTACGCAGCTTTGCTATTCATAATACATATGTCTAAGAACGATATTTAAAAGTTTGGAGTTTTTAGAATACACTGTATGTATGAAAACAATAGAGTCAGCTTTTAAAAATACAAATAAAAAATCGTCTTCATTTGAACTGAAGAAAAAATCAGTTGCCAGCAATAGATGAAAAATCATCTTCAAAAATTAAAGAATGTTATCTAAAATTGTAATCTATAAATTCGTCGTTCTTTCTTTTAATATACAATAAGAAAGCCTAAAAAAATATTAAAATTAGATAATTTGATTATCAAAAGAAATTAATATATATATATATATTCCCTCCTATTTCAAAAAATTAACTTCGTTCGAAAAACACTAAAATACCTTTTCAATTGCCAGTGGGAAGATGGGAAGTAAAAAAATAGTCGTTTGTCAAAATAAAATGTTCCAAAAATAAATGTTTTCTTAATTTAAAAATAGTTTAATAATTTAAATATAAAAATTAAATTAATAACAAATGGTTCCAAAAATAATCTTTAAACATTCATTACCACTTAAGATTTTTTTAAAATACAGTATGTGGGGTTATATATTATTATTATTATTACTATTATTATTTTTGAATGAAACTTTAAGATGATTTTGAAATTTTAACCTATTTGAAAAAAGGATAAATTGTACCATGTACCAATTTTTTATATAGAAAAGAGATTTAACTTAACAACTATATTTTTGTTCCAGTTACCCAAGCTGCAAAAATATTTTTGTTCTACACAATTTGCATGAAAAATATAATGCTCGCGTATTCTTGTCTAATGCAAATTACGCTAAAACTAACATTTAAAACTCAAAACACAGTTTTTTTTTTTTTCGCCTTGAATGTATCACGTTTCTTTGTTTCTTTATGATATATATATTTTTTTATTATTATTATTATTATTAAGCTAGCGGGAAAGCTTTATCGTACTGAAATAAGCAATTTAGACTGGAAATTTATTCTGGACAATATTTATATAACTTTTAAGAATATATTTCCCAATATAATGCAACTTCAACTTTTGTTTTTAAACTTCTATGTAAAAGAATATTCTTTTTTTGTTTGTAAATTATAATGAAACTTTATGATAATACCACAGAATTAAACAATACATGTACTTTAACAAAAATTTTCAAATGATTTTTTTTTTTAAAGTAATTTAGTACTTATTGCACGAATCAAAAGTTTAGTTTAAAGGTAAATACGCATATGAAGTGTTGCTTGCGTTTGTCAACAATTAATACAAAAATAGGTTATGATTGCCCTATTTGTACGTAAGCACTTACTTACAAATAATAAATTAATATAGATCATGATTACCTAGTCGTATACTATTAGATTTTATTGATGAATAACAAATTAATAGATCAAGACTGAATATTTTCTATTAGGATTCATTTTTCTTTCTAATTGAATATATTATACATTAATGAATCAAATATCATTACTTAGAATATTGATATTCTGTACATAAATAGTCAATTAAAGTAAGTTTTTTTTTTTTTTTTTTTTTTTTTTTTTTGACGCAAAATAGACACGTGGTGATTTCTCTTAAAATATTTATGGTGGTAATTGACAATTAGGCAAAATAATAATAATAATACTATAATAGTTAAATCTTATTAAATAATATACTTCCTTTTTTTCTGGTTGGGGGAGAAGAGAGAGGTAATGCAAATCCATATAATTATAATTTTGACTAGATTAGACACCTTAAAAAATTTATATCGTTAGATATCAATTTAAAAAAAAAAAAAAAAAAAAAAATACTCACGTGTGTACTTAAAATTCTTGTGAGAAAATAACAATGTACAGTGCACGATAAATATATAAAAATTTAATATCATTCTTGAAAAAGGAAAAAAGAAAGAAAAATATTTCGCATCCATCGATATAATGCAAGTTATTAATTTTTTTACATTTATCTTTTAGAGAAATTGAAGTATCCAAATTTATTTTACTTGGTTAGGATGAAATTTCTAAATCCCATCATTTTTCAAAAAAAGATGCGGTGGATGATTATGTTTATGAGTGATAATATAAAGCAGGAGAATTTCTTTTAGAGAATGTTTCATGCTGCAAGTGAATATAACTTGTTATTTAATGATTGCTTTGATTTGAAATATCCATTTGTTAAATATTATTATAGCATCGTCTACTTGCAAAACCAGCCAACTCAGTAAAATCAAATCGGTAAATGATTTTTTTTTTTTTTTTTTTTTTTTTTTTTTTTTTTAGTTTTAAGTTCCACCATCTGGAAAAAAGAAACCATGCCAAAGCTGGTTTAATCCCTGTGTTATACGCTGGTAAGTTGTTTTTCAGCTAGACAACATAATTTAAAAGTATGTTACTGTTTTCTTCAACATGAGATGTTTTGCTATTTCTCGGGAAGAGTGGGGATAGAATAAGGCTATACAGAACACTGCTGATATAGATACAGGGATGGATGGATGGTTGGGTTTTACGTCGCACTGGTGCTGCGCAGATAGGCAATTGGCGACGGTCTGGACACACCCCTAGAGGTGGTCCGGAGACATGCCATCACAATTCTGATCCTCCACGGAAGGGATGGCACTCCCGCTTCGGTGACTCCCCCCAGAGGTATAATTCGTAGATACAGGGTACTTAATACTACCTTTAAAAAAACTATTCCTGAGGCAAAATATGAAGGTATGTGAGTTCTTGCTTTTACGGTGCAGTCATGCCTACATTTTCTAACCTGATGAAAAATTGTGCTTAACTATTTTGATTCGAAGCGACTGATGTTGTTGTTTTTTTTTTATTTCTAATGTTTGCACAAAAATTAGTGTTCACATTACACTGCATCTGAGCTATAAGAAATTTTACAAACATCCTGTCATAAAAGTTATATATATATATATATATATATATATATATATATATATACATAAAACAGCATCGACGCGACAGTTTATTTAAAGTCGCATTTTTACTACGCTGCGATTGATTACCACTTGTAGCAAAAACAGTAAATATGCATTGAGGAGTAAGACAGACTATCAAAATGCATCCGTGATTGTAATACCATAGATTTTTTTTCACTGTTATTTATTGTACCATAGTTTTTATTTTAAAAACACAAACAACGCAGTATTTTTTTTTTTTTCCTCTCCAATCTCGAGATTTCAGCAACTTTCTCAAAAGAAATGAGTAGTAGATTTTCTTCTTTTATCTAGTAAAGTTCTGTTCTGGCAAATGATCAAAACAAGGAACTTTCGGACCTCTCTTTTGTTGCGGATGGCCAGGAGGGAATTAGGGGAAGGGAGGGGGGCTGGGGGAAGGTGGTCAAAGTAATGGCCAGATGCCAATATTTTGATTAAAACGTGGACGAGTAAAGAAGAAATCTAGTTTTCCGTTATTGTCTACCACAATTAATGCAGCTCCAGAACTTTTATAAGTTTTTATTTTTTCTCATTCGTCCGAAGTTTTTGTTACGAAACTTTGTAACAATATTAGAAATCAAACAGCTTTATATCTAGGAAAAATTCAGATTGGTGTAGAATTGTTAGATATTTATTATATCTACAAACATTTGTGTGTGTGTGAGTGTTACACATTCATAAACAGCATTCAAATATTATAATAAAACAATTTCATGTAATATAACATTTTACCCTGTAAAAACCTAAGACCTTTTTCGGCTCAAAGAAAATTTTTTAAATGATATTTTTTAAATGATATTTTATAGTTATATAGAAATAATTGCAAACGATTATAAATTAGCTTGAATTTTTGCTTTATTTATTTATTTATTTATTTATTTATTAAATTAACTGAGGACACAAATGAATTATTAATTAAATACTCAATATTTGGCAAACAAAACTACTTACTATTAGGTGTGTCTTTTAATACGGCTAAACATGTTATATGTAATACAGTAATATATTGTATAAATAAAAATTAAATATATACAACGATTTACGATTTATTAAGATAGTTAAAGGGCCCGAGTTCTGATTACCCATTGAATTTTTAACTCCATATTTACAAATTCATCAGTGTATACACACATATATATATATATATCATAACAGTAATTTTTTAATAATATTAGGTCAACCAGAATGTTCTGTTCTTTTGAATTAAAATACAATTGACAACGGAAATTTATCCTCGATAATATTCAAGATATTCTTGTGTTACTTTTAAGAGGACAATGAGTAAAGTAACATATAAATATTGTTAAACAAAAATTTCTGGTGTTATTTTATTAATTCAAAGGATAGAACTTTTCGGTTGACCTAATAGTATAGTATTAAAAACCTTCCAGAAAAATTTGTTTTTGATAATAATGGTGACACTATAATAAAACATGCGTAAAATTTTATGAATCCAGTATAGATTTAATATTTTCAGTAAAGGAAATCTTAAAAATACTTTGTACTTTTTTTTGAGAATTATTTATTAAAAAAAAAAAAAAAAGTTTTAATAAAACATATAAAATAACGATAAAATTTAATATTTAAGTTGTTGATTTTATTTTGAGAAAACGACGAAAAATCACGGCTTAAGTCTATCATATTTTAGTTTATTTTATTTATTTTATATTATTTTATTTTTATAGTAGTTTGTTGTAGGGTGACTAAGGCACCCGTTGAAAAATAATCGTTTCATTTTATTTATTTCTCACTTTAAATAATTCATTTGCTAGCAAGCCCGTGCGAAATTTTCTCGCTTTGTTTATCTCTTCGTTACCTATAAAATTATTATTTTATAGACGTCATTTTTTTTCATATGCATGAGCAAATTTATTTTTATTTTTATTTTATTTTATTTTATTTTATTTATTTATTTATTTATTTTTACGGGAAAGCATATTTCATTTTATGCTGAAAAAAAAATGGCAACAATTAAAAATTTAATGTATTTTAAAGCTTTTATTTTCATATTTTAATTAATTTAAAAAAAATGTAATTGTATATTCGTTACAAATAATGTACACAATGAAAGGCGAAATTTTTCTGAATACGTCTGTTTAAAAAGCTTATCAATCAGACAATTACATTTTTTAAAAATTAACTAAAGTATGAAAATTAGGAGACTGAGTCCAAGGAAATCGCCTAAAGTGTGACAGAATCAGTGACGGATGAGGGTAACTATATATGGTGATAACTCAGTTTTAACAATTCTCCCCCCCCCCCCCCCTCCCCCAATCAATAGCTTAAAATAGAAAAAAATCAAAATTCAGTTTCTAAACAATAAATTCGCGCCGCACGACTACAAATTAAAAATTTATAATAAGTAAAAACAAGAAAAATACAGAAATGTTGCACATGACTGTTTTATAAATAACAAACATTATTAAATATGCACCTTTATATCTTCAAATAAATGAGGTCCAACGACTTATGTTTACAAACAAATATTTGTTTGGGAAGAAATTTAGCATGAAAATAATTGACTTTGTAAAGTATAATAACATGACATACAAGTAAACAAGTAATAACAGTGATGAATTTAAATAATAGAATGAGAAATACATTATACCATAATGTATTTTAAAAAATCCCTTTTCCCCTTCAAAAGATATTTTACATATGAATAGTCTAAAATTGAAATTTTATCTATAGAAATATCTCTTTGTAAATGTAAAATATGTTTTGAGAAATGGAAGAAAATATCTCAATTTCAATTAAAAAAAAAAAAAAAAACTCACAAAGGAAAAAAAAAGAGAAGAAATTAAATTTAATACTTTAAAATATATTTTTTATATAAATATAAAGAAATATGTACCTGTTTCTGGAATTATATATTATTAAATCATTAATTTAAAACTTGCATAATGTCACTTAAATTTCTGTAAATTTTTTCCCATGCATATAAATGAAAAAAAAAAAAAAAAAAAAAAAATTATTTTATTCGACAGAAGACATAGAAAAAATTTAAAGTTTTCAGATAAAAGGTTATCTCAACAAAATTTTCCGGACACGAATATAATTTCTTTTGGTTAGAATATCTGTGATACCATTCTTGCTGATTCTTATGTGAAATGAATTCCTGAATCAGAATATGACTACCATTTTGCCCAGTCACCCACCGTTTTCTAGGGACACCCCCCCCCCCCCCCAATTTTTATCACTGTTCGGTCATTTTATGGCCGTGAATTTGATTTGAAGAATGAAAAAGAATTAATTTAACACTTAAAAACAAAAATATATAATGTTTAATAAATAACATTAATAATATATTAAAACAAATATAAGAAATGCAATACATAATTTCAGTGGCAAATCCCCCCCCCCCCGCCCTAAATTTTCCCCTTGCCGCAAATGTTGATGTTTTTGAATTTTTCAACGCTGTAGCCCTTTAGAAGATATTTAACAGTTAAAATAATCTTTTTCTCCCCTAAAAATAAAATCTGTAGCCATAAAATTACCGGAAAGTGATAAAAATAGGGGGCTGTCCTTAAAAAACGGTGGGTGATAGGGCAAATATGGGTGGACGTCCTATTCAGATTCAAGAGGTCATTTTACATACGAATTTGCCAAAATGATGTTGGGGCAATTTTCATGACGAGCAGTGTTATTATAAACTTTTAATTAACGCTGGACCACATTCTACCACGAAATCTCTAAAAAAATAATTTAAAAAATAAATAAAATCTATCATGCACTCAATAAAAATATCCGCTGAAAGCCTTTGCATACTAAGTCACTGAATTATACAGAATAGAAATATAGTCATTACATATTTATACATACATCTGTGACATCATAAATATTCATCTATCACAAACAAAAATCCTTTTTTGTAAGCTAAAGATTCTCGGATATTTGTGATGTTAAAGCACATCAAAGAAAATTTATTTAAAAAATCATAAGCACAAACTTTAAGGGGGAAAAAAAAATGGAGGGAAATGAAAAACGTTTACAGTGGTTTTCAAATCATTTTATTTTTAAAAAATAACTGTATGACTAAGGTCATTTAAAGTCAGAATTTCTATTTTTCTGTTTATGGATGTTTGTGTTTGAATGATTTTTACAAATGATGTAACTATTTTTGATTATTTATACCATTTAAAGTAATGTATACACTCTCAGAAATGGATACGAAAATTTCTTCATTTTTGACGAAAGTGTTTCTAGGGATACGCTCCGAGCGAACATTTCGTCAAATTGGCGAAATTGGCTTCGTTACCTATTTGAGAATACGAATTTCGTCAAAAATAAAAAAAATATTTTCTCCTTCTTATTTCGTCCAAATTGAGAAAATTACTTTCGTTACTTGTTTGAACATACGAATTTCGTCAAAAGTAAAGATACATTTTTTCATGCTAGTTTCGTGATACAGTATAAAATACAAATTATAGAATTATAAAATTACTTGCAAGTTCGTTGCTTTAGGCATAGAATCCTAATTACATTTAATGAAAATATAAATAAAACAGAGCAAACAAATAAAAATCATTTGGACATTTATTTGACAGCTTTGAGACCTATAGTTACAATGATTTTTGTCTCAATTGATCCACGTTTTTACATAAATTCCCAGAAACAAGCGCAAACAATATTTTGTAGACATAGGATATCACAAACATCCATGCCCGCACCGCGATTCGAACCCGGGAATCCAGAAGGCAGCACCCTACCGACCGAACCACCAGGCCGGCCAATAAAAGTCATTGTAACGTAAAGTCGAAAAACACAGGAAAAAAACCAATAGGGCGGTAATGAAAGCTAGCACATGCTATTGTGAGTAAACAGTTTCGTCAAATATTTGAGAGTTCCCGTTTCCTCAAAAATCACGTGATCGCTTGACCAAATGGTTGTCAAAAACAACGAAATGAAGCCCGAGGATGTCTGAATCGTCAAAATTGAGTATATTATTTCTGAGAGTGTATGCTAACATTTGTACTTTGCTTAATACGCTTCATTATTTTTCAAGATATAAAACCCAAACTAAAGCGAAAATACTTTTTACATATTTTGAAACAAAATCTAGTAATTTTATAAAATTATAGCATTGATAATAAAATATTTATATTAATGTAAAATTGATAATATGAATAACATTTAACAAAAGAACATTTAACATTGCAATTAAAATTTTCAAAACATTGAATACATATTTATAGTAATTCAAAATGAATTACTTTAAAAATAAGAGCATATTCATTTTTATAATACTGATTAATTTTAATATATAACATTTGTACTTTACTTAATGCATCTCATTAAATAGTCTATTGTCATTTTTGAAGGTACAAAACCGAAATTAAACCGAAAATAAAACTTTTTTTTTATAATTTTGAAATAAGGTCTAGTAATTTTATAAAATTGGCAATACTGACAATAAAGTATTTACATTCACATAAAATTGATAATATGAGAAAATGCAGAACATTTAGCACTGAAATTAAAATTTTCAAAATGATTAAATACATGTTAATACAGGTCTCGCAGAATTTCTAAACTTTTACATTCATTTTATTTTAATGTCACCACTATTTTAATATTATATTTTTTAGATAATATTTTAGCGTTAAAAACATTAAAAAGTATTCAAGAGAAAGATTTCATTGACGATAGTGGTGACAATATAATAAAATGCGAGTAAATTTTTAGAAGTTCTGCGAGGACTGTTTATAGTAATTCGAAATTAATTACTTAAAAAGTAAGTGCATATTCGTTTTTATAAATCTGATTAATTTTAAAATATGTTTTAATATGTAATATTTGTATTTTACTTGATGCACTTCACTAAAAAAAATCTATTATTATTATTGAAGATATAAAACCCAAACTAAAGTGAAAAAAGCTGTTTATATATTTTGAAGTAAGGTCTAGTTATCTTATAAAAGTATAGTATTGATAATAAAGTATTATGGATAAATAAATAACATTTAACATTGAAATTAAACTTTTCAAAATGTTGAGTGCATATTTATAGTATTTCAAAATTGATTATTTTAAATATAAGGGCATGTTCATTTTATAAAACTGATTAATTTATATATATATATATATATATATATATATATAAGATAAAATTTAAATATAGGATGGAGTAAAACTTGAATTATTAAATATTTAGAACTAGAACAGAGTTTTTATAAACCAATGCGCCAATGCAGCAAAAGGAAAAATAAAATAAAAATAAATAAGTACAGAGAAGTTGGGGGCTATAAACGTGTTATTTGGTTAAATTACCAGCGTTTCCTCAGAAACTTCTCATTTTTCTTTACCTACATGGGGAATGAAGGTCCTCGTGTGTTTTGGCATTAATTTTTCATCTGGCTTTAATTATTTTGCTTATATATATATATATAAATATATTATATATATATGTGTGTGTGTGTGTTTGTATGTATGTATGTATAGCGGATTGCCACCAAATTTAGTATGTGAACGGTTCATGAGATGCGCCCAAGGAAAAAAATTTTTTAAGAAAAAATAAGTGCTCTATATGGCGTTTTGCATGGAAATTTTGTATTTAACAAATAGAATATTCCAAGTGAGATCACAAACTAATCAATAAGTGCTTATATTTGTTATGTTTTCCATAAAAATCATTTCCTTCGTTATATTTCAATTTTGTAATAAACAGGGCCACCTAGTGGACACTTTTTGAATTACTTGAACTCTCAAGTATCATTTCGCTATCAATTTCGGTGGCAATCTGTTGTCTGGTTTTTAACTGTAGAGGGCTGCTTAACGCGGAAGTTTATGTCCGCAATTTATGTACCGCCATATATATATATATATATATATATATATAATTAAACCTTGCACTACTACTATTTTTTTCTGATTAAAATAATAATAATAATAATAATAATAATAATAATAAAGCTAATACTTTAATATATCTACTACGATACAATAATCTCCATAAGATGTTGACAATAAATCACTTGTCAGTTTCACTATCGTACACTGAGAAACAATTCTGTAACTGACATCTAGAATCTAAATTGTGGCTCTAGAAAGAATAGTTCCATGTCATCCTTATAAATTCTAGTCCCCTTGGAAAGCGAGTTCTAGAAAACTCTATTAGAATTCTAGAGCGTTTGCCTATATTCTCGAGGGCAAAGTTATTTAAAAATCTCTGCAAATAAGAGGCGGGTTTCTGCAACTATAATCTTGGTTTATTACCCAATTCTAGAAAATCAAGCGAGAATTTCTCGCAATACAAAAGATTCAGAATATTCGGATATACAGAATATTGTTTCGCCATCTAGAAATGTGTCAAAAAAAGAAATTCTTGACCATTTCATCTATTTGAGTTTATTGGCGTGCCTTATGCGCATAGTTCGGAAATCTATATTTCTAGTTAAGGGATTTAGAAAATGGCCACTTATTCATTCTAAAGGAAGGCGGTATATTTTTTTTCTCAGTGTATACTAGTAAAGCATGCACTGAGCATTAATATAACGCTTATTTATCTCATAGTCATTTAAAACTGCCCGCGGGACACATGTGTCCCTGTCGTAGCAAAAGGGTTAATCAACAATTAAAGATTAAAAAAAAAAAAAAAAAAAAGTGCCAAAAATGTTGTTTTTTCATAGAATAAAAAGCAATATTAAAAGCAAAATATTAAAAGATTTTCAAGTATAACAGCAAATCTTTCAGCATCAAATAGTACAGTTTGAAAACCACTATTTTGTATGAAAAATCAATAGACATAAATCTTTTTATATTGACTTTGTGGGCGGAAAACTGAAAATAAACTGCAATGCATTACATGCATCAGAAAAGACTTTTTCAAGTACTGCCTTCTCGAAATTCAGATAGACTCGAATTCTAACAATGCCATATATGCTAACATACTCCAAAAAAAGGGGAATTTTTCCTCAAAACTTTGCGTTCCAAACTGGTTAGTATTTGATACAAAACTGAAATTTATTCTTTTTCGATTTTTCCCCAAAAGCAGAAGAAAAGAAAAAGTCTCCATTTAACAAAAAATAAATTGTATGATTTAAAAAAAGAAATGCTCTAAGAAAATTTTCAAACATATTCAAAAAAGACAAAAAAAAGCCTAAGTGTTTGGTTGATTTGGTAAAAAGACAGAGATTGGCAAATTAAAAAAAAAAAATTTTTTGTTCTCCCTATTTTGGTTGATTATAGAAACATTTTACACTGAGGAAAAAAATATACCGCCTTCGTCTAGAACGAATAAGTGGTCATTTTCTAAATCCATAAACTAGAAATATAGATTTCCGAGCTATGCGTATAAGGCACGCCAATAAGCTGAATAGACAAAATGATCGATAATTTCTAGTCTATACATTTCTAGATGGTGAAACAATATTCTGAATATTCTGAATCCTTTGTATTACGAGAAATTCTCGCTTGATTTTCTAGAATTGGGTCATAAACCAATATTATAGTTGCGGAAACCCGCCTCTTGTAGTCTCATTTATTTGGAGAGATTTTTAAATAACTTTGCCCTCGAGAATATGGGCAAACGCTCTAGAATTCTAATAGGAATTTTTATAACTCGCTTTCAAAGGGGACTAGAATTTATAAGGATGGTATGGAACTATTTTTTCTAGAGCCACAATTTAGATTCTAGATGTCAGTTACAGAATTTTTTCTCAGTATAATGTTTTAAAACATGATTTTACAAAAAATGGAAAAATCTTGTTTTTAAAAATAAATAAATTCTGAGTTAAAACTTTTTTGAAGATGAGACCACAATTCATATACTCTTTTCTAAAGTACGTATATGAATAAATATGCATTTTCCTCTACTACCAACAGAATAATTTTCAAGGCATGATTTCATTTTAATTATGACGCACTGATATAACTAAATATCTAAACTCAAATTGAAAGTATTACATGTAAAATTAAATAGCAATATGATATGAAATTTACATATAAATAAACGGAATCATAATATCTTTAATTACTGCAACATACAAGTATTAAATAAAAATAATAAAATAATTTTTTAAAAACTTAAAAGATTTTCAAGTAAAACAGAAATATTTTTAGCACCAAATTGTATAATTTGAAAACCACTGTTTCTTTCTTTTTTTTTTTTTTTTTTTTAAATTAAATATTAATGTACATATCTATTATTATTATTGAATTTCTTGGCGGAATAACACGTATCAGAATAGGCATTTTAAAATACTGCCTTCTCAAAATTCATATAGGCTTGACTTCTAACACTCTCATATATGCTAACATATTTCTGAATGCCTAGCATTTCAAACTGACCACTAATTAATACAAAATTTTATCATACATTTTTATCTTTTTCCATTTTATTATTCAACCTTAAGTAGTATTGGGAAAAAAAATTGTATAATAATAATAAAAACAATACTTTAACAATAAGGTAACTTTAAAATACAATCAGAAATACATATATATGTATATATGTATTGAAAACAGTTTCAAACATTGCATTATATGAAACCAAGTATCACAAGAAGAACTATAAAAAAGATGAATAAAGATGACGAAAGGAAAAAAAAATAAATAAACAGCCTGATATTGATATATGTATATATATATATATATATATATATATATATATATAAAGCATTAGTATTTGGTTACTCTAATAAATAACCAGAGATATGCAGATTTAAACTTTTTTTTTCACCATATTTTGGACAATCATAGCCACATTTTAAAACATAATCAGTTTAAAACATAATTTTACAAAAATCGGAATTTTTTTTTTTTTTTAAATTCATATATTTTGCGTTCTATAACGCAAAATATATTACAGGCAATAATTCGCATCTGTAATATGAGAATATCATTTATGCACTCTTTTAAAACATATATGCATGCATATAAAATATGTATTTTCATCTTTTAACAATACAATAATTTATTTGTAAATATAACAGACTAATATAATTAAATATACAAGTTTTTCCTAAATTCAAGAGCCAAAATTTTACGGGTATGTAAAACAAATATAAAAAAGCTTTTTTTGCATAGCAAATTAGGGTCGGAAATGAAAAGTGTAGGAGAAAAAAATAAGAAATACACCGAAATTTAGAATGAATGAAAACGGGAAAAATCCATAGAAAAAAGAATGAGGGGGGGGAGGGGAGACGCACAATAGCAAGTGGGTGAAAAAAAAACTAACAATATCAGTAAAAAAAAAAAAAAAAAAAAATGAAAGAAAGAAAAGAACTGAAGCGGCGCGGCGGAAGAGTGGGCTCGGATCTCGCCGAAGATTTTCATTTCCTAACTTATATTGCTGTACAAAAAATGCTTTATATATATATATATATATGTTACCTAACCCTAAAGTTTGGCCAACAAGTTCAGAGACACCCTGTATAAATGAGTTAAAATGAAATCATTATCATGCAAAATTAAATAGCAATATAATATACAATTTGTACAAAAATCAAAGGACACACAATGTCTTTGATTACTGAAATATACATTACTCAAAGAAAAATGTTACACAGAAATTAAACCTAATTTACAATGAAGAAAGATGCAAATTTAGCCAGTCAAAGAGAGGATCAAAAAAAAATATTTTAAGAAGTTTCTCACACTTTTTTTTTTTTCTTCGTCCAGTCATCAGACGGAAAAAAATTAATATTACCACGTTTTCATTAACTCGCTGTCTTGTTTGTTTGTTTATCCATTACAAATCTTGCAATCGTTTTTTAACTAACTTCTCGTCTAGCTAGACATTTGAAACTTTTAGAATAGCTCAGAACACGATGACAACGCAATACCTCGCAGCCCGATTTTCGAATTTTTTATTAGTTTTCTTTTAACTAATTAAAATATGAAAATAGTAACCTCTTAATAGCCTTTAAATTATTCATTTTAATACTAGCTATAATTTAATTGTTGCCAAAAAAAAAAAAAAAAAAAAAAAAAATCATTAGTTCAATTTTTTTTTCGACATAAAAATAAATACATTTACTTAAACGTGAACAATAAAAAAAATTGTAAAAAATTAAATTATGCATCTCACAAAAATTGACGTCATTATCACTTTAAAATTTTTATACACATTGATAAAGTGCTAATATAGTTCTATAGCTATAATTCAACAGAAATTTTAAAAACATGGTATATAAAAAGGTTTTTTTCATCTTATAATTATTTATATTTAATTATCAATATTCCTTTTATGCTAGTGGTAGTAGGACAAAGTAAAATTGGACAGCAGTTTCGTGCTATGTACATGATTTCTTTTAATTCTTTTATAAAATGAAAATGTTTTACTTGAAATTATACTTTGAACTTTCTTCACACAGATATGCAAATAATAATAATAAATTTAAGAAGTTTTAATTTTTAAAACTAAAATTTAAGTTTAGAAATTTAAGAAAATTTAGAAAATTTAAGTTTAAATTTTTTAATGAAAATACATTTCGGACACTCTTACAAAATATATGAATGTAATATGTAGCATCTGCAAATACAATAACATTTAATAATAACAATTCCACATATTGATACAATTGCATTTATGAATAAGTTAAAGTGCGAAAAAAAAAAATACTAGGCAAAATTGGTTTGCACCATAACACACAATTTATACATAACTGCAACATATAATAAGAAAATCAGGCAGTTTCTAGGCAAAGCAATCCTAAATTATAGCCAAGACTGAGATGTGTGTAAAATTAAATAATCAAATGGATAGTTCAATAAAAATACTTTAACAAACTCCGACCCCCCCCCCCCTCCACCTCTTTCTTTTTTTTTTTTTTTTTTTTTTTTTTTTTCGGTCACTTGTTGGTAGAAAGCAGTGCATTATCTTTTATTTATCTTTATTTTATTTTTATTCAGTTTTTTACTTTTTTTCTTCTTAATACAAAGAGGTTAAAAAAGATAGAAAGAAAGTCAAATTTAACAATTAACTACATAAATAAGATTGGTAATTCCTTTTCTGATCGCCATGTTGAGAAAAATAACTCTCGAATTTTAATTTTAATCTCTCTGTATTTCATTATTTTTTAATTTTTTTTTTTTTAGTAGTTTATCACTATTTCTTAGCAGTAATATCTGTATTATTTGTTTAAAATTATTAAAAAATAACTTTAGCAGACATGTCAACATTCTAATTTATTTCGTAGTCCTGTAGTCCCCCGCCTTTTTTCCACACCAGTCTTTTTTTAGAAATTTTTTCGTCTTATTTAACCGTAATCAAATTTGAAGAAAGTTACTTCAAAAATTAAGTGGTGTGAAGAAAAGGGCGGTAATACTACGGAATATTAATTGAAATGTTGCCAGACATGCTTTAATAATGCTCGAACATCTTTAGAACAACAACAAAAAAAATTTGATTAATTTTAGGGAATTGAAATAAGAATTTTTATTATTTTATATGAATCTGTTATTACAGGCCAACGAAATACAATTTAATATATTTTTAACATATTTAACAAAGTCGGAAAGCGTTTATAACTTCGGTTTGTGTGTCGTTTAACCGCGGTTTAATTTCCATAAATATTATTAGAATGCCTTGAAAATAATGTAGTGTTATTCAAGTTAACAGTGACCTGTTCCCTATTCAAAATGATATTAAATAGTTAATTAGTGATGGCATAAATGCACTGTACATAAACTATTATTTTACGTACAGGGATACCCAAAATATTTCCAAAGAGTTACGTTCTACGTGAGGTATTTCTATAAGGCGCTTATTTTAATACAATTAACTATATTTTACAGCTTATTTAATCTAGTTTATATTGCACAAAACATTGTGAAATGACCATTTATTATTTAATTTCCAATTAATTTATCATTTTTAAAGAATAAATATATTCCCAATAAAGAAATATATTCCACTTATATATGCTGTCAATAATTATAAAAACAGTAATAAAACATACTTTCAGCATATCACACCATTTAAAATATCTTTATATCAAAATATCTCTACATTCCGACGTTTCGGTTAATATTCAATTTTTAACTATCTTCAGGGAAAATGATGTTCATAAACTATAAACATAAATCAAATTAAGCCAAATTATTATCAGTCGTCGTTTCCAAGAATGGTTTAATTTGATTTATGTTTATAGTTTATGAACATCATTTTTCCTAAAGATGGTTAAAAATTGAATATTTACCGAAACGTCGGAATGTAGAGATATTTTGATATAAAGATATTTTAAATGGTGTGATATGCTGAAAGTATGTTTTATTACTGTTTTTATAAATATATTCCCGTTATTTTCTTGCACGTTTGACATTTATAATTCGATTCATATTTACGAAATTTAATGTTTAGGTTAATGTTTGAGTTAAGTTTAGGATTTTATCTCAGTCTAGACAGTAATTTAGGCTTAAATTTAAATAACAGTAGAGCCTGCTTAAAGAAGTAGTTTTTAACATTGTTACAGAAAACGTCATAGTCATTAAAATATTTAACAAACAGCAAATACATTGTTATTATTAATTTTATTATATTTCTTTATTTTTTAATCTTATTTTATTATTTTATTTTATAGTTTTCAGTCCACCAATTTCTAAAAATTTTCACTTCATTGCATTCCAGAATTGCAAGAGCTTCCATCTCAAGACGAAATTCTAACACCAATACTTTTTATTAATATCTTCTGTCATATTCAATCTTTAAAAATCGCTGTACAAATGTGATATAAATTATTGATAAAAAATAGTGGCGGGGTTTCCAACTTAAGACGGAAACTTTTATACCCATGTTGGATTCATATAGCAAATTTAACAAAATCGCATAATAAATAAACAATAACATATGTTTTTTTATTCCTCTAAAATACATCAATCATTTTTGGCTTTTGAGGCCACCTTTATAATATTTGAGGAGAACGGGGGGGGGGGGGGGGGAAGGGGTGTGTAAATTTAACTATTCGTCCTATCTTCTAAAACTGCAATGATAAGATATTCTTAATCAAATTAAAAGTTTCCATAACAAATGCTTCAAAAAACTTCAATTTTTTATTATGCATCTTCTTTTCACAAAGAAAATAAATAAATAAATAAATAAATAAATAAATGAAAGCTTTTCTTCAAATTAGTGTTCTGCATAAATTTCATAAATTTTATTCACTAAAAAATTTCAAAATTAAGTATTGGAAAAATCTATCATATCACTTAAAGGTATGTTTTGTATGTTAAATTTAAAAAATAAAGTTTAGAAATTTCACAGCATTAAAATCTTAAGTGAAATTTTATCTAAGTTTACCAAAGTAATATCAAGTTTACCAAAATATTACATAGGGTAGGTACTCCCGTGATTGGCATGCTCCTGTAATTGACATCTATCCCGAAATAATTAATAAACAAGAAAAATAATGAAATCATATATTTTACATATAAGAAAAAATATACATACGTAAATAAATAATACATACATAAATATACTTATATGATTCCGGTATTGAACACGTTAAAAATATCAATTTCAATACCAAACTCGGTTACCCCTTAGTACTTGGCTACACCGTCTCTTGTGCAAAACACAACAAACGGTAAATGTAAAGGAACTTTTACAAGCAGTTTCTTAACTCTGCTCTCAAGCATATCTGGATCATTTGCTCTATTTCTACGTAAATATAATACTCTCTCGGACAAAACTAACTATTCGAAGACAGTGGAATGAATGCAACAGTAAAGTGGACAATAAACTATCTTGGAAAAATGTTAAAAATGTATTGCTGTGTGCGAACTGCCAGCGTATACCCGCTATCACATATTTGTACTCGACTATTTCTCCGTACAACCTAAAAATTACTTTTGTGAGGGAAATGCTTATATAGCGAATCTTCTCCTCCAGGACAGCCTCAAGATGTCCTCGAGATGTCCCTCGGATCAAGACAGGACATCTTGATCCGAGATGTCCTGTCATAATTAGGACATCTCGAATATTCTAATTAAGACAATGGGATGTTTTAATTAGCATCCGGGATGTCCCGGATATCCTAAAGATGGAAAATGTGCTATATGGATGGGGAACAATTTAAAGTCTGACTTTTAAAACAATAAGGCCGCGATTTTAGGAAGATAATATTTATACATATTCGGTACGTTTACAAAATTCTGAAATTCAATACGTATATCTACAAAATACTACTTAATCAATACTCGATGTTTTAAAATATTTTATTTTTTTTTAGTCTGTGAATACTTTGTGAAAAATATCATCCATTGACGATCCTTTCGACCAAATAACACCTTCTTTCTTTTTCCAAGCTCAAAATTGAAATTTAGTTTCATCATCTGGCACTTATATACGTGTTTTTCCTTTACAATTATAGTGCGACCACGTTTGATTTGCCTAGCTATGTGAGCGATCTCAAACGTTTACAGGAGTGGCTAGTGTAGTCTGACATGTTGTGATTTGGGAACCTTGTTTATTCTGCATTCGCTTATCACTTATTTTCTCTCAATTACAAGGGTTATGGTTATCATCTTATTGTAATGGTGAACACGTTAAGTCAACAGAGACCCCGTGATTGCAAGAACCATGGTCGAAAATTACCTCTTACTACTTCCTACTGAACTTTATACACTTATGGCGGTATTCACCATTAACTTCAACTCCCGGTTCAACGCAAAAACTTGAAAAGCGTCTAAAGACAGAGTACAGCTCTCCAGCAAAATTTGGCACTCCATCTAGGATTTCATAAAATCGTTGATTGGTTATTTTCACCTAAAAAATCTGAAAATAACTATACCGCTAGATGGCAGGAACAATTCGTCAAAATTTGATGAAAATTTGCACCCCGCCTTTATACGCTTTTCAAATTTTCGTGTTCAACCGAGAGTTGAAGTTATTGGTGAATAACAGCCTTAGAAAAGAAACGCAACTATAACTTTTCTTTTATTTACATTTGGTTACACAGGGCTCTTCGCCGACAATTACCTTTCATTTTCACTATACGCAAAATCTTTGCTTTTTATTAAAGATTTATTTTTATTTATTTGCACTTAAAAATTATTCGTTTTAACGATGACTTCCTTTCATTTAATTAAACTTGAAATATATGCTTTTCAATAATATCTTTATTTTAATAAATTACCCTTTCCACCATACACCAGCTTTAGTAACATTTTTTATTTTAAATAGCCTTCGCAAAATGGTGTTGATAAAATTATATTGTAACTCCTAAAAAGAAATTTTAAAGGAAGAATGAATTTTATGATGTATATTTTGCTCCTTACACATTTCATTTTGGTTGTTGTTTTACTCATTTTCTAAAAGTATTATTATTATTATTATTATTATTATTATTAAATTGTAATGCTTGCGCTCACTTTTTTTTCTAACATGATACTTTGATAAAACGAATCAACTTCGATAATTTTCATGTTTCTATGAATTTTATTAATTTATTTTAATTTATTTTAATATTTTCAAAACTATGATAAATTTTACCTCGATGTATGGCATTAACATAGTTTAGTAACAAACTTTATCCGCATAGATTATTTCTAAATTTCTAAAGATTTGGCTTGTTTATCTCTACATCCATATTTCAACAAGTAAAGCCAATTTTGTTTAATTACATCTTCAGAAATTCCTTCCCTCTGAGCATATAATTCTGCTTCTCTGAGTAAAATAATCTCACTTATGCTGTATGTCAATGAAGATCCACAAAGGACTTATGTAGTTATGTGTATTTATTATACTGGTTTGATTATATGGATCAGAGTAAAAATTCAAAGCCCAAAACCCATTGTTACATTGAATCCTTGAACAAAAAGGCCAGTGAGTACGCCAACTTTATTCTCTGCTGTCACTTATGACACAAGTGAATGGTACATTCATACCATTGTAGCTAATCTTACTACACTCTTAATTCTAAATATTATTTCTATAATTTTTATATCAAATGCTGTCGGTGATATGAAAGACAAATATATATTATCCACACTCGCCTAATTTTTTCCCAATTTTTTCTTGCTTTTTACCAACTCACAGTTACATAAAACAAAAGCATCATAATTAAACTCACATACTCGGGTTCTCTTACCGAAAAACTAAACTGAAATTTAATAAGTGGCTCGAGGCACTAATTCTATAAATTCAAACGCTGTTTAAAGCTGGTCTGAAATCATAAGCGTAGAAGAGATCTGTGCCAGAAATGTACAGTCGGTAACAAAAGTGTCCGAGCACTAGCAAAAATTCCTATGTAAAAAAAATTACACTCCATACGGTTTTGTTAAACAAATCCTTGTCGAATCCTGTGCTTAGTCAGTGTAAGAACATGATTCGATAAGTATTTATTTAACAAAACCGTATAAAGGTATAAAGTGTACTTTTTTTACATAGAAATTTTTGCTAGTGTTCGGAGACTTTTGTTACCGACTGTATGTTTGACTCGACAAGTCTTGCTTTTGCCTCCAAGGCAGTTGCACGTGTTTGCACCTGATGAAGAAAGGCTACGTCCTTTCGAAACCGGTTGTGCTGATTTAAAATTTATGGTGTGTGAAGAAGTTTTAATTTCTTGCTATTGTCTGTACGCCAGTTTTTGAATTTATTTTTGGAATCATAAACGTAACTGCACTTAAATAAGCATAAAATAAATCGAAAATATGTAATGTAAAAGATAGTCTACATATTTACTACGATTTGATAAAATTTCACCGCCACATACTTCCTTAAAAAATCTTTAAAAGAATATATTAAAATAGTCGATACAACAATAAATAAAATCGATATAAAAATAAAATATTTCTACAAAAATGGCCGAAAGAATCGTCAATGTGAAAGAAAAAAATGTGATAAAATGCGAATCCTAACAAAACCAAAAAATATATGTCTAAAGTGTCTCTGAGATATGTTTTGCGCTACAAAAATAGTTTATCTGAGATTCTATATCAAAAAAGGAAGAACTTGTCTGCTTCGATGTACATGCTTTTTTTTTTTAAATTGTGTTTTTAACACTATGAAAATTATGGTTTTTAATACTCATCAACTAACCATTTTTATATATTTCAAAACATCTGATTTTAAAAACAAGGTGGATCTTTTCTCTTATACATATAAAAATATTTTTTTGTTTTTTTTAATAATTTCAATAGAAAAAACGCAAAACATCAATATGTTCAATATACTTTCACTTGTCATTTTTTTTCGAAAATATAAAAATTTACCTCAGAAATTCAAAAGATTAAAAAATAAAAAATAAATATCTATACTTTCATGCTCTAGCTTGTACAGTACATTTTTTGTACTTGTTGATACATAGCTATTCAGAATATAAAATAAATACTAACTGAATAGCCAAATTTTTTTTTTGGCCACTTGAAACATTCTCTTAGAATAAATTTCTTCTAAATTAGCCAATGTCCATTTTCAGATTAGACAATTGCTTCAGGACCTGCAACTGCAACTCTCTACGGTACTATTCTTTATACAATTTTATTCTTTTAAAATGAATGCAGCACTTGTTGTCTTGTGTACCTACGACAGTTTTTTTTTTCTATCTCCTACAGTAACGTGATACAATTTTCTCTCTCGATTTCTTAAAACTACTGTAACTTCATTGCTTAACGTGTTAATTAAAATCATCTTTATCAAGTGAAAAGTTTTTATTATCCACTACTTCAAATAAATTCTAGCTCACTATGAATATATTCTCGCTATTCTTTCCACCAGTGAAATAGAACATTTGCCGTCGTCATTTTACTTTCTTAAAATAAAAGTTTATGTACGCAGCTGCTGCTTTTACATTTTGCAGAACCTCACAGTCAGTCGTTGCTTAGCAACACTATTAAATTTCAGACTGAAGAGAAGCCATTTTTAACAATAAGAATGTCTTTAAAACACTAGACTGAAACATCAACAAAATATTCCACTTTATGTTTGTATAATATATAATACTTTAATTCCGCATTTTCTTTAATGCAGAGACTACGATAAGTATGACTTAGGTCATCATTACCTCAGTTTCAAAACTTTTAAAGTTTGAAATCGACACTTAGCAGCGACAATAGTTTACATCTACGTAACTGCCACAAATGATAGAATCTCATCGGGACGATTTCATTTGTTAATATTATTAAACTTCAAAGTAAAGAATCCACTTTTAACAACAAGAAAGTTTCGAAACAATAGACTGAAAGGCAAGCATAATCTATGTTTGTATACGGTATAATATTGAGAGTAATGCATTTTTCTTTAGAAATTCACTGATAGCAATCACTGTGAATAAAACTGTGCTTTACTCAGTTTCAATACCGTTTCCTTTAATGCAGAAGAACATCAATTAAACTGTAAGTTCAATTTCAGAAACATTTTTTTGAGACAGTGATTACTAATATCACGACTTACACTGTAATTTCTTCACCTTCAAAACCTTTTCCCTTGCTGCAGAGACTAATAAATGTTAAACAAATTACGATTTTCTCAATTTCGTCAACATTACAGTCTGATATGTGACCATCACGCACCTGAAATTGCAATGAAGGTTAGTTTCTAAACATTCCTGTTCCATTGCTCACATGATCCTGCACTTGCCTTTCAACTTGTCTTTCCTGAACATGGACCGTTTCTCTGGATGCAGCGCCACGTTTCGGGACTTCTCCATGTTTAACAGCTCCTGGAACATTTCTTTTACATTGCTGTTGGTCTTGGCGGATGTCTCCATGAAGTTGCAATTCCATTTCTGTGCTTGGGATTCTCCTTCTGACGTAGGAACTTCTCTAGCTTCTTCTTCGTCTGTTTTGTTGCCGACTAACATCATGGGTAGGTCTTGGACCGATCCCTAGAAGCAAGAGCAAATATATTATAGGCCACTTTAACCCTTTATTTGCCACATTATAAAATAAACAAAAAAAGTATTTCAAATATATGTATATAATTAATATGAATCCTAATTTACGTAAGGATTCAACCTGTTTAGGTTATTGAATTCTCTATTTTACTCCATGTTCACTGCTAATTTTGAGCTGACTAACTGTGCTTTTAACTAATACCTGCTTGTTAAATTTCACATGCGTCTCGTTTTACATAAACTATGAGTTGCCTCTTTTTCAATAATAATTTTTTGGGTAATTTTTGGATTAATATTTGTAGTGGTGAGTTTATTTTGATCTATGTTTTTAAATGGTTATTGGATTATCATTTGTAGTGATGAGTTTTGTTTTGATCTTCGTTTTTTCTGGTTTTATTTACAATGGGTGTTTCGGGCCTGAGAACAAAGAAATTCTTAGCTTTTGCTTTATTTGTGACAGAAAAACATCCATTTTTTAGCATATTTGCATTCTACCAGGCCCTTGATTACGTTAGAATGCAAATAATGCTTTTTTCTCATTCCATTTTGCTATAATTCATTTAGATTTTACTTTATTTCTTTTTTGGTTTGATTTGGGTGGTCTTCGTTTTTGATCAGAAAAATTGTTTGAATACTAAAAATAAATTTCAAATGTTTCCACTGCTAATATTATATTACTATATACCGGGTGATTCAAAATAGGTGTTACAGCGATTATCTCGTAAACTAAGAAAGATAGAAACAAACTTCCAATTACAAAATTGGTGCAAATTAAGAGTAGATTTCAGATATGGCATTCTTTTGTGCAAGGGGCTGTATACATATTAAATACGAAATTTAATTTTTATACTGCCCCTCCTATCATGTGACTTATATTTAGAAAAATATTCTCCTCGCTCTAACAATCAAAATTAAAAAAAAAAAAAAATCATCTTTCTAAGTCAAAATCTCGCTGAGTTATTGCAATTTGAAAATTCTAGCATTTTTCGCCAAGTCTTAAGGGGTTGTATCAAAAGTGAGAAATTGTAATTACTATTGCTTTTGTAAGATGGCACACGTTGATCAGCGTTTGGGGGAAAAAAAAAGAAGAAATCATTCAGGGAAAGACGGCTATTTTAACCTGTAATGTCTCTCTTTCTCCTAGTGAATACACAAGAGAATACTCATTGATAATTTAACAAATAAAATTTATGAATAATTTATGTACTAAAAGGGATTTTTCAAATTCATTTTTCTTTCTTTTCCTATATAGGAAAAGTGAATGTATATATATACATTCACTTACTCATATACAAGGTGTAGAGAAAGAATTGTCTTTGAGTCAAATTTCCGAAAATTAGCTTTTGTTATATTAGCACGTTTTCAGATCCTCTGAATTAAAAAATCATGTTTTTAGCGGTTGGTCTCTCTCTCTCTCTCTCTCTCTGTGTGTGTGTGTAAGTGTGCCTGTGTGTTATTAGAATATCTCAAAAACAAATAGTAGCAGAAAATCCAAATTCGATATTCTAAATCCGTATCATATTGCGGTGCTACACTAAAGTATACGTTACGATCAGACAATTGTTTGTTTACAGGGTCATATAAAAGAATTCAAATACATTACGTCTGTGAGCGAAATTTCTCATATGTACAGTGTGACATGTATAGACTGCCCTAAACAAAATGAAAATAACAAATTTTTTAGACGCATAAAAGCATGTTTTATGTAGATTGTGGTATAGCAACCATTCATCATTCATTTACAGCGTTACCCAGAGTATTTCGATATATTGGAGCTATACTTGGGAATTGCTGGAAGTGTATTTCATTTTGTGTTACCCATTTTACATATAACACTAAATTTACGTACACAAAGTCATGTGCATATAGTTTATAGACAGTACACAGGGCTACCCAAAATTAAGGTAAATTTTTTTATTATTATTATTAAATGAACTTGGTGTAAGTGTTTGCTGCATTTTTTTTTTTTCGAAGAACACTGCTGACACAGAACGGAAAATGAATTTCTCATACCCATACTGTAAACAAAGTAGCTTTTGGAGAGCGATTTTCTTTTCTCTATAATATCACATTTTGAGGCCTCCTGAATACGAAAGGTAAATTTTTATTCGTTGATCTGTATATATATGAATTATCAGCCTAATTTAACAACAAATAATCTGGTGTGCCACCCACACGACTTTCTCTTACCCTGAAATTTAATACCTTAAATACAGGTTGGAAATTAAGAGGTAACATAAAGAGTACTGTTATGTAAACCTATGTTAAAATAATTCAAATTAGGCTTCGGAAGTGTTTTATATGATAATTAGTTCTGTGTGAGGGGGAATCTCCTGAAATTATTCGACGCAGGCAATAATCAAGCTTTAAAAAACTTGACTTTGGTAATAAGGAAGCCTCAAAACGTGTAAATACACAAAACACAAGCGTTGCATATTTAGCTTAATAACATACATTATTTATCATATGTCTATGAGGAATTCATTTCCATTCCTGAGCAGCTTTCCTGGACATGGTAAAATATTGTAGTAAAGCACTTTCACTAGCAATAAAAAAGAATATTATAGCTTAAATATTTGCAAACCTGTATACCTTTTGAAGAATATGTACAAACCACAAAGTGCACCTAAATACAAACCTATAGTAATAATATTCGGCAGAACCTAAAATGCACTTCCATCAATTTTCAGCTATTGTCGCATTATAATCTAGTTATTTTGTGTAGCCCTGTAAATGAACAGTGAATGATTTCCCTGCCATATTCTAAATGAGGCATGTTTTTATGCATATAAAAAATATATATCCATTTCATTTGGTTTAGTGCAGTCTATAAGTGTTAAACTAGTTACCTGCAATTTTCCCCATAGACGTAATGTATTTGAATATTCATGAGTGTCCCTGTACACGAACCATTTGCTTCATCTCAGTGAAAAGCTTAGTGTAGCATCCCTATATGATACATATTTAAAATACTAAGTTTGGAATATCTGCTGCTATTTGTTCTTGAGATATGCTGATAACAGACAGACAGACACACACACACACACAGACCAACCGCTAAAAACACGATTTTCATATTCAGGGGACCTCAAAACGTGTAAATATAACAAAAACACACTTTCGAAAATTTGGCCCAAAAACAATACTTTCTCTACCTTATGGGTATTAGAAAGTAATAACTACAGGAAATGCGAATTTGGTACTTTGGAATCCATATCTAGTTGCCACTTGAAAAGTTGATCAAGGTTTGCAAGTTTCAAGGAAATTGATAACAGACTTGATTTATGTTTTGATAAGTATAGTCACTATAATTAAACAGGGGTTGAGAAGGGTGGTAACCCCCCTGGCATAGAATTATACATCTATACCATATCATATTCTATACAAAACTTTATTTTAGAATATTAACAATACATATGAATTTCCTTATGATTTTTACAGTATAAAGTTTTTTAAATGTAACTTATACAGTGCGTTGCATGAATATAAACGCCCCTTTTCCAATAACCAGAAATAAAATTTTTAAATTTTTAAAAGAAGGAATGTGACTTACAGTTATTGCATATGACTAAGAACTGAATAAGGTGCTTTGAGCACGTATGTTTAGGCTCATGCAAACTTATGTAAATGAGTTTTAAGCATTTTCTTATTTTTCACTGTTTTTCATTTGTTGCGCGAAATTAAACGCACTCTGTATTTTGCGTTTAAAATTTAACAGAGCCACCGGAATTAAATTAAAACACATATAGTCGTGTTGCTAAAGTTCTCTAAAATCAGTTTTAATGCTTGAGTGCAAAATTTACGGAGTTTGTTCAGGATGGCAAGAGGGAAACTTTGACAGTAGACGAGAGGATAAAAATCGACTTTATGCGTGATAAAGACTTTAGCAATCATGAAACTGGGCACCGAATCGGAAGAAGTGAGAGTGTTGTACGAAATTATATAACGAAAGGAGAAAATTATGGGGAAAAAAGCGTTTAGAAGCGAACAGGAAAACTCGCCACTTACGACAAACGTCGTATATGCAACGCTGCAAAGAATAAGAATACTTCCTGTGCAAAGATAAAGACGCAATACAAGCTGGGTGTTCATCGGACAACCACATGGAGAGCCATGAAAGCTGCAACATTAATTAAATTTAAGAAAATGAAGGCAAAAGTACCCCTCACACAGAAGCACAAAGATATGCGGTTCGAATGGGAAAAAAAAATGGATTCTAGATTGACTGAATTGGGAAAAAGTCATCTTCTTAGATGAAAAAAAGTTTAATCTCGATAACCCGAACAGATTTCATAGCTACTGGCACGATTTGAGAACCGAAGAAATGTACTGTTCAAAACGTCAATCTGGAGGTGGGTCTGTCATGGTGTGAGCAGCCATAAGTTTTAAAGGGACTTTCGAATTAGAGTTCGTGGAGAACAATATGAACTCTGTAGATTATATCCAGATGCTCACAAGGAACCTCCGCCGTCAAGCAGTCAAGAAAGATGGAAAAAATTATATTTTTCAGCAAGATTGTGCATCTATACATAGAGCACATATCGTGAAAAAATGATTCCGTGACAATAAAATTAAAGTTATGGATTGGCCCTCAAAAAGCCCCGATTTAAAGATAATGGAGAACGTATGGGGTATTCTGGTTAGCCGTGTTTACGTAAACGGGAGGCAGTTTAACACGAAAGATGAACTAAAATCTGCCATTCTATAAGCTTGGAAGACAATCAGCTTGGATGGCCTCATGTCATTATATCAGTCAATGCCAAGGCGTTTACTGGCTCTTCTAGAAGACCATGGTGGCTTTACAAAGTATTAGATACAGTATTTGTTACTCAGTTATTTATTTTTTACATGTGCGTTTAAATTCACGCAACATGCATTTTTGTCATAAATTCAATAAAGTTATTTTTCTATAAAATCATATTGGTCTTTCATTGTTTCGGCTCGTATTTTCATTTCTTGAATCATACACATAGAGTTTGGTTCAAGTGTCACCTATTCATATTTATTTATTACACTTCTATACCATTCTAATTCTTAAAGCTAAGGTGCGTTTATATTCATGCAACGCACTGTAAGAATATCTGTCCCAAAACGCAACACACTGGCATTTTTTGTGCGTTCCTGTACATAAACCAATTGTAGAGAATTAATTAATGCCATTTTAAATAGGGAATATCATATAGTAAACCTGAATAACATATATCATTTCTCAAAATAAATACAGACGCTGGGGACGGGCAGACGGACAGATGGACATTCAGACAACAAGAAAAAAAAATGCAAATTGAAATCTTATTCACAGTTAAAAATTGTTAGAAAATGTTTAATGTAAACGAAATGTTCAATAATAACCCTTAACTTAACTGAATATTTTTGTGTGCCCTGTAAATCTAATGCTAATCGTACTGTACAGTATAGAAAGCACCCTTTTGTGCATATGAATAACATATTTCAATTTCTTTAAGATTTATTCAAAGTAATTAAGTTTTGGTTTATAGAAATATGTTCACATAGAACGCAATGCTTTGGAATACTTTCGGGTGTCCCTGTATACAAACC
Source organism: Salticus scenicus (assembly GCA_963930645.1). Taxonomy (NCBI): domain Eukaryota; kingdom Metazoa; phylum Arthropoda; class Arachnida; order Araneae; family Salticidae; genus Salticus; species Salticus scenicus. Next base: position 29,900,309 of record OZ005658.1, on the reverse strand, counting down.
AGTGATGGTGTTTACTCCATTTTCCATAGAAAATATCCGATAGAAAACTATAATAACGTATTTCAATTTTATTAATATATGCATAAATTAAAGGTATTAAAATATGGTTTATAAAAATACCTCTCATTGAACACAATGCTTTGAAATAGTTTCGGGTGTCCCTGTGCACAAGCTAGCAGATGTATTCACTCCATTTTCAATAAGGAACATACGATAGTGAACTCAAATAACATATATCAGTTTCAGGGAATTCTATGAATATTCACGGGAGTTAGAGCGCGGACACACAGAAAAACGGATGTACAGACAGACAAATCGGAGTCATTAACACTTTTCAATCTTGCTGGAATCGTTAAAGAGCCGAAGTCCTTAAAATTTTCAACCATGATGGAAAGTGGTAAAAATAAAGCACGAAAATTTCACACGATTTTGCTAGGCTTTTAATTTTTTCCCTCTCTTAACGTATTTTAATTTGCAGGTGACCCCCCTAAGAAATTTAAGTATTAAATTTTTTAACAATACGAAATAATGTAAATTTGCATTAAGTTCTTAAAACTGTTGATTTCACGTGTTTTAACGATTTTAGTTACTATTTTAAAATAAAGGATCTTTTTTAATTTTTTCTCGTCTCATAGATAACCCCCTAATGTGAACCCGTTGGCGTCGAAAAATAGATGCCAAAATTGAAAAAAAAAGTGGTGTAAGTCATCATTTTCAAATGGCAATAACTCAGCGAGATTTTGACTTAGAGAGATGATTTTTTTTTTTATTTTGCTTGTTAGAGCAAAGAGAATATTTTTCTAAATATAAGTCACATGATAGGAGGGGCCGTATACAAATTAAATTTCGTATTTAATATGTATACTGCCCCTTGTACAAAAAAATGCCATATCTGAAATCTACTCTTAATTTGCTCTAATTTTGTAATTGGAAGTATGTTTCTATCTTTCTTAGTTTACGAGATAATCGCTGTAACATCTATTTTGAATCACCCGGTATATAAACAAACTGATAATAAATTTAAAGTAATCCCAATCCCAAAACACGTGGGGATCTTCTTCAGGGGAGCCCCCTCTCCCACCCCTTTCCATGTAGGGAATGGAAATGGAGAAGTTTCTGAAGAAACGTGTGCTTTTTAGCAAAAAATACGTTTCTAGCCCCCGACTTCTCATAGATGAAAGCAAAAATACATAGCCAACGAATTTTCTCTTTTAAGCTTCTCGGGTGTTTTGCTTGGGTTTTACTTTTCTTTCACTCTGAAGTTTTTTTTATAAAAAATCAATTTTTAATTTCTACTACTTTTCAAGATTTATTATATTTATATATATGCAGGGTGTTTCTGAAAGGACTCCCTAAATTTGACCTGACATAACTGCGAAACATTGAGAAACAGAAAGGTGAAATAAGTGCCATGTTGGACGGACAGGTCTGGAATTTGTCACACAGAGGTTTGAAGAAATAGATCCAGAATTCGCTAATAGATGGCGCCCCAAACACATGAAGCCTAGAAATCCTTTAGTTTACTGAAGGATTTCTAATGAAGCCTGAATTAATACTTAGAAGTACAGAAAGTTCATTCGTCATTCTGTTTTACTGCTGACACGTTTAAGTGAGTTGTATCGAATTAATTATTTTAGGATATTGAAAACATCATTTCGTATTCCTTAGAAAAACGTGTTTTTGCCGCATTGGAATACCCCCGATTAGACCAAAGTACGACGATAACAAGGAGAAGCTTTCAACAAAAATTTAAAGTTAAAAAAGGTCTACCCCAGAAAACAATTTCTATTCATATGGAAAACTCCAAACCTGTCTGTGAACCATATTACTTGTTTCATCTTTCTGTCTCTCACTGTTTCGCAGTTATATCATTTCAAAGTTGGGAAATCACTTCATAAATACCCTGTATATACCGGGTGATTCAAAATAGATGTTACAGTATTATATCGTAAACTAAGAAAGATAGAAACATACTTCCAATTACAAAATTAAAGCAAATTAAGAGTAGATTTCAGATATGGCATTTTTTTGTCAAAGGGGCTGTATACATATTAAATACGAAATTTAATTTTTATACGGTCCCTCCTATCATGTGACTTACATTTAGAAAAATATTCTCCTAGCTCTAACAAGCAAAATGAAAAAAAAAATCATCTCTCTAAGTCAAAATCTCGCTGAGTTATTGCAATTTGAAAATGATGACTTACACCACTTTTTTTTTAATTTTGGCATCTATTTTTCGGCGCCAACGGGCTAACTTTAGGGGGTTATCTATTAGTTGAGAAAAATTAAAAAAATATCCTTTATTTTAAAATAGCAACTAAAATCGTTCAAACGCATGAAATCAACAATTTTAAGAATTTAATGCAAATTTACATTTCGTATTGTTAAAAAATTTAATAGTTAAATTTCTTAGGGGTCACCTGCAAATTAAAACACGTTAAGAGAGGAAGAAAAATAAAAGACTAGCAAAACCGTGTGAAATTTTCGCGCTTTATTTTTACCACTTTCCATCATGGTTGATAAATTTAATGACTTCGGCTCTTTAACAATTCCAGCAAGATTGAAAAGTGTTAATGACTTCCATCCGTCTTTCTGTGTGTCTGCACTCTAACTCCCGTGAATATTCATAGAATTTCCTGAAACTGATATATGTTATTTTGAGTTCACCATCGTATGTTCCTTATTGAAAATGGAGTGAATACATCTGCTAGCGTATGCACAGGGACACCCGAAAGTATTCCAAAGCATTGTGTTCTATGAGAGGTATTTTTATAAACCATATTTTAATACCTTTAATTTATGCATATATTAATAAAATTGAAATACGTTATTATAGTTTTCTATCTGATATTTTCTATAGAAAATGGAGTAAACACCATCACTGGTTTGTATACAGGGACACCCGAAAGTATTCCAAAGCATTGCGTTCTATGTGAAGATATTTCTATAAACCAAAATTTAATTACTTTGCATAAATCTTAATGAAATTGAAATATGTTATTCATATGCACAAAAGAATGCTTTCTATACTGTACAGTACTACTAACAGTAGATTTACAGGGCACGCAAAAATATTCAGTTACGCTAAGGGTTATTATTGGACATTTGCTGGAAATGTATTTTCGTTTACATTAAACATTTTCTAACAATTTTTAACTGTGAATAAGATTTCAATTTGCATTTTTTTTTTTTTTTTGTCTGACTGTCCATCTGTCCGTCTGCCCGCCCCCAGCGTCTGTAAATATTTTCAGAAATTTTCAGAAATGATATATGTTATTCAGGTTTACTATATGATATTCCCTATTTAAAATGGCATTAATTAATTCTTTACAATTGGTTTATCTACAGGAACGCACAAAAGATGCCAATGTATTGCGTTTTGGGACAGATATTCTTATGAATTACATTAAAATAACTTTATACTGTAAAAATCATAAGGAAATTCATATTTATTATTAATATTCTAAAATAATGATTTGTATAGAATACGATATGGTATAGATGTATAATTCTATGCCAGGGGGTTACCGCCCTTCTCAACCCCCGTTTAATTATAGTGCCTATACTTATCAAAACAAAAATCAAATCTGTTATCAATTTCCTTGAAACTTGCAAACCTTCATCAACTTTTCAAGTGGCAACTAGATATGGAATCCAAAGTACCAAATTCGTATTTCCTGTACTTATTACTTTATCATACCCATAAGGTAGAGAAAGTATTGTTTTTGGGCCAAATTTTCGAAAGTAAGTTTTTGTTATATTTATACGTTTTGAGGTTCCCTGAATATGAAAATCGTGTTTTTAGCGGTTGGTCTGTGTGTGTGTCTGTCTGTTATCAGTTTATCTCAAGAACAAATACCAGCAGACATTCCAAACTTGGTATTTTCAATATGTATCATATAGGGATGCTACACTAAGCTTTTCATTGTGATGAAGCAAATAGTTCGTGTACAGAGACACTCAAGAATATTCAAATACATTACGTCTATGGGGAAAATTGCAGGTAAGTAGAGTTTAACACCTATAGACTGCACTAAACCAAATGAAATGAATATGTATTTTTATATGCATAAAAACATGCCTCATGTAGAATATGGCAGGGAAATCATTCACTGTTCATTTACAGGGCTACACAAAATAACTAGATTATAATGCGACAATAGCTGAACATTGATGGAAGTGCATTTTAGGTTGTGCCGTATATTATTACTATAGGTTTATATTTAGGTGCACTTTGTGGTTTGTACATATTCTTCAAAAGATATACAGGGTTGCAAATATTTAAGCTATAATATTCTTTTTTATTGTTAGTGAAAGTGCTTTACTATAATATTTTACCATGTCCAGGAAAGCTGCTCAGGAATGGAAATGAATTCCTCATAGACATATGATAAATAATGTATGTTTTCAAGCTAAATATGCATCGCTTGTGTTTTGTGTATTTACACGTTTTAAGGCTTCCTTATTACCAAAGCCATATTTTTTAATGTTTGATTATTGCCTGCGTCGAATAATTTCAGGAAACGAATAATTTCCGGATATCCCCCTCACACAGAACTAATTATCATTAAAACTCTTCCGAAGCCTAATTTGAATTATTTTAGCGTAGGTTTACATAACAGTACTTTTTATGTTACCTCTTAATTTCCAACCTGTATTTATGGTATTAAATTTCAGGGTAATAGAAAGTCGTGTGAGTGGCACACCAGATTATTTGTTGTTAAATTATGCTGATAATTCATATATATACAGATCAACGAATAAAAATTTACCTTCCGTATTCAGGAGGCCTCAAAATGTCATATTATACAGAAAAAAAAATCGCTCTCCAAAAGCTACTTTGTTTACAGTATGGGTATGAGAAATTTATTTTGCGTTCTGTGTCAGCAGTGTTCTTCGAAAAAAAAAAATGCAGCAAACACTTACACCAATTACATTTAATAATAATAAAAATAAATGTTTACCTTAATTTTGGGTAGCCCTGTATATTGTCTATAAACTATATACACATGACTTTGTGTACGTAAATTTAGTGTTATATGTAAAACAAGTAACACAAAATGTAATACACTTCCAGCAATTCCCAAGTATAGCTCCAATATATCGAAATACTCTGGGTAACCCTGCAAATGAATGATGAATGGTTGCTATACCAGAATCTACATAAAACATGCTTTTATGCGTGTAAAACATTTGTTCTTTTCATTTTGTTTTAGGCAGTCTGTACATGTCACACTGTACATATGAGAAATTTCGCTCACAGACGTAATGTATTTGAATTCTTTTGGATGACCCTGTAATCAAACAATTGTCTGATCATAACGAATACTTTAGTGTGGCACCGCAATATGATACGGATTTAGAATGTCGAATTGGATTTTCTGCTACTATTTGTTCTTGAGATATTCTAATAACACACAGACACACACACACAGAGACCAACCACTAAGAACATGATTTTTGAATTCAGAGGATCTGAAAACGTGCAAATATAACAAAAGCTAATTTTCGGAAATTTGACCCAAAAACAATTCTTTCTCTACACCGTGTATATGAGTAAGAGAATGTATAAAGAAAGAAAAATGAATTTGAAAATTCCCTCTCAGTACATATATTATTCATAAATTTTATTTGTTAAATTATCAATAAGTATTCTCTTGTGTATTCACTAGGGAAAAGGAGACATAACAGGTTAAAATAGCCGTCTTTCCCAGAATGATTTCTTTTTCTTCCCCCCCCCCCCCAAACGCTGATCATCGTGTGCCTTATTACAAAAGCAATAGTAATTCACTTTTGATACAACCCCTTAAGACTTGGCGAAAAATGCTAGAATTTTCAAATTGCAATAACTCAGCGAGATTTTGACTTAGAGAGATAATTTTTTTTTTATTTTGATTGTTAGGGCGAGGAGAATATTTTTCTAAATATAAGTCATATGATAGGAGGGGTCGTATTTTCGTATTTAATATGTATACAGCCCCTTGCACAAAAGAATGCCATATCTGAAATCTACTCTTAATTTGCACCAATTTTGTAATTGGAAGTTTGTTTCTATCTTTCTTAGTTTACGAGATAATCGCTGTAACATCTATTTTGAATCACCCGGTATAGTTACTTAAGGCTCTCCTCTACCTCTTACTCTCTTCTTTCACGGTTCTAGCAGTCAAATCCCATGTTATTTCGCTGGGGATTTTTTTTTTTTTTTTTAATTATGCTTTAGTATTTTTTTTTTCATTATTATTATTTTTTTTATTTCGTTTTTGCATTCAGAAAATTCGTAATCGTTAAATTTAATCCGTTAACTCTCGTATTAATTTTGTAAAATATTATTAGCTGATTATTTCACTTCTAAATTTATATAGACAACTGAGAGTAAAATATATTAACTCAAACAGTTCTTCTGATAGTTTTAAATTTAAAGCCTATCCTCATTTATGGACGTTTAGTGTTCTAGCGAGAAAACTTCGAGATAGATAAACTTTGAGATAACAGATTAATTTCCTATTAGATGTTGACAAAGATCTCTAATGTAAAGTATTATAATATGTATTATTATTTAACTTGATTTAAGTTAGTATACCTGCTCAAAATCAAATATAGGTGCGACGAAGGAAAAATCATAAAATGACTATCCAAATTATGAAATAATAATTATTAGTAGGCACATAAAACTTTCAGGGATCATTTAGGGTGACTCTATAAACTGTCACTTAAAAGCAGAAATCATTCCAAGAAACCACAAAAAATATACGTGCCAATAAAAGTAGAAAGTCCAAACTCGGTATTCTAAGTGTGTATCATATAGGAATGCTACACTAAACTTTTCGTTGAGATCAAGCAAATGATTCATGTACAAGTACATTCAAGAGCATTCAAATACATTACGTCTACGGGTAAAATTTCCAGACTAACATCTCTAGCTTTCATCAAGCAAAATGAAACAAACATATATCTTTTATATGCATAAAAGCATGATATGCATAGAATATGAGAGCATAGAGTTTCTACAAATGCTCGCTGGCGGCGAAGGTATGCAAAACCTATTACAAACCTTTGGAGAATGTTCTGCTTGTGTGGAAGTGGTCCCCTGGTGTTACTTGAGAATTACCAAAAAGCCATGCAGCACCTGAATGTATTGATGGATTAAGTGCATCCCTCAATGTTACATTTTTACTCCGAAGTTAACGGATACTTTGTGCTCGATAATGCAACCCTACATCGTGGCAGAATCGTTCGAGATTGGCTCAGTGAACATATTTCTGACTTCTAACAGTTTCCCTAGATACCGCAAAGCCCGGATCTTAATCCAATAGAAAATGTTTGGGACGTGTTGGAAAGAAGTATCCGTCAGCAATCTCCTCTTCCAAATTTAATCGTAAATTTAATCCTTAAATATAATTTTAAAGTCTGTGTAGCCAATGTATGGTAAACTCTGGACATAAATGCACATCAGAAACTTGTAGAATCGCTGCCTACACGAATACTGGCTGTTATTCATACTAAAAGAGGTTCAACCCGCAAAAGAAGGTCCAATAGAATATATTAATTTAAAGGTTTTTAATTCCTTGGCCAGTGTGTGTATATGCTTTAACTTTTTTAGGTCGCACTAAACATAATTAAATTAACCTTTTTTTGTTTTTCTGTCTTTCTTTCTTTCTTTCTTTTTTAATATTCATACAGATAATGACATAAAAAGTATTTACCATTCGTTTATAGGGCCACACAAAAGGATTCCGAAGTATTAGATTAGATATGGAAACAGCTAATGGAAGGCATTTCAAATTGCGTTTTGCGTTTTTCTTATACTGCCTTACTGAATTCACCGTACATTTATGAAACTGGCTGATTAAATAATCTAACAATTCACATATATACATATGATTGAATTAGATATTAATTTATATAGACAAATTATTCAATTAATTCACATAAGAGAATGATCGAATTAACACTTGAACTATTTGCAGCGAATATTATGATTAATAAAACAGTGTTTTTAGAAAAAGATGAAAAAAAAAATGCAGATTTTTAAGAACAACTGGAAAATTTTTACAGAAAAGAAAAAAAAAAAAAAAATTGCACTGAAATGTAATAAGACGGGCTAAAAATGTAGAAATACTTACTCTGAAGGAAATTTTTTCATATGAAAATGTCTGTTAAGTTTTGTTTATGACAATTTTTTTTTTTCGTGAAAATAAAGTAGTACAGGTTCTAAAGCTGAAATCTTTATATTTTTTCTACACTTCAAAATTTGTCCCGCCATCTTTTTCCTTTGAATATGACTGTATAAACAAAACTGTACTTAAATATTTTCGAAATAAAAGAAAAAGAAAAAATTCGGCATGTTTTGTGGTTAATAACGTAAAAATTCCTCTTCACATATTCATACATTTTCGTAGGTTTTGTTTAAATCTTGTCTTTGTCTTTGTTTTTTTCTTTATGGAAATTCGAGATAGGAGAAAAAAAGAAAAAAAAAAGCTCCATCTCAAAAAACCGGGTTCAGTATTCTCAAAATTGACTTTGTGATCTATTTTATTTAGGAGAAAAAAAAAAGGGAAAAAGTAATAAAAGAAATTGCTTTTCTCACCAATCATAAAAGAAAAATAAAAAGGAAAGAGAAAAGAAATCTGAATCTCATCGATTCATAGGGAATATACAAATACTACATGTCTACCTGAAAAATCTGTCCGTTTAACATTAAAGAGCGTCACCGAAAATATTTATTTTAATACATATACATGACATTTGACCAAATAAATTTTTTAAGTGTTATATAAACATCGGCTAAATTAATTTTCCGATGTCAGTTTGTGTCAAAAAAGTGACCCTTGAAATATTTATTTTAGAATATACATATAACACTTCTTAAGCATTATGTAAATATTATCTAAAACAAATTTCCGGTGACCCTTTTTCAATTCAAATGTATAGAATTTTCCAGTGGACCTAATGTAAATATTTAGTAAATAGAATTTGTCTTTTATGGAATCTATAGTTAGACGAAAATTTTCAGGATCTCATTAAAAATGGCTTTTACATTTTAAAAGTAATCTTCCGAGGAAATATCTTCCAAACAATTTGAAAATTCCTTACTCTCAGAATTTCAAAACTTTAATTAATGTTTAGTATATCAATTTAGAACAAGATTAACCAGGTCGTTTTGACTTTTTTTTTTTTTTTTTTTTCTACAATATAGATTTCAGAAACAAAGACATAAAATACATAATTACACACAACCTAAGACATCATATCATTATATATATATTTGTTTATTTCTTTCTAAATTTGTGGTTAGTAAATGGAACAAGAAGAAATTTAGCTTATGCTCTGTTTGTGACAGAAAACCATTTACTTTGCATGCTTGAATTCTACCATGCGCTTGAAAACGTTAGCATACAAACATGCTGTTATATATTTCCAGTTGTCTAGTTTTATTTCAATTTTGGTTAAATTCCTGGTAGCTTTGGGGATTGATCATAGTAATTGTTTAAACTAATATTAATCTTAATATTATAAAAGTTTTAAAAATCTTTTTAAAAATTTAACAGGAAGAAAAATGATATCACATTGAGAAAGGAAAGATTTAATAAATAAAAAAAAAAAAAAAAAAAAAAAAAAAAAAGATTAACAAAATCTAAGAGTGAAAAAATACATTAAAACAGTACTTCTTTAGGAGTGTTGACTGTATAATGTACGAAAATTATATCGATGCAATTTCTGTATATCTTTATGCCTAAAGCCAAAACATTTACAATAAAAACACCACCCAATTCTCCTAAATCACACGCAATCAATGAAACATGAAAACAGGATATATTTAATACAAAGATTTAATGGAGGGTAAAGAGAAACTAGAAAAAATACTTACTAGCTTACATGAAAAAAAGTAAATAAATCAATAATATAATTTACGTTCAGAATAATTTTTCAAGATGAGCGTTAACATAGAAGTTTAACTAACTTAGTATTTCACAGCAATAGTTGAAGTAGTTTTACTATTCGTAAAAAAAAAAAAAAAAAAAAAAAAAAAACTATTTAATTAATAAAGACTTATATTTTTACTGTCTAAAACAGATCTTGACATCAACAATGATTTTGGCGTATCCTCAAAGGGACAAACAATTTATTCTACACTGAGAAAAAAAATATACCGCCTTCATCTAGAATGAATAAGTGGTAATTTTCTATATCCTTAAACAAGAAATATAGATTTCCGAGCTATGCGCATAAGGCACGTCCATAAACTGAATAGACGAAATGGTAGAGAATTTCTAATCTACACATTTCTAGAGGTGAAACAATATTCTGAGTATTCTGAATCTTTTGTATTACGAGAAATTCTCGCTTGATTTTCTAGAATTGGGTCAAAAACCAAAATTATAGCTGCTGAAACCCGCCTCTTGTATTCGCATTTATTTGGAGATATTTTCAAACAGGTTTGTCCTCGATAGTATAGGCAAGCATTCAAGAATTCTAATAGAGGTCTCTAGAATTCGCTTTCGAAGGCGACTAGAAATTTTTTTATAGGATATTTATAAGGATGACATGGAACTATTTTTTCTAGAGCCACAATTTAGATTCTAGACGTCAGTTATAGAATTTTTTTCTCAGTGTATTGGTGTGCCTTATACTCATAGCTCGTAAATCTATATTTCTACTAGTTTAGGGAATTAGGAAAGGACCACCTATTCGTTCTAGATGAAAGCGGTATAATTTTTTTCTCGGTGTAGTACAGGCATTAGTAATGATTACCTGTCTACCTATGAACAAATACCCTTCATTTTATTGCAAGATTTTAAGAGAACTTTGTATAATTTGGATAGCACAATATGCATAACGCATTAATATCAACTATGTACTACCGGAACTAATCGGTCTACCTTTTATAACCACTCACGAAAATACGCGCGTGTACACAATTAAAACAACAATCTCTTTTCTCGTTTTCTTCTTTTACGCATAATTTTAATATAAATGAATATGCGATCATAAAATTTTGGTGGCATGTTCGATATCCAAACATTAATCAAATTATATATATATATATATTTTTTTTTTACAGAAATAATTTTTACTTTCTTCTATATGTATATATAGAGAAAGTATTGGATTCGTGAAAATTTTCAAACACCAGTTTTAGACGGATTTACGTGTTTTGGGATGTCCTGAACACGATTTCACTATTTTTAGAAAATGTCTGTCTGTGTGTATGTGTGTGTATCACAAATTTTGTGGACGCTGTATCTCACGAACCAATGAATGAAAGTTAACCAAACTTGGTATTTTGTTGGACCCTGACATAAACTGCTGCTGATTAGATGAGGGCATCATTCTATCAACAGGTGGCGCTGTGATCGCATTTTTTCTAAATTTTTAACATGGCAGTATAGGACAAAATTTCGTATAAATGTACATAATGAGAGTTATTTCAATCATGTGATTGTAAAATTAATATGAATTACTGATAATAGTAGTAGTTAACTACGAAAAAAAAATTGTGCATGTGGGGGCATCGCTTTCTCAACTGGGGGGAAGTACCCTCCCCGGGGGAGTAAATTTTCAAGATGGGTATCTTTCGAAAGATCTCGCCAATACCTTTAAAACGAATGTTTGGACTATAGATCTGTGATAGTTAAAAACAAAGTTATCGATTTTTTTTAGATTTAACGAAAAAAACATTGAAAAAAAAATCTCATTTTTTCTGATAATTCCAAAAAAGTGTCTTTCTTTCGGCATTTAGTGATATAATTCTGTCAGATAAAAATCGTCTGCATTTATAATGAAAAATAATTTGATAATTTATTAACAATTTGCATTAAATAAATTTTGTGTAAAATTATATAGAAGAAAGTCATGTGGTGGCCCCATCATACTAGTTTTAACTGGTGTTAAGACAATTTTTATATAGAAAAAAAAAAATAATAAGCTTTACAAGAAATAAAAATTTTAAACAATTTTATAAAAGAAAATTAAAACAGAAATGGTGTTAAGAAAGTTTCTGAGATAGGTAAAGATCCATACGTCTCTAAATGTTAAATTAAACCTGCATTTTTTCTTTCTGTATTTTAATTTTTCTTTTCTTCTTTTCATGCATGTGAATAACTTTAATATATACACACTGGCCAATGAATATACGCACACTGGCCAATGAATATACGCACACTGGTCAATGAATTAGAAACCTGTAAGAGTTTCTACAAATGCTCGCTGGCAGCGAAGGTATGCAAAACCTGTTACAAACCTTTGGAGAATGTTCTGCTTATATGGAAGTGGTCCCCTGGTGTTACTTGGGGATAATCAAAAAGCCATGCAGCACTGGAATATATTGATAGATTAAGTACATCCCTCAATGTTACATTTTTACTCCGAATTTAACGGATACTTTGTGCTCGATAATGCTCGTGGCAGAATCGTTCGAGATTGGCACAGTGAACATCAATCTGACTTCTAACAGTTTCCCTATATGCCGCAAAGCCCGGATCTTAATCCAACACAAAAATGTTTGTGACATGTTGGAAAGAAGTATCCGTCAGCAATCTCCTCTTCCATCCGATTTACAGGATCTCAAAGTCTGTGTAGCCAGTGTATGGTAAATTCAGGACATAAATGTACCTCAGAAACCTGTAGAATCGCTGCCCACACGAATACTAGCTGTTATTCATGCAAAAGGAGGTCCAACGTGCAAAACAAGGTCCAATAAAATATTAATTTAAAGGTTCCTAATTCATTGGCCAGTGTGTGTATATACGACTAGTACAGTCGGCAACAAAAGCGTCCGAACACTAGCAAAAATTCCTATGTAAAAAAAGTACACTTCATACGGTTTTGTTAAATAAATCCTTGTCGAATCCTGCTCTTACACTGACTAAGAGCAGGATTTAACAAGGATTTATTTAACAAAGCCGTATAAAGTGTACTTTTTTTACATATTAATTTTTGCTAGTGTTCGGACACTTTTGTTACCGACTGTACTATACTAGTATATACAAACATGAAAATTAAATGAGATTTTCACTACAAAATTAATTTTTGACATTTTTATTATTCTGATGGTTTTCATATTTCACAAATTAATAAATAATTAAAAAAAAAATAGTTATGAAAAAGAAAAAAGTAAATATCGGAAGCAAAATGTGGTTTTAATTTAACATTTGAATTCCTGTATATCTTTATCTATCTGTTATACACCCTTAGCACCGTTTCTTATTTAGTTTTTTTTCTAAAACTGTTTAAATTTTTTATTTAATCCAAAGCGTATTATTATTATTATTATTATTATTATTATTATTATTTAGAAAAAATGAATTAATATTAGTTTAAAAACTTATTACTTATGTTAGTATTATATAAAACTTGATTAATGGCTTTATAACAAACAAACCATCAGAATTTTATAATAATATATTTATTTATTTAAAAATTTATGCACAAAAGAAGAAAAGGAATAAACGCATTCTTCCTTTAATTCTGTACACCAGTGTCTTTACCGCAGAGGAAACATAATGAGTCCAATATTTAATTATTCGCATCGTGTTATTATCACCGCGGCTAAAAAGTGGGCGAAAATATTGACGCCCCCGTCCATGTATCGCTTGCTGACATTTTCTTAGTTTGGCATTGACGCTAAGGATCGATAATTCTTTGCTTGCGCCCGCCGCGCAGCCCCTGCCGCTTCCCTTCTCCTTTAAGCACCCGTTTAACTGCGGACCCTATTATTGATAAGACACGGCTTTCTTCTTTTCTCGGGTGTATCATCTTTCTTTTTTTGCTTTTCTCTCCTCTATCATATTATTAACATTTATTTTTCTTTCTTCGTGTTAAGTCAAAGAGATGATGGTAGTTTTTGTGCATTTTTCGTGATAAAGTGAGCTTATTGTCCCTCATGATAAAAGGATCAGTGAGATATGAGATTTACTAATAAATTAAGTTAAATATAGCCACGGAACGGCAAATTTTAAAGACGTCACAATTAAGCATTAAAATAACAACAGTAACAAAGCTGTTGGATTTACGGAATACACTGTTAAAAATTTCAACAGAAAACTCTATTATTTTAAGTTTTACGTAAAATTACAGAGAAAAATAAACGGAGATGTTAAAAAACGTATTTTATACATTCACTTTAATAACTAATATTAATTTAATTGATTATTGGTGAGAATATATTTCGGACTTGGAAGGCTTTTTCTAAAGTAGAAACAGTCATTTTTAAATTTAATTAAAAAATTAAATAATAAAATTAGGTAAAAATACAGAATAAAGATTGAGAAACTCGATTATTCACTTTTGACTAAGAATTACTGTAAATTGACAGAGACTCTGGATAAATATTTACATTAAATTTACAGAAATTTTTAACAGTGTAGCTGAGATCAGAAAAACCACGTAAAGAGTCAATGATCAAAATAAAAATTTCATGTTTGTATCAAATGCCTATTTCGTTGATTTTCCAATATGCTTCAATTTTCAACAGGTTCATATAAATATATACTGTTTTCAAGATATTTTATATTATTTTATTTTACTTACAATTAGTAGCTAAAAAAACTATTTTGATTAATTAAATATTTTAAAATCCTTACACTTTTGGCATGAAAATTAACTTAATTTATCTTTATGCTTATTAAAAAGTGGACATTTTTCAACTTACTTATAATGAGTTAGATAATAATATTTCTTTTTTTCAAAGAAATATTTAATTATATTTGGCTAAAAAACTGTAATAAAATCAAATAAATGTATTCAAGTCTCTACACTTAACTCAATCTTTACACATGTAATTGTAAAGCAATTCAGGTTACGTTTATGTATGGGTAACAGAATGAAAACATTTTTGCCTTTACTTATATAATGATTTCAATAAATACATCCTTTAAAAACTAGTATGTTGTGGCCACCACCACATGACTTTCTTCTATATTTTCCTATAGAAATTCACTCAGTAAAAATAATTTATTAAAATTATTATTTAAAAAATTATCTTCCATGATAATGCAGACGATATCCATATTAGAGAAATACTATAACACTAAATATCCGAAAAAAGTCAATTTTATTCTCAATATCACATTTTATTTATTTATTTATTTTATTTTATTTTATTTTTATTATTTATTTATTTATTTATTTATTATTTATTTTTTTATTTTTGTAAAAAATGAAACAAACCGATAACTTTAATTTTAAATTATTGATTATTAAAAAAGAATCCTCTTTATGCACATTTATACAAAATTTTGTCCTATACCACCATGTTAAAAATTTAGAAAAAGCGGTATGACAACGTAAGCTGTTGGACAATTTTTATCAAACGTTCACAGGCACTAATATATGTATGTCAATGTGTACCTACATACCAATTTGTATGAAATTTTGTGCAGTAGTACCTGAGATACAGTTGCCACAAAAATTTTATCACACACTCACACAGACAAACAGACAGACATTTTCTAAAAATGGTCAAATCGTGTTCTACAGCTCTCAGAACGTGCAAATCCATCAAAACCCGAGGTCGAAATTTTTTACGAATCCCATAGTTTCTTCTATTGAATATAGAAGAAAGTAAAAAATTAATTAATATTGTCTAAAAAACTATTTTAATTAATTAAATTTATTAAATTCTGTACACTTTTAGCATTATCAGTTATTTTTATGCTTATTAAAAGTGTTAAAATATTCACTTTGTTAATGTCGGTAAGAGAGCGAACATTTTTTCACCTTACATTTTCACCACTCATAAATTACTTAAAATTCTAAAAGTGTACGGGTTTTAACAAATATAATTGATTAAAAGAGTTTTTCACAGTGAAATTTCTTGGAGAAAGGTGATATATTCATATGAATACACTAAAAATTAGAATAGTAGCATTTTTGGAGAATACTAATCTATTTATTACTAGAAAAAAACACTAAAATTATAAATTTAAGTATTAACTGTAATTAAAAACATTAATTAACAAATGGTACAACATTATATTTAATGTCAGAAATTTTCATTGTGGAATGGATTATTTTATGTAAAAAGGAATTTTTACTTTCTTCTATATTCAATAGAAGAAAGTATTGGATTCATAAAAATTTTTGACCTCGGGTTTTGATGGATTTACACGTTTTTAGAGCTGTAGAACACGATTTGACCATTTTTAGAAAATGTCTGTCTGTGTGTGTGTGACAAAATTTTGTGGCAACTATATCTCAGGAACTATGGCACAGAATTTCATACAAATTGCTATGTAGTTATACCTTGACATAAATGAGTGCCTATCAACTTTTGGTAAAAATTGTCTAACGGGTTGCGTTGCCATCCCGATTTTTCTAAATTTTTAACATGGTGGTATAGGACAAAATTTTGTACAAATTTGCATAAAGAGAATTATTTTTTAATAATCATTATGAAATTTAAAAGAATTATTTATAATAGAGATAGTCAACTGAAAAAAAAAAAATTGTGTATGTAGGAGCCTCGCGTGCCCCCCTGGAAGGTAAGTCCCCCTCGAGGGGAATACATTTTCATGATGGGTATATTTCAAAAGAGCTCGCCAATACCTTTAAAACGAATGGTTTAACCATCGATCTGCGATAATTTAAAATAAAGTTATCGATTTTTTTCATTTTTAACAAAAAATATTAAATTAAATTGATTTTTATTTTTATTTATTTTTATTATTATTTTATTATTATTATTATTATTTTTTTTTTTTTTAAGTTTATGCTACTTCTCTAATATGAAAATTGTCTGCATTATCATGGAAGATATTTTTTGTAAATAATAGTTTTTAATAAATTATTTTTACTGAGTGAATTTGCATAGGAAAATATAGAAGAAAGTCATGTGATTGACACAACATACTAGTTTATAGAAATTTTACACAATTGACTAAATGAGACAGAACCTGTTAAACTTTAAAATTCAATAAAATAAACAGTAAAACTAAATGCGTCAAAAAAAAAAAAAAAAAAAAAAAAAAAAAACAGAAAGAAAGAAAGAAAAGAAAAGAAAAAGAAAACCTAAAAATAGTTTAAACTTATTTAAAATTTTACTTTAGCATTTTTGGTCACCCTACAACATGAGTTTCTTTGGAACTTTGTGAACATATGGCGTCATTCTTTCTCATATCTTTCTTCTCAACAGAGTACATCTTGTGCCAATTTGGATTGTTTCTATATCCTTACATACAATTCTGTTCGCCAAAAATCTCCACTGCTTCACGATTTAAGGCGTAAGGCGTAAAATTGGTTACTTTAATTAGCTAGTTTAGTGAAGTTTTAAAATAGATTTTTACATTTTCTTTTTCGTTAGGTTCTGACAAAACATGTAAGAAGGGCAACGCTAATATATACACCTCCCGACAAAAAGTTAGGTACAAAGGGTTTTTTCTTTGATTTTTCTTAAAATAACATTATCTAAATTGTGCTTATCATTTATTATTATCAAAAAATAACACTATTCTAGGACTAATTTTTGTTTTAAGACTAATTTAGAAAATTTTTAAGACTAAAATATTTTCTAATTTAAGACTAAGCTCTGCGACAAAAAGATAGGAACAAAGGATTTTTTTTAATTTTTCATAAAATAACATTATCTAAATTGTGCTGATCATTTGTTATCATAACAAAAACATATTAAATATTTGAATCATATTCAAAATATTCATATTCAAAATAATCATATGAAAAAAAAATAAATAAATGAAAAAAAAAAAAAAAAAAAAAAAAAACCTTTGTTCCTATCTTTTTGTCGCGGTATGTAATCTTAAATTAGAAAAATTTTAGTCTGAAATTTTTTCTAAATGAGTCTTAAAACAAAAATTACCCCGGGAATAGTGTTATTTTATGATAATAATAAATGATAAGCACAATTTAGATAATGTTATTTTATGAAAAATCAAAGAAAAAACCCTTTGTACCTATCTTTTTCTCGCGGGGTGTACACACACTGGCCAATGAATTAGAAACCTATAATACAAATGCTCGCTGGCGGCGAAGGTATGCAAAACCTGTTACAAGATTTTGGGGAATGTTCTGCTTGTATGTAAGTGGTCCCCTGGTGTTCCTTGAGGTTAATCAAAAAGCCATGCAGCACCTGAACATACTGATAGATTAAGCGCATCGCTCAATGTTACATTTTTTTTACTCCGAAGTTAACGGATACTTTGTGCAACCATACATCGTGGCAGAATCGTTCGAGACTGGTTCAGTGAGCATCAATCTGACTTCTAACAGTTTCCCTAGATGCCGCAAAGCCCGGATTTTAATCCAGTAGAAAATGTTTGGGACATGTTGGAAAGGAGTATGAGTCAGCAATCCCCGCTTCCATCCAATTTACAGAATCTTAAAGTCTGTGTAGCCAATGTGTGGTAAACTGGACATACATGCACCCCAGAAGGTTGTAGAAACGCTGCCCATACAATACTGGTTGTTATTCATGCAAAAGGAAGTCCAACGCGCAATAGAAGGTTCAATAAAATATTAATTTAAAGGTTTCGAATTCACTGGACAGTGTATGTATGTAGGCATGACTAAAAGAAAAATGAAAACTATAGGACAAAAGGGCACTTTAATGACATCAAGCACAATAAACCTACAACAGCCGTCGCAAGAAGTTATCAAAAAGAAAGCATAAAAATAGATTTTAAAATTCTTTCTCAACTAGCTAATTAAAATAATCATTTTTGCGCCTTAAACTGCAAAGCCGTTATCAGATGTTCCATAGGAAAGGCATTAGCACATACTATCTCATAAACAGGTTTTCCATCAGGGAAACGGATGAAATAGCTTCTTTTGATACTCTTGTCTCACGTATATTCTTCTTTCAAGCACTTTTCACTGTTTACATCTCATACAGTAGTTTTCAGCATGAACTCCTCCAATCAGAGTATCACGATTCCAAAGTAACTTCTATCCTCATTACTTTGAAACCTCCGAGAGAGGAACTATCGCCAAATGTTGCATCCGTTGTTTACATTTGTGGATTTCATTTATGCTTAAAAATAACCCTTGATTGAGCTAAGAAAGTCGTTCAGTAGCTTTGAGATGCAATATATTATACTTTAGAATAAACGTTCTTCCTCTGATAGCAGCTTAAGGCTGTGGAGGCTTTAGCGAACGAAAGTGAATGTAACGACACAGACCCAATCCAAATTGACACAAGGTGGCGCGGTTCAAAGGATGATATGAGATGGAACAAACGCCGACACTATGTTCACAACCTTTTGAAGATCGCGATGTAGGAGACTAAAATAAATAATTATTTTAAAAAATGAAATTTTATTTAAAAAAAAAAAAATGATAAGTTTGTTACGACGCAGCAATAATTAAAGCGCATCTAACACAATCCAATCGATAATTTAGCTTCATACCCCCCTCCCTTAAAAAAAGATGGTATCCATTATAGACTAATATCTTTTTATATAACTAAACAATTATAAAAATCCTTTTGAAATTAAAGCCCAGAATATTATGTTTAATGTGAAGTAAAGATTGCGCAAATCACGTGAAAATTACGAGAAATACTTTCGCGTGATAAAATTTGATTCGATGTAAAAATTTTAATGTATATTCCTCCTTAACTTATTTATTATTATTATTATTACTTTCAAATTTGACACTTTGAAAACAAAACTAACTATCATTTGCAAATAAATCTGAATTTCCAATGGTTCTAGAGTTATTACTAGAACAAACAAAAAAGGTCTGGTGTGTAACAACCCCACAACTACCGTTACTCACAATTATACATATTATAATTCTTTGTCTTATTTAATTCTAATGTAATTAATTAATGTGTGGTCAGAAGATATAAAACTGATCGAACCAATCAGACGCCCAAAATTTTTCTGTAGTGGCAAACTAAAGAACACGTTGTAAATACATATAAAAGAGATTTTATATAGCGATATTCAAGAAAATCGACAGAGCCGTTTTTTGAAACACTCATTTTCGAGATCTTAAACTGGCCTGCCTGATCCGGGGAGGTATTAATTTTTCTGTGGCAACCAAATAATATGTGTGTAAGGACGTTAAAAAAGAGGTTTATGTAGCGAATTTCAAGAAGATCTTTACAGCCATTTTTGATGTACCGATTTTCGGTATCAGTTTCGGTTTTCCCCAAATTTGGGAAAGCTCATCTGATCACCTTAAACCAAAAATTATATCCGAAGAGATATCTAAATAGGAAGTTAATAGGGCAAGTTTGAAGAAAATCCGTAGAGCCTTAAAAAAAAAAAAAAAAAAAAAAAAAAAAAAAAAAAAAACCTTATGCGAGTCTCAAAATTGACCTACATATTCAGAACATTTACCAATTTTTCTGAAGTAACCTACTAATATATATAAATGAACATCTAAAAGGGGGTTCCTACATCAACTTTGGAAAAAATCGCTAGAATTTTTTTTTTTTTCTTTTGAGATACGGACCTATTGTTCTATTTCCGGCTTTCCATGTCCCATTCCAGTTTTCTAATCTCTACTAAAAGTTGACAAAATCCTCTGTACAACCGGCCTGTCTTAATTGTGAATTTTCGCCGATCTATCTTCTTTAAATACATACATATATGTATGTATGTATAAGAAGATTACACACATATATACACTTTGACCAATTTTCAAAAGCCACTTTTTTTTTTTTTACTCTGAAGACCATAAAACATGTAAATCAGATGAAAACTCAATATTGAAATTTTTGACAGAATATAAAACTTTTATAACCTACGGCAACCGGTTAATGAAAGTAAAAAGTTAAACTGTTTTAACTTTTGTACTTTCTGCGACTGTTAAAGATATAATGTACTGTCCCCTTAAACAATTCTATCCCATATAGCACATTCTCGGGACTTCTTCTGGATAACCTGGGAAGGACAAAACATCTTTAGGACGGGTAATATCTTTTGGAAAAGGTGTGTTATATGGTAAAAGAAGAAATAAAAGGTCTCTATATAACTGGGCTTTATTGTTACCTTAACTTCCCCGATGAGTATTCGAATGGGCAGTAGTTCCTCGAGGCTCTGCCGACTGGTCACCGAGTAAACGAGGATGAAGGCGTGACCTTTAGAGATGTTCAATCTCATCATGGCGGGAAACTGATGACTGCCTGTCGTGTCCGTAATTTCCAGGGTGTAGATATTTCGTGTACAGGTCATCACCTAGCAGAAGAAAGACAAAAGTTTCAAACATATGTGGAAAATATCAAAATGTAAACAACTTTATTTTTAAGCTGCCTTCAAACTCTGGCAGGTTGCAAAGCGTCAACGTTGGTCTCTTTTGATATTCCTTTGGTGTGGTATTTGAGAGTCGACGCTCGCTGGAGTCGTCGCTCACAAACCTCCTAGTGCGGTAATGGACAATATTCCTGTGACGTCACAGTAGGTAAAATCGCCGAACACGTGGCCGATATTTTGTAAACAAATTAGATTCAATATGCCATTTTATTGTTACGCATAACATTTTCCTAAATATTTCTGCAGTAAAACTTAATAATCAGATATCTGTTCAAACAGGAACAAAAGAGAAATGTAAACAACTGAATCGAATGATAAAGTTAAGACTATTCCATATCGTAAAATTGCAGAACATTTTATGTATACACACACACACACACACACATATATATATATATATATATAATGAATAAAAGATTAATAAGAACATTTTATACACACACACATATATATAGACATCAAAGCTTAAATAATTAGAATTTCAATCACTTTAATAAAGGAATTTATTAAATGGAACGTCCATTTAAATTTGTTAACATCGCCACAGTTCACAAGGCAACTTTTAATATTACATTTGTTGATTAATATTAAAGTATATTACAAAAACTGGATTAAAAACAAAACAAAGGTATCACTATATCACTCTTACTTCAATTTCATATAATCTGTAACTCTTATAAATAATACTGCAAGATAAAAATTTGCAAGCCACGATGTTTTGTTATGGTAGAGTTGAGGACTGTTTACCTAACCAGCTGATATTCTTGTAGCCTCGAACCCAAAGTGGGAATATGGTCCATTGCATCAGGAGAACTTGGTCTCTTTTGTAAAAGAGCAATAAAAAGTAATGTCCTTCATTGTAAATGTGTGCAAAATTTCAAGGGTCACTTTCGGACAATGGATAATTTATGAGTTTTGAAGCTCTGCTCGTTGCCAGTGTCTGAAGGCAGCTTAATAGTTTCCAACAAAACTTAAAAGTACAGTCGGTAACAAAAGTGTCCGAACACTAGCAAAAATTCCTATGTAAAAAAAGTACATTTCATACGGTTTTGTTAAATAAATCCTTACAGAATCATGCTCTTACACGGACCAAGAACATGATTCAATAAGGATTTATTAACCAGAACCGTATGAAATGTGCTTTTTTTTCCATAGGAATTTTTGCTGGTGTTCGGACACTTTTGTTACCGACTGTATTTATGAATTCGGTTCGACTATCTTTTGTCCACGCAGTTATATCGGTAAATTGATAATGTTATCGAAGCTTGCTATAGTATGTTTCCTATTAAAACTGGTACGCAGAGTATGACTGGTTTGTGTTAAAATACAGACAAAAAAATCCAGATATATAATGGTCTAAGTGAAGTATTTCTTTAAAGCATATTTTAGTACATTTATACTTGAAAAGAAGAGTAATTAACATACTTTATTAAGGTCATACTAACATGTTTCTTATAAAATTTGGTGTAATTAGCCTTAATTGTTTGTTTACAAAGCCGCATAAAAAATATTCAAATACAGAAGAAGTGGACTATATGATAAAAAAAAATAATAATAATAACACTGCTCGGCATAAAAATTGCTCCTAACACCATTTTGACAAATTCTTATGTAAAATGACCTCCTGATTCCGAATAGGACGCCCATTTTGCCCTATCACCCACTGTTTTTTAGAGACGGCTCTCTATTTTTATCACTTTTCGGTCATTTTATGGCTATTTTTTTGGGGGGGGGATGAGGGGGGGAGAGGATTATTTTAACTGTTAAATATCTTCCGAGGAGCTACAGAGTTGGAAAATTCTAAAACATGAACATTTGCGGCAAGGGGAAAATTTAGGGGGGAGGGGATTTGTCACTGAAATTATGTATTACATTTCCTATATTTTTTAATCTATTATTAATGTTATTTATTAAACATTATAATTTTTTTGTTTTTAGGTGTTAAATTAATTCTTTTTCCTTCTCCAAATCAAATTCATGGTCATAAAATGACCGTACAGTGATAAAAACTGGGGGAGGGGTGGTGTCCCTAGAAAACGGTGGGTGACAGGGCGAAATGGGAGTCTTATTCGAATTCAGGAGGTCATTTTACATAAGAATCAGCAAGAATAATATCAAAACTCGATTTTTTTTTTTTTTTGGAGCGCAGTGTCATTAGTATCCTTGTCGGAGTTTGAACGCAAGATCTAACAAGTAGGGAAAAAAATCTTAGCAACACAGTCTTACTTTTTTGAGCAATTCTTGTAACTTTGTGTATTCTACGATTTCTATAAATGAAACGCATTTCTAGCTTACAAAGCACTGCTCTTACTCTTTTGAGCAGTTTTTGCAACTTTGTGTATTCCGCAATTTCACGCATTTCGAGCTTATTAAGTAAATTTTGTGCTTCCTAATTTGAAAAAGAAAGCAATTGCTACCCCTTAGTAGTTCATCACTTGAGTTATGACAATGCTTTGTATTACTAACATTGCTCATTTAAATGTGTTCTATTACCTCTTAAATTTTTTATCAAGAGATCTTAAACACCCTGTATATTGTTTTACGTTTAAAGTAAATACATTCAATGTTGATAATATTGTTATAACCTTAGTTTTAGCGAACTTTTTTTTTTTTTTTTTTTAATGTATGGAGTCTCAATCTACGGATGTTTACAATAACAGTTTTACGATAGTTGGACATTTATCGAAATCTAAAATTTATCGAAAATATAATTGAATAATTTGAAAGCGATGTTAGAATTTGAAAAAAATAAAATTAAATTAATAGTCCTCCATACTAAACTAAATTCTGCTTTTGCCAGAATTTTATCAAACTCGTTCTTTTTTTTTTTTTTTTTTTGAAAAAAAAAAAAAAAAAAAAAAACGAAATTAATAATGATCGGTATCGATTTTTTTTTCTTTTTTTGGAGGGGGGGGGGGGTGTTAGAAGGTTGAAATGTTTATATTTTATAGTTGTTATTATTGCTATTCCCACCCCCTTTTCTTTATGTTTATCAGGATATAATAAAATAGACTATTTCTGAAACGAAATAAATAAATAAATAAAAACAGAGAGAGAGAGAGATAAATAAATAAAAACATAAAAACAGAGAGAGACAGTCCACAAAAGAGATTTTTTTTTCTCTCAATATTTGAAGCTTTTGTATTTAATAGAGAAAATAATATCCGCTGAGAACCATGGAGATAATTTTAATCTCGACGTATATCGATTGATGTTCCAACTGACCAAATTCTACCATTCCATTCCAATATTTTTCTGGTTCGTTCGTTTTCTTCCTCAGTAATTGAATTTCTACTGGAAGGTTTGTAAATTTCAACTTTCCACTTAGAACTACAAGATTTGAGAATTTAATTTGACTCAGAGTATTTCATTTACGATGGAAATAAATAAAATAAAATAAAATAAAGTCTGTTTTCTCGCACTTGTAGTTTAATCAAACTTTGTCATGTTGTGTATATTCAAGTTTATCAAATTCACCAATGTGCAAAATTTAAGAAGCTTCTCTGGAAAAAAAAACAAGGTGACGGAAAGAAGGTGGCGTTGATGTTGCGGAACAAGGCCGATGACTACTCTAGGGTCCTAGGCCTGAGGGGGAGTGCCTTGCGTGGAGGTCTTTCTAAAGGGTCCTAGCCCGTATTTACGCAAGTTTTGGAGAAAATCACGGAAAACTCCGAACGGCTAGGTCGATGAGAGTGACCTGGGATCGAACCCAGCACCTCACGTTTACCAGCTTTGAGCGCAGAACCGCGACGGGAAGAAGGAAATAAAAAAAATTTCGTTTTTTTTTTTTTTTTTTTTTTTTTTTTTTTTTTTCCCGTACAGAAATTTCTTTCTGGAAATTATGTGCGCGAGTATTATTTTTAAAAGTAATTAGTTTGTGAAATACAATGTAGATAAATATCATAAAAAGTCCAATGTAGGATAAATCTTCAAATTTCTTATTAAAGATATCCTCATAATGACTTTTTCTTTGTCACTTTGTACTTTCCGAACATACATTTGTATGTAAAGTATTGTAATGAGGACAAAAAGTTTTGGTGTATCTATACGCTTTGAGTTCATTTTTGCTATTTTTACGGTGATGTATGTATGTATGTGCGTGAGTCAACACGATAGCATCTAAATCTTATTTGATTGGGCTGAAATTTCATATACATGTTTTAGTTTATACCGTCATACTAACTGTATAGATTTTGGTGAATCTAGAAATTATAGTTTTTTTTACAGAGACACTAAGAAAAATTCTATGGATTTTGAGCACTTAAAGTTTTTTTACAGGATGCAGCGAAAAATTCTTCATCATAATGATCTATGGGCTCAAACTATTTCAACTGCAATAGCGTTAAATTAACCCGTTAGTAGTCGCTATAGACAGCGCCACCTATTACAGACTGCGCACTTTTTATTTAACTGCCACCAATAATTTTAAGAAGTGATGTGACTGAAGTTTCTTCGATTTTATTCGAGTTTTATGTATATCAAATGTCACTTCTAAAATTTTTGGTGGCTATTGAATAAAAAAATCTGGCAACGCTAAAAGATGGGCTGCAAATCGACCAACTAGCGACTACTAACGGGTTAAAGAACATACTATATGGAGAAAAATATTTAAACACCCTATTATAATTTTGCCTTTTGTTTATTTAACGATTTCTGTTGCTTTATTTATACAACCACTATTTACTTAATGTTCGGAAAGTCGAGTGGAGTCACTCCAGATTTTTATTTATTTATTTCCTTTCTATAATTTCATCTTTTTTGAGATAGAGAAAGAATATTTTACTTAGGATTTGACTGCTTTTAATCTCTCTCTTTTTTTATTTATTTATTACTGATTTATTTATTTATGTAAGTTACATGTTTTTAATAGATCGTGTTATGTGTTAATGCCGATTGTCTATATTAGGGAACAAAACATAAGTAGGATTTTCTGCCTGGGGATCTCATTCCGTATTTATGCTAGTTTCATAGAAAACTACGGAAACTACGAGCGGCTGGGTCAACCAGCGCAATCTGAGATCGAACTTGGTACCTCCCGTCTACCAGCTTCGAGAGCACAACGTTTAAGCCACTTGTGAGGCATATTTTCAATAGAAAATCGAAATAAGTTTTACAGGAGTGAAAAGTTTGAAAAGTCTGAATGGTTTGAAAATAAGCCTCAGATTGAAACATATTTAA
This sequence comes from Salticus scenicus, assembly GCA_963930645.1. Taxonomy (NCBI): domain Eukaryota; kingdom Metazoa; phylum Arthropoda; class Arachnida; order Araneae; family Salticidae; genus Salticus; species Salticus scenicus. The sequence goes on along the minus strand of OZ005658.1, from coordinate 29,873,916 downwards.
ATTTTTGGGGAAATGGATTGGCACGAATGACCACCACCAACCGACCCAGGTTCACGTGAGACCATTCGATCCTATAATAAAGGTTTTTAAAAAATCAAATTCATGTATGGGATGCCTTCCATGAGGGGGTATTTTTAAGGAGTCCTGTGTCGTATTTACGTGTGACTTGGAAAAAAACACTGACAACTCCGAACAGCTAGGTCGACGAGTGCGACCTGGGATCGAACTTGGCATTTCCCGTCTACAAGCTTCGACCTCTCGGTCACCGGCGAGGTTACATTAGAATAGGGTAGGTGCTCAGTGATTGGCATGCTCCAGTAATTGACATCCATCCCGAAATAATTAATAAATAAGAAAAATCATAAAATCATATATTTTACATATAAGAATTTGAACATTTTATGTCAAACACTGGAACACAGGTTGCTAATAACTGGTAAAATGAATAACTAGCAGTGTCAAGCATTGGAACATAGGGGGCCAATGACTGATAAAATTAAAAACTGGCAATGTCAATTACTGGAACATTGAGTGGATGTCAAATAAAAATTCATAAAAAAAGTAATTGTTATCAAATGTATATATTTTAACATATATGTGGTTCTGAATGTCTTTCATGCCATATGTACTAACTTAAGATTTCTAAAAATATTTTCTGACGACTAGAACATTAAAAACATCATAGATTGCTCTAAAAATGCCAATCACTGGTGCCCTTACCCTATAACCGTGACATAACTGACTAAAAAAACATCAAAGAAGACTGACTTAGATTGAATAGAAATAGATTAGAGCAATAAACATATTGGGGGGAAAATGCATAAAAAATTGATCGAGTATGGTGGAATAAATAAATGTCGTGCTTACCTCTCTATAGGTGTCTTCTACTGTGGGCACGTAGGCATCGGAGAAAGTCCCTTTAACGAACCTGAGAACGAGGGAGGACTTGCCGACCCCGCCCGCTCCCAGCACCACTACTCGATAATCGTTGCTCTGCTCCGGCATCCTTCTCCACTCGCACGATCATGCCAACCCTTGCTGCTGCCACCTGTTAACATGTAAAAAGCACACACTGAAAATTCAATTTTAGTATTTGTATTTTTTTATTATTATTACTAATTAATAAAATGTTTTCAGACCATTTGCCCTTTCTCTTATTACATGGTCTCTCACTTTCTTTTTACGGTAAAATAATAATAATGTTTTGAAGTTAAATTTTCAAAACTAGTTTTTGTTGAAATTACACATTGGAGATCCCCTTTATCAAAAAATTATATTTTTAGCATTTGGGTTTTGTTTCTGTTATCAGCATGACTAAAAAAAAAAAAAAAAAAAAAATGGCAGCAAGTAATCTAAAATCGGTATTCTACATTTGCATAATAATGTGATATTACGTGAAATACAAATGGTCATGCAATGAGACATACAAAAAAATATCTAGTACGTTACAATCTATAGGCAAAATATTTTGTTGGTACATATTAATATCTTACAATAATCTATTGAAGGGAGGCTGTTAAATAGAATGTTATAGTAGAAGTTTTGTGATAGCGTACTTGTTTTATTATGTTGCCAAAAAAGTAATCTTTAATTAATTCTACTTCAAAGTTACCCTAGTGTTCTTTTGTTCTCGTTCTCATTAATGAAATTTTTGCAATGCATTCCCGAAAGGCATTAGAAAATGTGATGTCAATGGCAACTATTTTTATCACAGCAAAAACAGCATGGGATAATAAAGCGAGAGGAAACAAAACAACAATTTTTCTCTAGATGAAATCTTACAATTGCTTAATTCACCCGAAATGCACCGGTGATGTCAGAGGATGAAAGATGATGATGCAATTGTTGTAGGTGTTCTATCACGTTGTCTGAAGGTCAGATAAGAAGCGATAAATGGTGTGATAGCTAAAAATTTGGAAAATATGTATAATAATCTGGTGTGTGACATTCACATTACTTTTTCTTGAGCTACATTATTATATAGTCGATAACCAGGCTTTCGCTGGTCACTATATATTACTTTATCTTACCCATAAGGTAGAGAAAGTATTGTTTTTGGATCAAATTTTCGAACGCGAGTTTTTGTTATATTTACATGTTCTGAGGTGCCCTGAATACGAAAATCATGTTTTTACCAAATGGTCTGTGTGTATGTCTGTGTGTCTGTGTGTGTGTGTCTGTCTCTTATCAGCATATCTCAAAAACAAATTGTGGCAGAAAGTTCAAACTTGGTATTCTGAATGTGTATCATATAAGGATGCTACACTAAACTTTTTGTTGAGATGAAGTAAATGGTTCGTGTACAGGGACACTCAAAAGTATTCAAATACATTACGTCTATGGGGGAAATTGCAGGTAAGTAGAGTTTAACTGAGTTTATAGGCTGCACTAAACCAAATGAAACGAATATATATTTTTTGTAATAGAGATAGTCAACAGGAAAAAAAAATGTGTATGTAGGAGCCTCGCCTCCCCCCCTAGAGGGGAGTAAATTTTCATGATGGGTATCTTTCAAAAGAGCTCGTCAATACCTTTAAAACGAATGGTTGAACCATCGATCTGCGATAATTTAAAACAAAGTTATCGATTTTTTTTTACTTTTAACGAAAAAAAAAAAAAAAAAAAAAAAAAAACAGATTATTATTTTTTTTTTTTTAATATTGAGAATAAAATGGACTTTTTTTTTGGATATTTTGTGTTATACTACTTCTCTAATATGGAAATCGTCTGCATTATCATAAAAGATAATTTTTTTAAATAATAATTTTAATAAATTAATTTTTAAAAACAGAATTTTTTTTTTATAGCCGAATTAAGTTCTATAGAAATGTAGGTGCATTAATGAAACGGGGGGTTGAGGGAGGCTACCACCCCCTCACACAGAACTAATTCTAATTATCATATAAAACTCTTCCGAAGCCTAATTTGAATCATTTAACACAGGTTTACATAACAGTAGTACTTGTTATCTTACCTATTAATCTGCAACCTGTATTTATAGTATTAAATTTCAGGGTAAGAGAAAGTCGTGTGATTGACACACCAGATTATTTTTCAAAAAATTGAATCACTGTGTTTTATATTAAAGTAGCGGACTTGCCCACTTCATTAGTCACTATGTTTAATGAATTACTTATAAATATATAATCTGAAAAATTGCAATTTTTAAACGAAATTCCAATGAATTTGGTCCAATCCTGAGTACGAGTTGCCAGTGCCTTCGACAGTGTCTTCCTTACCTGCAATATGCATTCGGTATTCAACACTGCAAAAAATAAACCCACAAAAGTACAGGAAAATCTGGCAGCTGAGGTGCCAGTATTTCTCCGTCAAATATACAGTTTAAAACCGTAAAATTGTATCACTGACATATATTTTACGCAGGAATCCTGTAAATCAAACTGGTTTTTTGTTAAAAGTACAGTTTTGTCCTGTATATTTAACGGAGAAATACTGGCACCCCAGCTGCCTGATTTTTTCTTTACTTTTAAGGGTTTTTTTTTTTTTTTTTTTTTTTTTTTTTCCTTGCAGTGAATATGTATTGGATTCGAGTCCCCAATTCCAGCATCAACGCTTCACCCAGGCTCGCTGCTCACGCACAGAAAAAAATACGATTTAGCACATGAGTATCGGTTGAGTTTCTCACTGCCTTCGGCAGCGTGTTTCCTTCTTGCACTACACTGGGTACATTAGTAAAAGAAAATCGCGACTAAAAAAAGGATGGATGGGTTTTACGTCGCACTAGTGCTGCGCAGATGGGCAATTGGCGACGGTCTGGGACACACCCCTAGAGGTGGTCCGGAGACATGCGATCGCAATTTTGATCCTCCACGGAAGATATGGTTCTCCCACTTCGGTGACCCCCAGAGGTATATTTTTTTATGGGAACATGGAGGACATTGCGGCCACGACAGATTTTACGTGCACGACAGATTTTACGTAGCCGGCTCGAGTACCGAACCCGCAATCTTCCAATTACGAGGCGGGCGCTCTACCGACTGGGCTACCGCGGCCCGTGTGACTAAAAGAAGTTACTATGATAAATAGGCATAATAAACTTTGGACAAAACTTCAAAGCGATAGGTTCAGTAGAATTATAAATATAGACACAGGGAATAAAATAAACAAAATCACTGCTTAAAAGATGTCTTTATTACGATTAAAGGAACCGTTTGTCAAAATTTCAACGTGATAGGGCCAATACGATGAATGATAGGCACAGGTGATGTAGGAATCAAAATGACGGATTGAAAGAATTCGTATTACAAAAATAGTAAGGCCCTTAAATTTCTTTCCGCTGGATAGAATCGAGGATTTTAATAGCTTTAAATCTTCCCTGACAACGTGGAGAATTTTGTAAAAATCCGTTCCAGTAATTTTTAACGCTTTCTAACAAAGTTGAAAATCGTTTATGACTTCAGTTTGTCTGTCTGTTTGGCCGCTCTGTAACATCCGTAATTATTTTCAAAAAATTTTCAAACTAATGTATGTTATCCAAGGTCACTAGGGTATGTTCCTGTGGAAAATTGTACCAGGACTGATTTGTGTGGAGGGGCACTTGAAGTATGCTAATGCATTACGTTGATAATGTATAATGAAGGGCATTCTTATGAATCATACTTGAATACTTTTATTCTACACAAATTATATTGAAATACATGGTCTGTCCAGAAAGTAATGAGACTGATTCTACAAAATTCGTTTATTGAAAGATAATTTTACAATTACTTAATATTCTTCAATATAACCTCCTCCTGTATTAACACAACATTGAAAACGACTCTGCCACCAGTTGATGGCCGCTTGAAAATCTTCACTTGTAATTCTGTTCAGAACACGCGATACACTGAGAAAAAAAGAAAGTGTCTTCATCTAGAATAAATAAACGGTCATTTTCTAAATCCATTAACTAGAAATCTAGATTGCGGAGCTATGCGTATAAGGCACGCCAGTAAACTGAATAGACGAAATGATCGAGAATTCCTAATCTACACATTTCTAGATGGTGAAACAATATTCTGAATCTTTTGTATTGCGAGAAATTCTTGCTTGATTTTCTAGAATTGGGTCATAAACCAAGATTATAGTTGCTGAAACCCGCCTCTTGTATTCGCATTTATTTGCAGAGATTTTTAAATAACTTTGCTCTCGAGAATATAGGCAAACGCTCCAGAATTCTAATAAGGGTTTCTAGAACTCGCTTTCAAAGGGGATTAGAATTTATAAGGATGACATGGAACTATTTTTTCTAGAGCCACAATTTAGATTCTAGATATCTGTTACAGAATTTTTTCTCAGTATACTCTTTTTTTTTTTTTTTTTTTAAGAACTCCAAACTATCAAAATGATGACCTTTTTAGCTAGATTTGTACCGAAAGAATAGAACAAAGTCCAGCGTTGACAGATCGGGGCTGTACGGTGGTTGGGGAAGCATTCTGAAGCCGTATTTTGCCAAGCACTCAGTCAGGAGCTTTGCCCAAAATTTTTCGCATTTGACGTTTTTCCTAGAAGATTTGATGCACAATTGATTTTATATATCTCAACATCTCCACAATCATTCGGACACTCAACTGACGGTCCACATTGTCTGAACTTCAAGAACTAAATGGACCCCCAGCGTGTTATTCGTCATCACGTCTTCTTATCCAACTTTGAAGACTTTGTGCCACCTAAACACTTGATCTTTGGACAAAAAACCTTTCCCTAAGCTTTTTATAGCATTGTAAGCATCTCAGTAGCCGATTTGTTCAGCTTTCCAGAAAATTTTATGGTGTATCGCTGCTTGATACTACGCTGCTTTCAGAAAACCTAACGCCACTTTCAAACACGTGTCTGCTTCACGAGCGACTGTGCGTTGTAAAAGTTCAAAGACAACTGACTTCCGTCAGACTCTGTAGCTGAGAGTCCCCAGAATCCATACCACCTACAAACACCTGCTTTTTGGCCTTCTGCTTGGCGCAAGAAGTTCAGCCTTATTACTTTTTGGACAGACCCTGTAGTTATTCAATTTTCAGATTCACACACACACACACACACACAGAATATATATATATATATATAATGTGTATGATTAGCATTAAGGGCTACAGAGCCACCCAGAAATATTCTGGTATGTTAAGGGCTATAATTGTAAATTGTTCATTTGCTTTTTTTTTTTGTGTGTGTGTGTGTGCGTTGTATGTGTGTGTGCGTGTGTGTTAAGAGTTTTAATACTTTCTTTAATTAGTAATTATGGCTTCAATCTGTCTGTCTGTCTCTCCACACTGCAGTTTCTTTTAATATGTATAGTAGAATGTATCGAAATTAATTTAAGATATTAGAGTTCCTTATGGTATGTTCTGTAGTGAAAATGATATAAATAGCATAACTGGTTTGAATACAGAGATTCACAAAATATGTCCGTTGCATTACGGTCTATAAGAGATACATTTTAAAGCACAATTTAATCTTTTTATAGGACCTACAACATAACGAAATTTATATAATTTTTAATGTACACAAAACCATTTTTCCTGTAAAATAAGGTAGCATAACTGATTAGTTTACAGAGCTCCCACAAAGTTGTTTTGATTCATTTTGAGATACCAGGGGAAATTGTACAAGATAACTTTTCAGTATAGTGAGGGATTTTTGAATACAATATTTTGTGCGTATACAAAGTTTAGACTTGCACAGGACTACATAAAAACAAAACTTATGCTTTCTCTTTAGAAATATAAAAGTATAAAGATGCTTTTATAGGACTCTTTATTGATTAGCTAAAACAAAATATACTTTTGTAGACATGTTATTTTTAGATAAATTAGTACAAAAACATAAGGACTACAGAAAAGCAAAGCATTGTATAGTCGTCATCAAAATTATTGAAGCACTAGCAATAATTTCTACTTAAAAGATGGGCACCTAATAAAGTTTTGTTAAGTAAATATTTGTTGAGTTATGATCTTAGTCGTATGCTGTTTATATGTATGTAAGTTGATGATAAAAATTATCGATCAAACTAATATATATATATATATATATATATAAAGTTTTCTATCATTAATTTCCTTTCTATGAAAGTTTTAATGTTCATTGATTTATGTACAATTTAAGTTATAATTTAACTAACTTAAAATTACAATTTAACTAACTCGATAAATAATTACTCAGTGAAATTTATCGTTAATGAAAATGCTCAGACGTTGATTCTTAATCGATTAATCGTTGTTTGCAATGCTTTTACTTTTAATTTCAATAATTTGTTGGCATCTTCCTATTCTCCAGTTTGTGTAAAAGTTTTACATGGGGCTACTCTGCTTTTTTCTAGTTTTCTCTATGGATTCCTTCATGATTTGATTTAATATTTTATTTAATTTCTCACTCAAAATGGTTTTGCTGCCTCGATCGGGGCTGAAACAATATAAATTGCTATGATTAGCTATATTGTTTTACGAAATCGATGCAGCTTTCACAGCTTTATGAAGCACATGCCCCATGAAGAGTTTATACTTCGAATTTTAAGCATTTTTATCCAATTATTATTTGTGTGGTCCTTTATTTATTTTCTCAGTCATTAAGTTTAATGGTCCTTTTTTTATTATTATCATTCGTGTCGGCGTAAGTAATTTAAATTGTTTTTGTCTCTTATTGGTTCTCAATCTGTATCGCAGCATTTTTGAGTCAGTCTTACCTATATGTAACAATCAGTTCTGTTTTTGTTGTGTTGGTATTGTTTTGTATCTATTAATTGCTAAATTTTAAGGTTAAATTTTATTACGTACTATCATATATATATATAGGAAAAGTGTGGATGCATGCTTCAATAATTTTGCTGCTGACTGTATAATTTTTCTTTAAAATAAATAAAAAGTTATTAAATTGATTTTGACTAGATTTCTTCTCTTGAATAACTCTTGAAACTAACGTCATAGCTACAAAACTGCATTCAAATAACGAAAATAAAGTTTTATCCATTGTTTCCATGAGTGTATTTCAAACAAATAAAATAATGAAAATATTCTGGTGTGTCACTTTCTCTTACCCAGAACCCGATTACGACCTGCTGGGGTCCAAGGCCCAGGACGATTTTGGTGCCCCCTCCCCCTCCTCCTCGAACAAGTTAAAGTTTAAAGTTTTTTTTATTATTATTTTATTTTATTTGTGCACTAAGTTTGATTGCTGGCAACAAAGTTAAGGCATCACCATCATAAGAAATTAGTTTTCACTTCTTTTGCAAAGAGACCTCAAATCATTATTATTATTATTATTGTTGGAGGAGGGAATGTTTTTCTTCTATGACTGTTGGAAATCACTTCTTAAAAAATGTAATTTTTTACATTATTTAATACTTTTGTTTTCTTTTTTAATCCTAACCTATCTCATTCATAACCATACAAAGTCAGCGGGTACGTAAATATTAACACATGAGCAAATACTATTGAAAATGCAAAGATATTTCCCATTAGTATGCTACAAAGTTATTTAATTTATATTATATAACTATAAGTCTATCAGTGAAACTTTCTCTGGATTTTTAGATCAGCTGTAAAAAATTATATCCATTCAACCGATCTCCACGAAAACTGGTACATTTCATAATCTAGCTAATGCTGTATTTTTTAATTTAATCGGATAATTGGTCAAAAGGTATTTAAAAAAATCCCTGTTTTCAACTAAACATTATTATCGTTAGTTAACTTTCAGTTAATTTTTTTAAGGAAATCTTTGCAAAAAATAGCACTTTAAATTTAAAAACTGTTTTGATGCCCCTAGATAAAGGTGCCCTAGGCCACCTGCGTTTCAATACTATAAAACAGATTGCAGATTAAGTCGTAAGATCAAAAGGTAAGATAATAAAATTCAATCTACTTTTAAAATCATTCAATCTACTTTTAAAATTAGGTTTAGGAACAGTTTTATTTAACATATAATTCTGTTTGAGGAGGGCTTCCAGTCTCTCATCCCATTCAATTATAATGTCTACATTTATTTATTTATTTATTTACTTTAATTCAAGGCTGTTTTTAATTTGCCTTGAAACTTGACAAACCTAATCTAATTTCTCAGTCTCTAATATGAGCTTCAAAATACCAAATTTGAATTTCTTGCAGTTATTTGTTTTTAAATTATAACAGATATACAAAGATAAATCGCTAAAAATTGAAATTTTCGTATTCAGGACACCTCTAAACGTGATATTTTGCAAAACAGCAGAGTTGAAAATGAAACTTCAAAAAGTACTTTGTTTACAGTATGGGTAAGAAAAATTAATTTCCCTTCCTGAGCAGTGCTCGTCGACATAGTAAAATGCGGCAAAGCATTTCCATCACTTACAATCAATAGAAAAGAACGTTTGGCTTAATTTTGGGTAGCTCTGTATATTGTCTATAAACTATTTGCACAGCATATTTTGTATTTAAATTTAGTCATATGAAAAACCCCTAACACAAAATGAAATGCATTTCCAGCAATTTCCAAGTATAGCCCCAATATATCCAAATACCGTAATTTCGCGTATATAACCCGCGGCGGAAGTAACCCGCAGCATAAGAAAAATTATTTAAGAATAATTATAACCGAAAGATACCCCGCACTTCTAAAATCACATGGTCGGCAATCGCTGTTTATAATTTCAATACTAATTTCTATTATTTTAAAAATAAGTAGGAAAAGATACATATAATAAACAAATGCACAACTAAATATAAATAATAAACAAATAAATTTACTTACCTATAATGAAAAAGCAAATAATCATAACTTAGTATTAATCTTTCTCTCTATATAAATTACTACAAACTGGAGTAACTTCTAATGGACTAAATTCCTTTATTCAATTTATAAGAAAATTGTAGTCTATAATAATAAAGGAAGACGAGCAGAAGTTTCGTAATGTCCGATTTTTTAACGATCGTGAACCAGCTGGTCACCGAAGGCGGCTAGTTAATAATAAATTTATTCACAAAATTCATTCAAATCCATCGAAATCGGATTCTTCCGTATCAGAATTAAAATGTTGCAATACTATTTGGGACAGTTCGTCTTCATCATCCTTATTATCCTCCTCATCAAGTTTCTTTTCCCTGTCCTCAATTTCATCGTCATTATACGTTAATAATCGAGACTTCCGAAGCAAAAATGAGACTGGTGTTGATATTCTCCTTGTTCGCGATAGATACCCCGCACCGGATGATAGCCCGGAGGACATACAAATTCAGGGGTTTTTTTATAGATTACCCGCGGATTATATACACGAAATTACGGTACTTTGGGTAGCTTGTAAACGAATGATGAATGATTTCCATGCCACAATCTACACAAAACAGGCTTTTATGCATATGAAAAAATATGTTCATTGCATTTTGTTTTGGAAAGCCTAGTTTTGGGAAGCCTCTAAATGTTACACTGTCCATTAACAAGAAATTTTCTCCATAGACGTTATGTATTTAAATTCTCTTGAATGGGCCTGTACACAAACTATTTACTTGGTCTCAAAGAAAAGTTTAGTGTAGCACCCCTATATCATATAAATTTAAAATACCGGGTTTGAATTTATTGCTACTATTTATTAGGGCTGTGCCGATTAATCGGTTAATCAATCAATGCTTAGTCGCGATTATTTTTTTTTTAATCGAGTTAGTCGGGTCGATTAATTCGATTAAAAATTTTCAAAATCCGATTAAAATTTTCAAACTACGAGTTAAAGTAAAAATATTATTCTGCCTATAAAATATTTTTTCACATATTTTGCTAACAAACATTCTAAGAAACATCAGTCAAATAATGAAAAAGCAAAAATAAAATAAAATAAAAATAAATAAATAAAATAAAATAAATAAATAAATAAAAATATATCCTCTCAAAAAAAGTTGTTGCCCTTTTGTTGATAGAAAAAAGGGGGAGGAGAGTTATTAAACAAAATGCCGCTTCATGTGCATGCTGGAGCAACACCACCTGTCTGTAGCCTTCTACAGAAAGTGTTGGCTAAGGTAATAGTACTTTCAGAAACAAGAAGCTTTCAAAAAATAGAAATGCTAAAGATTTAAAAAAAAAAAAAAAAAAGGGATTGAGATTTTTATTATCCCTCTGATGGGGGAAATATCAACAGAGTTTCACAGTATCTTCAAGCGTTTATTGTCTGTTCAAAATTGCTGACAGTAACTATTGAAGTAGAAACAGAAAATAACATTCTGTGTTCTAGTCCGAAGTGACAAAGAAGAATTAAAATATAAGAATTTGAGATTTTTATGATAATGATATGGAATTTTGACAATTCATTTAAAAATAGTGACAAGCGAGATATATAAAACTAAAATATGTGTAAATTCATTTAATGTTTCTTTCAAAATGAATCGAAAAATCAATTTATTTAAAAATAATAATAATAATAAATAAAATTGAATAAGTGAAAATATTTATATAAAATTAACACTTAAAGTCACCAATTATTACTCTGGAAATTGATTTAAATTTCAGATAGGAAACAGATATAATTGATTAGACAAAAATTTTTGAAAAAAAAAAAAATCAGTCAAACTTATGAATAATATGTATATATATATATATATATAAATATACACAATATGAGGGTTTTATTCATCATTGAAATAAAATTATATAAAGAAAAATGAAAACCGACTAAATATCCGATTAATCGATTAATGAACTACGATTAACCCAGTTAAAACTCTTAATCGATTCCCACCCCTACTATTTATTCTTGAGATATGCCGGTAGGACGCACACAGACAGACATACTAAATGAAATGAAAACCTTTATGAAATCACAAATCTTAGTAAACAATAAAATGTTATTAGAGTTACAAGCCAATAGGGGTTTTTTTTATAAAAAAGATGTTTTGTTACGTGGGTAAAATAATTGGATCTCCAAATTAGATACGCAGCATGTCTAAAACTTCTTATGAAATTTTAATTTTCAAATACGTCTTAAGTCTCACTCATTGTTTTGTTGATATTTTGCTTAATATTTAATGTATTAAATTGAAATTTCGACATAAGTTGCCCAACATGTCTAGCTTTCAACCTATGCAATAAAAAAATTTCTATCTTTCAAGCATGCGCAAAAAAATATACTTATTACAAATGCTCATGTCTCAGCGAAAATTACAAGTGTCAATTTTATGTTTCAGATTAATGTTTCAGGAATGTTTTGTCAATTTTTATGCAAGTTTCCTAAAATTTTGTTGAAATCCATTCTTGTTATAAGCAAAAAACTTGCTAAAAAAATTAATAATGATTGACAAAAAAAATTTATAAATAAATATATATATATACATATATTTGAACAAATAATATGCAATTCCCCCCCCCCCCCCAAAAAAAAAGCGTACAAATTGTACATAGTAAGTGAAATCATATATTAAAGTTACAAGTTATTTGAAGTCTTTTTTTTATACAGGGTTATCCAAAATATTCGTACGTTTCTTCAATTTGTGTTAACCCCATAATTGCACTGGCGGCAAAATCGATAGGGGAAAATGTGGGTATATAAATGTTCTTTCCAAGTCTGAAGTTGAAGGCCATTTCATCCAGTATTTTTTAGAAAATGGAAAAAATGTCAAAATAAATAAATAAATCTAATAATTTGATTACTCCCTGTATTGACCAATATTTTACATTAATTTTTTACTTTCTCTTACCCATAAGGTAGAGAAAGTATTGTTTTGGGGTCAAATTTTCGAACGCGAGTTTTTGTTATATTTACATGTTCTGAGGTCCCCTGAATACGAAAATCATGTTTTAGCAAATGGTCTGTGTGTATGTCTCTGTGTATGTCTGTGTGTCTGTGTGTGTGTCTGTCTGTTATCAGCATATCTCAAAAACAAATTATGGCAGAAAGTTCAAACTTGGTATTCTAAATGTGTATCATATAAGGATGCTACACTAAACTTTTCGTTAAGCTCCAGCAAATGGTTCGTGTACAGGGACACTCAAAAGTATTCAAATACATTACGTCTATGGGGGAAATTGCAGGTAAGTAGAGTTTAACATCTATAGACTGCACTAAACCAAATGAAACGAATATATACTTTTTGTAATAGAGATAGCCAACAGTGAAAAAAAAATTGTGTATGTAGAAGCCTCGACACCCCCCTCCACCCTGGGGGGAAAGTCCCCACTCGAGGGAAGTAAATTTTCATGATGGGTATCTTTCAAAAGAGCTCGCCAATACCTTTAAAACGAATGGTTAAACCATCGATCTGAGATAATTTAAAACAAAGTTATCGATTTTTTTTTTAAATTATTATTTAACGAAAAAAAAAAAAAAAAAAAAAAACAGGAAAAAATCGTTTTTTTAATATATATATATATATATATATATATATATATATATAGAGAGAGAGAGAGAGAGAGAATAAAATGGACTTTTTTTTTTATATTTGGTGTTATACTACTTCTCTAATGTGGAAATCGTCTGCATTATCGTAAAAGATAATTTTTTTAAATAATAATTTTAATATATTATTTTTTAGAAACACAATTTTTTTTAATAACCGAATTAAATTCTATATAAATGTAGGTGCATTAATGAAACGGGGGGTTGAGGGGGGGCGGTTCACACAGAACGAATTATCATATAAAACTCTTCCGAAGCCTAATTTGAATTGTTTAAGATAGGTTTACATAACAGTACTCGTTATCTTATCTTTTAATCTTCAACCTGTATTTATAATATTAAATTTCAGGGTAAGAGAAAGTCGTGTGAGTGACACACCAGATTATTTAATGATTTGAATTTAAGTACTTTTCTTTTTTTTCTTTTAAGGTATGAATTTTGATAAATTATCTCTATGGAATTAACCAAAAACAATTAATTAAATCACATTTCAAAATATACTTTAAAAAATCAGACACTAAAACAATATTTTTGATAGTTTATTGTTATAGATTACACCAAAACCATTTAACTAGATCATAGTTCAAAATGTACTGGTAAAACTATTGGCAAGTAATAATTTCCTTGATACGAAGTTTTACGTTCATTTTACAAAGGTTTTATTTTAAATGATATTTATTTTTTATCTAATGGGACATGTTATCATTTCAAATAGAGCCAAAACAAATTCACGGATTTGTAGTTTAAAATAAATCAGAAAAAAGATTCAGTAAAATAAGAATTTCATTGGGGAATATTTTACAATCATTTTATAAAGTTATCAATTCAAGTGGCATTCATTTTTGGCACAGATTATCGCTATAAATTAAGCTAAAGCCATATAACTATGTGACAGTTCAAAATATACAATGGAAATAATACTTTAAAATAGAGATTGAATCCATCAATATTTTTTTTCCATAATGGTGTCAAATTTAATGAGACATTTATTTTTAAAGTGGTATCATTTTTGTCAAATTATCGTCATAGATTAAGCCAAAACCATCACAGTTCATAACACATTATAAAAATGACACAATCTATATAATATTTCTCTAAGGTGAACCAGTTTCAATTATTTTTTGTAGAAACGATACGATACACGAGGTTAAAAAAATAATATTTATACATGAACAATATTTAAGCACGCGGACTTAGCTCAATGGACTAATAAGAAAAAATGACATTCGTCTCATGAGATTATTTTACTAAAAAAATGCATTTTTAACAGAATAGGAATTATTTTATTTTATTTGTTTATTTAAATATATATATATATATATATATATATACATATATACCAAAATTAATAAAAAGTCATCGCCAACATGACGACAAAAATTTAAAAGGCGACGTAGTCCTATATTAAAATTGTACTGCCTGTGAAAGTATGAAAATTGGGTCGTGAAACATGAATTTTATTTGGAAATCTTTCTTTGAATGATTTTGATTTCACTATTGTACAATATTAATTTGGTCGTAATAATAATTTGGCTTCTGGTAAATTAAAATTTTAATTAGGTGGTGAAATTGGTATAATATTTATAAGTTTTTAATTTTAAAGGTAAATAAGAAAAGAAATAAAAGGCGAATATTTTGCACGGGTTTGCTAGTAAAATAATAATTTCATTATTTTATAATGGTGTCATTTTAACGAAATGACTTTTTCCATGTTGTCATAATAATAATGAACCAAAACCTTTTAACAGAAATACATCTCAAAACATACGTCAAAATAATTCAGTAAAATAATGATGTCATTGACAAATATTTTATTTTATAATTGTACGAATTTAAAAGGCTTTTATTTTTAAAGTGGTATCATTTTTGACAAATTATCGTCACTGATTAAGCCAAAATCATCACAGTTCAGAACACTTAATAAAAATGATGCAATAAAATAATAATTTCATTATTTTATAATGGTGTCATTTTAACGAAATGACTTTTTCCATGTTGTCATAATAATAATGAACCAAAACCTTTTAACAGAAATACATCTCAAAACATACGTCAAAATAATGCAGTAAAATAATGATGTCATTGACAAATATTTTATTTTATAAGTGTACGAATTTAAAAGGCTTTTATTTTTAAAGTGGTATCATTTTTGACAAATTATCGTCACTGATTAAGCCAAAATCATCACAGTTCAGAACACTTAATAAAAATGATGCAATAAAATAATAATTTCATTATTTTATAATGGTGTCATTTTAACGAAATGACTTTTTCCATGTTGTCATAATAATAATGAACCAAAACCTTTTAACAGAAATACATCTCAAAACATACGTCAAAATAATGCAGTAAAATAATGATGTCATTGACAAATATTTTATTTTATAAGTGTACGAATTTAAAAGGCTTTTATTTTTAAAGTGGTATCATTTTTGACAAATTATCGTCACTGATTAAGCCAAAATCATCACAGTTCAGAACACTTAATAAAAATGATGCAATAAAATAATAATTTCATTATTTTATAATGGTGTCATTTTAACGAAATGACTTTTTCCATGTTGTCATAATAATAATGAACCAAAACCTTTTAACAGAAATACATCTCAAAACATACGTCAAAATAATGCAGTAAAATAATGATGTCATTGACAAATATTTTATTTTATAATTGTACGAATTTAAAAGGCTTTTATTTTTAAAGTGGTATCATTTTTGACAAATTATCGTCACTGATTAAGCCAAAATCATCACAGTTCAGAACACTTAATAAAAATGATGCAATAAAATAATAATTTCATTATTTTATAATGGTGTCATTTTAACGAAATGACTTTTTCCATGTTGTCATAATAATAATGAACCAAAACCTTTTAACAGAAATACATCTCAAAACATACGTCAAAATAATGCAGTAAAATAATGATGTCATTGACAAATATTTTATTTTATAAGTGTACGAATTTAAAAGGCTTTTATTTTTAAAGTGGTATCATTTTTGACAAATTATCGTCATTGGTTAAGCCAAAGCCATCACAGTTCAGAACACTTAATAAAAATGATGCAATAAAATAATAATTTCATTATTTTATAATGACTCCATTTTGACGAAATAACATTCATTTTGAAATGGTACCAATTTCCCGAGGTTGTCATTATATATTACCAAAATCATTTAGCAGAATTATATTTCGAAATATACTATCAAAATTATGCATAAAATAATGTCACTGATGTATTTTATAATGCCATTGTTAAGATTATATATATATATATATATATATATATATATATAAAATGCTATTAATTTAAATATAACTATTATAATACTATTTAGTATTATAGTAATGCGCTGTTTAAAAAAAAAAAAAAAAAAAAAAAATTGAGCCCTGATACCATTCTTGCTGATTCTTATGTAAAATGACCTCCTGAATCTGAATATGACCACCATTTTGCCCCATCACCCACCGTTTTCTCGAGACGCCACCCTCTCCCCCAATTTTTATCACTGTTCTATAAATTTATGGCACGAATATGATTTGGAAAATGGAAAAAAATTATTTTAACATTTAAAAACGAATATATATAATTTACAATAAATAATGATAATGATTGATTAATAAAATATAACAAATGTAATTTATCATTTCAATGGCAAATTTTCCCGTAAATTTTACCCATGACGCAAATGTTCATGTTTTAGAATTTTTCACTGCTGTAGCCCCTCAGAAGATATTTAACAGTTAAAATAATTCTTTCCTCCCAAAAAAGAATCAAATTTATAGCCATAGAATTGCCGAAATGTGATAAAAACAGTATGGTGTCCCCCCAAAATTGTGGATGATAAAGGAAAATGACCGTCATATTTCAGATTCAGGAGGTCATTTTACATAAGAATTTTTAAAAATAATGTTGGGGTTAGTGTTGAGCAGTGTTATCATTTTGGATTAAAACAAAACCACCACAGTTCATAATGCATTATAAAAAATTATAATGGCATGGTTAATTTTATAATGGCATCATTTTAATGAAATGATAATTTTTATTTGAAATATTGTCAGTTTTCTCAAGTTATCAATTGTATATTGAGCCAAAAACCTTTTAACAGAATTACATCTCCAAAATATACTGTCAAAATAATGCTGCAAAATAATGATGGGATTGACAAATATTTTATTTTATATTTCTATGAACTTAAAAGGCTTTCATTTTTAAAGTGTTATCATTTTTGACAGAATACATCGTAATAGATAAAGCTAAAAACATCTAACAGAATTACATTTTAAAATATACTGTCCAAATAATGCAATAAAATAATGATGTCGTTGACAAATATTTTATTTTATAACGGTATCAATTTATAAGGTTTTTATTTTTAAAGTGGTATCGCTTTTGACCAAATATCGTTATAGATTAAGAGAGTAAAATACATAACCTCGATGACAGACAAAGCGAATGCTATTTCCTGCGGATTCCCCCCCCCCCCCCCACTATTATTCTTTGCCCAATTTAGTTTTTTACTTTCTCTTACCCATAGGGTCGAGAAAAAGTATTGTTTTAGGGTCAAATTTTCGAACGTGAGTTTTTGTTATATTTACATGTTCTGAGGTCCCCTGAATACGAAAATCATGTTTTTAGCGAATGGCCTGTATGTTTGTCTGTTATCAGCATATCTCAAGAAAAAATGGTAGCAAAAATTCAAATCTGTATTCTATATGTGTATCATATAGGGATGCTACAGTAAGCTTTTCGTTGAGTTGAAGCCAATGGTTCGTGTACAGGGACACTCAAAAGTATTCAAATACATTACGTCTATGGGGGAAATTGCAGGTAAATGGAGTTTAACATCTATAGACTGCCCTAAACCAAATGAAACGAATGTATATTTTGTGTAATAGAGATGAGAAAAAAATTTTGTGCATGTAGGAGCATCGCCTTCCTCCCTGGGAGCTCGCCAATACCTTTCAAACGAATGGTTGAACCATCGATATGCGATGATTTAAAATAAAGTTATCAATTTTTTTATGTAACATTGAGAATAAATTCAACTTTTTTTTTTATTTGGTGTTATACTACTTCTCTAATATGGAAATCGTCTGCATTATCATAAAAGATAATTTGTTTAAATAATAATTTTAATAAATTATTAAACAGAATTATTTTTTAATAACTGAATTAAATTCTATATAAATGTAGGTGCATTAATGAAACGGGGGGTTCCCTTCACACAGAACTAATTATCATATAAAACTCTTCCGAAGCCTAATTTGAATTGTTTAACATAGGTTTACATGACAGTACTCGTTATCTTACTTCTTAATCTCCAACCTGTATTTATAGTATTAAATTTCAGGGTAAGAGAAAGTCGTGTGAGTGACACACCAGACTATTATTATTATTATTATTATTATTATTATTATTATTATTATTAATTCTGTTTTCCCATTCAAAAAATTTTCAATCGTTAAATGAGTACTCATTTTCGAAAAATTCATTTTTCATATTGTTAATATTTTATTTTCAAGTTTAAAAATATAAAAAATGCACTTAGTTAATGGTTTAACTCAAAAATAAAATATTAAAGAATAAAAAAATGATAATAAAGTCTAATAAAATATACAAAAAATATTAATAATAATTAAAGACTTTTTCGATCAGCTTGATTCGTAGTAAAAAGTATGAAAGGATTAAAATGAAGTGTTTCCACCTAAATTTCATACTTTAGTTTATTTTAAAAAATTTAATTGTCCTGTCGAAAACTGTTTGCACCCCTGCACTTAGAAAAATCGCCCCTTTCATTGGGTACTGAATTTGTAACGATAGGACTGGTATTTCTAATTATTTTCTCCTTTTTCCGTTTTTAACCCGGATTCGCCAGAAGATTTATGACAGAGAATGTAAGCTAAATAAGTCGGTTATTGTTAAATTTATTCTCAATAGTACATTTTAAAAAAAAATATATATATATATATATATATATATATATTATGTCAAGCTGCAACTACATACCAATTTGCATGAAATTCTGTACAGTAGTTCCTGAGATACAGTTGGCACAAAATTTTGTCACACACATACAGACTGACAGACAAACAGACATTTTCTGAAAATGGTCAAATCGTGTTCTACAGCTCTCAAAACGTGTAAATCCATCAAAAACTTGAGGTCGAAAATTTTTACGAATCCAATACTTTCTTCTATTAAATATAGAAGACAGTAAAAAGTACACTTAATACTGCTTTGTTAAATAAACCCTTGTCGAACCATGTTCTTAGTCAGTCTCAGAACAAGGATTTATTTAACAAAACAGTGTAAAGTGTACTTTTTTTACATAGGAATTATTGCTAGCGCTCGAATAATTTTGCTGCCGACTGTAATAAAAGGTTTGCGAGCGGGAGATTATACGCGTGTGTACAGTTATCACATGCCTGTAAATGGAAGAATAGATTAAAGAAAAAAAAGTGTAATGTACAAAATAGTCTTGTCGTACTAAATTAAATTCTGTCACTAACAGACCTTTTTTTTTTTTTTTTTTTCTTATGTTCATTAAATAAACTCAGATCTGTAATTTTCAATCTCGATAAGAAATATTTAATTTATTTATTTATTTATTTATTATTTTTAATGGCTCACTAAATTTAAAAGATGACTTTTCAAATAATGCATTACAAAAAGCAGAATTTGAAGAACATTTTTGAGTGAGATATTCTCATAATACGGAGCTGTTTATCTAGATACAAGATTGATTAAGCATTTTATAACAATCTTAATAGATATTAAAAATACATTTTTGTATTAAGTACATATGTTAAATTCTAAAATAAATGCACAAACGCCATTTATAAAATAAATAATAATCTAATGCTAACTCATAAAAGGATATGAAAGGAAATGATGTCAACACAAAAATATCAAATTTAGGACTGGGGCATCACATTTTGAAAATGTCAGTTTGTGAACCACTTTCAGATTAAAGTTTTAAAATAAGCCTTTACCGAAAATTATTTATTTATTTTTGCTTGCTTGTTTTATTTATTTATTATTATTATTACGACACGACTATTTCTTTCAATTTACCATTTTGCGTCGTTACCAATTTATAGTGTTCCACTTCGAAAATGCCTGCCAATATCCAATTTTATCATTTAATTTTTTACTCTGTCTTAATATATTTTGTGAAATCCGTAAAAACTTTTATATATTTTTTTTTTTTCACCTCCCATCGGTGAGGATCGAACTCACAACCTTAGGGTTCGTAGTTGTGTACTCTGACCACTGAGCCAACGAGTCTTGGCTAAAAATATTTCCTGATTATTTAGACTAGTTTTTCAAATATTTTTAGACTAAAACTTTGAAATTTATTTAAAATGTGTGTTATTTTCCGAATTATAAGATGAGCATATTCATATTAATTATGTTTTTGAAAAATTAATGGATTAATATTAATGAATCTGTGAGGAATTTTGAGTATAATTTAAATATCAAATAAATGGTTTATAGTTTTTTTTTTTTTTTTAATATTATGTTTTGTTCTATAGAAATTGAAACTGTTAATTATTAATAATAAATATGAAATTGTTATTAAGATTATTTTACTCATTAAAATATTTAGTAAATGAGTATTAAGCAATTAGGGGAAGATACTATACAATGAATGCACTCAAATTTCATTAATTTATTTGTAATTAAAAATCAATACATTATTTGAATATGTGTTTAAGAATTTTACCGAGCGCCTTTTTCTTTTTCTTTCTTTCTTTTTTTTTTTTTTTTTTTTTTTTTTTTTTGAAAGCGTATTAAAATACAATTATAAGTAATCCTGTTAATACTAAATTCAATTCTGTCATAGACAGAATTTCATCCATAGTTTATATATATATATATATACATCTTCTTTCACAGCTTGAAAATTTTCTTTAACCCTACAAGGCTCTTTTTTTTTTTTTTTTTTTTTTTTTTTAATGCGTGACAAAAATATATAGGTTGTAATTAGTGATCAGAAGATAGGGAAAACTTATAAAATTAAAAATAAAACCACATTTTACGGAAAAATCAACTTTTTATTTCAGTTCCACATACGGTACAGTCGGTAACAAAAGTGTCCGAACAGTAGCAAAAATTCCTATGTAAAAAAAGTACACTTCATACGGTTTTGTTAAATAAATCCTTATCGAATCATGTTCTTACATTGACTAAGAGCAGGATTCGACAAGGATTTATTTAACGAAACCGTATGAAGTGTACTTTTTTTACATAGGAATTTTTGCTAGTGTTCGGACACTTTTGTTACCGACTGTACACTGAGCCTTAACTATACTTTTTGGTATTAAACTAGTATAATTGAATTGTTTTAGAAATAGTATTGTATATTGGACACACATACATAGAACAACACAGTATTTTTTTCGAGTCAAAACTGTTCAATAACTATTCTTTTTTTTTATTTTTGAATTCAGACAAACAACTAACGTATCCCTTTCATTCAAATTTCACACTGAGTGCATTATAACAAAAACACGAACGACCTCTTTAGGTAAAGATTCGTATTACTACATTGCTGAATGTCAGTAGCTTCTATCAAGATGTCAAGAGATGTCGCTACTAATAGTTTTATAGCTATAGGAACGATTAAAGTCGGTGTTCCACATATGGAACTGGGTGCCTTGTAGGATTAAAATCTTCTCTCACCAGTTTTTATAGTAGTATCAGTAAATGCCATGTATTCATATTCTACAAAAAAAAAAAAAAAAAATCCGTGGCTGTTTCAAAACGTCGAAACGTAACTTATAACAGTTTTTATTTATTTTATTTATTCACTAAATGATTTGCACTTCATTTCGAATTATTGTCTGTTTATCAACTTACCTATTTTTTCCACTCTTACGCAAAGTATAAAATAAAGCAACCACTATTTCAAGTTCAGGATGCTGATTTTAACTTCATATTCCCCAACACACATATATATATATATATATATATATATATATATATAAATATATTTAATGCTACACATATTTATGTTAAAATATGCAAACATGCAGTTTAATAAATACAAAAAATATCGTTATGAACAACTTTACAGTAAACGGAATTATAGAGAAATTTTCAGCCAAGTAAAATTTTAATATAGAAAAAAGTTTGTTCTATATGGATTTTCATAAAAAAAAAATTAACGAGTGTTATTAAAACATACCATAATTAGGAATTTACCATAAGTTATTAAGAAGTTAGTTAGAATAGGCTCATCGTTATTAAATGATATTGTCATGAATAGTTTCGGGCATAATTCATTAAAAAGTAATTGAATTACAATTGAATTACAATTAAATTACAATTATAATTATTTTACTGTCAATCGATTAATTTGATTACAAATAAATTGAATTACTTATTCAATTTATTTGTAATCAGTTACTTGTTAATCGATTGACAGTAAAATAATTATAATTGTAATTTAATTGTAATTCAATTGTAATTCAATTACTTTTTGATCAATTATGCCCAACACTGGTCGTGAATATGTTTAAGTAAACAGTGACTGTTAGAATGGAAATCTGAAAGCTTTGAGGTCATTTCAAAAAGGAAACTTTTCCCCCAAACTCTTTTAAACTAGAGAAATGTTTAGAACAAAGATATCGCGTAATAAAAAAGTTTTCTATAGCATTAGATTTCATACAAGTATGACCGTAAATTATCTCTAAATTCAGGTCTGTCGTCAAAAATAATATTATTAGGAATATATTTCAATAAATGTCAGTACAGAAATCTTAAATTTTTATCAAAAGGCAGAAAACTTGACCTATTTGGTTACTTTCATAAAAAGGGATTTTTTCTCAAAACTCTTTTTAAATTATGGATATATTTATAACAATGGTAACCACTTCATAAAAATTTTTTTAACATATCATCTTTCAGAGAAAAATTATCAGAAGTACTTTTACAGGAAAGCTATCAGTATAATTTGTACACTGCAAATAAAAGGGTCTTAAAGTAAGACATAAAAACAACTGAAACGGCATTTAAGACGCGTAAATGTCTTAAAATGTACCTTAGACGTTATAGATATTTTAATTTAAGACAGAAATATGTCTGAAATATCAATTCAGACACAAAAATGTCTGAAACACGTAAATACGCGAATTTTCAGACAGCAAAACGCGTTTGAATTTTAAGACACTTTAGAAATTCAGACACTAGCATTACTTAGAAATTTTTTCATACGGAATCTACTTTAAGAAAAATGCTTACCCTACTTCTTTCCACATTCAATAAATATATTATTATTTTATATAATAAGCAGTTGAACTACTTAAATTATGGTAGCTCTATGAAATTATATTTTTATGGAATAATACTCTAGGGAGGTGAATGATATTTGCATGCTATTATCTTTAACACAATTCATAAACAACATATTTAGACACAAAGCTTATTTTGTTGAAAAAAAAAAACTTTGTCTTTAAAGCTTTCTTATATTAAAAGAAAAAGTGTGAAAAGGGATGTAGCAAGTAATTTGTATTATAGAGAAGAAACGAATTTATAAGTGAACAATCATGAATAATTTGTGCATATTTGCTTTTTTTTTTTTCTTTCTTCTTATTATTATTCATTTAAAAACATTTTTCTTTCACAAATTCACCTACATCTAAATGTAAAACTACAAATTTTCCTGTATTTATGATTACAGTTCGTTTTTATGTTATCACCGAGGGATGAAAACTTCACATACTTGTTATGCATTATTAAAAAATTCTGGTCCTCTAAATATGAAATTTAAATAATATTTATTAAGTTTAAGATAGCGTACTACCAATAGTTTTATGGTAAAAAATTAGAAATAAAACGTAACACTGCGATTAGTTTCACGAATACTGCAGTATATTATATCATAAAAACAGGTTTTGCTGTATTCGACGGTAGCATGATTGGTAAATGCATCACTCCGACGATGCTTGGTTCGAGGTTTGGGTTTGCTTAGCCAGAGTGAGTTCGAATCCCAATGCCGGAAAATGTTTTTTTTTTTTCCCTTTCTTTCTTTTTTTATATAAATATTTTATTAATGCTCTAAACAATTCTAAAATATATTTTTATCAGAAAAACATAATCGCACGCCATATTTATTTATTTATATATTTATTAAAAAGCCTTAAAAATGGTAGTATTTTTAAGCCTAACATGGCGGTGTTTTTAAGCCTAAAACATGGCGGCGTTTTAAGACACTTGCAATATCTTAATTTCTGATGCAAAAACCTTTCTTAAAAAGTAAGACATTTTATTTTCGCTTAAAAAATGACCATCCATTTAAGACACTTTTTAAACTGAATTTAAGACATTTACGTTTACAGTGTACAACGTGAATTTGCATACGAAAATTCAGAAGAAAATTTTGTGACCGCCAAAACATACTAGTTTCTTTATTTATTATTTTATTTGACTAATTTTACCATATTTTTATTAACTTCTATTTTTGTTTGTTTGTTTGTTTGTCCGGTACAAATCTTGTAATCGAATTTTAAATAATTTTATACCTTTCACAGTAGCTCAGAACCCGGTGACAACACAATACTCCGAA
The DNA here is from genome assembly GCA_963930645.1 of Salticus scenicus. Classification (NCBI taxonomy): domain Eukaryota; kingdom Metazoa; phylum Arthropoda; class Arachnida; order Araneae; family Salticidae; genus Salticus; species Salticus scenicus. The sequence goes on along the minus strand of OZ005658.1, from coordinate 29,849,005 downwards.
GTCCTATTTCGAATTTTTGATTAGTTTTCTTAAAATTAATTAAAATATGAAAATAATAACCTCCTAATAGCGTTAAAATAGCCATTAAAATAATAGCTATAATTTAATTGTTGCCAAAAAAAATTTACGAGTTCATTTTCTTTCGACCTAAAAATAAATACATTTAATTAAACGTGACCGTTAAAAAATTATAAAAAGTTAAATTATGCATCTCACAAAAATGGACGTCATTATAATTTTAATAATTTTATGCACATTGATAAGAGCTGTATGATTCATCAGAAAATTTAAAACATGGTGTATAAAAAGTTTCTCTTTATCTTATTGAGTTTAGCATTAAGGATAACAAACATTTTCTCATAAAGAGATTTTTAAAAAAAAACACGTGTACTTTGTAACTATTAAAAAACATTTAAAACATTTAAAAACACTTTAAAACACGTAATATTCATCTACTAAAACTAAATTTACAGTATATAAAACAAAGCTTTTCGCCATAAATACATGGCAACTTCTTTTTTTTTTTTTTTTTTTTTTTTTTAGAATTTTTTTTTAGCTTACATTCTCTGTCATGAATCTTCTGCCGAATCCGGTTTAAAAACAGAAAAAGGGGGAAATAAATTAGAAATGTCAGTCCTTTCATTACAAATTCGGTACACAATGAAAGGGGCAATTTTTCTGGATCCAGGCGTGCAAACAGTTTTTCGACACGACCATTAGATTTTTAAAAATTAACTAAAGTATGAAATTTTGGTGTCAACACTTCATTTTAATTCATTTCAGTCATTTTAAAAAGTAAGTAGCCCGTTACGAATTCGGTACCAAATGAAAGGGGCGATTTTTCTGAATCCAGGGATACAAACAGTTTATCGGACACGACAATTACATTTTTTTTTTAATTAACTAAAGTATAAAATTTAGGTGACAATACTTCATTTTAATCTTTTCATACCTTTTAATGCTAATCAAGCTAATAGAAAAAGTCTTTGATTTTATTTTATTATTTTATTATTATTTTTTTTTTTTTTCCAGTGTTAAGAAGTGACTTTACGAAGTCTTACTAAGTTTCACCTGCAAGTAACATTTCGTCTGGATCCCTTCTAGTGTATCTACTTGCACATCGTCTATGCTTATGTCTCTGTGACCATCACTAAACATCTATGCTATGAACTTTGCTAAAATATTCTTTTTAACCTGGAGATACCATGTATTCATGGCGAAAAGCTTTATTTCATGTATTGTAAATTCAGTTTTAATAAATTAATATGACGTGTTTTTAAATACCTTTAGTTCTTTTTAATAATTAAAGATAACGTTATAAGCCAGGCAGTATCGCATACCGAGGGAAGTTAGAAGACCAGTACTTTAGACTATGATAAGTAAAACCCATTTAATTCGTCGGATACCCCTAACGTTTCAGGAGAATCCACGAAGTATTTGTTTAGATATTCGGGGGGGGGGGGGGGAGTCTAAATAGCTTAGCTACTGTCGCCCGTCCTTAGGTTTTGTCTGCCTGTATAACTTTTTTCCTACCTCGTCTACAATACTGAGTTGTACCTGATCTTGACAGATCATTAATTGACAAATTGTGATTCAGTAACTTAACCCATATTTCACCATCGTCCTAAAAATAAGACACCATGCGTACGTGGTATTTATATAAATTCTTTTGAATATTTTAATTCAAATTAAAGGCGATATATTCTTTAAAAGTCCAATAAATACATATGTGTGTTTATCGTTAGTTTAAATTAACGTTTAATATATATATATAATAAAGATGATCTATTAAGCATAGTAGAAGCCAATCAACAGATACAAGATCACTGAAACACCAATGACCAATAAGATTAAAAAAACTTTTATCAGTGGATGAAATACACTAATGTAAAGAAATCAAATCCACTAATCAACAGCCTGCAAAACAAACGAATCAATAAAGTAACACAACAATTCTTAACTTTAAACCATAAACTTATCAAAATTAATGAAAAAATAACATAAGAAACACAAGATAGGAAGGAAGGAGGCAGGCGGCAAGACTTGTGACTTGCCTGTGGGGTTAAACTAGTTTCACGCCGGCAACACACACCCAGCCTGCCACGACCAGAACAGGAACCATATGGATTTAAAAAAGCAAAATTTCAAAGCAGATGAATGAAAATGAAACCACAAAGCAACAATGAAATTCACCGATTGATTACATTGTGTTTAATAGTATAATTAGAATTTCAAATATAGCTAACAACTCAAAAAAGAAGAAATTTTTTAAAATGACGATTTTCGAAGATTACATTTTCAACACATTATTACTTAAAAAGGTTTTGCGTTCAAGAATAACGGACATATAAATTTATTGAGTTAATATTCTACACTTTTGTACTGGTAAAACAATTATATAAAAAAAATATTTATCTAGATGATCTGTTTTCCTTATATATATTCCGATTGTCCTAAACCATTGTCCTATTTTTAGGACAGCCTGTACCGATTAAGCTAATAAAAGGTTGGTAAGTTTTTTGATTTTGTGTGTATACATAGGCTTAAAGAAACATATTTAAGATTTTATAAAGAAAGAAATATTTTTTCAATGCTTGGTACGATATGGGTTAAAACAAAAGACGGCTTATTTCAAACAAAATTACTTCAAACGCATCTTACAAATAGTAACAGCCATAATCACAATTCAACAAAAGGTATATCGAGACACATTTAAAGCAACATATTTTTTTCGTTAACCTTTTTTAATTAACCAATTTTTATTAAGGGTATCATTTTAAGCCAGAGCGTATCGTAGGGCCGATATAAGTTTAAATGATCGCTCCTTTAAACGATCGTGACAAGTGAAACCCCACGAAGTTCGTCGTATAACTTTTCTCCTACCTCGGCTATAATACTTTGTCGTACCATACGACCGATCCTGATTTCGTAACTTAAAACAACGGACGGTTTATTTCAAATACACAATGTCATAAACAATAACACCTACAATCACAATTCAACATAAGATATTATGAGTTATCACAGAAACATACAAGATATAAAAGAGAGAAGAAATGTAAATTATTTTTATTTTTACCTTTAAAGCCACCGCAATCTCCGCAGTCCGTTACTTGCTGGGGCGCATGCCGTAGCTCTTTCTGCTCCTTCCTGGCGATGGGGCGCAATTACCGCCCGCCAAACGAGCGTCGCCAAATTCTGATGGAATCAAAGGAATTCCTTTACACTAGTACGGCGCAATCCTGGTGTAGGCTGTTGGGACATGAAGCCACTCTAGATTAAGTATCGACGAAGAAGAAAATAAAAAAGGAGCGGAGAAAGTTGGAAGGATTTAATTGAAGAAGAATATGTGGGAAGAAAACGCTTAAAAAGAACACGAGTTGTATTTAGAATGTAAACTGCTTTAGAGTTTCAACAGTTTTGTTTGAGGATATTGCATTTACTCGCGTTCTATTCTCACTATTTTTGGTTAATTATTCTTTTAGAAAGAGTAAGAAAAAATTACAAACAACAGAAAATGTTCGCTTACATTAATTTTTCTTAGAAAGAAACTTAAAAATAACAAAAGAAACGGCAGTCTTGAAGAAAATATCTCCGAGTATAATACATTTCGTATGCAACGACTTCAGTAGGTAATGGAACCTATCTAGGTAATGGAAGTAGTGTATTCGGACAAAACTTTTTATAAGGATATTTCACCTTATTTAAATATTTTAAGATGTCTTAAGTGCAAAAAACATACAGTTTGAATTCAGAACCTCCTCCTTTTTGAAGTCAGTTAAAAAGTATTTTTTAGCTATAGTTCAGTGTGTATGTGGGTATGTGTAAGAGAAATCTTCTGACTTCTGATTATGATATCTTCAAATCTAACAAAGATAGAACGACGACACTTCAGAATTAAGGCAGGTTTAGTGTACAGGGGATTTTTCTAATTTTCGATAAAAATTAGAAAACATCAACTTCTTTCTAAACTGATTAGCTTTTGATATTTTTTTATTACTTAAAGCGAACAAAAAAAAAAAAAATATCATTACCGACATATTTGGTTAAGAAACCAGCACAGGACTTTTAAATTCATTAATTTTGGCCGCAAACGTTAACCAAAAGAGAATTAAAAAATCTGGTGCGAAGCAACCACACGACTTCCATTACCCGCTATTACACGTATTTTATGTGTTTTTTTGGGAGGGTGTGTGTGGGGGGGGGTGTAATTAGAAGTGATAAAATTGACCTAACAAAAGTAGACACCTAAAAATTTTCCGTTAAGAGAAAGCTGATACTCGTCTAAAGGCATGGAAAACCGACTTCCATAGCGAATTAAAAAATAAGAAAAAATAATTGGTAGAATTATTTTTTTTTAAACACCAATTTCCGAGAACTAAAACTGACCTACCTAAGCAGGATGACTGTTAATTTTCCTGTAATACATGAGAAAGGGTATCTAAAATAGATTTGTGTAACAGTTTTCAAGAAAGTCGTTTGAGCCGTTTTTGAGATACGAACTTTTATCAAAACTTGGCATACTCAATTATTAACCGAAAAAAAATAATTACATACAAAAGAATATTTAAAAGGGAGTTAATAGGGTGAGTTTGAAAAAAATCTGTACAGCCGTTTGCAAAGGAACGCACTGACATTGAGAGACCTGAAATTGAGCTGACATTGAAATCATGACATTGAAATTGATGACATTGACCTGAAATCACTGACATTGAGACCTGAATTTGGAGACCTGAAATTGAGCTATATATACAGGACGCCTATCAATTTTCCTGAACTAACCAACTATATCATTCGAAAGGACATTTAATAGAGTGTTTATATAGTAACTTTGAAAAAAATCGTTAGAGCCGTTTTTGAGATACGGACTTACGGTCTCACTCCCGGTTTTCCAATTTTCACCAAAATTTGGAAAATTCATCTGTACACCAGACCTGTCTCAATTCTGAAGTTTAGTAGTTCTGTCTTTATTAGTTTCGGAGATATAACAGCCAGAATATTCCACACATACATACACATACACACTGACCAATTGCCAAAAACCACTTTTTTGGGGCTCAAGTGGCCTTAAAACGTGTAAGTCAGGTAAAAACTCGATATCGAATTTCTGGACCGAATACGATACTTTCATTACCTACGGTAGTAGGATAATGGAAGTAAAAATACATAGATAAATAAATGAAATAAAAATTATCACAAATTGTTTAATATTATTCTAATTCTGTTTAGTTATGCAGTATTTTCGAGTTATATGCTCAAATTCCTTGCAGCTGTCGGCTGCTTCAACAAAAGCAATAAAACTGAATGCAAACAAAAAATATCAGCTTCTTCAAAATTTATTTTAAAGAACTGTAATCATCTGAATGATTGTAAAATAAGATACATTAATGTAAAAACTTTTAAAGCCGAAACGAGAAAATTTTAAACCAAATGAAAAGTTTTGTGTTTTGACCATTTTTTTATGTAGAAGATTTTTTAGAATATTACTCTAAGAAATAACTAGTGGATATGAGGATCAGGAACCTCAATGTTCCATTTGCATAACTCATTACTCAACAGATCATTTTCATTTATTCCGTATTATTTAAAATAATTATATATATATATATATATATAATTATTTTATCACAAATATATATATATATATATATATATATATATATATATATATATATTTGTGACACATACACACACACACACACACACACACACATATATATATGTGTGTGTGTATATATATGTGTGTGTGTGTGTGATTATCTCGCTACATAATTTGTACGTTTATGTTAATTTCATTTTTTTTAATGCAGCGTAACCATGTTAAAAAACATTTAAACGAAATTATATCATAGATCGTAAGGATAAGAATCATGTCCTTTTACACGATCTATAAACAATAGACACCAAAAATTATACAGCTATTTCTGTATAGCGTCTATATAGACGCCGTCTACACAAAAAAAAAAAAAAAAAAACAGATTATTAGACCTTGTAGATTTTTAGACGTCCACAATTAAATACAGTAACCGCCGCTTAATAAATTCCGCCGCTTAATCTGATCAAATTGCAAGAACCGGAAGGCAATCAGTATGAATTGCTTTTAAAACCGCCGTTTAATAAAATCAGCATCGCCGGTTAATAAACTAAAAAAAAATCTGTGCAGCAGCAAAAATGTCATTTATGTACACTAAACAAATTTTTGTCTACACTGATTTTGTATTTTTGAAATAAAAAAGAAAAGAAAGCACAGCAATCTCTCCGTTAATTTTACTCTCTGTCAAAAATTTTACATTTGCAGCATAGCTACAAATTAAACAAGCCCCATCACTTGTCTTAGTAACAATTTCAAGGAACATAGTCTTTGAAGTGCTATAATAAGTTACAAATTTGATTTGATTTGCAAATTATAAGTTTTTTTTTTTTTTTTTTTTTTTTTTTTTTAATAGTTAAAAGACAATTTTTAGTTCTTATTTTGAAATAACTAAGAAGCCATTACCCTACTACCGTAGGTAATGGAAGTATTGTATTTGGTCCAAAAATTCGATATCGAGATTTCACCTGATTTACAAGTTTTAAGGTTCCCTGAATCCAAAAAAGTGGTTTTTGGCAATTGGTCAGTGTGTGTGTATGTATGTGCGGAATCTTCTGGCTATCATATCTCCGAAACTAATAAAGATAGAACTACAAAACTTCAGAATTAAGACAGGTCTGGTGTACAGATGAATTTTCCAAATTTCGGTGAAAATTGAAAAACCGGAAGTGGGACCGTAAGTCTGTATCTCAAAAAAGGCTCTACCGATTTTCTTCAAATCTTTCCTTTTTTTTTTTTCTCTTTGTTCGCTAAAATACTCAGTGAAGAAGTACCACTGGTATGGCGTCAGTTGGTGCGGTTATTCGTGGTTTCAACTCATAATCATAACTACTAGCTTTTAAGTTTTTAGCCACCAAAACTTTTATTCTGGTAGTCAAAAGAGCGTAAATGTTGGCACCTATGTTAACACTTTCGCGACCGCATGTTTGTGACTTTTTGAGAGTAAGCTCCGTCTGTGGGCGTTATCCTTTTACATTACATTAGTTTAAGTGAATGATTTCTGTATTCAAATTTATATTATAAATGAATATTCGTTACAATCATACTCTTTCTAATCAAAGTATTTGTATCCATAGTGCATTGATTGTACAAATATGAATATTAGGTACATTGTTAAGAAATAATGTAACCTATGTAACCTAAACGAACGCCCACTTGCGGAGTTACATATGTTCAAATGACGTGAATTCACGCCAGCGGTCGCGAAAGTGTTAACCTACTGTTCTATTTGTCACCAACCTGTATTTTTTGCTCTGTACAAGCAAATGTTGTAAAATAGAAAGGAAACGTAAACCTTACACTTTCAGAAGATTCTAAAAGTGAGCGCAAAAAATACAGGTCAATTAGTTATTTTTCCCTTAAAAATTTTTTCGGTGTTCCTAAATCATTGATACCATTTTGATCACACTCCCCATTCTCCATTTTTTAAGTGGTATTACTGACTTAATGTCTAACAGGTTAATGTTAAAAAAAACAAATAAGTAATTAAATTTGAACCACTTCCCAATAGTGGTTCGCCATCACTTCCAAAAAATATGGTATAATTAGCATTTAGATATACAGAGGGCCACACAAATATTCAGATACATTAGGAGATCAGGGGAGTGGTAAAGGGAGGGTCTCAGAGACTCAAGCACCTCCCTATTAGATATCGCGAAATTTTCTTTTAATGCCAAATAGTAGAATTACCCTTTTAAAAGCAAAATTTATGTCTAAATTTTTACTATTAGTGAGTTTGTGTAATTGATATTAATAATTAGGGAATATCAATTAATTAAATGATTTTCTTGAAAATAATTTAAAATCATTTTTTAAATGAATTTTTTTAGCCCCTCCCATGATTTTTGTATTGATACGCAAGTGCAAACTTGCCAACATACTAATTAATATTCCGTAGTGTTGTTAGCCCCGCCCTTTTTTTCACACCAGTAAATTTTTAGAGTAATATTCTCGAAATTTAATTACGATTAAATAAGAAGAAAAATATTCTAAAAAGATACTGGTGTGAAAAAGAAGGCGGGACTAACAATACTACGGAATATTAATTAGTATCTTGGAAAGTATGCGCAAGTGTATGTAAATAGTTCAAAATGATTTCGTATTGTGTTGTGTGTTTTCAACATTCTCCGACAAAGTTAAAAAATGTTTATGACTTTGGTGCGTCTACGAGTTCATCGGTTGACATGTCTGTCTTTCCGTAATTATTTCTATAAATATTTTTAGATGGCGATAAAAATAATATTTGTTATTTAGATTCACAGAGGCATTTTTTCTGTTGAAAAAAGTATAAATAACGCTGTTAGTTTGTGTACTAGCATTCATAAAAGTATTCTGAAACGAGAATGAAAATTCCGCCTGCTTTTTTTTTTTTTTTTTCTTTTTTTTTTTTTTAACGGAAACGAAGTTCTGTATTAACACCGGAATAAACGTCTCATTTAATTACATTTATATTAATACTTTCGCAACCGCATGCTCAGAGTTCCCAAGTTTTATAATTTATTCACGAACATTTTTAGCCCCGCCTTCTTTTCGCACCAGAAATTTTGTAGATTATTTCTTTTTAATATGTGGCAACGATTAAATAAGAAGAAAATCATTTTTCAAAATTTCCGGTGTGAAAAAGAGGCGGGGCTAAAAGTGCTCGTGAATAAATTATAAAGGTTGGGAACTCTGCGCATGCTTTTGTCTTTTTGACAGCAAGGTCCGCCTGTGGCTGCTATTCTCCCAAGTTACAATATTTTGGAACAAAATTTTCTGTATACACATTTATGTTACAAATGGATATACGTTATAATAATATAATACGTTATAATAATATTACTTCTAATCAAGGTACTTGTATCCATAATCAATTTGATTAAACAAAATTCTTAAAAATTAAATAACATGCAAATTGGAAACGCCCACTGGCGGAGTTACAAATTTTCAAATGACGTGAATCTACGTCAGCGGTCACGAAAGTGTTGACACACAGCTAATGTGTTAAAATAAATGTATTTAATTGAGAAGTTTATACCGGTGTGAGTTCAAAATTTCGCTTTATTTAAAAAAAAGAAAAACGGAATTTTCAAGCTTGCATGAATTATTGATTTGCAAGTCCCTGTAAATGTGTTCAGTTACATAATGGAATATAAATGGAAATTACTTAATGTAAATTTAAACTGCTAACGAAACTCTTTTTTAGAGCACTTTATGGTTTATATGCAATTTTTAGAAGATATACAAGGTTACAGATAAACAATGTATAGGATGCTCTCTCTTTAAAAAAAGAGTGATAGTTTGTGTGAGATTTCTCCTTCCATTGTTAAAATAAAATATATTTTGTGTAGCTATGTCGTTTTTAAAAAATATACAGGGTTATACAAAAGCAATCTGACGTATCCCTTTTCTACAGCTATATAGATAAATTTTAAATTATTTCTTTCTTCATTGCTGGAAACAAAATACATTTTGTGTAACCCTGTAATTTTTATGCAATATACAGCGATGTAGAAAAATATTTTTTATATTTTCGCTTTAAAAATGAAGCTATAAAAACAGTTTTCTGAGACTTCTTCCTCCATAATTATAATATAGGCATAATAAATATATTTTAATCATACTTGCCAACACCCTTATTCCGTAGTGCTGCTAGTCCAGCCCTCTTTCTCACACCAATAAATTTTTAGAGTAATATTCTCTAAATGCAATTGCGATTAAGTAAGAAGAAAAATACTCTAAAAAGATACCGGTGTAAAAAAGAAGGCAGGGCTAATAATACTACGAAATATTAATTAGTATGTTGGCAGGTATGATTTTAATGTTCATCGCGAAAGTACAGTTGGGAAGTGTTATACAATCCATGCAAACTGTATGATTTTTCTTTTTTGTTTCTATTTATAGTTTTGTTGCCAATATACCTCTAACAAAAACCATAACCTATTCCATTGTTATTACAATCAACAATTAATCATTTTCATGCTCAGAAAGCAATGTACTAGAAACAGTGATTTAGCAGCTTGGCGAATTGGCATGATGCCAACAGTACTTTTAACAACACCAAAAAGAACGCAGAAGAGAAAAGTAGTGAGTGCAGTTAATTGAATTTGCTGGAATGAATGAAAATTTAAATCTCTGCGTCATACTTTATTAGCACTAGCTCCGATATTCAGGTAGTTAAAAATAAAATTTTGATCATATAATTCCGTATAATCGTATTTTAATAAGTCTTGGAGTTTTCCCAAGGCTCTTGCCGAGTAATAATCAATACTGATGTGTACGAAGCAAACGTAATACGCGTTTTACTAGTTATGAATGAACATCGCTTTCTTGTGCTTCACTTCATGTTAATGATTGATTATTGGTTGAAACCGTATTGTTAGCATAATTATGAATGCGCTATTACAGAAAACTACATGCATTTGCAGGTAAATACAATCTTATTAAAAAAATAATAAACTTATTTTCTTCTTGGCATGTAGGCAGTGGTGTTACGAGGTGGGGATTGGGGGGGTGGGGGGGGTTATGAGCAAGTCCATGACCAAGGGAAGTTATAGGGGTGAATTGCAAATTTGTGTAAAATTTTCGAGTTGTACGTTATTTTTAACACTCAATATTAAGTAATAAAGCTTGAATTCTTCCGAAATGTTTTTCTAGTTACGGCCAGCTGCCCCGGGCCTCTGGTTATGAGGGGACCTCCGAAGGAACTTGTTCTCAGAATATTCCAGTGAAATTTGGTATCTACACGTTTCAGAATATGCGCAAATCAAATATGCAAAAAAATAAAAATAATAAAATAAATCGTCATTTTCACCCGATAGATGGCGTTGTACCGTATTTCAACGCTCACCGGTAGCATATACAACTTCCAAAACCGATAGACAGAGCATAATGACATTCTAAGAGGCATATAAACAATATAAGACATCACTTACAGTTTGTCAAAATGTATGGATTGTTTAATTTGTGATCTTAATTTACGTTAATTTTTGATTACATGATACTGTAAAAATTTAATTACAGAAGCGAATTGTATGGAATTTTGATAAACTGTAAGTGATTTTTATATTGTTTATATGACTCTTAGAATGTCATTATGCTCTGTCTATCGGTTTTGGAAGTTGTATATGCCACCGGTGAGCGTTGAAATACGGTACAGCGCCATCTATTGAGTAAAAATGGCGATTTTTTTTTTTTTTTTTTTTTTTTTTTTTTTGCGCATGTTCTGAAACGTGTAGATACCAAATTTTACTGGAATATTCCCAGTTGTTTTCTCTCCAGCACCCCTTGAACACTTGCAGTTTCATTATGGCAACCCTGTATATATATTATATATATATATGATGCAGGTTCCGGTCTAAAGAGCTTTAATATAATCATAGAGCAACAGCCCCGAAACTAAAAGAATCCATTTATGCAAGGCCTGATTAAGGCAGGGCAAACATTTTCCAATGCTTCTGATCCCCATGTTGGGTTAGGCTTAAAATCAATCTTAAAATTTACTTAATTGGCTTTGTAATGGTTATAAATGAAGGTGAAGAGGCCTCCTAGGGAAATGGATTGACATTTTGTCCGGTGTCATTCCAGTTATCGGGACCTAGTGAGATTTTCATCCTGGGGGTCGAGAGTTGTAGGCAGAGCCTGACTAAGGTAGGGGCATACGGGGCAGTTGCCTCGGCCCGCCACATCAGAGGGGGGCCCCAAATCGAATAAAAAGTTTATTTTACGTTTCCTTTAATGAACTTTTTTTAAACAAAATATCAGTACAATGTAAAAACCGTCAGTGTAAAATCCGACTTAATTGAGCTATCGTAATTGTGAAAATTTAGCTGCATTCCGCCCTAATGTCAGCAATTTTATGAATTTTTCGCAGGTTTTCGACAAGGTTAACAACCCAAGTTAAAATCCATGCTAGTACCAGCAAAGAAAATAGGCTAGTTATTGCTATGTTTTGCTTTGTCTGCTAGATTTTCATGCTGTTATATGCTTTATAATGCTAGCCAGCATAAAATGCTATATTAGCTAGCTTACACAGCAATAGCACGACAAGCTATATACAAGCATTTTATGCTTATTTGTTGTTTAAGCTTTTCCAAAGCCTGGAGAGGTATGTACCTTAACAAGCTATTATGTGCTTTTCTATGCTTGCCAGCGTAATATGTTATGTCGGCAGCTTAAGTAGAAATAGCATGGCATGCTAGATGCCAGTGAGAAGTGAGAAAATAGCAACAAAAAAGCATCTGTTGGTTGTGAATTACTGGTAGTATAGCAGAAATTTCAAGCAAATAGTAGTCATAATTACTGCTGGACCAGCAACATACTATTCAAGCAACAGAAGCTGGATTATGTATGCTGGACAAGCAATAAACTGTGCCAATACACACCATGACTTGCTGGTAATTTTGGTGGAACCAGCAAATATTTTTGGTATTTTATGCTATTTTACATGCTGGAATACAGCATTTAATGCTAGACTAGCAAACAAATACCAGCAAGAATTTTAACTTGGGAATCAGACATAAAATGGATCTATAATGAGGTGAAAATTTTAAATACCTCCATAAAGTTTGGTTCTGCATTACTGAAGTAGTGAAGCAAAGGAGGGGGGGGGGGGATGTTTTTGCCCAAGTAGCGAAGCAGAGGGGAGCCTCCAAAGAAGTTTTTCCTCCAGACCCCAGTTAGGCTAAGTCGGGCCCTGGTTGTAGGTCCGCCACTGCATGTAAGAAATCAGGAAAAATTGAGGAATTTGTTAGGAATGTGTGAGGAGTGAAGTGAGTTTTAATGTCGCACTTAGCTACGCAGTTGGGGACGTGTGAGGATAATAACAGCTTCGTGAATTGTCATGCTGCAAACAATACTTCAAATGGCACATAAAAGGACGCAGAAGAGAAAAATAGTAGCTGTATAATTCTGTTTATTCGAATATGAAGTTAAAGTTAAATCTTAGCGTCATCCCTTATTAGCATTGGCTCCGATCTCCAGGTAGCTAAACACAAAATTTTAAGGTTATAGTTCCAGATAATAGCATTTTAATAAGTTAAGTTTTCCCTGTGATCTCGCCGAAAAATCAATATTGATATGAATGAAGCAGGAAACAGCGTAAAGCACGTTTTTCCAATTATGAATGAACACCTCTTTCTCGTTCTTTGCTTTAGGTTAATGAGTGATTATTGATTTAATGCGTATCATTCACATAATTATGATTTTACTATTATATATAAGCGGTATGTATTACGAATACGCAGTTAAAAAACTGCCAGAAAAGCCTTTAAGCCTTTAAGACCATTTTAAGACACTTTTTTTTTTACTCGTTTAAATGGTTTTTCAAAAAATTTTCAGAACTAAGCTTAAAAGATTATAACAATGTTGGTTCCTAGTTTACAAAATCAAAAGGTGATTTTTAAGGATTTAATATGTAGCACGTAAAAAAATGAAAATTCTAAGACAATTTATAAGGATGTTATATATATATTATAAAAAAGCATCACAGAACTGTCATTTAAAAGTAATAAGTACAAAATTTTGAATAAGCAGTGCAAGAACATGCAATAATTGTTTCGGGTCGAAAAAAGACACATCTGTAAACTGCGTACGTTGCCGCTTGGTTTGCAGCACTCGTGCTTACTTTGTTCACCTGACGAAGAGTTGTGTCTTTTTTCGACCCGAAACAATTGCTGCGTGTTTATCCACTTTATGATGTTTGTTCAAAGTTTTGTACTTATTATTGATGATATATTAAGCCTATCAAAAAGTAGAAATATTAGGTGTAAAGGAAAGTTCTGTCGTTTTTGAACACGTGCACTTTTATTCGTTATCGATTATCGACTGAAACCGGTTTAAACAGTTAGGGTAGCGTATGATTTATGATTTACACACATTTTTTCGTATTTTAGTCAGTTTTTTCAAACTTGTAGAACTGTCACCATGGGTGAAGAAAAAGTGCACTTAAGACATTGTGTGTCGTACGAGTTCCAAAAGGGGAATAACGCGATGGAGGTAACAAAAAACTTGTGTGACGTGTTTGGAGAGGATGCAGTAACAGCTCGAACATGCCAAAGATGGTTTGCAAAATTTCGTTTGGGGGATTTTTCTTTAAAAGATGAACCCAGATCAGGAAGGCCATCAGGTGTCAATGACGAAGTGCTACAGTATAATCAAGGCAAATCCCACGTTAACTTCCACAGACATGGGCTTCAAGCTTGGAATTCATCAGACTACTGCCTTGGATCACATTAAAAAGCTTGGTTTTGTTACATTATAATACAAAAGCACCTAATATAAAAGTTGTTTACCACATTGATTTGTCAAATGTATCTAAAAAACTGTGATAAAAAGTTTTTTTTTTTTTCTTTTTTTTTTTTTTACACTGGAGCAAATTAGACCGGGTCATACTATTTAAAGTGGATTCCGAAAAACTACGAACATTCCAGCATAAATTGGGATTTGAACCCGGCATATGTCATCTGAAAACCGGTGCATTGACTATTTGGCCATTAGACGTGCTATGACTTCTATAAATAGCATTTTCCAGACTGATACTACGAAGACATCGACTGGCGTATCAGACATTTTGTTGCCTTAGGGTTGCCACATGTACCCAGCGCTTTCCGTAGATAAACAAACGACAGCCATTATTTCTATCGTCTTGTATTACTTGGGAGTTACTTTTTTAATCATTTTTCATAATTTTAGCTCGGTAAATTATCATATGGGAGATTGTTTAGTGATAAATTGCTATAATCACTCAAGAAAAGAAGATAGAATGTTCAGATTTCCATAAGATAATTTAGAAAGAATAAAATAGTATAACTTTTATTTACTTATATTTTTCTTTGTGTTTTTCACATGTTCAAATGTAAAAATACAATAAAATGTGCTATTTTAATCATAATATTTATGTTAATAACCATAAATTAATAAAAGAAGATCTTTTACTACTGTGCGTTTGAGTTTTGGCGACATTTCCTGGGGTCGCCAAAGTTGTTTAGTTTCCGTGTCGTAATTCCATTTATTTTAAGGTTCGTTTTTTTAAATGAATAGTATATGCTAGAAATAGCAGAAAAAGTAAGTAAATAAATAAAGATTTTCCACTTTTAAACAGTAAGCTCTTTTTTTTTAAAGTTATGATTTGTCTTTGAAGCAGACAGAATCAGCCCTAACAACACATCTTATCCCCAGTACATCCACACAATATCCTCAGGATGAAAAAAACGTACCAAGAATGTACTGTGTATAAATATTTATTTTTAAGGTGATGTTATTCGATCATCGAATCGTGACGTAGAAATATGTTTATAGTAAGGCTCCTATATACGAGCTGGCGCATCAGGCAGTTTGTTGCCTTAGGGTTGCCACATGTACCCAGCGCGTTTCTCTGATAAACAAACGACAAACTTTTTTTTTATCGTCTTACGTTACTTTAGAGTAACTTGTTTTATAATATTTCATAATTTTAGCTAAGTAAACTATGATATGGAAGTTTGTTTAGCGATTAACTGCTATAATCATTCAAGAAGTGAATTTGGCGACATTTTGTAAGCTTTCTTAAAATCATTAGGGAAGTGATAAGGACGCCAAGCGGGAATGCTGTCCTCTTCGGAGGCAAAAAAATGGCGGTGATGCGCCGGCCTATTATTTTATTTAGGGGCTCTAGTTTATAGAAATTATAAAATCAAAGATATGACAACAGTTGGCTCCCTAGTTCCACATCGACATTTTTTGATATGCTTGCTATCATAACTTTTTCCCTGAGTACCAAATGATAAAAACCTTAAATTTATTTTTAAATGTTTCGTCAACATGATGTCACATTCGACTATCGAAAGACCTTGATATGTCCGTAGTAGCACCCCCAGATTAAATTTTAAAGATTTTTGAAAGCTTTTTTTTTTTTTTTTTTTCAACTCTATAATTGTAAAGTCTGAAAGACTTTTCAAAAACTTTAAGCAACAGGTTTAAAACCTTGTAACAAGGATTGTAAAAAGGTTCCTATCTTATAAAATCAAAGCTAATCTTTAAAGGATTTTATGTGTAGGTTTAAATTGGGAAATATTCAATCGTTAAACGTAAATTATTTCTATAAACCGTATCATAAGTAAATTTTGAAAACCTTTTCGGGATAATCTGCTGAAAGGTGAAACCAATAATTTTTGTAACCTTATGTGCTATCGGTAAAGTTTCTTTACTAATTTTTTCATAGATACATTTTCCAAATACTTTTGTGACTTTAAAAACCTCATTTACCATATTAAAGGAAAAGAATGCCATATCGTATATAAAATACATATGTCAGTTGTTGCTAGTGCAAAGAGGAGTTTCACCAAATTGTAACTAGTTAAAAAATACCAAAGTTCGGTTATTTCCCAAGAGCATCTGAATGGATGATCGATTTTACTTATAGAAAATTAAATGCCTATCATAAGTGATGAACATTGAGAAAGGGGTACTGAGGCACATGTCTCTTTTCAAAATTTTCGCGTCGCCTCATCCAAAATTCTCTCTCTACTTTTATGGTGTATTAAATAAAAGTTAGCACAGCTGAAAAATTTTTATCATTTCAGTTTTCTGTTTATTCTTCGATCACATTTCATGAAACCATGGAAGCATCTGCACATGTGCTAACTTAACGAGTCCAATGCTAAAATAGGGGTGTCAGTCATCTGACTCAGAGAAAATGAGCAATAACACAGAGCGTGGAATTACTGGATGTTTTCCAAATTTCAAACTTTCGGTCAAGCTGGCATCCCTCCAACATTTTTGACGCGTCCTCCCTGCTAGTTTTAGCATATGTGGCTTCACTGTATCTTCACCCTTGTTTTTATTTGTAAATATACAGAGTTGCTGCCATGAGTATTTTTTATCACTATTTTTGCATAGTGCTTTTTCAGCCTCATAAACACATTATAAAATATTGCTATTGATAAATAATGATGGGAAAATGTATAGGAACTGGTAGCTTTTAGCTTTGTTGTATTGAATATTAGCGGATAAAATTGCTCGTAGAATAGGAAAACCCCGGTTCGATGATTTCAAACTAAATTGGCCGTAAAGAATTTTGACTTCAGAGTGAAGAGATAAAAACAGTTTTTATTTAGTAGATAAAATAGCTGAACATCAGATTCAGAACCCATCTGTATAGTGGCTCTGTAGTAATATAACGTCTAATAGCGTTCTGTTCGGGGACTGAAAGAAGTGAGAGAGAGAGAGAGGGGGGGGGGGTGATCTTAATCCAGTATTAAGAGATGTTCACTTGACGGTAATCAATGAAACAGAAACTAAAATTTTAGCCAAAATAAAAAATCAAGATCATGTTGGCACACAATTTTTCACCGCAAAGAATACCCCAAAAAATTGTTTCTTTAGATCCGTTGTATATTCATTAAGTTAATAATTTTGAATACTGCGAGCAGGTTTACCATATTATATTAACCCCAGTCTAAAGCCAAACTTTGGTTATAAGAAATGAAAAACCACAGATGGCAAATGCATTGGAAAGAAATATAATTCATTCTGTTTCAAGGATAGTTTTGATAAACTGATCAAAAGTACGTTAGCTATTAGACTTTGATTTACGTATAACCTAAGAATGAAATAAGCCATCTGATATTCTTTTAAAACCAAAATGATATAATGGAATTTTGCTAACAGCAGGATTTTCGTTTCCACATACTTTTCATTTTATTTTATCGAGGGAGAAAGGATTCCACAGTTAAAGAATATTATTGTATAGACGAGTATATTATTATATAAAACGTTAAAATAGATTTGAATTTAATTAAATAATTTTAATATATATATATATATATGATTTCTAGATCACATTCATTCATTTTTAAATATTTATTTTTATCCTCGTGTATTTTATAAATTATACCCCTATCACATCATTTCAACAAGAGAAATATTATACAGATAACTGTATGTTTTTTTTTTGTTTTTTTTTAAGTAGCAATTTTTTAATAAGTTTCTGGACCACATTGATAATTAGTTTACAAATTGATAATTAGTTTACAGATTTATGCAAAATAATTCTGATATGCTATGTAATCTTTTGCATGAAATTTGGCACAAATATTTATAAATTACAGGGAAATAATACAAGACTGTCAGTTATTAAGAACACATATATATGATATACAGATAGGTATAGAAATATACAGGGGGGGGGTGTTGAAGGGGACTAACACCCCCTTCAGGAATGCACCTGTTTATGTAGCAAGTCAATCGAATCAATATATACATAATATGATAGCGAATAAATAAAAATGATCTGTTGAATAATGTGTGATGCAACTAAGACGTTGAGGTCCCTGATCTGCAGATCCACTAGTTTTAGAGTTGAAGATAACCTTATTAAGGATTAAATTACAGAAATTATTTTTTCTGTTACTCAGTGAGACGAAAATTTTTCAAAGCTTTTGAAACAGATGCAATTAACTGGAGAGACGGGGGGGGGGGGGGAGGAGAAAATGATTCAGAAATAGTAAAATTTGAGTTAAGTTTAAGAAATGAATATTGAATTTTAGAAATTGGAACCCTGAAAAAGTTAAAAATAGCATTTTTATTAACAATAGAAAGATCATTAGAACAAGTAGGTGTCTGTTAACTGAGAAAGAGAGTGAATTTCTCATGTAGTATAACTGAATGTTTACACGAAAGATTATCACAATGAATTCAGAAACTGTGATCAATGAACGTAAAATTAAGATGTTGTAATGCTAATTTTAAGTTTAAAGCAAATAATTTCTTTTCAATTTCGGCAATATTAAAATGAGTTTCCTTTATAACTGTATGAAGTATAATAAAATGAGAACAGAGTACTGCCTTGTTCACAGAATTAGAATCAAAAATATCGCATTTCAGTTTAAATGAATTTGTGATTAACACAACGTCTCCTTCACTGTAGGAAGAACTTCTCAGTATGTAACCATAGAAACGATCATGGGTGAAAGTAAAAAATTTTCGCTGGACTGAAGTATATATATATTTTTTTGTAATATTGGGTAAAATATAATAAACTCATACATAATGTATGTAGATATTCAAAACATACATTTCCAAAGGTTACATTAATAAGTATAAGTATGAAAACTTACCAAAATTATTTATTAATATAATTGAATTAACATTAATAGGGGCTGATTCAGAAAAAAAATTGGGACCTTTATTTGACCCTAACAAAGATTAATTCTATAAAATTGGCCTATCTGCATTATAACACATAAAATAAGACTGAATTCAGTCAATAGACTGAAAACTTTCACCCATGGAAACGATTAACTATTTACTCATAATGGAATAATTACAAAATTACTCACATTAATACAGGTTCAATCCCTCCCTCAATTTCTCAATTAATCTTTCAATCTCTCCCTCAAAATTAGGATAATTGTTTGATAAACAATCTGTAAAACCAGGTTCCCTTCTTAAGGGAACTTAGCATTTGATTTATTACCACTAAAGTTTTTATATAAAAGCATATATTTCCAATTAATGTTTATAAGTTGAACCATATTAGGTTTGTTCATTATAATATTATTACAGGCAACAATTTTTATGGTTTTTGATACATTTTTTTTTATTTTCTTTAAATTGCATTTTCACAGATCTTCAAAATGCTAAAACTTCTAAGATATTAAACTTTCATTTCACATGAAGACTTAACTAATTAAATACAAGAAAAACCCTTTACATACTTCATGGTATGGCCAAAACGCGTTTTCATCAGGGCACCCCGACTTGGTCACTGGCACTTGCCGTGTCAAAAGATTTGCAGCTGTTTCTTCCTCTTTCAGTTCTTTTAGGTATGTTTCTCCACTGGCTATCGAGCCCTGCAGCATCGTTGCCATTGCACACTGATACCCAAGGCAATAGCAAATGTTATATTGGCAAATTAAAAATAAAAATAAAAACCTGAATCAAAGAACACAGCCACAGCATAGCCACAAACAAAATCCCCACTGCGTTAACGAAGGCCAATCAGGAAGATAATATAAATATCCACTTCGAAAACATCACAAAAATTGCAAACTACAACAACCATAATTATGCTGCATACCGAGAAGCCATAGAAATTATTTATTCAATTAATTTGTGCAATGGCAACGATGCGGCAGGGCTCGATAGCCAGTGGAGAAACATGCTTAAAAGAACTGAAAGAGGAAGAAACAGCTGCAAATCTTTTGACACCGCAAGTGTCAGTGACCAAGTCAGGGTACCCCGATGAAAACACGTTTCAGCCATGCCATGAAGTATGTAAAGGTTTTTCTTGTATTTAAATTCTAAGATATTTAAGTAAAAACTTTTTTTTTTTTTTAGTAGAACTTACTTTAAAAAATTAGGGATGGATTTTGAAATTTATTAATTTGTTTTTGAGAAAAAAAAAAATTAAAAAGTGCATGTCTATTTGAAAAAAAAAAAAAGATTTTTGTCATATTTTTCTTTTTAATATTTTGTCTTTTGAAGATATTGCAAAATCCACCCCTAATTTTTTAAGTAGGTTCTATTGAACACCCCAAAACCTGATACAGCTGCGTTTGCAGACTTGGTGACTTGGCCAACGAATATTATGTGAGAAATGCCTAGCTGGTTGTCATGTCAGCCAGGGTAGTTCAGTGGTAGAGCATCCGTGCGTTAAGCGGAGGTGCCCGGATTTGATTCCCAGCTCTGGTATTTTTCACATAGTTGGTACATAAAAATATTAACAAAGTTTTACTTCTAGACTTCTGGCTTTCAATGTCCCTCTTCTGTTTTTTTAATTTTCACCAACAGTTAACAAAATCATCTATACATCATACCTCAGAACTGCCAACTTCATAACTAAAAATTTAGGAGCAAGAGACTTGAAAAATCGGAGCAAACAAGAAAAAATCGGAGCAACTATTACAATACGAAAATTTTAAATAAGATTTCCATCTATAATATACATTTACTCAGTCCTAATATAGATTTCTTTAAATCAATGAGGGAGGTAAAAAAATCTGGTGTGAAACAACCACACGACTTCCATTACCCACTATCACACGCATTATATGCATTTTTGAGAGATAATGTGATCAGAAAACATAAATGTGACCTAAAGAAGTAGAAACCTAAAACTTTTCTGTTAAGAGAAACTTATGAAGACATATAAAACGAAGCTTAGGTATAGCGAGGAAAAAAAATAAGAGAAAAAAATGGTAGAGTTATTTTTTGAAACACAAATTTCCAAGATCTGAAGATGACCTACCTAAGCAGGAAGACTGTTAATTTTTTTTCTAATAACCACATAATACACAAGAAAGAAATGGATTTATACAACAATTTTCAAGAAAATCATTAGAGCCGTTTTTAAGATACCAACTTTTACAAAAAATCAATTATTGACCGGAAAACAATAATTACATACAAAAGGATATTTAAAAGTGAGTTAATAAAGCGAGTTTGAAGAAGATTCGTACAGCTGTTTTTAAAGGAACGCGCTTGCAAGATCTGAAATTGAGCTATTTACACAGGACGCCTATCAATTTTCCCCACAATCTAATTTGCAATATCCATTCTTGTAAACTCAAGAGATCTTAAAATATGCAAATTGGGCGAAAATTAAACATAAAAATTTTAATCAAATACAATATTTCCATTACCTATGGCAGTCTGATAATGGAACTAAATACATTTTTTTTTTTTTTTAACAAAATAAAAGAAAATAGAATAAACATCAAGTTATTTATAATAAACAACTTTATTTTCATATAAATGTTTAAAAAATTCAAACATATATAAAACACATTTATATATTTCATAATTTTATTATTAACATTAATTTTTCATACTGTAAACACAGGCTTCATAATATCAAATTTGGAAATTAAAGTAGGGTAGGTGCTTCAGTGATTGGCATGCTCCAGTAATTGACATCTATCTCGAAATAATTAATAAATAAGAGAAATTATAAAATCATATATTTTACATATAAGAATTTTAACATTTTATGTCAAACACTGGAGCATAGGGTGCTAATAACTGGTAAAATGAATAACTAGCAGTGTCAAACACTGGAACATAGGGGGCCAATGACTGATGAAAGGAAAAACTGGCAGTGTCAATTACTGGAACACTGAGTGGGTGTCAAATAAAAATTCATAATAATAATAATAATAATTGTTTTCAAATGTATATAGTTTAACATATATGTGGTTGTGGAAGTCTTTCATGCCATATGTACTAACTTAAGATTTCTAAAAATATTTTCTGATGACTAGAACATTAAAAACATCAGAGATTGCTCTAAAAGTGTCAATCACTGGTGCATTTACCCTACCTTCAGTAATTTGAGATGTATGTTACAAAATAAACTTAAATTGGTGTTGGCAGGAAGTAAAGAATATTTTTATTAAATACATTAATAATAAATGTAAATGTAAATATTTTAAAATACACTGTAGAAATACAAAACTAAACAAATTAAACAAACAGAGACACATAAATAGATTTTGTCTTTTGACCATTTAAGAAAAACACAGCCTTCTATTAACACTCATAAACATAGATGCATATAAATATACATGCAGTTTTGGGCAAAGTTTTTGCCAAATAACTTAAAAGCAATAATTTAATACTTTTGTACCCTCACATTTTTACGTTGGAAAAATTTCAAAACTTCAAGGGAAAAAAAAAAAAAAAAAGGAGAAAGAAAGAAATTGTACAAATGGCAATTTGTGTTCAAGACATCTCCAGGATGGCTAACATTGCAACATTTTTAAATTCCCTGACTTTTACACTGTTTATATCCCCAAAAACAAAGAGAACAATTTAGCAATTTACAATAACAAAATTTCAAATACAGTAGAGAGTCAAAAATCCGCACAGCTCGGGACCAGAGGTTGTGCAGATTTTAGGATTTGGTGGATTTTGGGGCCCTTAAAAAATGATTTTCACTTCAAATAATAAAAGCAAAATATTATTCAAATTAAACACATGCTAGTGAATAATAACACAATTTCACTAGACTATTAAATTATTTGGTATAGATAAGATTAGCACTGAACATTAAAAATTTATATAGCAAAAACAATAAATAGTTGTCTATTTTCGATATGTTCACATGTAGTTTTGTTTTAAACTGTATTTAAATCTGCATACATGCATCTTTATTTTTATTTATTTATTTTTCTCTATTGTAGATAGTCACCAGTTCTTGTTTTGTAACACTTAACACAATTTCATTGTTCTAAGAATTTAAATGAGTTCTTCCTTGCAGTTATGCTTTCATCAAATAGCATTTAAAAAAATTAGTTTGTATACCTCACTAATATCATCATCATCATTTTCTTTTGATGGATTTAATATATTATCAATAATTATATTATCAGTAAATTGATTCTAGCAGTCTTTCATATTATTATTATTATTGTTGTTGTTGTTGTTGTAATCATAAAATACAAGTACAGAAACTGCATTCAAGATTTTTTTTCAAAAATTCTGATTTGCAGTTATGTGACCTAATAATAGTGAATTTCATTGTTTATATCTGACAAACTGTGCGGATTTCGGATTTTAGGTTGGTGGATTTCTGGCTCCCTACTGTATATCTAATTTCCCCCAAAAAATGTTTAATTCCCTGACTATTCCATGACTTTTCCCGATTTACTTAAATTCCCTGATTTTTCCATGATTCCTTGACTAGTGACCACCGCCACCCTGATCTCAAAACATGTAAATCCATTCTAAACTGGAGATTGAGAGTTTTCACAAATCCAATACTTCCTTTTCATGTACGAGGGTAAGGTGAAAAGTTCTCGGCCTGACACAGAAATAGCGTTCCCAATCAGCAAAAATTAGTGTTTCCTGCCTTGGTGTACGTGTCATTAGTTTATATGACAAGTTTCAAAATGTTCTCTCAAGTACTTTGTCTACACGATTTTTTTTTTTTTTTTTCGTTAAAATGGATAAAGTTGAATATTGTGCGGTCATAAAATTCTTCGTTTTGGATGGATTAACCCCGAAGGAAATTCATCTGAAGTTAACAAAAATTTACGGGGACTCTGATCCTTTTATGTTAACCATTAAAAAGTGGTCAGTTGATTTTAAACGTGGTCGCTCATCGTTCGAAGATGACCCACTTGAAGGATGGCCAAAAGCGGCCACCACACCGGAAATCATCGAAAAGTGCATGATATCGTGTTGAACGATAGGCGAGTGAAGGTGAGTGAGATAGCTGAGGCTGTGGGGATATCGGAAGAAAGTGTGCAAAACACTTTGCACAAAGAATTAGGGATATGAAAGATCTGCGCAAGAGGGGTGCCACATTTGCTGAATGCCGATCAAAAGCAAATGCGCAAACAATAGTTGCAGCAATGTTTGGGACGACTGAATAAGGATCCAACTGATTTTGTGCAGTGATTTTTCATCACTGAAGAGACATGCGTCCACCATTACATGGCAAAAACGATAAACATGCCAGAAGGGCCGTAGATGAATATTTTCACAGCCTTTTAGACTCTCACTTCCAGGAAGGAATACTGATCTTGGAAAAACACTGGACCAGGGTATCTATTCTCTGATCCGACTGCCATAGCGACCGTCCTTAAACAACAACAGTCGTCAAATCAAAAGTCGGAATGTGACGACTGCCACAGTCGAAATTGAGGTATAGTCTGGTCGGATAATAGATGCCCAGATGTGTTGAAGTCAAGGAAGAGTATGTAAAAAATTAAATCATTTTTTAACTGGAAACCGCAGTCTTTCAATGTGAGGAGGAGAACTTTTCACCTTACCCCCGTATGTAACAGAAAATGAAAATGTGTTTTATCTTTGAGAAGATGGGGATGTTATAGTTCTAACTCATCAGATTAACTCCTTAACTCATTTTTAAAATTTTAACATCAATTCTGAATATCAACATAATTAAATTCAAGTTTGATAAAATTTGTCTTATTTAATATTTTTTTTTGGTCTGATGGACATCGCAAAATATTCTTTTTCTTTGAATATTAAAAAAGAATATCTAAAATCTAATTCAATTGTACAATAAAAAATAATAAAATGACCTGGAATCTAAACTAGTATTTGCATAACTAAGATATGCAACAAATGTTTGTATGATTATATTAAAATTTTAACAGATAAAAAGAAAATTTTACTTGCTAATTGTTTTGGTATTTCATGTTATTATCACAGCTTCTGAAAGGAACACTCTATTTATAGTCACAAATTTCGTATTATTCTTTGAAGAAATTTGTTTCTAGAATTATACATTACCTAATGCAGATTTTTACTTTATTTATTTATTTTTTATTTTGTTATCATGTTTAGAAAATTCATGACAATTAAATCTGGTCTTGTTTTTAAAAAAAAAAGAAAAAAAAAAAAAAAAAAAAAAAAACTGATTTTTTTAAATATTTTATATTTTAATTTAGAGCTAAAAAATATGAAAAATGCATTTTTTATATTTTGTAGCTTCAAAATGAATTATTAAACTTTTGGAAAAAAGGAACACGTTTAACATTTGTATATTTTCTGAAAACTGAATTTTAAAAAATACACTAAGCAGGGGCATAAGAAAAGGGAGGGCTCAAGAAGTTCACAAGCTTTCCCTATTGGATATCATGAAATTTCTTTTAAGGTGCCTGCCTACCTTTAAGATGCAATTTTCGGTCAAAACTCCAATTTTCTATTTTTGGGTTAGTATTAAAGCCTGACATTTTAGCTTTCTAAATCAGTTTGAATTTTGTTTCTATCTTGCTTAGAACTTCAGTTACAGGCACTTTAATATTAGTTGCTCATCAGTTTTTGAAACCGGAAATGACCCGTAAATGTTTGTTTACATAAATGTTTTACTCAATATAAGCATCAAAATTTGTTACTGCATATAAAATGAATTTAAAAAAGAAAATAAAAAGCTTTGAAATAAATCAGGAACTTATTAAAATTATTTTTTGCTTAATAGGTAAAATCTTGTTTTTAAATCTGTTTTCTGCTTTTTCTCAAAATGAGGTTTTTAGCATTTTGCTTTATCCCAAAACATCATAACTCCAAAAGTTATAATTGAAACGTCATGAAGCTTTGACAAAATGCTCTAGAGGAGTTGTTTTAGGGATTGAGCTAAGACGATGAATCTAGCTAAATTATTTTTTGTTTTTTTGTCGATAGAAGTTATGAACTGTCATGTATATTCGTGACTTTTTCAGCATATAAAAATGTTATCTTCTCTAAAATATTAAATAACATGGCTATAGTTTTGAGAGTAGTTCACTCCTTTAAGGACCTTTCAATAATCTAAATAAAATTTACAGAATAAAAATAACTTTATTTATATTTGACTTATGATCTTTTGTAAAAGTGCTTTTTTTTTCGCAAATTTTGTGCATATTTTGAGCTTAAATATCAAAATATTTTAAAATTTGCATATTTTTTTCAGGTTATTCACTGTTTTTTACTATATTCTATCATATACTGCACATAAATAGGCAATTTTTTAATTATTAAAAAAAAATCACCTCCGACAGTAGGCAGGCACCTTAAATACCAAATAAAAGAAGTGGTGTCTTTTTTTTTTTTTTTTTTTTTTAAATTGTTCCTTTATACATGAATTTTAGTACTTCATAGTGACTGTAAACTATTTATTAATTAAAATTTACGTATTAATTGATTTTCTTGAAAGTAATTTTGAACTCTTTTGAAATTAAATTGTTTAAACCCCACCCATGACTTTTGAGCTGCTACACCAGTGATATTAGTAACGAGTAATTCAAGTAACAAATTTTCCAATGGAATTTCGTGACTGGAGATGTGGCATCATAAAAGGTACATAAGAGCTTAGGGTTGGCAAGGTTTCGGACACTATGGTACATACTGTCCAAAACCTTGGTGTCTTAAACTGTCCAAAACTATATTTTTAGTAGAATTATATTTCATTAAAATTATGCAAATATTTGAAAAATGTACAAAATTATTGTTGTTTTGTAACATTTTCCAGTATATTCTATTAAGTTCTAATAAAATAATAATGTTTAGTGAAAGATGCATATTATATTAACAATTATAATATTCAAAAGCAAAAAATTATGACGGTAGCTTTAATGGAAAAATGTGGATAATTGTACCTCAAATATTGATATTTATAATATTTACAAACACACACAGATATATTTTAATCACATTAAAACCGAGACAGATAATACATATTAAAAATATACACTTTAAAATATTAAAAACACAAAAACATAAATTTAAACGTTTCGAGCCTATTACAGGCTCCTCATCAGTATAAACATCAAGTGCAAATGATGAGATGAACAACAGACTTTATGTGAGTACAACGTATTCATCAGGAACTGTGCATGCCTCATTAAGTGGAGAAAAATGTTGATTTGTGTACCAGCCCTCCAGGAAAATTCTTGAGTGATAATTTAAACAATTAGATACGATTATTTTAGTATTGTTAAAATCAGGTAAATGGTCAGTTTCTATGGCATGTTGTACTATTTTTGAATGTATATCACGGTTTTTGAAATTTGTTTTATGTTTCTTAATTCGAGTATGAAGAGAACGGCCGGTTTGACCAATATAAACTGAACTACAAGATTTACAAGGGATATTATAAACAACACCAGTACGGGAAAAAGGGGGGATAACAGTTTTAAAATTTGAAAGGAAATTACGAATTAGAAATTGAGGTTTATAGGAAACAGATAAATTAAAAGAAAAAGACCTTACCTTAGAACAAGAAAAAGATAATAAACTCCCTTTCTTAGATATTTTAATTGAGCGTTCATCTTCTGATACTTATTCTAAATTTGTTACTTCTGTTTATAGGAAACCTACATTTTCAGGCCAATATTTAAATTTTAATTCAGTTAACCCTTCTTCACATAAATCTGCTGTTTTTCATACGTTACTTCACCGCGCAAAATTATATTGCAGTACCGATGAACTTTTCCAGTTTGAATTGAAAAGGATTTTTTCAGACTTAAAGCGTAATAACTATCCCTCTCGCTGGCTTAAAAGAAAATTAAAAGAGTATGATTTTAATAAGGATAATCATAAAACTAATTCATCTAATTCACCTAAATCGTTTGTTACTATTCCATACTATAAAAATATTTCTGAATCTATTGCCAAAGTTTTACGCACTGTTAATTTATCTGTTTCCTATAAACCTCAATTTCTAATTCGTAATTTCCTTTCAAATTTTAAAACTGTTATCCCCCCTTTTTCCCGTACTGGTGTTGTTTATAATATCCCTTGTAAATCTTGTAGTTCAGTTTATATTGGTCAAACCGGCCGTTCTCTTCATACTCGAATTAAGGAACATAAAACAAATTTCAAAAACCGTGATATATATTCAAAAATAGTACAACATGCCATAGAAACTGACCATTTACCTGATTTTAACAATACTAAAATAATCGTATCTAATTGTTTAAATTATCACTCAAGAATTTTCCTGGAGGGCTGGTACACAAATCAACATTTTTCTCCACTTAATGAGGCATGCGCAGTTCCTGATGAATACGTTGTACTCACATAAAGTCTGTTGTTCATCTCATCATTTGCACTTGATGTTTATACTGATGAGGAGCCTGTAATAGGCTCGAAACGTTTAAATTTATGTTTTTGTGTTTTTAATATTTTAAAGTGTATATTTTTAATATGTATTATCTGTCTCAGTTTTAATGTGATTAAAATATAATTTTACTACGAGACGTAATGATTTTAAATATCTTAAAAACACACAGATATATAAGCAACATGAATAAATATATCAAGAGAACAAAATAATATACTATACATCTATTATTATTATTATATATATAAGATTTACAATAAATCATCTTGAAATAAATATTAAAAATGTGCAGCTACACAGACATATTTTATTTTATTTTTAAATAAATGAGAAAATATATATGTAAAAATATTAAATGGTACACAGTTTAAATATATATTTTTTTATATATAAAAATACTGAGAATGTAAGGAACAGAATTTCTTATAATTTTAGGTTTTGGACACTTTCAGACAGTTTTGTACTGTTTTAGACAGTTTAGGACACTTTTGGACTGTAAAAACTACCTGTCCTGTTCAATAGCAGTTTCAGACGTCCTAAACCCCAACCCTGAGCTTAACTGATATAAAATGTTGTGTATAATTTAATCACTTTATTTTACATGAAGGACGATAAATTAATTAAATATATACAAAAATACCTTTCGTAATGTCCTTAGTTTCTTTTACCTGCACAATACGTATTTCGAGTGCTTCGCACTCATCATCAGGTGCTAAGTGATCTCTTCATCTGTCTCCATTGTTGATTTTTGTCGATTCGTTTGTCCTCTTCCCTTCACTTCTTCAGTTATATTTAGGATTGGTTGCCATTCTTTCGGTATTATATTATATTAGGATTAGTTGCCATTCTTTCAAAATTCTGACTAACCCCTATGCAATTAACGAAAGAGAACACTCGACAATACCGAAAGAATGGCAACCAATCCTAAATATAACTGGAGTGAAGGGAAGAAGACAAACGAACCGACGAAAATCAACAATGGAGACAGATGAAGAGATCACTTAGCACCTGATGATGAGTGCGAAGCACTCGAAATACGTATTGTGCAGGTAAAAGAAACTAAGGACATTACGAAAGGTATTTTTGTATACATTTAATGTTGTGTATAATATAAAAATCACATTTCATTGTCACTGCTTGATGATGACCAAGCATCTCCATCTGACTCGGTCAGCGATGATGTTCTTGCTATAGTTTTATCACTCTTCTCAACAATTTCTTGTTCAGAGTCAGGTGTCCAAAGTAATATATTCATGTCATTTCCCCCACTATATAAGTGATTAGTGTTCGGATTATAAGCACAACAGTTCACCGCACGAAAGTGTGCTGCCAAAGTCAAAATTCTACAACCAGTCAGTAGGTCTAAAGCAACAACACGTTTCGAAGAAGGAGCTAATATAACAGGTGGGTTAGTGTTGCAGCACATCTCTAGAGTGCACTGTTGATGAGGGAAATTGTTTTCAATCGAATGATAATTAACTAAAGTGTTCAGAGATAAGGCGACATCCCAGAGTCTTAAATTACAATCTGTACCAAAAGAAACCAAATGAAGTCCATCGTCAGTGAAACAAAGACTGTTAACAAAACCATCGTGGGCAGTGATTAGATCCTTGCTGTTCCCTCGAGCTTCACCATTATGTTGATCGAGGGAACTTAAATAGCCTTTAGCGGATCGTATATCCCACAAAAGAATTTTTGAATCATATCCACCAGTGGCGAGCAGATATTCACAAGCAGGAGACCATCGTACACAATATAAAGAGTTCCGGTGACCTCTTAATTCATGGCAACGAGAACCAGACCGGGGATCCAATAGAACAGCATGTGGATAATTCATAGCCACTAAGAGAGAGAAAAAAAAACACATTATGCATGTTATTTAATATAAAAGTATTATACAAACACACACACTCAAAAATCTGTACAGGTTGGGAGGAAAGGTTTTGTAGATTTCTAAATTTTGTGACTTTTAGGGTAATTTTTTTTTTTAGTTGTGCATCATATGATAGGCATGAGAAATTTAGGTATTCAACAAAATTTTCTACCATTTTTTTCCCCAAATTTTTAACACATTTTGATGTGTGAGGAATTCGAAAAACACTTCTCAGTGAGTATTCACTTTTCACTGGCAAAATTATCGGTACATTGGACCAGTGGCGGATCTAGCGGGGGGGAGGGGGGGGGGGCTAGGGGGCTGAAGCCCCCTCCAAAAGTACTGACATTCACAACTGAATATTACAATTGTAAACTTTTCATTAATCTGGAATAACATCTTAAAAAATCTCAGCCCCCCCCCCACCCCCCAAAAATAAAAAATATATATATATTAAGTTCTGGATCCGCCACTGCATTGGATTCGCTTTAATTCTGAAGTTTGGTTGCTCTCTCTTTATTTATTTTGGATATATGATAACACTGCTCGGCATAAAAATTGCCCCCAACACCATTTTGGCATATTCATATGTAAAATGACCTCCTGAATCCGAATAGGATAGCAATTGTGCCCTATCACCTACCGTTTTTTTAGGGATGGCCCTTTATTTTTATCACTTTTCAGTAATATTATAGCTATAAATTTGACTTTTAGGGGGGGGGGGGTATTTTAACTGTTAAATATCTTCTGAAGGATTACAGAGTTAAAAAATTCTAAAACATCAATATTTGTGGCAAGGGGAAAGTTTAGGGGGGGGGGGGGTTGCCCCCTGAAATTATGTGTTACATTTCTTATGTTTTTTTAATCTGTTAATGTTATTTATTAAACATTATATATATATATATATATATATATATTAGGTGTCAAATTAATTCTTTTTCATTCTCCAAATCAAATTCATGGTCATAAAAATACCGAACAGGGAAAGAAATTGAGGGAGGGGTGGTGTCCTGAGAAAACAGTGGGTGACTGGGCAAAATGGTAGTTCTATTCGGATTCAGGAGGTCATTTTACATAAGAATCAGCAAGAATGGTAGCAGCGGTCGACATTTTTATTTATTTATTTTATTTATTTATTTATTTATTATTATTATTATTTTATTTATTTACTTTTTTTGCAACGCAGTGCAATCAGAAGATTCCCAACATGCACACTGACTCATTTCCAAAAACCATGTTTTGGGTCCCAGAAGACTTTAAAACATGTAAATCAGGTGAAAATTTATCATAATTTTGGACTGAATATAATTATCTCCATTAACTATGGTAGTTGGGTAATGTAAGTAAAAATCTGAAATGAACCTGTTCAATTTTTTGAACATTTATATAATACTAGCTGCGACAAACGTTGTTTTGTCATATAAATTATTTCTAGAGAATATTTTGCTAGAAAAAAATAACTAACTTATTATAAGTGTGTAAGGATGTGGTATATAAGTGAAACAGGTATGGAGCGCTGTGAACGGTGTCTGTGAATTCCGATTATAACGTAAAAGACATAATTAACAATTAAATAAACAATTTAAATTGGACTGAATTGTAAATCTAAACCACTCTCGAATCCACCTGAAGACACACAAAAAATTTCATTAAAATCGGTCCAGCCGTTTAGGAGGAGTTCAGTGCACACACGCACAAAAGTATGGAACCCCTTTGGTGACTTTAAATATTTTAAGCCTTTTTGTGATGAATTGAAATGGCTATCTCAATTGTGGAACTAAAGATCTTGGCGAGAAGCGTCCGAGCTACTTCGGTGTCAAATTACAAATTGTGCCAAAGGGATCCGATACTAAAGGTGTTCCATACAAAAAATAAATAAATAAAATATCAGTGACATACACACGCACAAAAGTATGGGACCCCTTTGGTGACTTTAAATATTTTAAGTAGGGCTGTGCCGATTAATCGATTAATCGGCTCGGTTAATCGATCAATGCTTAGTGCCGATCAATTTTTTTAATCGAGTTAATCGGATCGATTAATTCGATTAAAAATTTTCAAAATCCGATTAAAATTTTCAAACTACGAATTAAAGTAAAA
Organism: Salticus scenicus; assembly: GCA_963930645.1. Classification (NCBI taxonomy): domain Eukaryota; kingdom Metazoa; phylum Arthropoda; class Arachnida; order Araneae; family Salticidae; genus Salticus; species Salticus scenicus. The sequence continues at coordinate 29,816,416 of OZ005658.1, read as the reverse complement.
ATGCTGTTCTACCTACAAAATATTTTTTCGCATATTTTGCTAACAAACATTCTAAGAAACATCCATCAAATAATAATAAAGCAAAAAATAAATAAATAAAATAAAATAAAATAAAATAAAATAAATAAAATAAATAAAACCTCTCAAAAGAAGTTGTTGCACTTTTGTTGATAGAGAAAAGGGAGAGGACAGTTATTAAACAAAATGCCGCTCCATGTACATGCTGGAGCAACACCACCTGTCTGTAGCCTTCTACAGAAGTGTTGGCTAGGGTTATAGTAATCTCAGAAACAAGAAGCTTTCAAAAAATATAAATGCTAAAAATAAAATAAATAAAAAAGAAGAAGAAGGAATTGAGATTTTTACTATCCCTCTGATGGGGGAAATGTCAACAGAGCTTCACAATATCTTCAAGCGTTTATTGTCTGTTCGGAATTGCTGATAGTAACTATTAAAGTAGAAACAGAAAATAACATTCTGTGTTCTAGTCCTAAGTGACAAAGAAGTACTAAAATATAAGAATTTGAAATTTTTATGATAATGATATGGAATTTTGAGAATTCGTTTAAAAATAGTGACAAGCGAGATGGACAAGGCCTGCAAATATAAAACTAAAATATATGTAAATTCATTTAATGTTTCTTTCAAAATGAGTTGAAAAATTAATTTATTAAAAAAAAAAAATGAATAAGTGAAAATATTTATGTAAAATTAACACTTAAAGTCACCAATTATTACTCTGAAAATTGATTTAAATTTCAGCTATGAAACAGATATAATAGATTAGACTAAAATTTTTGAATTTTTTTTTTTTCTCAGTCAAACTCATGAATAATATATATATATATATATATATATATATATATATATATATACACACAATATGAGAGTTTTATTCATGATTGAAATAAAATTATATAAAGGAAAATGAAAACCGATTAAAAATCCGATTAATCGACCGATTAATCGATTAATGAATTACGATTAACCCAGTTAAAACTCTTAATCGATTCCCACCCCTAATTTTAAGCCATTTTTGCGATGAATTGAAATGGCTATCTCAGTTGTGGAACTAAAGATCTTGGCGAGAAGCGTTCGAGCTACTTCGGTGTCAAATTTCAAATTTTGCCAAAGGGATCCGATATTAAAGGTGTTCCATACAAAAAATAAATAAATAAAATATCAGTGACATACACACGCACAAAAGTATGGGACCCCATTGGTGACTTTAAATATTGTAAGCCATTTTTGCGATGAATTGAAATGGCTATCTCAATTGTGGAACTAAAGATCTTGGCGAGAAGCGTCCGAGCTACTTCGGTGCCAAATTTCAAATTTTGCCAAAGGGATCCGATACTAAAGGTGTTCCATTCAATAAATAAATAAATAAATTATAATAAATTAGCTACACAAATAAATTTGTAGGTTAGGGTGGTTGTTAATCAACGCACGTGTAAATTTGATAGAAAATTATATAAAACACTCACTCCAATTCCGCTTTAAATTTGCAAAATGTATAGTTCTTTATGCACACTTCAAAACTCTTCAAACACTAATTACATCTTGATGTAATATTTCAATTAGGACACAATTTTTTGTATAACAATAATAACACAAAGTTACAAAATATTTTCTTGAATTTGATTGCAGCACCAACCATTGGGACAAACTGGAATTACAACAGAATATACGCAAGCGAAGTGTGACGTCACTGACCATCAGTGGATGCAACATAAAGATTTCCTATGTTAATCTCCCATTGGATTTTTTATAAAAAATTATTAAAAATCGAGGAAAATTATTTCTTTATTTTAATCCCCGTATTTGGCTATAGATATGTATTAGTTATCGTATGCATGTGTTAGATTGAGTTATTTTGCTCTCAAATTGACAAAATTTTAATTTTAAATTTCAAAACTCTGTCTTCCTTGGCGTTTTTTGTATTTGGCGATCAAAAACGTAATACGAAAATATACATGCCAGATGTATATTTTCGTAATATGTATTGTACGAAATTGTTTCATATTATTCATTACTCTCTTAATATAAGTTATTGAAATAACCATTATTTTTGAAAGAAATTAAATATGTTCACCAGATGATATGGCGATATTTTTTTTTCCGCCAAGGATGACAGAGTTTTGAGATTAAAAATTCAAATTTTATCAATTTTTTTACAGCAAAAACAACTCAATCTAATGCATGCACATGATAACTAATACATATCTATACCCAAATATGGGGATTAAAATCGGGAAATAATTTTCCTCGATTTTTAGTAATTTTTTACAAAAAATCCAATGGGCGATTAACATAGGAAATATTTTTCTTGCAACCACGGACGGCCAGTGAAGTCATCACTTCGCTTGCGTATTATTGAATATTCGATACTATGATCGTAGCGCAGTCTGCCGGATCCAATGTGAAACATTCCAAAATCAACAACAATTTATAAGTGATTGATTAATTAAATAAACAATTTAAATTGGACTGAATTGTAAATCTAAACCATTCTCGAATCCACCTGAAGACACACAAAAAATTTCATTAAACTCGGTTCAGCCGTTTAGGAGGAGTTCAGTGTGCACAAAAGAAATATATATATAAAGATATACACACAATGATATATTATATATACCATACATTAATATTAGTTTAAATAAATATAAATCAGAAAAATAGGGAAATAAACAAAAGAGAAAATTATAACGAATTGTTTGAGTATTTCTTTCCAAGTTGTATGTTGCACAAAGGACTGTCCCAGTGACAGAAAGTTTTGTAGCTGTCGGTGAAAGGCTTTTAAAATTTCATAATCTGTCTGCAAAATTTGCGTGTAATCAGGGGTGAAAATGGCTTACACTCAAAAAGCCTGAAAGCTGATTGGGGGTAGGGGGCTTAACATCAGTTGTGATCTTGTACAACAATACACAAATACAATTTTACTGCAGAACAATATAGTATAAACAATTGTATTCATTCAATTCATCTCATTCAATTAAATATTTTATAGCAATGTTTGACACAACATAATATAAATAATTATAAATAATAAAAGTATTAGTTTTAGTTCTGATACAGAAATTTTTATAAGTGAATTGTTATACGAAAGTTGCGGACAAATTTTTTTATCAGTGCAGACAAAAACTGTTCGCAAGCCGTTTTTCTGTGTCTGCAACTACGTCGCCGTGTCGCAGTGTTTCTGCCACTGGGAGGACTAATGTATAAAATTTTTTTGTGCATCCTTGTAAAAGAACTGTAAATGGTAAGAAGCAATAGCTATCATTTATCAGTTTTTTCATAATAAAATAATTTAACATTATTAATGCAAATTATAATCCTTGCCACAGTGACTTATAACTTGCTACCAATTTATATTTTAATAGAATGTATTCAATTAATTTTAAGACCACAATCTGTTATGATAAAGAATTCTTTTTTTTTTTTTTTTTTTTGTCTCTGTAAAAAAATAAATAAATAAATAAATAAAATAGACTATAAGTCTTATACTTATGAAAATCTATATAGTTCATGTGACAACGACCTGTAACACTCTACCAACCTTCTTTCCAATAAAACAAAGTGTTATAGAATTAGTAAAAACCAATTCAGGAGCCCGCAAAATATATAAATGCACCAAAATTTCATAGTCGATTTTTTTTTTTTTTTTTTTTTCCATGATTACAATACTTTCCTTACACAGTATATATTCAGACAGAAAACAAAAAAAAAAAAAAAAAAAAAAAAAAAAAATCAGTTACTGGCATAATAGTGGAAGATGAATCTGTAAAAATGTCTCAAATTTTAATTATTCTAAAACATGGCAGTGGAATAAGACAGAAAAAAGCTTGTGAACTCAACATCGTGTGATATCAATAAATAAAATTAGTAAAAAAAAAAAAAATATATATATATATATATATACTTTTTAGATTACCTGAACTTAATTTAATTTTGACCAAATACCATGCAAGGTACAATGTTCAGTGTAAATGAAATAATGTAGAACAAACAAGAATCATGCAATGCAGTTATTTGAAAAAAGGAAATTCTGTTTTTAATGCACTGTGTAATCCAATACTACAGTTAGTTATTTCTTAAATGGCACCACTGAATCACTGTATTTAAATGTGAAAATAAATAGGGGAGAGTAGAGAGGGATGGAACAGTTTTGACAAAACTATTTTTTACATATTTACTTTTACTGGTACAACACTGTAAGTTTCAGAGAAACAAATTGAAACATTTTAACATCTTTTAAAAATATAAATTTGATGGTAATTATTAAAATATTAATTTTATAAGCCAATTAACATACTCATAAAAATGTCCCATCCCTCCCTTATACAGACATACTATGAAAAATGACAAAAACAGTGGGACACAATGTATGTAAGGTTAATTAATTACTAATAACATCTATATTATCCAACTGTTAAAACTACAAAATAGTTTTAACATGGCTTACTTTATAATTCTGATTAGAAATACTCAGAGAAAAACGTTTTCAAAAGCAATCATTAAATAATTTCTAAAAGAGAGTTTTAAGAAAAATAATCTGAATTAAAATGCTCAAAAAAAAAAAAAAAAAAAAAAAAAAAAAATTAAATTAAATTAAATCAGAATTAATATTATCCAGAACTATTAAAATAGGTTAAGATCATGTGAAAAATATTATTCAAGAGAATATTTTCAGCTTCAAAATCTAGCCATTTTCTTTTCATTTACCACCCACAGAAAATAAGAGTTCAACTTAGTGCATTCACCCCAGAATCCAAAGGGACGCTCAAGAGTTTTACCACCCCCGCATTCCAAGTTTTCAAAATTCCCAGACAAACAAAATTCCGAAGGTAATCTTCCGCGGAATTTTAAATGAGCGTCAATTTGGCGTCCTTTTCAAAAAAATATAAAATTATTAAAATTAGAATTTAAATGCAAAAAAAAAAAATTATAAAGAATTTAATTATAGCCCTAGCAAAAATATTTTTAAAGAAAAGATTAAAGTTATGGACAGAGAATATATATATATAAAAAATATTTAATGCACGCTCTTTCATCTCGCGTATCTATTCGGATAGGAAGAGGGAGCGATTGGGGAAAGAAGGGTGCACTGATGAGAGAGAAAGACCACACAAGCTCTTCAACTCCAAGCATTGCCGGAGGCCTGTGGGAGCAACTCCGCTACGGCGGGAATGCATTCCCCTGTCATTCTTGCTTGAACAACGATCGGCAGTAGTCGCAAAAAAAAAGAAGGATAAAAAACTTGTTCCTAATATGTTACGGAATAATAACACGGCTCTCTAACCTATGCAAGAATAGAACAAAGTAGCATTAAAATATCCTTTAGTGAATCAGCAAAAACTATGCTTACTTCAAGGATGAGCAGTCAGTATTTTGCTAACGGCGGCAATAATGAAGAAATTAATAAGTGAGATGAACTTTATATGAAGTGTCGGACATCCCATTGCTTTTCTTGGCCGGAGAGCCGATTTCATCTTCAATCTTAAATAATACATTAGTTGAATTCAAATAAAGTAATTCTCAATAAAGGAATAAGTTTTGTTAGAGAATCATATCTCGCAAATCAACTCTTCGATCTTCATAATAAGAACTGAAAGTGAATTGCTCATCTTTCTTAATTAAATTTTGATGCATGGACAAGTGATCATGAACCTGCTATTTGAATTTTAGCTAAGCGAATTTTGTTGGAGAATCATCTATCTTAGATTAACTTTTCTATCTTCATGATGAGAACTCAACCATATAAGAACTAAAAATGAATTCCTCACCCTTTTTAATTAAATTTGATGCATGGACATGTGACTATGAACTGATAGTTCAATTTTAGATAAGTAATATAGGTTGTGCAACTACTTAAAATGTATCAAGATTCACTATTTTGTCTATTAGTTTAAGGCTCCGGAGCATATGTAATCAACTTTTACATCTATTTACAATTAAAGTTTTCAAGCAACATCATGATGTATTTTAATTTTGAGGTAAGAGTTTATTTATTCTTTTTAATTTCTCTTGCAGCCATCTTGATACAGCTGAGTTCGGAGAATCAAGGATTCTAATAAAAAACTATTATTAAAATAATAATAATAATTAAAAAAAAAAAAAAAAATGCCATTAATTCTAAGCAATTTATCCTAAAGATACATCTATCTCCGACCTCATCTGTATATATTGAAATAAAGTAAGAACAAAATTGATGATAATTAAATTACATTAATCTACTATTCTGTGATTAAGTGATCACAATATCATAATTATCTAGGACTTATTTCTTTTTTAGATAATTTAATATATCGTTTCAGACGATCATTTATTCCTTTAAAAATATCATGATTAATCTATTATTTATTTACTAATTATTTATTTATTTTTAAATAATTCAACATTCAATCACAAATAAATATATCTTTTTAAAGATTTTTATCATAAATAAAAACATATTTTTTCATATAAAATTTTATCACCAACATTATAATATAATGTGCCACTTAAATAAAAATTTTCAAATGCTCAATCAGTTCTTTTTTTTTTTTACTTCTAGCAGGGAAAGTACTGTTTTTTAGTTCAAATATTCCAAATTAACTTTTTGTTATATTTACATGTTTTGTGGTTCCCTGAATATTATTAATAAGGTTTTTAGTGGCTAGTCCGTGTGTTATCAGCATATCTTAAGAACAAATATTACCAAGAAATCCTAACTGTTAACTGGTAAATTAAATTTCTTTTGTACATTTTACCATGTCCAGGAGAACTGTGTCAGGAATGAAAATTAATTCCTCATGCATATATGGTAAATAAAGCATTTTTAAAAGGGTAAACAAAAGCTGTGTGAGTGCCCCACCAATTATTTTCTATGATTTTGAATTTGTTTCATGTATTTTTTCTTCCATCTATTCATTCATTTGCCTCTTGATATTTTCTGTTTAAGGAGTATCAGAATCTTCATTCTTCTTCCTTTTCTTACATGTCCCATCCCTCCTTTTTCATTATTTTTCAAAAAAAAAAAAAAAATGCTTTATTATTAGACACATGCTACTTTTAGGCTTAATTTAGCTACTAATTCATAAAAGATATATTATTAGGTATATAAAATATGGAAAGTAATTATCTAACATCAGTGATTCATGTTGAAAACTTGCCTTGAAAATTAAGCAATTGCTTACTTTCAGTGTTATAAAATAGTTTTTTTTTTTGTTACACAAACTTACAGAGTTCTCCAACTAAAATGATACATAGCAACAAATATGGGGCTGTAGTTACTTCACCTGGTGGAAGTGTCAAAAATTAAAAAACAACGTTTATTTTAAAAATAATTTTAGATGTCCCTTCCCTCCCGACTCTTCCCTAAATAAATGATTTAAGAAATTAAAATAATTTCATTTTATTAAAAAATATATTATGCTTACATTCTACCCAATTAAAAGAGAGAGAGAGAGAGAGGGGGGGGGGGGAGAAAAAGAAAGAAAGAAAAGAAAAAAACAGTCTTTAAATGGACTGTTCTTTACTAGTTTGAATGTGGTCTCAGTTTCTGTGAGTTTCTATAATACTTTGTTCATATTTGTTATACATGATCCCATCTATCAATTTCTCAGACACAACCCACATAGACTTTTTTAATATATATTGCTTTGCATAAGACTTTATTGCTTGTTGATTATTTCAAATCTTCCTTCCCGGTGCTTGATCATTATAATGATGGATTACAGTCGGTAACAAAAGTGTCTGAACACTAGCAAAAATGACTATGACAAAAAAGTACACTTCATACGGTTTTGTTAAATAAATCCTTGTTAAATCCTGTTCTTAGTCAGTGTAAGAACATGATTCGAGAAGGATTTATTTAACAAAACCTTATGAAGTGTACTTTTTTTACATAGGAATTTTTGCTAGTGTTCGGACACTTTTGTTACCGACTGTACATACACATTTGTTTACATATTTCAATATCTTTTGCCTTGTATAAGGTTTTACTTACATATGTAATTATTTATTGATTCTGATGTTTCATTATTGCAATGATGAATATGTATATATATTACAAGATCGTAATATAGAAGGCAAGAAAAACAGATGATCAAATGGCAAAATTATCCACAAGAATCCAAAACAGAAATATCCAATATTAGTTTAATGAAAGATAGTTAAAAAAAAATAATAATAATATTCACAATCATAAATGCCCATATTCATCTTGTGACCATTCAGACAAAATTCTTTAACATCAAAGAAAGAGCAATGAGAAATAGAGTTGAAAAGTTGAAAAAAAGTACTCAAAATTAAAAAAAAAAAAATTCCCTAGGAAATGTACAATTCTTCAGAGTGAAAAAAAAAATTATAAAATTTTGTACCACAGTGGTCATATTAAGCAAAACACCATATAGAGGTTATGTCCAATCTTGCAATGAAATTTTTAAAAAATGACAGATATACACCCCGCGACAAAAAGATAGGTACAAAGGATTTTTCTTTGATTTTTCATAAAATAACATTATCTAAATTGTGCTTATCATTTATTATTATCATAAAATAACACTATTCCCAGACTAATTTTTGCTGTAAGACTTATTTAGAAAAATTTTAAGACTAAAATTTTTCTAATTTAAGACTACACACCGTAACAAAAAGATAGGAACAAAGTTTTTTTTTTTTTTTTTTTTTTTTTTTTTTTTTAATATGATTATTTTGAATATGAATATTTTGAATATGATTCAAATATTTAACATGTTTTTGATATGATAATATTTTGTTATGATAATAAATGATCAGCACAATTTAGATAATGTTATTTTATGAAAAATTTAAAAAAACCCTTTGTTCCTATCTTTTGTCGCGGAGTGCAGTCTTAAATTAGAAAAATTTTAGTCTTAAAACAAAAACTAGTCTGGGAATAGTGTTATTTTATGATAATAATAAATGATAAGCACAATTTAGATAGTGTTCTTTTATGAAAAATCAAAGAAAAAAACCCTTTGTACCTATCTTTTTGTCGCGGGGTGTATTGAAGAAACAATAAATAATGGGAATTGCTACTTATATATAATAAGTAGAAACCACAAGGCAATTGCAAAATGGCATTCAACATACTGTAAGAGTTGAGCTGTAGCTAGCAATTTACGAAGTTTAGTGGATAAGAAAAAAATATATTAGGAAGTAACTCAATTAAATTATTATTACTATAGTAATAAAATAAACCAAATTAGAATATATTATATGAATTAAAGATGATATCTTAAATCAACATATTTATATAAATTGAACTACATATATATATCTATATTGTGTCAAATTTGAACATGCATTATTGAGAAGAAAATATATTTAAAAACATATAAATATTTAGAATTAACAAAAAGTTTTTTTCTTTTTCTTTTTTTCTTTTCTACACTGTGTAGAAGAAAATAGGGGGTGGGGAAATAAAATATCATATGGACATTGAACATTAAAAGCCAATCTCATATTAATCACTTAGTTTATTTTTCTTTGAAATTTCTTAATTAAAATAACGCACACAATTATTTTCATTTACTTTTTAAATTATTCCATTTGCTCATTCTTATATGCATTTACTCTCATATTTATCAATAATGTGGTATTATTTTCAAATATACTTAAATTATTCCATTCATTTATTTATTCACCACATAGCTGAACGACACATAAGGACAATCTTTTTAAAAGCCATTTCTACTCCTGTTTTCAAAAAATAGAAAGAGAGTAAATTATAAAGTTTTTTTTAGTTTAAATAAAATTTTCATTTATTTGCACAAGATTCTATTTATTTACATTTATTTTTTAGAATTAAAAAGGAAAAAAAAAAAATCTGGAGTGACTCCACTCGACTTCCTAAACATTGAGTAATTAACAGTTTTGTAGATAAAGTAAAGAAAGAGGAGTTGTTAAACAAACAAAAGAGAGAAAACCATAATAGAGTGTTTGAGTATTTTTCTCCATATATTACACGATGTTTTATGAACTTTCAGCCCATAGATCATAATGATAAATAATTTTTCGTCGTGTCCCTGTAAAAACCTATAAATGCTCGATTCACCAAAATGCTTATAGTTAGTGCAGCAGTGATTTATAATATTAATATAAATTTTCAACTCAGTTAAATAAGGCGTTTAGATGCTATCGCACTTTTAAAAATTGGGTCCCATAGGCCATAATGATAAAGAATTTTTCTTTGTGCCCCTGTAAAAAAACTGTAAGTGCTAAATTCACCAAAATCTATACAGTTGGTGCAACTGTGACCTATAATATGTGTAAAATTTTTTTGCTCAGATTAATAAGGCGTTTAGACGCTATCACACTTTTAAAAATTTGGCCTCATAGACCATAATGATAAAGAATTTTTCCTGGTGTCCCTATAAAAAAACTATTAGTGCTAGATTCACCAAAATCTATAGGGTTCGTACTACGGTGACTTACAATATACGTACCAACTTTCAGCTCATTCAAACAAAGAGTTTAGACGCTAGCGTGTTCACTCACACACATACACACACACATACATACATCATCGCAAAAATAGTGAAAACGGACTCAGGGGACCTCGAAACGTATAGAAACATCAAAATCTCAAATTCGGATTTTTGACATGATTATAATACTTTCCTCCCTATAGTGTTCGGAAAGTAAAAAGGGAAAGAAAGTAGGGTTTCAAATCATGCCATCTATCTAAGAAAGAACTGACAAGAGCAGTACATGCAACATATCAATGCCAAAATATTGCCACTCTTAGAAACAAATGCAAAAAACATAATACTATTTTTTTTAATCATAATTAAAAGTTAAAAAATGATCAGATTAACAAATCACTGAAATAATAATATATAGAAAAAATTACAAGCAATCAAAGAATGTTTTGTTGCCACCGGTGACATATGATGATCATAAATTTTTCTTTCAAGATTGAACTTTTCTATAGGCTCCATGTTATTTGTGTCCCATATCTTTAACATACAATCCAAGCCACTTGTCATAAACATCCCTGTGTCAAATGGGTACCACTGCACTGTACAAATACTAAAACTATGGCTGAATCTAGAACGCCTGAAAAAAAAAAAAAAATTAATAATAATAATAATAACAATAATAAATACAAAATGGAAGATTTTATGTATATAATCTTAATCTCAAACGCGAATAACAAAATTAAGGGTACATTAAAAAAAAAAAAAAAAATAGTTTTTTTTCCTTTAGATATTGTATCAAGTATGTTTACTTGTCTGTGCATGTACAAACTGAATCCTATACCCACAAAATCATGGGGGGGGAGGGGGGATGTTATGTAGTTTTTATGTAGTTCAATATGCTTTATAAAACCCTTAAATTTTATAGACTTCTCATATTTTTTTTTATTTATATTTTATTTTTAAGAATTTTTTTCCCCCTTGCAGCTAACAAATACAAAAACTGCAGTTTAGTCATAAGAAATAGTAATAGCTTGCCTTTTTATTCCTTATTAAAGTGTCTATAACGGAGTTTAAAAAAAAAAACTGGGTTTTTTTGGGGAGTTTAATTGGGTTTTAATGGGCTTTTTTGGGGTTTAATTGGGTTTTTTATGTTAAACGTAAAATAACACTATTGGGTTTGAGTTTTAAGTTTATCTCAAAAGAGAACAGTTTCAGATGTTAAAAGAAAACTTATTACAAAATAATAGTAATTAATTATAATTAATTAAAAATTAAATGACCTTTATATTCTTAGTATTTGGTTTGGCCCAAACAGTAAAATGAATTCGTATTTCATTCTATTCAGTATTTTATCACAATTTTGAATAATTAATTTTTTATAATTAAGTTATTGTATGTAAAATTAAAACTAGTAACAAAAGAAAAATATTTTAAACCTTTAAACCTTTTTCATATTACAAATAATTATGCATTTTTATATAGTTAAAGTAAAGAAAAAAAAAAAAAAAGTATACTAATATATTTTTTTTATTTTTGTTAATATTGATAACTGACATATTTTATTCATATTTGAAAACTTACTTAATAAAGGAATACAAAACAAAATTATCATTGCCTACTTTTTACACTTACATGTCAGGAGTCAATCCTGGTTTTAATTTTTGAGGCCTAATTTTGTGATTTTTTTTTTTTTTTTTTTTTTTTTTTTTGTGAAAAAAATTTATGTAACACCTTTCATTTTATCAGTCGTTCTATATAAATGTTTATTATCAAATTAATAGTGTTTCATTGAAGCAAGTTATAGGTAAACATTAAAAATAATTCTGGAACATTGAAAAATTTTATAAAAAGATCATTTTTATAAAACTAAATCTTTTAAAAAGGTTGTTTTAATGAATTTGAAGTTTTCGCGGGGCAACAAAAGAACCCCATTTTTTGCCTGTATCAAACCTTACAGGGTCAATATATCATATATGTTAGTTATATTTAATATTTGTTGTTAAATCCTTATAATTTTGGACAAAGTATTACTTATTTTTTATTTTATTTATTTACTTTTTTTTTTTACATCTTGATTTACAAATACAAAAATGGCTTGTAATTTTGTTCATTTTTTCACACCTTTTTTTTTTTTTTTTTTTAAACTGTTCCGTTCAAAAGAGATATTGTAGATAGATGGTTGAAAGGAATTTTTCTAACAAAATCGAAAAATAATTACATAATTTCAAACTGATATATATATATCACTAATATGATATGTAGATATATACATAATAATGATATATATAATAATTATAATAAATACGGATAGTCAGGATAACTCATTTAGGAGAGTATTGGAATAATAACACAAAAGTCCTAAGTTTGAACCCTGGCTTGTTCACTTTCACTGTTGTAAATATTAATTTGGCTAAACCATCAAAATTCTATAGTATCAGTGTTGGCTTGTACACCGAAAATTGGTGAAGAGGCACACTGTATTTTACGTTGTATTCATTTATAGAATATAAATTTACACTTAAATAAGTATTTTTAGTTAATTTTAGTTAAGACAATGCTTAATAAAAATTATGATTAAAAATACTTAAATATTATTTTTGAGCTCTTCACATTTTCGGTTCACGAGCTGCCACTGCATAGTATAGGTGGTTGATGTTATATTTCCTATTTATGCATTGTCATTCTGCAATTATCAAGTAAAATAAATAAATAAAAATTTCATCTGTAAAATTGGGTGTCTATTCCAAGAACAGATGAAGAAAAACGAAAATTTCCCTTTTTAAGAAGGATTTTTTTTATAAACAAAGGAGGGGGGGAGGGTTATAAGAGCAATAAAAAATTATTTATTAATAATAGACAGAAAATATAATTGGGAATTAAGAGGTATTCATGTTAATCACTTTTTCACTTCGTCACCAAATCTATTTAGGAATATATCTGAACACAGGACTAACTTATTTAACTTGACTAAATAGAAATTACATCCTTGTTGATTTAGTCAGTTTTCGGCAGTTATTTTCATATCACTGTCTGAAGAGAACCTTGTGTCAGACTCCTTCAATTTTGGAAAAGGGAAATAGTGACTTGGTGCCAAATCAGGACAATATGGGAGGTAGTACCAAATTAACCTTTTCAAACTTCTGGCTTGAATTTTTTCAGCATTTTTTGGAATTTGGCAAGCAGTATGGAGCCTGGTATTGTTATGCAAAAGAATAACACCATCACTTAACATTTTTTGACCATTAGAAATTAATTATGTTTCACACTTCCAACAGAGACCATTTTCTAAATATCAAGCCATTTTAATCCTCTAGTCTGTGAAATTACTCACTATTTACCAGAACAACTGTTGTAAAACAACAGCATCGTCTATCTCCACTTTTGAATATATATATATATTACCTCCACAATAATTACTTTTCAAATATAACTAGCAACCATTTATTTATTTACGTATTCGGATCAACCTTGTATCATTTTCTTTCCAAAAATTCTTTATGAGATATTGAGATAAATTAAGAATATTTTATTAAAAAATAATAACATGTATAATTTTTTTTTTTTAATTACCGTGGTATTTCACACACAGTTTTAGCTGTGTAAGTTGCTCTGCCAGTTGAGTTTTGTAGGTCATGAATACATAGAGCACCATCTCTTCCACCAGATAATAAACTAGAGTAAAGAAAAAAAAATTATATTATATCAAAAAATATTATAATTCTAATCTATATAAATAAAGATAAATATCTGTGGGTCTATCTGCACTGTGGTGCTAAGAATATTGATCACAAAGCTACAAAACTTAGCAGAGAGGTAGCTGGAACCCTGCAGGTCTGCACCTTATCAAGATTTTTTAAATTTCGAATTTGAATTTTTTTAATTAATTTTTTTTTTTTAAATATTGGCTTTTATGTTTTATTTTTCTAAAATTTATTCTTTCATTTCAATCGTTTGCATATCTTAGCAACGACTATTATGCTTTCATATGATATTCATTTAGTTCATTCATTTGAAGGCTAAATCTTTTTCTTCTTCTTCTTTTTTTAATTTATTGTATTTATTGAAAATCAAATGGTAATGCAGTAAAAAAAATTAAGCATATTAAATTCTAAATTTAAGAACTTTTTTATAACAGTTATGTTTATATATATTTTTTATAGTATAACAACTTTTTATTTTTCAGTTTTTTATTTAATTCCTTTGAAAGAAAAATAGTTTTCCTCATAAATTTTTAAATTAATTTACGATTACAGCTTTTTGTAGAGCCCATTCGATCCATTGTCATGGTCATCTTCCGTACGATTGGCCTCTCTTGTTTACATTCATTCCAGTTTATATCTTCCCTGATTTCATTTCTTCGCTTCAGTTCACTGATGATTGGTTGTCAGTTTTGAGGGATTATACTATGCTCATGGTCATTAATAGCTATGGGGCAAGTTAGTACTTCAAATGATTCATGTTTAAGAGCATAAGTGTGGGAGTTATAATTAGCAATTTTATGGGTAGTTATGGAATTAATATCAATTGGACTATTAATGTTAGCTCTAGAAAAGGCGGTAGAAGGTTCATTAAATTTTAGGTTGGTTTCATGACTCTCTTATTTTTCTTTTTGTCATACATATGAATGCAGCTTTTTTATTATCTAAAAAATTGAAATTGATTTTATAAATTCCAGCATTTTCATTAGAGTTTATTGGATCGTTTTCATTGTGAATACATTAAAAAATATTATGGTTAGTTTTTACAGGGATGTTTGTACCATGTTTCTTACTTTTATTTTTATTGCAGTACCTTTACAGTAGGAGATAGAAGGGGTAAAAATGAAAATGGGATGAATGTAAACAACAGGTCAATAGTACTGAAGATGATCATGACAATGGATCAAAAGTGTTCTACAAAAAGCAATAATAGTAAATTAATTTCAGAATTTATAATTTCATTAGGGGTTTTTTTTTAATATAAATCTTTTATCTTTTTTTTTTTTTTTTTTTTAATTTCTAGCATTTATTGCAGGGCATTTAGCACAACTCCCTCAAAAATAAAGGGACTTTAGGGACCAAAATTTAAAAAAAAGGGACTTTAGGGACCTATTTATTTTATGCTTAAATATCAGTAATATACATATATACGCATTATTTTATGATCCCCTACCATGTATAAGCCAAGTGTAATGCCCAAAATCAAATAATTAAAAAATAAACACAGCCAGTGTCAAAAGAATTCATACTCTTTTGGTTTTGTTGAATACCTTAAGATACAGACATTGAGTTATATGAGCCATGAGACTCTTGGTCCTCCAATAATTTCTATGATGAGCGCTCACTTTTACTGCTCTTTATGATGCAAAATAAAAAGTTTCAGATTTTACATTTAAAACTATGTATGGCATATAGAATATAAATATTTTTCCATCAATTTATTGTCTTCAAAATTCATTGTCCTAAGTGTGTGTGAGGGTCAACAAGAGAAACAGTCTATTACCTACTCAAGGAGCCTAGAGTTTTTCCCTCCATGGGGATCCGTTTAAGGGATTTTAGCCTGTATTCATGCGAGTTTCAGTGAAAACTAAATTTTCAAATAGCTAGGCAAGGCCCACAAGTGTAACCCGAATCTGGCATTTTCTATCAACTAGGTTTCAGAAGAGAACCTTTCAGCCACTGGTGTGGTTTGTTGCTGAAATCTTTTTTGTAAACAACCTAAGCAAAACCATACTAACTATTAAAAGAATTTAGCTCTAAGGTCATTTTTTGCACAATAGGGCAAATTGAACTAAGATGTGCAAAGAAAAAATTGCAGGTGCAGTCTGAGTTTTGCAGTAACTATGCTATATGCAACTGTCAGGAACTGCTGCAAATAACAGAAAAAAGTATGTCTATAAAAGTTTGAACGGCAGACAAAACATGTAATGCATTTCATGATGTGACAAAAATAAATAAATAAATAACAATAATAATAATGACATTTTGATTAAAAGGTACAAGCCCACTTCATTCTGTGTATGTTGGATATTAGTCAAATAAATAATGCAATTCAAAGCTACAAATGAAAATAAGAATCATACCAACATCGGCTGCCACTATAGGGTTTATCCTGAGTTCATAATTTTTTTTTACTGAAAAAGCTAAAAGCAAAAAACCGTCTTAAAGCAAAATGCTTAGGCTTATGATACCTGTTCGTATGCTGTTATAGATGTCTCTTTATGTTACATTTTTCTTTTCCAAACTAAGTTTTAAATTTTATAATGACATCTTTAAAATATCTGAAGGGGCTTCCATGGATATTTTGAACATTTAATATAGTTACTGGGTGTTTAAACAAATTTGAACTGCTGAATATTTCAGTAAATAAATAAAAGTGAACATGATGTCAGTATGTTTTTATTCCCAAATTCATATATCCGTCAATGAACATACAAGTAATATATCTGAAGTTTTCAGGCATCCCTGTAAAAGAAAATAAATAGTAAACATGCAACTTCGGTAATTCTGTAGGAATATTCTGAAATATATATATTAGTTTCACTTCATACTTTTAAATAACTTAATCTGTTTTAAGAAAATTAGTTCCCATAGGATATAATATAAATAAAATCTTTTATACTTCTCGATAAAAGAACTATGCATAATATGCTCATCATTTCATACAATGATCATACATTAGTAAAACAATGTAATGTATATCAGCGTTTTTTTTAACACTTTCCAATAAGATTGAAAAGTGTTAATGACTTCAGTTTGTCTGTCTGTCCATATTCTATTTCCCGTAAATATTCATGGAATTTCTTGAAACTGATATGTGTTATTCAAGTTCACTATCCCATATTCCCTATTAAAAATGGAGTAAATACCTCTACTGGTTTGTGTACAAGGACACCCAGAAATATACCAAAGCATTGCATTCTATGAAAGGTATTACAATAAACCTGATTTTAATATACACAAATCTTAATGAAATTAAAATATGTTATTCATGTTCACTATCAGATGTTTCCCATTGAAAATAGAGTGAATACCACCAATGATTTGTGTACAAGAACACTTGAAAATATGCCAAAACATTCATTCTATGAGAAGTATTTCTATAAACCATACAGAAACACATTACCACTTGGCACAAATTTTAATGAAATTGAAATATGTTATATGTACAAAAGAATGTTTTCTACAGAATGTAGTACGAATAGCAATAAAATTTAAAGGGACTATAAAAATATTCAGTTACATTAAGGACTATTTTTGAAAATTTGCTGGAATTACATTTTTGTTTACCTCAAGCATTTTTAACACTTTCTAAAACTTTTGAAGTATAAATAAGATTTGAAATAATGTATTTGTCTGCCCAGCTGTCTGTTTATCTATGTCTATCTGCTCGACTCCAGTGTTTGTCAATATTTTCAGATTTTCTTAAAAATGATATATGTTATTCAAGTTCATTATGTAATGTTCTCTATTTAAAATAGCATTAATGAGTCCTGCACAACTTGGTTTGTATACAGTGACATCTCTCCAATAAAGGCCAATACACTGCTTTTTAGGATAGCCATTTTTATAAATCACATTTTAATAACTATCTACTGCAAAAATCATAAAGAAGTTGACATTTATGTCAATGTGATAAAATAATGTTTTGTATAGAATGATATGTTTAATCTTCAGATTTACAGGACTACACTAAAATATTTAGATACATTAAGAGCTGCAATTAGAAATTAATGGCTACATTTCCATTTGTATTAAGCATTTTTAACACTTTCTAACAATGTTTAAGAGTGATTTAGTTTACCTGTCTGCCTTTTCATTGTGTGATAACGTAGATAAAGAATACTGAAGGTTATAATGACACAAGTATGTACAATTGCAAAATGCTAATAATCAATGCGTACCACATGTTTTTTTTTCCCTTGTATCTTTTTATTGTGTGTTAAAAATTTAACATTTTTCTTTTCTTTTCTTTTTATTTATTTTTTTTTTTTTTTAAATAACAGTGTTTAATAAAATGCTTCAGCAAAAAAAGCAAAAATTTCTTGTTTAATTTTCACATTCCGTGTACATGTTATGCATTTTGTGGAAAATGCGACTGTAGTGGAAATCCTATGCCATTAACACTTTATGGGGCCACCCCTGGCCTTGATGACTGCACAACAATTGGGCACTGAGATAATTTTTGGATATGTTCATTTAGTATTAAGCAGTATTTCATTGTACCAAATTTTGATACGTGCTCCCTTAACTGCAGTAAAGGTACCAGATTTCCATTCAGACTTAAATCTAAACTATTTATTACCAGGCCAAAGCAAAGTAGTAATGTTACGGTACCACGGGTCGACACAGGTTTTAATTTTTGGGGCCCAAAACAAATAATTTTTGTGAAATTTTTAATTATTTTTGTGAAATTTTCATTATTTTTGTGAAAAAAATTATTACTGTATGAAACCTTTCATTTTAGCAGTTACTCTATCTGATGTTTAATATCAAGTTAATAGCATTTAACTGAACCAAGTATAGATACTCATTAAAATTAATACTGGAAACATGGAAAAATTTTACAAAATTATCATTTTTACAAAACAAAATCTTATGAAAGGGATTTTTTTTATAAATCTAAATTTTGTGAAGAGGTATATTTTACAGATTTGAATTTTGAAAAGGGACTCATTTTAGTAATTTGAAAAGGGGCAGCAAAAGGGTCCCAATTTTTGCTTGGGATTTCTGCCCTGGGTACTGCAACATTTTTTTTTTTTTTTTTTTAAACTTAAAGATATACATATCTTTGCTAGTCATCAGAGTTGAATTTGTAACTGGGCTCATTACTGAACTGAAAATAATCGAGCTTCTGACCTAATGCATGCAGTACAACTAACTGTGGTATCGCGCTATGCAATGGTGAGAGGACAGTTAGCACAATGACCTCTTTAATCTTAGCCTTTCCTTCCCACATGGCCCATTTGCTGAATTATCTATGAATATTAGTGTCCCTGTTACATATCAGATAACTGGCTGCCAAAAGTTAGCCATTTCAATATTCTGTAGATAATATAAAGTATGTGTCTAAGCAATTTCATCGCATTATAATGTTTTTTTCTCCGACATACCTAAAAATCTTAAGATTTTTTATAGGCAAAGAAAAAAAAGGGACTTAGGGACCATTTTGCCAAAAAAAGGGACTTTTAGGGACCTAAAATAAGTTAAGGGACTTTAGGGACCACACTAAATGCCCTGTTATTGGGGAAAAAAATAGTAGAAAGTACTAATCTTATTAAAATTTAAGTTTAATTATAATTTGCTTGTAATCAGGGGGGAAAATGGCTTACACTCAAAAAGCCTGAAAGCTGATAACTGCAATCTTGGAACAAGAGGGTGGGGGCTTAACAACAGTGGTGATCTCGTGCAACAATATACAAATACAATTTTACTACAGAACAATACAGTATAAACAATTATAAAATAATAAGTTGAACTCATTCAATTAAATATTTATAGCAATGTTTGGCACAACACAATATAAATAATTATAAATAATAAAAGTACTAGTTTTAGTTTTGATACAGAAATTTTTATAAGTGAATTTTGAAGTGGAGGAGAAGTTTTGGAGCAGTTTTAAATGAAATTAGCACTTTTCTACGTTCCTGTAGAATCTCATTAAGAGTTAACCAGAGAAAAGAATACATGTGTAAACCTGCCTATCAAGGGAGATCTAAGCTTCCTAGGTCACCGTTGTTAAGCACTGTTTTGTATGTTCCAACCAAAGCACCTAAACGGGGGCTCTAGAGTTCCTACCGGAGAGCGTCTAAGATGTCATACATTGGTAGTGCATTGTCGTGGGCGAAAAATGTCCGTAAATTGCAGACAATTTTTTTATAACTGCAGATGAAGACGGTTCGAAAGTTGTGGGCAACTTTTTTATTAGTACAGACAAAGAGTGTCCGAAAATTGCAGACTAATTTTTTTTATCAGTGCAGACAAAAACTGTCTGCAAGCATTTTTTCTGTGTCTGCAACTATGTCACCGTGTCACAGTATTTCTGCCACTGGGGATTAGAGTGTAAAGTTCGTTTTTATACCAACTATGTGAAAAATCTATACATAATCAGTAGCAGAAACAGTGCAGCATGGCAGTGAGACTGCAAATTGTTTAAAGCTCTGCAGATTAATTTAATTTCTCAAAAAGAAATGCCAGACTTAAAAAAAACAAATATATCAATATTCTTAAAATTAGCTCTCATTTAATCCTTTATTAGAAGCATGGTTTTCATATATTTCAGCATACCGACCACTGTCTATGTTTTGCTCGTCGTCGGTCGAACGCTTCTTCATTTTCTCTTTTCTTTGCTTCACTTCATTCCCCTGATGAATGAAAATAGCTACGGAAGTAAGCCAAAAAATATATATATGTTGCTAATAAAAAAGGATAAATGTGAGGTAATTTAATTTTAAATAAATATAAATCCTTTAACTTTGCTAAATGTAAAACTAAAATCAGTCACTGATTGTTAAACATTTTGAGAAACAAAATTCACAGTTTTATTACAACCAGGTAAGTTCAAAAGTAAAAAAAGTTCTACAAAAATACTTACTATCTGACATCTACTTTGTCAAGATCCATAGCATTTACACCACTAGTATGAAAGTGCTCCAACTTCGAGTGCTTGCTGAGGGATAAATTCATAACTCTGTGATTTATTATGGCTGTTTCATAAGATTTAGGGCTTTCAAAACCATACTGCAAACCTTCAATTGATTTCAACATTTTTTTATGATGTTATCTAAGAAATATTACATTATATTAGTATAAGGGATTTTAAAAACATATCTAATAAAATGAGTTAATTTGCCAAAATACAGCACAAACCAGGGTTAGAAATAAGCGTTCATTAGTCACATTTTGCAACCAGTTTTTTCATTTTGACGCCTAGAATTCCAATCATAGGTGCCATATTTGATGCCTGGATTTTTTCCGCATCATACCTAATAATTTTCCCAATCCCATCAGACTGTAAACAAGTCTATTTCAGTCAATTGAACCTAATAAAAACTGATTTAAGAAATCATATCTCTATGAAAGTAGTTGACGATTTGTTAATGATTAAATTAAACGGCCCTAAATTGGAAGATTTCTGCCCAGAAAATGCTGTGGTGGAATGATGTATCTTCTGGGCGAAGAATAAATTTGCAATTTTAGATATGTACATTTAATATTGTCAATGTAATTACATTCATTACATAAATATTTTTTATATAATCTTGCATATATTATTTACAAGTTGATGCTTTATCATTATTTTTTTTAATATACACATTTAATTATAGATGGCACCTAGATTTTTTACTTTGACGCCCAAAAAATTTAATCCAGGTGTCATTTTGACGCCTAGCTTCAAAAATCTTATTTCTAACACTGGTACTAACTAAGGTTATGCTATAATTTAATTAGACACCTTACTTTAGCTTCTGTTGCATTATCCAGAGACCTTTCGAGAGAGCTCCCCCTCATCTTCGATGGATTTCTCAAGTGGACCACTTCTTTCAGCAAGCCTCTTCCTTTCTCTTTGTTGTTGCACTAAATGTTGCCATCAATTGATTTTTAATTTGTGAGGACAAAGACAAAACAACATAGAGAAAGGAAGAGGCTTGCTGAAAGAAGCAGTTCACTTGGGAAATCCACCGAAGATGATGGGGAGCTCTCTCGAAAGGTCTCTGGATAACACAACAGAAGCTAAAGTAAGGTGTCAAAGGTATTAAATTATAGTTTCAAGTTTCTGGTTTATGAATGCTTCGTAAGGCTATGCTGTTTGAAAACACACATAAAAGTTTACAATATATTGTAATTTACACAGAATTTCAAAGATAAAAGACTTTTAAATTAATAATGCAATAGCAGCATGTTTAATTTGAATGTCATATATAATAATAACAGTAATTCATCATTACAATAATGAAACACCAGGAAAGAAGACAAGCATTAATGAACAAAGAACCACATATTTAAATGAAGCCTTATACAAGGAAAAAAAATATTTAAAAAATTAACAACTTTTTAATATCTTTACCTTGTATAAGGCTTCATTTACATATGTGATTCTTTGTTCATTAATTCTTGTCTTCCTTTCTAGTGTTTCATCCATATAATGCTGAGTTATTATTATTATTACTATTATTATATATACTATTTTATAATAGAAACGTCATGAATTTTCAGGACTTTTTCTAAAGCTAAAGTACAGTAATCATTTCATATTTAGATTGGCTAATGCTCTAATCTTGTAATAATTGTTGGTGCTTTTCTATTAAGATTAATTGCCAAACACTATATGTGCTTATTTCTTTAATGTACATTTTTTAAGTCTGTACATCAGTCAGATTCATCCTTTCTCCATTTCCACAGTATCTTATGGAATTTTGTTGCCTTGTGTTTGTATTATAAAAATATCTCTCTCAAACACGAAGTTTTTCGAATTCTGTTTCTGAATCTCATTCTCTGAACAAGCAGATTTGCTACACAAATCAGGAGAAAAAAATTTCGCGAGTTTTCTTTGTCTCTTTTAAAGGTAAAATAGATGGATGCAGAATCAAAATCTAACATGCCAGCAATTCAAATGACCACAACTAGGATATATTGATTTTATTAATTTACAACAGTAGGGAAAATAATATGTTAATTGACTTTTTCTTTTTCCTTAAAGTCATTAAAATTAAAAAAGAAAAAAGTTTGATTCTGAAATTTTTTTCCAATGTTTCTTCAAAAAAGATTTAAAATTCTCTGATATTACAATAAATTTTTAAATTCCCTGAGTTTTGACTTTTTTTTTTTTTTTACAGTTTTTCAAATTCTCTGAGTTTTTCGGGTTTTCCCTAAATTCCAGGTACTGTAGTAACCTTGACAGGTCATCTTTTATCTCATTGAGCAATTAAAAAAAAAAAAATGATTTTTTAATGTTTTATTTAATGAAATAGACTTGGGACTCCAATTTTCAATCTCTAAAGGAAATATTTAAATTTATTTATTTTTTAATTGCTCAAGGGGTTAAAAGCAACATGTTCAAAGAATGGAATAAAAAAAAATTATAAAAATACAAAGCAACAAAAATCTCATGGGATTACATGAGGAAAAGAAAGTGGATTCGATTAATGTGCAGCTTTAAGTTTATGGGAGGAAAAAATTAATTAATTAAAATAAATTAAATAAGTAATTTGTTTCATGAAAATGAGTTGTTTTGATCTTGAAATTGTTTATATTGTTGATCTGGTTGCATCATTACTAAAAAAGAACAAACAACAACAAAAAAAAAACTTGGTATTAACCCATTAAACGCCGCTATATGAATCCCCTTGGAAATTTATAAATTTTCGTACATTTTGGGTTTCAATGTGCATTTTTAATCATATATAGTTTAAATAATTTTTTAAAAAATATTTTGTTAGAAGATGTGATATGTTTCCAAAATAGGAGATTTGACACCTAATTGGGATAGAACAGATGTTGAAAAACTGCAAAAACCCTTTTCAATTAGTTTTCTTAATCCCTGTTTGTTATAATTTAAGAAAAGAATTGTTTAATTTCATATCCAATGTTTTAAACCCCTGTACTCGAATGAGTTATTTTTGCTGATTTTTTTTTTTTTCTTTGCTGATGTTCTGCAGGAAAACAAGCATCTTTGTTTGAATAATGAAAAATAAAATAGAAGTTACATTACAAACTTTTTGAAAAAATTACCAACGAAGCTAGGAGTTTCAATATTTAATATAAAAAAGAAAAAATATATTTATCTTAACTACTTGTAGAGAAAAACATTCTTAAAAAATTGTTCCTGCAGCGGGAGCTTTGGCACCTAATGGGTTAAAGAAATTTCTACATGGCTAATTAACAGAAAAATATTTTTTTTTTAAATCAGAAGTACTACTAGAATTAAGTAAATAAGCAGATAAAAATAACAATGGAAAAGCAAGCCTTTAAAGTTTTAATTCAGGTTTTGGAAGATTTAAATGTAGGGGTGGGGGTGGTGCCAGGTAGGGAATCAGGGAAGCATAAGCCACCCTGTCGGGGAATCTGAAAGATTTTTTTAACTGGTGTTTGTAACATTTTATAAAACTGGTGCTTTCAAAATTTGTTATAAACATTGTTTTTAAATATACAATATAAATAAATTTAGAAAAGCATTATAAATTCATAACCAAAGTTTAAACTTTACTAAAGGATATCCTATTTTGGTAAAATATATCAACAAGAATTCTGCTAAAAAGCAAAAATTAGATCATTTATGTAAACAAAATCTCTATTTAATAATCTGTAGTTTTTATTCATATAATCACAGGCAAAAATTACTGAAAATATTGGGAACTGCTCTTTATGCATATTTGGATTTAATTTTGATTTTTAATTGGTGAATTTAGATGTGAAAATATTTAAACATATATCAGAATTTGGAATCTGCTTCATACAAGTATTCTCTCTTAGCACTAGTATTGCATAATATAACCTTAATCTACCCTACCGGCTACCTACTTACTACTCTTCTTTTAAATCACTTTTTTATTTTCCACACATGACATAGCTGCCTCTTTTTCTATTGATAAGCTCGAAATAAAGTTTCATTGATTCATGTTTCTTAAAACACAAGTATGGATGTTTAGTTAAAACCACCAATGAAGCAGAAAACGAAACTAAGGATTTAAGAAAGTTGAGAAACCAAGTGTATCTAAAGAATAAAATTAACTTTTGAAAAAGTTGAAATATTGCTTAGGTAGGTATTCTAGCTAAAATGCTAAACAAACTTTTTTGCCTGGTTAAACCCTGGTTCATATTTATAAACAGATTTAACGCGCTGAGTGCCACGCAAATTCGTAAAATCCATTAAAATTCCATACCTAAAGATTCCTCCTGTAATAAATAAAAATTAAGCAAATTTTTAATAAATTTTCAATCATTAAATGTAATATTTTTAGTTTTATATCTGCCACCAATGGATGAAACGGCTTTATATCCTATTTGACACTGTCAGCCACCGATGGCTGACATAGCACTCAACATTTTATTTTATTATTGGTACTGCTTTTACTTTCGGGGTAAAACTTTCACTCAAATGTTTGAAGTATAATATGTTCTGCACACTCCTAAAGTTTCAAGAGGATTCCTTCAGTATTTAGAGATATACGACAAAATGTCTAGAATCTAGAATGGCTGACAGGGCACCCAACGTGTTAATGCATTTATATCAATCTCTGTCTACTTATCGATCTATTACATGGTTTATTGTGTCGGATTTAGGCTTAGGCCCATGAGCAGTGTTAGAAATAAGAATTTTAAAACTAGGCATCAAAATGATGCCTGGATTAAATTTCTTGGGCATCAAAATGAAAAATCTAGGTGCCATCCATAATTAAATATGTATATTAAAAAAATAATAACAAAGTATCAGCTTGTAAATAATATATGCAAGATTATATAAAAA
Source organism: Salticus scenicus (assembly GCA_963930645.1). NCBI lineage: Eukaryota > Metazoa > Arthropoda > Arachnida > Araneae > Salticidae > Salticus > Salticus scenicus. Next base: position 29,790,542 of record OZ005658.1, on the reverse strand, counting down.
ATATTTATGTAAAGAATGTAATTACATTGACAATATTAAACTTACATATTTAAAATCACAAATTCATTCTTCGCCAAGATGGTACTCGAAATAAGCATTCCCTATACCACATGTACGGACGTGCTTACAGCGAACTAAACTGATGAGTGAAGTTGTGAAGTAAGAGTTTAAAATTCTGAAGATAAGAAAACACTTCTGCTTGCTCCAAACCATACGTTGAATGGTTGCTCACCACATCAATGAGTAATCTAAGCATGTTGAGCTCGGTTCTCTAACAATCAATCACTGTCTGCCATTGAAAACTGTTGTAAGCTTGATTTCAACAGTCAATCATCTATGACTCCAATGGCAGAATTGAAGAATAAGATGAAATAGACTTGTTTACAGTCTGATGGGATTGGGAAAATTATTAAATATGATGAGATAAAATTCCAGGCATCAAATATGGCACCTATGATTGGAATTCTAGGTATCAAAATGAAAAATTTGGTTGCAAAATACGACTAACAACCGCTTAATTCTATCACTGCCCGTGAGGCCTGGGCCTAAGAAAGCCAATGTTTTAGGGATTATAAAAATACTTTGTAGACCCTATTTAACATGTTACAAATATTTTGATACTGGAGGTTTGAAATACAAGACTACAAACTATATTTGTAAGGGGTGGCAATTTATAACTATGGGATGCTGCTACAATCAGATGGCGATTAAACATCCAGCAACAGATTATATTTAGCATCGTGTCCAGAGCGGAAAAAATTTAAAGCCTATTAAAATCATAAAAACAATTTAATTTTGAACAGAAATATAAATCTAAATAGCAAGTGAAACTCGAAACAGATTAAGAAGTTTTCGAAATCTGCTCTCCCTGTTATCTTTGACTCATGACAGGAAGAGAGTAGATCAGGCTATAAGCTCACAGTCAAAGAGGAGAGAGTGGAACTATTTTGTTAAAATAATTAAGTATGTAATGATTTAAATATAAAATATCGGACGAAAAGCTGTTAAAAAAACTATTTTTAAGTAAAGCAACTAATCTATGGATCAAAATAATTTCATATTGTTTAATATAAACGTGACATTAGTCTGTTGTTCAATCATTAATTAAAAATTGTAATTCAGCTTATTATCATATTTTTGTAGGAGAAACATAAAAATTAAATGATTTTTTCATTATCATTTTGGACTAATTCATATTTTAATTAAATATTGATTATCATATGCATGTTGCACAGAGATTAATATGCCTGAGAGTAATATATTTTTCAATAAATAAAATTAAAATTATAATGAAGTACTTTACATATAATTAATTAAATATAAAAACCTTAATAGATACCTCATATTCATTGTTAATATTTTTGACTGGGCGCCCAGCTCTTTTCAAATGATCTTCATCTGTGTTGGATCTCTTAGAGTTGTGGTCTTTTATAGACTTCATAAGTTGATTCCACATCCGGTCAGGAGCCATTGTGTCACTGTCATTGCACACATCCCGTGTTGTTGCTATTTCTATGGCTTCTCTAAACATCGCGTAATTATAATTATTGTAATTAGCTATCTTTTTAGTTTTTCAAAGTTTATTTTGATAATGAAGAAATTAAAATAAATTTTGAAAAAACTAAAAAGATAGCTAATTACAATTATGCGATGTTTAGAGAAGCCATAGAAATAGCAACAACACCGGATGTGTGTAATGACAGTGACGCAATGGCTTCTGACCGGATGTGGAATCAACTTATGAAGTCTATAAAAGACCACAACTCTAAGAGATCCAACACAGATGAAGATCGTTTGAAAAGAGCTGGGTGCCCAGCCGAAAATATTAACGATGAAATATGAGGTATCTATTAAGGTTTTTATATTTAATTAATTATAAATATATTTTTCTTTAATTGTATTATATATATTGCTATTATTATTATTTATACATAATATTTCAAAACATGGGGTGGGGCAGGTGCCATGTCAAAATTGGCCTAGGGCACAATCTAACTTAAATCCTCCTCTGGGTTTATTAAAATGGCTGATTGAAAATACAAACAAAAATCTCAATGAAATAACTGAAGTTGTAATAATAAAATCGATATTAGATTTTTTTTTATTTACACTATAAACAAAAAACAAAATTTACAAGTTCAGTAGTACAAGACTGTCTCAGAAGTGTTTGCTTTGCTTGTCATCATTTATTTCTATGTTTAGCTCTCTTTATGGAAAAGTAGAGGCAAGCTGCAACAGAAAACAAACACTTCACTGCAACATTAAAAGCAATCACATGACAATTCATATGCAAAATCAAAACAGAAAATTCCTTTTGGTGTATCTAATCTAAGAGGGTAAAAAAAAAGTTACATATTTTGTATTATTTTAATTAAATTTCATATTTTAGGCAGAACTGTTATAGTGTAAATTCTTGGATAGAATAAAGTACAGTTTCCGTTTTAAATTCTTACATGACAGAAATACTTATGATTTTAATTTTGTTGTAATACACAATATAGTAACATAAATGAAATTGACAATAAAAATTAAACTTAAATACTGTAGTTATTAATTTTATAGGAGGTAATTTTAATACTTAAAAATAAAATATAACCCATAAAAAGTAATGTTTCATTAGTATTCATTTATTTTACAAAAATCTTGTCATAATCATAAAACATACTCACTATTTTAAAATTACTTGTTTAATAAGAACTTAAAAGTATAATTTCCTAACGATGTGCCAATCTATAAACATAAGATAATAATTCTACACGATACAGTCTAAGATTACAAAGTCTTCATAGCAAAATTTAAAAGCTAGAACTCAATTAATAAACAATTAAGTAACAAATATTTTTTTGTGCTTATATTAATTATATATTTTTTGAACTGAGATTATATTTATAACACAAATGACAGTAGGTACATGATTGTTCTTTTAACAGAATAAAATATATATAATACAACAATGATATAGCTACAAGATAAATTTCGCTTTTTGTAGCCAGCTTGAAATTTCGATTATCATAGTTCCCACGGATTAAGAATATTAATCCGTGATAGTTCCATATTGTTTTCGTTTTCGTTTAATGTTTATAAACGTTGGTTGATAGGTTGGCTGGTGGGCTTAAATACCTTTCATTTATTTGCTGAGGCCATTTTTTTTTTTTTTTTAAAGAAAAAAAATTTTTAATAAAAAAAATTTCTGTTTGATGTCAAAATAAAACAAGTTTTCTACTGATGTGAATGGTTAAATTATTATAAAATATAGCCCACAAACAAACAATCAACGCACAAATTTTGCATCATTGCACACTAGTTATTATCGATAATGTGGGTAATATCGAATTTATAATCGTTCTCCCTTAAATAATCGAAATCAACAATTCAAATCAAAACAAATAAAGAGAAGAGTGGAAGTGTGGAAAGTAGAGGCAGTCAATCGTGACTTTTAAAACTACAAGTCGCTAGAACTTTATTAAAGCTTTGTTATTTATGCTATAAGAAATTCTTTTTAATATCTGAATATAATCTACTCCTGCTGTAACATAATTTTTTTAAACAAGGTATGTTTCTTTTCATGATATATATTTCTGAATTTAACTTTACCTAATTTCGCTTCGTTGCTGTTGCTAAGAGTCTGATTTACTGCTTCTAAGAAATACTGGTGCTATGAAAATGATTATCTTGTCCTTGTGTGTCACATTTTTGTTTTCAATAGAATTTTTGATGGACTGTAAAGGTATTTGAAGAAATATGCTTTTAGTTTCAATATCACAAGCAAAATGAGTTCGAATGCATTTAAAAATTTGCTCCTCTATTTCACTCGATTTTTTTTTTTTTTTTTTAATACCCCTACCGGTTAATATTGTCTCGTGGTAATATTGTATTATTAATGGTGTATTTAAAAAACTTGTGTATAATTGACAAAATTGAAAACTGTCTATGAAAGCAAATATTTACTGGAAAATGAATAATGAATAGTTGTATATATGCACACATATTTTACAAAATATGAGTTTAAATTTTCTAGCTAAAGTGCAGTTTCATATCCACACACATACTTGGGCATTGCATTTACGAGAGTGATAGATGTACCTGCAATAATAGTCACACATGCCGATATTCCTTCAGTGTTTCCAGATAGTCAAAAGTCAATTTCTCGAACCAATTTTCAAATTTCCTTAAATTAGGAGGGGAGAGGATCCTCAATTTTAAAGTGTATTTTTGCACATTTTGACAGAAACTGCGACTAATGTGAAAATTACAAAAGAGTTATATTATTTTTTAATTTCTTAAAAATAATTTGGGAAATAAAATCTGGAGTTTGTATACTTTTCAACTGCAGAAAAAATGACAGATTAATAAGAGCACTGTTAGAATGTACGGACGATGCTTTAAATAATCATGTAATTATCAAGCAACACACTGTAAAATGTAAAAAAAAACTTGCACTTTTTTTTTTTTTAATCCTCTCCACAAGGAGGAATCCGAGACCATCGCCAATCGCCCATTGTGTAGCTTTAGTGTGACAGTAAATCTACTGAACCTTTACCTTTCTTATGTGACTTAATACCTCCACAGAGGATCAAAATTGTGATGCCATGTGGACTGAATCCTAGGCTGCCCATTGCGTAGTTCTAGCGTGAAGCTTAACTCACTCAATCTTAACCCCCATAGCAGAAAATGCGAGACGCGAGTCACAGATTTTTTTTTTTAGTCTGCAGATTATTTTCAGAACAATAATAGTATATAGAAATTTTAAATCTCTCGATTTTGGTCAGAAATATTGTAATTTCCAATCTTTTTCCATCCACAGCATAAATGCCAATGTACATTTTAAACATGCTTTATTAGATTCTAGAATCTATAAACAAATAGAACTTTTCAATATATTTCACATTCGTAGCTTCCCCCCCCACCCCCTCTTTGCTAATGGTCGGCTATCAAACATCTCACAGAATCATTGTGATTTCTAGTCTTTTTTCATCCACAGTGTAAATGCCAATGTTCATTTTAAAAATACGTTTTATTAGATTATAGAACCTATAAAGAGTTAGAATTTTTCAATATATTTCACATATGTAGCTTTTTTACCCCCTTGTCCCCCCCCCCTCTTCGCTAGTGATAGGCTGTCAAACATCTCATAGAATCATTGTGAGTTAAAATCTTTTTGTATCCACAATATAAATGTCAATGTTCTTTTAAAACTTATTTAATTAAATTCCAGAACTTATAAAGAAATAAAATTACTTAGTATATCTCACCCATTTGTAACTTTTTTTACTATCTTTCCCTCTTCCCACCCTCTAATCATCGACAATAAATCGCTTCGCGAAGGTATTGTGTTTTCCATTTTTTCTCCTTCCACAACTTTATTAACTCACTATATTAGACTCTAGAATCTATATAGTAATTGAATCCTTCAACATCCTATTTTTTGTGCCCCCCCCCCCCACACACACACATGGTAACAACCGGTGATCAAACAGGTTATCATTTAAAGGATTAACCTAAGTATTTGGATAGAGCTATACTTGGAAATTGCTAGAAGTGTATTTCATTTTGTTTTAGGGGATTTTCATATAAAACTAAGTGCACAATATGATATTCATATGGTTTATAGACAAGATACAGGGCTACCCAAAAGTAAGCTAAACATTCATTTCTATTGAATTATACTATATTGACAAACACTGTTCAGGAATGATAATTATTATTATTATTATTTTTTATATATACACATACTGTAAACAAAGTATTTTCTTAAGTTCTATTTTCAACTCTTTTTTTTTTTTTTTTTTTTGTATAATATCCTGTTTTGAGGCGCCCTGAGTAATAAGTCCAATAATTTAGCAGTTGATCTGTATATGTATTTGTATATATGTTATCAGTATAACTGAAGAACAAATAACAACAGGCAATTCAAGTTTGGCATTTTGAAATTCATATTAGTTTGCCACTTAAAAAATTGATTAATAGTCGCAATTTTGAATGCAGTTTAATAAGAGTCTTCATATATATAAATGAGAGCATTGCAATTGAATAGAGGATTGAGAGGAGCAGTAGCTCCCTTCCCACAGAGTTATATTTAAAATAAAACTGTTCCTATTTTAGATTTTAATTAATTCATTTGAAAAAGAATTCTTTATATTATTATTATTATTATTATTTTATGTTTTTATTGAAGAAAAGAAAAGAAAAAAAAAGTAATATATTGTAATAGAAAGGATTAAACTGATTAAAAATCTAAAAAAATTTTGTTTTCTTGCTTATTTAATTCATTTAAAAGATTTTTTTTAAATTATTATTATTATTATTATTTATGGTATTGGAGGAATCAAATGGTAATATAGTAGAAGAGGGAGAACTATAAAATACATGGTGCTAAAGCTTAAATATTTAATAAATACTGAGTACAGCCATCTTTATAATTATAGTTCTTATAATAATAGTAGTATTTATCATCCGATAAATACCCAAACTGAAGTTTCAGAAATGATGCTACAGTAGGCAGTGTGTACCCAAAGCGTGGTTAAGAGTGATTTGAAAGGATTTTTTTTTTTTTTTTTTTTTATTCATGTAAATATAGCGACCAGTGAAGCCTGTTGGTATCAAATAAATGTAAACTTCTGACAAAAGTACACTTATTGCATCTTGCAATCTTCTTTTTCTGTTACTTATAGTAAAATTATGTACTGCAGATTACTTTCTAAAGCCTAAATAGTTGTCTCAGATTGACAGAAAAATTTCTGCTACTGGGATCTTAACCTTCTTTTTCTCATTCCCTATAATGTAGTTGGTTCCTCGATGGTTTATCTGCTGAACGTCTAATAAGAGTAATGTGGTTGTTTCGGATTGGCTCAAAGTTTTTTGTGCAGGCTCAAATGCTTTCACTTTGATTTTAAAGAAAACAGATTTCTGTTTTAATATATAAGATTATCACATCAAACTTAATAATAAATTTTAAAAATTGTTAATCTTCTGCAATTAGGTTCACTTTCAATCGGTGTATTTAACTGAATAAATGATTTGGCATAGTAAAGTGTTTCTTGGGTCAGCTCTTGAATTGATACCAGCATTTATCTTAAACTACATTGTTGCCAGCTTTATTATATATAATATTTAGAGATGCATCGAATATTCATTATCTATTCAGTATTAGACCTATTCGACCATACTACCAAATAGGGTAGGGTGGGGTAAAATGGGTCACTTTATAAATAATGCTAAGTAAATATAATTAGACTAGAATTTTTTAAACCAATTTTTGTAACAATATTTTTAAAGTTTTTAATAACATTTTCCAATTTCAAAAAAGTTATGTTTATGAAAATGCAACACAAGAAGAACAGTTTACATTCTAAAGATGATAGTGTGAAAAAAAACATGCTGAACTAACTTCAGCAAATCTATATTTTTTTATTAATAATAGTGCAAGCTTGAAGCATTTTTTAACAGAAGAAACTCTAGAGAACATCTCAAGGCAATCAGTTAAGAAAAATGTTAAATATATTCTTTTTTATTTAAATTTTTCTTGGGTGGGGTAAAATGGGCCATAGTTAGGCTTAGCTGATTCTTTTCAAATATAGATTAACTGCAATAAATTTTGTTAAATTTAGGCAATGTAAGGTGCTTCTTTTCTTTAATTTTAATGTTATATTTAATAATTTATTAAATTTAAACAATGTTTGTCATTTATTAGTATTTTTATTTAGTTTTCAGTTTCTACATTTAAACAACGTAATTTTCTTTAAATTCAGGTTGTAATTAAATAATTTTAGACTTACTATGCCTCTTGTTCTTTTTATTTTGTTTTTGAATAAAGATGCACTAGGCCTAGGGTTATGAGATTTATTTTGTTCTCAACCTCAACTTAGCCTTTTTTTTTATTTATTTATTTACATAGCATTTGTTATATGTATAATATTTTATTCTTATCAGCAAATCTGTCTTTTGTATCTCTAGTACATCCTTGTTTTGCCTTAAACATTCTTTCAAACATTATTGAGATCTAAGATATTTTTATGGTTTTCCTGAGAATGATGATATTGATATAATAGAAAAAACTGACATTGTATCTGTTTTAGAAGAACCATTTTGCAATAACTGTGAGCAGTACTTCTTTAAAATGTAAAACTATCATTATTTAGCTATATATGTAACAAGTGTATTCCTTATTTTAGTGTATCTCATAATAAATATATTCTTCAGGCATTATTTTGCGTTCTGACTCATTTTACCCCACAGTGGGGTAAAATGGGTCAAAACATACACAGTTAAGTTTAACCAATTTATAATTTTTAAATTATTATTATAAGTACATGAAAATGTTCTGAAATAATCAAATGTAAAGATACAATTGTTAAAGAACTGGAAAAAAAAATATTTTAGTAGTGCTACAGAAGATTAAATGTGAAAATAGCTAAAAAGTGACCCATTTTACCCCACCCTATTCAGTTTGGCCGAATATCAAATTATTTGGCTTGTTGGAACATATAAAAATTCAATTTTTTTTTTTTTTTTTTTTTTTTTTTTAATCATTTGAAAAAATTCTGCTATTTTTAATTATCATTAAATTAAGACTTTTCAGAATAATTAAGAAATAGATTATATCTAGATATAATCATAGTTTTATCTAGTTTCAAGTAACAAGTAACATTAACAGGCCTCGCAGCGCTCCTATATTTCCTGTATTTCCTATATATTTGTGAAACCTCCTATTTTTCCTATATTTTTTAATTCTCTCTCAATATTTCCTATATTTTAGTTTTGACTAATTCCGAACGTCTGTTTCAATGCACAGTATATGAATTTTAACTCAAAATCTTGGTCAAGAGCAGGGCCGGCACAAGGGTACATGTCGCCCCTAGACAAAGAAAGATTTCGGTTCCCTTTATTAATATATTTTATTAATGCTCCCTGTGTTGTCATTAAAAAAAAAAAAAATAAGTGTTTGTTAAAATGTACTTACATACACATAAACATTGCCGAACAAGACATAAATATATATTTAAAAATTTTTGAGATAAAAAAAAGAAATAAAATTCATGCTTCGCAAATAGATTATGAAACAGTTTCCAATGCGAAAAAAATGTTATGTAATCTTTATACTTTAGCACGATCAAAGAAAAGTTGTAAACAAACATGTTGGTTAGTGCTTATGTCATCTTCAGATTTTTGTACTAGTAAAGAAATTTAGTTCTGCTTATAAATTTTTAGCATCACGAATAAGGATTTCAAATATTTATTGTAATGAGGTACTTTTGCAATCAAATTATTTTGTGCCATCTCATCTTATATCAGAATAACAGTTAATACATGCACCATATAAAATATTAAATGTATTTGTAACCAAAAAATGAATATCGCTGAAAATACATTTCAAGAAATGTTTACTGTAGTATTATAAAATACTATGATGTAAAATAAAATTTTAAGAATCTGTGTAGTTAGTATAAATTCAAATTATTTTGTGTGTCCCTGTTTAAGAATTTTACACATTAGTTTACCAAAATTATTTCTAAGGAATACTAATTATGTAAAACGAAGAAAAAAATTATGAAACATATCAATATTAATAAAACAAGATAACTGTATGTCTCTATGTGCATATGTTTGTACCGTAATGAGCTTATTATACACTGCACATCGTAGATCTACAAATATTGGCAGTTTTATATTTTAGAGAGATTGCTGTTTCTCATTATACAAGCAACTCCTAGAAGTTGAGCCAGTATCTAATACTCAAAACTGTAAGATGCCTCTTAAAAGGATATTGCCTATTTAAAATACTAAGGTTTTTTAAATGTCATTTCCGTTGAACTTATAAAGTTTTTGAGGCTTAACATTAGCACAGCCACGGTTGAGCTTTTTTTAATTGCTTGTTTCTTAGATATTACGCCAATTTGTGTACAGCTTTATCGATACTAATAAAAGAAGATGACTGTCAAAAATTTGTGAAAGATTTCATTTGATGATTTTAGTTGATACCAGAGATATTGCTAGTATTTTTTCCTAGGAGTTAAAATACTCCTTGATCTTTTTTGAAAGTGTGATTTTGCATTATTAGGAGTTAAAAAAAAAAGTGGAAGAGAAAAAAAAAAAGTTGATTTTTCTTGAATTCATGCTAAATTTTACTTCTTTCTTAATAAGTTCAAAAATAAAATATATGTATATGAACTCACATTATAAGTTTCAGTTATGAGTTCAAGTTATATTATATAGATTGGCCAATTGTAATAATATTCCTTTCAGCATAATTTGTACAATACAATATCAGAACTCAGAATATAAGCATAATGTGTCTCAGTTTATAACTTACAATGAACATTGAAAGATGATAAGGTCATATGTGAATCTGAGAAATTCTATTATTGATGCAAATGTTTACAGTTTTACTCAAAATAATATTAATTATAAAAACTTTTTATCCATTGTAAGAGAAGATATTAATTGTTAAAAAAGGGAAAAAAAAAAAAGAAAGAAAAGAAAAAAAAAGGTATACAGAGACAGAGCATTGAATTGTAGAAAGAATATAAATTTTTTCAGACACATTTAACAAAATACACTAAAAATACAAAACATGAAAAATACTCATGGTTAAAATTTTAAAGAGTATTTTTAGATTTTAATGTGTAAAATACGCTTGTGGAGGAGTTAAAAATATCTCTGGTTGATACATATGTTTTTTCAGTGTGCTGAAAATGAAACTAATTAATATATCACGTATAGATTTTTGGTCAATGCACTACCTACACATTTTTTTTTTTTTTTTTTCCTTTTCAATAGTTTCTGGTATGTTTCCATGATTAATTATAATTAACATACTATAAAAGTTACCATATAACAATATTGGTAGAAAAATCACAGATGAAATTATGTCAGAAGACACCCTGTATTGACAAAAATCTATACTTAATTAATAGAGAAAAACTGCTGCAGTTTTGGTTTTAAGCTCACTAAAAAACATTAAGATCAGCCAAAATCATCAAACCTAAATTTTAGATGTAGACCTCTGTTATTCAGATATTAATTAAAACACTAACTACCAATTAATTTATCACCTTGTACTGTTTGCTTTTCTTAATAGCGAAGAAGATAAATGCTGCTCCGAAGCACTAAAACGGAAAGTAGAAAAGAAGTCACATATTTAAAACATCATCTCCTCCCAAAGAAAAAAGATTTTGGTATAGGGAAGACAGTTCTTTTCCACTTTCAACGATGCAGTATTTTTCAAACAATATTGAGTTTTAATATTGTCTGAGAGTTTTTTTCCCCAAGATCCAAAATCTAGGTGTTTCTTACACATATTTTTTTAACTACCCTCTAACCGTGGCTAATTCTAGGGTTGATTCACGCAAGGCTTCATTGAAAAAGCCTCGTTTTTTTTATAACAATGATACACATTTCTTTGAAAAATCCAGACTTTTGGTACTATACAGTGCTGTCAGAGAGGGAAATTTAGATACCACTATTTTTAAATAGAGATATTTTTAAAATAGCTATCAACAAATATTCAAATGTAAAATAATTATAATAAAATATAAAATTTTCCCTTTGTGAAAACCCAATACTGTATACATAATTTTAATATTTCATACATAATTTTTGTGTGCATAAAGGTATCTCCTTCCTAAATTAATTCCTATAAAATTCCTATAGTTTGAAAAGTCAATTCCTATATTTCCTACAATATTTATTAAAAATGTCACTTCTAGGCCTGCATTAAAGAAAATTTTTAGTTACATTAATCATAACAATTAATAATATCTAATAAAAGTTGTTTTTATTAATAGCAGTGTAACAATATATCTTTCTAAAGTTGAGTTAAGAAAGAGCATATGTAATTCACATGATGTTGCCATATAGAAAACTACAAGAGATCAAACAAAGATCACATTCATATCTGGCAAGAAAAAGTAACACAAAATAACAGTTTTGAACTTGTCATTGAAAAGTGCATATGAAGTGCCCCAACATGCACAAAAAGCATCGCATCTCTGTCTTACAATTTAACCACATGAGTGTGAGAGGCATTTGTGTCAGTTTTAATATATAGGTTAGCCAATACGTTTTTATTTTTAAATTGATTTTTCTCAAATATTGCATTTCTGGGTTGCATTTTTTTTTTTTTTTTTTTTTTTTTTTTTGAGTGGACATGACAAGATATTGTTATTTAAGAAATTTATGTGTTTATTAACAATCCTAAAAGTTAATAATTTTCTTTGACTGCATTACACCACTACTTATGTATAGTAATATTTCCTAATATTTTTCTACATTTATATAAACTACTGTTTCTGTATAGTGGTTTTTTTATAATATTTTTTTCATAATTAAAAAATTAAAATATTACTAAATGTAAATAGTATTACTGAAAATGTTTGCAAAAAATTAGATGATTGACACTTGAATCAATCATCTAATAGTGAATGAGTAAATCAGTCAGCCGAATATTCGGTATATTCGACCAAATAGCTGCTATTCGGTTTGAAGGATATTCAGTATTTGGTTGGCTGAATATTCAGTATTTCGCCAAAGCTGCTATTCGGTGCATCCTTAACACGTTAATCGCCATGTCAGTCATATGTGTCTGACGCATTTTTAACTAGGAAATAACCCTAAAAGGAATATGATATACGCCGAGTAATTATTAACATGTTAATCGCCATGTCAGTCATATGTGCCTGACGCATTTTTAACACGCATTTTTAACTAAATTGTCTAATAAAGTTACCATGGCCCATGTAAAAAATTTTCTGATATTATCGTGGCGATTAACGTGTTAATAATATTACCTGGGGATGGATATAATTACAAAAAGAATCTATGAAAGCTAAATTCAGGGTACAATATTTTACCAAAACTCTTATAATTTTATAGTCCATGTGTTTATGCAACAAGTACTGTAGAAATTGTTAATTTTTTTGTTTAAAGAAAGTATATTATATATACTATATATATTTCATAAAACTACAATGCTGCTATATATATTTATAGATGTGTCTTCTTCTATATTACTTGAATCCATCTGCTTCAGAAGATGAGTTTTACCTTGTATTAGTTAATGTTCGAGATGAAGTATATGATCGCCCAACAAAAACTGCTCATTTCTGGGATCAGCATTTAGATATCATTGGAGGTGAAGTATGATTTTATTGTTTTACTAGCCGCCTTCGGCGATCAGCTGGTTCGTGATCCTTCAAAAATCAGACTTTATGAAACTCCCACTCAGTGGCGCCTTTTTCCCATTTCAGGTCTTACAACAGCTTATTGACATATAGTGAAAATAGCTTTATTGAAAAATTTAATAGCAGTAAATTCCTGCTCGGTAGCGCCTGCGGCGCCCTCTTCCAGTTTCAATGTCTGAAACAGCCTGTTTGCTCACCATGTTATGATCTTTCAAATTTCTGACTTTAGCAAAGTCACGCTCTGCGGTGCCTTATCCCCGTTTTAGAACGTACACAACACCTTCCTCGCTCATTAGAACTTAAAATATTAAAAATTAAAAATATTACAGCACCATCTGGTGGTAGAAATTTCTGTAATCTACTGTTCAATTCCAAATCAACAAACCTTTGAAATGATGTATTACTTATGAAAATGTTTTAATTAGTAGCTGAGATACAAAAGAGAACCTAATCAGGCCACCTTAAAATGTGTAAATCGGGTAAAATCTTGAATTCTACTTTCGATAATATAAAAGAACTTTAAAATATCTTTCGAATGATGTATTAATAATAATTTAATCATAATTAGAATTTAAAATATTGAAATGTTAAAGTATTACAGTGCCATCTGGTGGTAGAAATTTTTGTAATCTACTGTTCAATTCCAAATCAACAAAGCTTTCAAATGATGCATTACTTATGAAATTATTTTAATTAGTAACAGATGCAAAAGAAAACCGATTCAGGACACCTTAAAATGTGTAAATCAGGTGAAACCTCGAATTCCACTTTCGATAATATAAATGTACTTTAAAATATCTTTTGAATGATGCATTAAAAATATTATTAATCATAATTAGAATTTGACATACACGTATTAGAATAAAATTTAATTTGCAATTAAAATGTTAATTTTTTGTTTATTCTCCGAAATCGATGAAATTTGAATGGCAACTTCGTCTTGTGATGAAAACTCTGCATAGTAAGTCTTTTGTGTAACAAAGGAAAATTGAAGAATATTGAAATTTGCAATTTTTATTCCCAGTACAAAAAACATGTGATCTCAGTCAGTAAAAGATTTTTTTCTTATACCTGACTTTCCAGATATCGTTTTCTCTGTGAAGGGGAGTTGCCATGGTAACCCAACCCAAATACATGAAGTTGTAGGATTTGAATGGATTCAGAATGCGGTATGCAATGGTTTTATGCATAAAATTAAAAAACTTATAACTGATTCAGTGTTTGAAAAAAATCTTTCAATCTTTTGAGATGTGAATCGTCTATCCGAGGTCTATGTACAAAGAAAAAGAAATGATTTATCTCTAAAAGATTTTGAGGTATAAAATGTTTTGTGAAAAAATTGATGTTTCGTAAAATAAAAAAAATATGGATCGCTAATCCGTATTTTGCTAATCCATGCTTATATGGTTCGAAAGAGGATTAAATGAGCTGAACTTTCAAAATATACCGGTTTTTAAGAAATGGAACAGTTACTCGGTCGTACAGGGCGATTCAAAAAAGACGATTGAGTAAAAGAAAAATTTTATAACTGATTCAGTGTTTGAAAAAAATCTTTCAATCTTTTGAGATGTGAATCGTCTATCCGAGGTCTATGTACAAAGAAAAAGAAATGATTTATCTCTAAAAGATTTTGAGGTATAAAATGTTTTGTGAAAAAATTGATGTTTCGTAAAATAAAAAAAATATGGATCGCTAATCCGTATTTTGCTAATCCATGCTTATATGGTTCGAAAGAGGATTAAATGAGCTGAACTTTCAAAATATACCGGTTTTTAAGAAATGGAACAGTTACTCGGTCGTACAGGGCGATTCAAAAAAGACGATTGAGAAAAAGAAAAATTTTGGACCCTTTTTAAAACTTTTTTAAAAAATATAAAAAATTCGTAGTTTTCAAAAAAAAAAATTGTACCGTAATAATCGGTAATAAATGCTCTTTCTCGTGGTACAGGTGTATTTTCAATATCTGCAACCGCTACGCTGGGATGGCTTTACAAAAACGCGGGAAATTTTCTCTTTGTGTTTCTTCTTTTGAGGAACGTGCTGAATTCTACTTGGAGGGTGGAAAATACGATCCGCTCACTTTTTAATTAGACATTGGTCGACATTTTAAGTAATATCTCCAGAACTAATTAAAATTTTTAAATTCTTTTTCCACTATGCACTCTGGGCAGGCTTCTGAGCATCCGTATGTCAAATTTTGTAATTCTGCGTTCAATAGGGGCTGAACGTATAGATGCTCAGACAAAGAGACTGACAGACATCTTCCTTAATTATTATAGATTTATTTTGTAAGCGAAATTTGTACTAGTGTGTTTAATATCTGGGTTCTATAGTTGAGAGAATAATGGTGCATCAGCAATGAAAATAGCTAAAACTATAGAAATTATAGAACTAGTTGACTATATTAATTCCTCATATTTGTTCTCATAAATGTCTACTATTAATAATATTATATTCATGATAAAAACAATGAACTTGGTTAATGGTTAGAGACTGAAATGCTCTATCCACTATGCCCATTTTAATTCATTTACTTTATCTTAATTTACTGTAAATATACAGGGTTCAAAATTAATAGTGGCTCATTGGTCTGGGACCACAAAAACATTCAATGGACTAGCTTTAAAAAAAAAAAAAAAAAATTGAGTAAGAAAATTATGTATTTTGCTGGTCAGCTGCAAAAATAACTTATATTTCTAAAGCAAAACACTAATAAAACAGGAATTTTTTTTACCTTAAAGTAAATAATCTTGTATTTTAGGAATAAAAAAATAAGTTTTATGAATTAATGGTGCAATAACTGCCCTAATTGAATGATTTAGCAATTTATAATAATAATTCAGAAAGAAAAATTAAGTAGTTTTGTTCTTACATTCTTTTTAGAAATCTCACTTTATTTCTGAGTAAGGGTGAAAGATTCTCACTCAATTTTCACCGCTGTCAAGAACCCCTGTGCATATATTGTATTGAAAAATGTGTTTAAATTTGATCAAATTTTATTTCTCCTTCCATATTTCAATGTCAATTATGTCCTTTGATGAAAAGTATCAGGAAGAGCAATAATACTTCACTAAGTAACATGCAACACTTTCGTAAACTGTCAGAATTATCTTTTAAAACTATAAAATTAAAAAATTCGAGGCTTTACTTAAAGTTATGTTGACAAGAATGTCTTTTGCCCAGGACCCCAGGCCTCATCAATCATCTTCACTTGATGCCATTTTGTCAAAACTGAATTTTTACCAGTTTTGCTCAGTCCCTCTCATTGGCTCATGGCTGTTGCAACTGCACTTTTTTTTTTTTTTTTTTAAGATTTCAATTGTTTCTCTGCTTATTGCGTAGCTATAATTAATAGTTTGCTAGCTGAAAAGCACAAAATAAAAAATTTAAGTTAAAAAGATTAACATTGGAAGCTTTTTATTGTGGAGCCCTAAAAGGCATAAAATAAAAAATTATGCTATAAAAAAATAAATGCTTCAACAATAAAAAAAATTTTAAAGAAAAATATAGATATTTCACTTTTCCAAGACATGAAAAATTTTAAATTTTCAAAATATTTTAAAAAGCATTTGAAAACGATATTATTTTTGTACATGTATTAGATAGATCTAGCATGTTCTATGACTTTTCTTGATTGTTATTCGACTTTGGATTAGAGCATCACGCTGATAACGATTGCCATGGGTTTGATCCCCCATTGTACAATGTGTTATTTTTTGCAGATAATTAATAGAAAAGGTGTCAGTTGATAAAAGACAATATTTCAGTGTCTACACAATATCCTAAGAATTTATTAGTTTTTTTTTTTTTTTTTTCTTTTTTTGTAACTAAAAAGCACAAAATAAAATTTTAAGTAAAAAAACATTTTTTAACAGTAGAAACTTTTTATTGTAGTATAAAAAGCATAAAATAGTCACATAAAAATATAGTCTAAAAAGCATAAAATAAAAACTTATGTTTGCAAAGACATGCTATAAAGAAATGAAAGTTTCAACACTAAGAAAATTTTAGAGAAAAATATAGATATTTCACTTTTGCAGGAGATTAAAATTTTTAATATTCAAAATATTTTTAAAAGGTTTTGAGACCTTTGAAATTTATGACTTAACGAATACTTATCCAGAAACTAATAACTAAGACTATTGGTCTCGAATGCTTTTTAAAATATTTTGTATATTAAAAAATTTTCATCCTTGCAAAAGTGAAATATTTATATTTTTCTCTAAAATTTTCTTACTGTTGAAACTTTCATTTCTTAATAACATGTCTTTGCAAGCATAAGTTTTCATTTTATGCTTTTTAGAACTCCACAATAAAAAGTTTCTACTGTTAAAATAATGTTTTTTTTATTTAAAATTTTATTAACATCAGATTGTGCTATAATTTTACATACATGTATAACTTAAATGACAATGTATGTACTTGTATGTATATTAATGTACTTGAAGTTTTTTGAATTCTGTATTTTGAATATTACTCTTCAACATGTTGCCTTTTAGCTTAGTGAGCAATTAAAAAAAAAAAAATAATAATAATAATAATAATAATAATAATATTTTCTTTTGTTAAGTAAACTTTGGACTCTATTTTTTAATCTCCAAAAAAAATACCCTTATAAAACGAAACACCAAAAATCCCATAGGATAACAGGGAAAGGAAAAGGGGAATCTGGCTTGTGTACAACCTCAAGCTCATAGGTGGGGCCCTGGGGAGAGGGGGAAATGTGCCCGCAATTCCAGTTCAATTTTTTTTTTTTTTTTTTTCAAATTTTAAATCACTTTCTATTGCCTGATTAAGCTGAAGTTTTTCATACATGTATATCACCTGCATCTGCTGCCCAGTGGCAGAAAGTTTTGAAGCTGTCTGCGACAGGCTTTTAAAATTTCATAATCTGTCTGCAAAATTTGCATGTAATCCAGGGTGAAAATGGCTTACACCCAAAAAGCCTGAAAGCTGATGGGGGGGGGGGGGGGCTTAACATCAGTGGTGATCTCGTGCAACAATACACGAATACAATTTTACTACAAAACAATATAGTATAAACAATTGTATTCATTCAATTAAATATTTTATAGCAATGTTTGACACAACACAATATAAATAATAAAATTATTAGTTTTAGTTTTGATACAGAAATTTTTATAAATGAATTGTTATCCAAAAGTTGCGGACAAATTTTTTTCTCAGTGCAGACAAAAACTGTCCACAAGCCGTTTTTCTGTGTCCGCGACTATGTTGCGGTGTTTCTGCCACTGGGATCTGCTGAATCAGAGTTTTTAATTACATCTTGAAATAAAACTGTGTCTTGATTTTTATTTATTTATTTATTATGTATTTTTTTTAATATATTATCCAGGTGTTGATATTGAACCAGGTAAAGAAGGTGGTACATGGTTTGCTATGAGCAAAACTGGTAAAATAGCAGCACTGTTGAATGTGTTGCAGCCAGATGATGAAATTGCAGCTAATAGAAAAGGAAGAGGTAATTTGATTGCAGTTTTAAGGTATATAATGTGTCATATTATTTATAGTGAAAATATATCAATTTATCAAATGCTCTTAATATTCGAAAATGTAAATAAAAAAATGTTTAAATAATGAAAAATGTGTAAAAAAAATGGATAGCTTTGTTCGTTAAGTTATCACAGATTTATAGTTCAGCTATTCATTTTAAAGGTATACATGAGTTCTTTTGAAAAATATTCATATTAAAAATGTGCACATTATTCCAGGATGGAAGGGGAGTAGTGATGCTTCTACATATCGAAAAATGTTTTCTTAAATGACTATTAATATTATAAATTATATATATATTCCTTCATTCCTTCCTTAAGTTTCTTTAATTTAACATAAATTTCGATTTAGTTTATGTTTTTCTGTTAAGATTTTGTTGAGTTAGTTTATTGTTTCATTTGTTATGCAAGCTGTTAATTAATAAATTTGGTTTCTTTAAATATGTGTATTTCATCCCTTGATGAATTTTTTTTCACCTGTCTGAGCTTCTCCAACATAAAGAAATTGTTCATTCTTATTGGTCTTTGTGGTTTCAGTGATCTTGTACCTGTTGTTTGACTTCTACTACACTTAATAAATCATTATTATATATATATATATATATTAATTTTATAATGACTTTTTAAAAAATAATCTCATTGTGCACATTTATGAAAAATTTTATCCTATACTGCCATATTAAAAATTATGAAAAATGAGATGGCAGTGCCATCTCTTAAGTAATATGCACCAAAAGATGATAGGCACCAATTTATGATGCAACAATGCAACTAAATAATATAACTTATTAAATTCTGTGCATTATTTCTTGAGATATAGTTAATTATTTTCTTCTGTTGAATATAGAAGAAATTATTTACTAGATTTATTTTGTCCCTAGAAAGCGCTTATAAAGTCCTTATTTTTCAAACATACAGTGTGTAAGGAAAATATTATAATCATGAAAATTTTGTATATGAGATTTTGGTGTATCTATGCATTTTGAGGTCTCCTGAATTCATTTTTGCTATTTTTTATAAGGTATTGTGTGTATTAGAGATGGGATAAGCAGTTACTTTTCAGTAATACGTTACTTCGTTCTACACTACCTTTGATAATGGGGTCTAATAACCCATTATTTTTGTAACTTATTATTGTTTAGTTTATATCTGATCAATAAATGGTCTGATCATTTCAAGTTATACAATATACACACATATCCTGAAAAGTGGATAAAATTTATGTATTTCAATCCCAGTGGCAGAAACGCCGCGACATGGCAACATAGTCACGGACGCAGAAAAACGGCGTGCAGACAGTTTTTGTCTAATCTTTTGCACTAATAAAAAAAATTAGTCCGCAATTTTCAGATACTACTAAAAAAAAAATTTCCTGCAACTTTCAGACAGTTTTTGTCTGGAGTCATAAAAAATTGTCTGCAATTTACGGACATTTTTCTTCTGTGACAATGCACTACCGATGTATGACGTCTTAGACACTCTCTGGTAGGAACTCTAGAGCCCCCTATAGATGCGTTGGTCGGAACACACAAAACAGTGCTTAACAAGGGCGACCTAGGAGCCTAGATCTCCCTTGATAGGCAGCATTATGCGTGTATTCTTTTCTCCTGTTACCTGTTACTGAGATTATACGGGAACGTAGAAAAGTGGCAATTTCATTTAAAACTGCTCCAAAACTTCTCCTCCACTTCAAAATTCTCTTATAAAAATTTCTGTATCAAAACTAAAACTAATACTTTTATTATTTATAATATGTTGTGCCAAACATTGCTATAAAATATTTAATTGAATGAGTTAAACTTATTATTTTATAATTGTTTATACTATATTGTTCTGTAGTAAAATTGTATTGTGTATTGTTGCACAAGATCACCTCTTTTGTTAAGCCCCCCCCCCCCTCCTCTTCCAGATTGCCGCTATCAGCTTTCAGGCTTTTTGAGTTTAAGCCATTTTCACCCCTGACTACATGCAAATTTCGCAGACAGATTATGAAATTTTAAAAACCTGTTGCAGACAGCTACAAAATTTTCTGTCACTGGGATTTCAATACTTTCGAACAGTAGTCTTCATTTTATCTAATAGTAGAATTTCTGCAATTTAAAAAAACAAAAAATGCTATTATAAAATAGTGGTAGAATTTTAAATTGTATATGGACAGTCGTGCCGAGTAAGTAAACGCAAGATTCTGATAAACCCAAAATACTCCTGTTTAAATGCAAAAACAGAACATTCTAAAAAATATTGAATCACAGTGTTATTTTCTATAACAATAAACATGAAGTATGTAAAATATTTAAAATACTTCTTTATACTTTGTATTAAGGAAGTAAAAAACAACTATTAAAAAAAGGATGATAACATTCAAAATACCAAATTGCCAAATAATTGTTTCACTTGATTTTCAAAAGAACTTTAATGTTCGAAATTGATAAGAGAATCAATATTCTTCGCAGTCATATTTGGCAAATGCACGGTGAGATGACGGCTTTGACTGTCTTTTATTAAATTAAAAACAGTTGTTTGTTTAATCAAATATTTTTATCCAGTATATTTATTCAAAAGATTTTCATATATAGATGCCCTTTTTTACACCCCGAGGATTCGTTGATCTTGATTAGATTTTATTTATCTAAATAGTTTTAAACAAAACAACAAAAATGAGCGAAAATGAAATCTTATAATATTTTATTGAGATCTGGTTGAGGAGTATCACTTTGGTTATCAAACCAGTTGACCGTAATCTATCTGGTCCTGAATTATTGATAAATTATGAAACATTTTTGAATGTGAATTTATTAGTTTGTAATTGCTTATTTTGCTATAGAAATATTTGTAAAATACAGGGTAAGTGAAAATGAATATAGCGATTACAAACGGCTATAACTATTTAATGGAAAATAATTTATCGATAAGATTAACACAGAATGTAGACGGAACTCCAAAATTTTGTGTACATACGTCATAGATGTTCTTTGTGACTTCTCTTGGTCACACGGACGACATCTAGGATCTAGATGGTTGTCCATTTCACGCCATATGTTCTGAAGCATGTCTGCAGCCACCGACACAAGCACATTACAAATGCCTACTTTGAGACCCTGCGATTTTTATCTATGGGTTTATGTGAAAGATAGAGTGTATGTGCTTCCCACGCCTAAAACAATTGAAAAACTCAAAGTATGCAATTGTAATGCGCTTGCGTCGGTGACTGAACAAGTGCTTCAGAATGTATGTCATGAAATGGACTACCGCCTAGATGTTGTCCGTGTGACCAAGGGAAGTCACATTGAACCTCTATGACATACATATACAAAATTTTGAAGTTCCGTCTACATTCTGTGTTAATCTTATCGATAAATTCTTTTTCATTAAATAGTTATAGCCGTTTGTAACCGCTATATTCATTTTGACTTACCCTGTATATTATTGCTATAAATCTTTATCCAGGTTATAATAAAATCTGAGTTATTTGCAGGTTTTCTAGTTGTTGATTATATTACTGGTAATGAAGATTGTTATAAGTATTTACATAAAATAAGCTCCGAAAAGGATTGCTACAATGGTTTTACTCTTGTCACAATGGACTTTAGGTAACTGATTAATGATCTTAGTGACTAATTAAGAATTTTGTTATGTTTATGCATTTTACTTATATACATTATTTTATTTTAGTTCATTTAAATCACCCAAAGTAGCTTATTTTTCAAATATGTCATCATCAACTCCTACAGTTGTTGAAGCAGGTATTTATATTATTATTAATGTATGACAGTTATTTTTAAGTGTATTTGTAGTTTCCTGATTTTTACTAGGACTTGAAATTGAAACTTTTCTAAGAATATTTAATATATTATTGAGTAAGGAAAACTACTTAAAGGAAAAATAAATTTACCTCTAATTCTATTTTTTATTGAATGTTATTTACATTAATCAGTAAAAAAAAATTACGTTTTTAATTAGGGATGGATTGGATATTTGGAAAATATCTGATTCCTGTCTATGCAGCTGATTTTTCATTATCCGAAATACCATTGGATATCAGGGTTCCCATGGTCCTTGAAAGTCCTTAAGAAGTACTTGAATTTCATTTTCTTTTTCAAGGGCCCTTGAAATTACTTGAATTTCATGCAAAGTCCTTGAAAATCCTTGAATATTCCACTCCAACAGACAAACTCTGTCAAGGCTAAACTGCCTCTATCTCCACATGTGCTCACCGTTGTGTAATATAATGATTTTGTCATAAAATTCTTATTTCATTGTCTTGCTTTTGCATATAGTTTCAACTTATTTGTCTTTTTTGTGTTTGATGAGCTGGTCATTAATTTTGAGCAGACCAGGACTCAACTTTGGAATAATCATAATGATCACAATTCCAAATCCTGTACTAATCATTTTTTGACTCTTGTAAAAGTTAATTCGGTCTGTCCATCCAAAATGCATTGTGAAAACAGGCAAAGTTATTATTCTAATTATAAAAATAATAATAATAATAATAATGAAAGTAGTTATTGAAGTTTTGTGTATATGCCTAGCATTCTGCAATTTTCCCCTATAGTCCTTGAAAATTTTCAAATGGGCCTTGAAAAGTCCTTGAATTTTTTTCTTCTTTAAGAGTGGGAACCCTGGATATCTGGATCAAAACCACCTGATATCCGGCTCTATACTACATAACTTTAAAACATTACAAATTCATGGCAGAATGTATTGCAGAAAATATCTAAAATTTTATATTTTCATCAGTGTACTAGCTGAATCATCTGGCGCTTCTTGAGATAATTTAAAATTGAAATCTGAAAAGAAATGTGAGAAGCAGTATTGCCCACTGTCCTTGAGGGACAAATTTTGAGATTTCAAGAAATTAGTTTTCTGGTATTTGTATTTATAATATACTTTAACACTTGACTACCAAGCCAAAATTGCAAATGTTCACTACAGTGCCCAAAAATTCTTTTGTGTAATTCGTATTTTTTTCAACATAAAATTATATATAAAAAAATATTTTTCAATCCGATTCATTTTGCAACACATGGGGAGATTCTCTTCCTCCAACAATCAAACTCCTGTACGATTTTCATATATAACTGATATCGTTTTTATAGCCAAGGACTGAAGTGTTGAAACACCATGGCTATCATATCTGATAGCCAGTGTCCCAACAGAATCAACACTGGCTATCACATATAGCCATGGCAGTCAAAGTGTTAAAGCAACAGTCTTATGAATGTGTATTCTTTCATTAAAATACAGATCAATATATGAAAATCATATTTTTCTACTCTTCTATACTGAGGGGGAAATCAGAAAATTCCAGAATTTGGTTTTTTAGATATTTGTATTTATCATACTTTAAAGCAAGAGTTGTTTTTCTTTTAAATATGAAAAGAAATATGAACATTGCAATTTTGCTTCCCCCTCTCCCTCTCTTTGGAGAGACAGAATTTTTTTAATTCTGGTAACTGATTTTTAAGTATTCCTCTTTGTGATAATTTGAACAAAAATTTATAAAAATATCTTTTTTTTTTTTTTTTTTTTTTTTTTTTCAAACTAAATTATGGAAAGAAATAACGAAAACACCTCCTCTTTTAGGGACGAATTTTGAAATTGAATACTCAATATTTAATTTTTCATTGAAATAGTAAAGGTGTTTATTTTTTATAATCTGTCAAATTGATTGATTTCAGGTTTCAAAATATCCATTATCCTTAATTTTTGTAAAAGTTGTTAGAGGTCTTTTATTAAAGAAATTTAGACATTGTAATGTCCCAGATGAAAACTAATTTTCCTGAAAACAGCAGCCCTTTAACAAGCTCTTAACCCTAATTTTTTATCAGTCATTTGAACTGTTTACAAGATTATGTATATATGTGTGTATATACAGGGAGATTCAACGATGATGGGAAAAACTTTGAGGGGAGGTAGGGCACATTATTTGGACTCAGAATTGTATAGGAACCCATGTCCCCAAATTTCATTTTAACCCTTTGTGGACCATGTGTTTTCTGGGGGTTTTAACAGAAAGCTCCGCCTACTGGCATTGCTTCTGAATGCTGCTCTATTTAAAAAAAAGGTTCTGTCTTTTACTTTTAATCTTACAAAATACATGATAAAAATGTTATTTCCGAATACTTCACAATGATCGAATAAATGCTTATATTATGAATAATTTTTTAGATGTACTGTAATGCACACAAAGTGTAAAATTTACGCAGTAAGCGGAGTTTCAAATACATCGCAAAGTCATACTATTCAACCATCTCATTAATAACCGTACAATTGTTAATGCACCTTGAAAAAAAATGGCCTTTTTTCCACACAACTTTATTTTTAGAATAGTTCTCTCCAAATGTTATGACTAAATAAGAATAAAATTACTGTAAAAAATGACTGATGTGGAAAAAAAAAGCAGGTAGTAAAAATCGTAAACATCTGGCATTTTTGGAGCTGTTCGCCAATCTACACTTCGACGCTATCAAGCATGCATTACGGCTGGTGGTCACAATTTTGAATACTTATTGTAAATATTGATGCAAAGAAGCACTTTGTTTTTACTATTTGTTTTTATACATTTTTACTTTCGTTTTTTGCAAAATGTTTTTTATCTCATATTTAATTTTTTGTGTTATGCCTATACAAAACATGAATGTTTAAGTAAACTGTTCTACCCCTTAATGTTTGTTCCATGACTGTAGAAATATTCGTAATTGAAACTCCATCTACGCTGTAACTTTTAAATTCTGTGTGTTACAGTATATCTAAAAAATTTCCACATTATTAATATTTATTCAAGCAATGTGCATTATTTGGAAATAAATTTTTTATTATGTATACCTTTTGTATGATAAGCAATTATACATAGAATCTCTCTGTTAAATAATACATCATTCAAGAATAACGGCAGTAGGCTGAGCTTACTGATAAAAAAATACAAAAAGCACATGGTCCGTAAAGGGCTAAAATGACGTTTGGGGACATGGGTTCCTCTGTGATTCTGAGCCCTAATGATGTGTCCTACCTCCCCTCAAAGTTTTTCTCATCGTTGAATCACCCTGTATATATGCTACACACATAATTAATTGCCCACCATTTTAATTGTGCTGAGCTGAAAGATGTTTGGATAATTGATTTATTGTGACAATCTTTAATGTTTTATAATTTATTCAAAAATATGCATATATATAAACTAGCAGAAAAATAAAATAAATATTTTTTGTGATCACTTTGATACAAGCCAACAATCATAGCTCGTTTTTCAATAGAAAGTTTCTTTCATTTTGGCATAATTTAAATTTCCGTTTTTATTAATCAAACACTGTAGATTATTTAATTATCGCAGAAATATGACAAGGCCTAAAACAATAAAATAATTATTAAATGCTATGTATCATTATTAAATAATAACAGGGTTGCTACGGTACCTGGAAAACCTGGAAAACTCAGGGAATTTGAAAATCTATTAAAAAACAGGGAAAACTCAGGCAATTTCAAAATTTATTGCAAAAGCAGGGAAAATTCAGGGAATTTTGAAATTTTTTGGGAAAACATTGGAAATTTTTTTCATAACAAAATATTTTTTTTTTTTATTTTAGTGCTTTATGATGGATTCATTATAGTTTAAGTTTCAGTCTAATCATATGTAGCTTAAATAATTAAATTTTTTTTATTTTTTTAGAAGATATGATGTGGTTACAAAATGAAAGACTTGGCACCTAACAGGGGTAGCATAGATGTCAATGAACTTCAAAACCTTTTTAATTAGTTCTCTAGATACCTGTTTGTTATAATTTAAGAAAAGACCTATTTTATTTCATATCCATTGTTTTAAACAACTCTGCACTCAAAAAAATTGTTTTTGCTGATTTTTTTTTTTTTTTTTTTTTTTTTTTTTTTTTTATTTATGGAGTAAAAACAGACAATTTTGTTTCAATAATTAAAAAATAATAATAATAATAAAATAATTTGCCTTACAAACTTTTTGAAAAAAGTACCAAAGAAGCTAAGCACTTCAATGTAAAAAATAAATAATATACTTAATTTAAACTTATTAAACAAAGCATTATTAAATACTTAATAAAATAGAAACCTGTTTATCTCAGGGTTTAAGCTGAGTAAAAATTTTCTTTAGCAAAAAAGCTAAAATCAGAAAGAAAGAAAAAAAAAGAAAGAAAAAAAAAGCTTTACAGGGTTCATACTCATCAGGGAAAACCTGGAAAACAGGGAATACTCAGGGAATTTG
Organism: Salticus scenicus; assembly: GCA_963930645.1. Taxonomy (NCBI): domain Eukaryota; kingdom Metazoa; phylum Arthropoda; class Arachnida; order Araneae; family Salticidae; genus Salticus; species Salticus scenicus. Next base: position 29,763,618 of record OZ005658.1, on the reverse strand, counting down.
AAATTTGTTAAAAAAAAGTCAGGGAAAACTCAGGGAAAATAAAAATTTCCATTAAAAGTCAGGGAAAATCAGTTATAAAACCTGGGAAAACAAATTTTTTTTCTCTCAAGTTATGTTTTTCTTTTTTAGCTTCGTATCAAAATTTAAATGATTAAGTATTGTGAAAATACGCATATAAATAATGATTTCTACCTGAATTTCTAGCATGATCGGCAGTAATATGACATCATACAGCAGAAGTAGTTGTATTATGTCCTGTCTAGATAAGTATTTCTTGTAATATGTCGCTAATATTTTCTTGAAAATTGTCTGGGAACTCAGGGAATTTTTTCCCCATATTTGAGTATGAACCTTGCAAAATGCTAAAATGCCAGAAACAGTAGAAAAAAATGAATATCAGTTTACACATTATTCTAAACGCCTCGACATGTTTGATTTTCATTTGTAAATTAAACTTAAAAATTTTTGATCAGGTCTTTAAAGTGTGATACACAGAAGGTAAAAAATTCTTTAATTAGAAATGAAAAACAAAAAATTAATTAATAATTGTACTTACCACTGTAACCAGATCAATTCGAATATAGTACAAGCATATATTTTAACACATTTATTGGCAGACATGAAAAATATTAAACTTTTTAGATTATTACTTTATATTGTAAACTTTTTTAAAGCAATATGAACATCTTAGATACGACTTATATTCTTTTACTGGAGATATAATTATCACTATAGCTAAAGGGCAAAACTGGGAAAATTCATTAGTGGCCAGTGGCCGGTACTGTCAGTTTCATTAGTAGCCACTTTTTTAAGTTAGTGGCCACTTTTCACATGATAAGACTATTTCTTTCAGACTGCAAAAAGCATTGTCACCATTTTGTGGTATAATTACCACAAGAAAAATATGAAAATAAGAAATACATATAATAAAATTAACACAGGGACACTGAAATTGTAATTACGCTCTTTTTAAAAATCCTAAATTGCACATCCTAAATTGAAATCTGCTTAGGGCTGTAATAATAACAGCAAAAGTTTTTATATTTCAGATAATTTAATAGTACTTTTTTTTTTCAATTTATTTAAGTGAAATAAGCTGTTATCATTCACAGTTCACATTGCTATTTTCTAAGTAAATGAATGATTCATCATCATCACAACCTTTTACATGGTCATGTGTAAATACAGTTAGCAGTTTTATTAGTTTTTTCTTATTTCTAAAGACACACTTTTTTAAATGATTTTATTTCAATAGAGTTAAAATATTTCCTCTTAAAAAGCATAGATATGGAAACTTAGCTGCTTCATTAAAAATAATTTACTTAGCTGCCAAATTTGTAGCTTTAAAAATAGGGAGATTTCTACTTTAAAATGGGAAGGAAAAAGGAAGATTTCTACAAAAATTTATGAAAAATACACATTTAAGTCAAACCAAATTTTGATACACACATTTGTCAAATATCTTAAATGGGTAAAATATACACTAAATACTATGGAGATAATAATGGAAAAAGACTTTGCTTTGCAGGACATTTGATCATTAACTGCTGGTTGAACTGGAGCGCACATGTGTGTGTGGGGGGGGGGGGGATACATCCATATACTTCTTTATAGGTTCTAGAATCTAATCAAGAAATTTTAAAATGAATATTTACATTTATATTATGGATGGAGAAAGATTGTAAATCACAAGGCTTCAGTGGAGCATGTGATTGCCAATCATTGGAGGATGGGGGGGGGGGGAGAGATTACAAGAATTATGAGTAAGAGATATTAAACAATTCTACTTCTTTACAGATTCTAGAATCTAATAAAGTAAGTTTAAAATAGATATTTATATTTTTGCAGCAAATGGAAAATGGTTAGAAATTATAAAGCTTTCTATAAGCTGTGTGATCACAGATCGTTAGGGGGAAGGAAAGGGGGGGGGGGTTCAAAAAATTATATGAGTGAAATATATTAAACAATTCTACTTCTTTATAGGTTGTAGAATATAATAAAGCAAGTTTAAAATGATTATTGACATTTATGCCATGGATGGAAAAATATTGGAAATCACAAAGATTAGATTCCCTATCGTCGCTCGATTTTTAGAATCTTTTAATGATCACAAAAAGTGGCGACTTCAGTGGCGATCGATGCATAATTTTTAATCGCCATCTTTTTTTATTTAGTCGCCACGTGGCCGGTGGCGACCGTTAATTTTGCCCTTTAACTATAGCATGTAAAACTACATTAAGCTTATACTGTATCTGAAAATAAAATCATAACTTACAAAAAAAAAAAAGTAAGTAATATAAGTGAAATTTGTTTATTACTATTCAAAGCTTTATGGTTTAAAATTTTTCTTTCTTTCATGTTAGACCACTTTACAAATGCATCAAATTTATTTACAAATGTAAATAAATTTGTAAATCCTGTATGCAATTCTTATGCGTAATTCAGTGTTTGATTTTCCTTATATGCAGGAACCGATGGATTTTTCTTGATCAATGTTGTGATTTTTTTTTTTTTTTTTTTCCACGAAAGATTCGTTATAATATTTCCGCTGAAGATTTTTTTTTTTTTTTCAATTTGTGTTTAGTAAGATGCTTTATCAAAAAAGCAAAAACATGTTATTTCATTTTCGCATTTTGGTTAAGTCTTTTAGCATTTCGTGAAAAATGCTACCGTAGTGAAAATACTGGTTTATCTCCTTCAGTCCCATTGGCAAAAAGGTTTTTCATCAGAGGGCCCTCTGCGTCATCAGTGCTTCTTGCTGCAGTGAACAAGCTTGCCTCACTGCAGCAAGAGGCACTGAAGACACGGAGGGCCCTCTGATGAAAAAGCTTTTTGCCAATGGAACTGAAGCAGATAAACAGGTTTCTATTTTATTAAGTATAAAAAATATATTTATCTTAATTACTTGTAGAGAAAAAAAAAGTTCTTAATCAAATGTTCCTGTAACAGGAGCTTTGGCACCTAATGGGTTAATAAAAACATCTGAAATAAAATTAAAATTTTAAAACACATATTCTATGAAATTTTCTTTTTCACTCATGTTTTTGATTAAAAAAGAAAAAAAAAACTAATTCCTCTGAAATAATTATATTTTACTTAATCTGAAATATTTAAGTGATTTGATATGTATGGCGATAAAAATTAAACCTATAAATGATAATATGGTGATAATATTTTTTTAACATGAGATGAGCAAATATTTTTGAGTGGTAGTGTGGTCATATAACTATATATATACATACAATATTAACTGTTTTAATAATAAAAAAGATTTATAATGTTTTGTCTGTTTATTTATGTTTCCTATTATAATTGTTACAGCTGAAATATTCACATCGGTAATATATATATATGTAACGTATTGTTTCTTTAGAAGATGATTAGTTACTGTCACTTCATATTAAGATAGTTCACTCAATAAACATTCCAAAATAGTTTATGCAGTCGTTTTATTGAAGACACTTAGGCATTCTACATGTTATTAACAGTCAATCTGTCTGAGCACGCTGACATGCACATCCGTAGACGAGTCGGGCCGAAACCGTCCCATTAACAGCGGAACCGCAACCTATTCCCCTCCTGGGGCTTTTATTGACGTGGAATAATTAAGCAAAATCTTCCATGAAAAAGCACTGATTTTCGTGTGCTCCCGCTTAAATATGGGTATTTTGGGGCGAGGCCAAACTCCTAATATGAATTCTTATTGGATAATTAAGTAAGCTAAAATCTCGCCTACATTTTATCATTGGTTGACCCGAACATCTAGGATTTCGTATTTCGCAATGCTTTGCTGCTTATTTCGACTATTGCATAATTTTGATTACGAAACTTATTCTTAAATCCGATTCCCGTGCTACGACGTGTTTTGTTGAAAAACTAACTTTACTGGGGCTCTAAAATAGAATTCTCCCAAAGTTGTTCTTAAAATTAAGATTTATTCTGAGCTAATACTATTAAGATATCACTTAATATTAATTTCTAATAATAATTTTAGAATCTGAATTCTTTTAATCCTTTCATATATATATATCTTAAATACTGGCATAATGTGATCAATAAGTTTTACTTATTTTAATAAATGCTTTTTATTTTTTCTAAGGAATTCATGCTTTTGGGAATAGTACTTCAGTTGAATATCCATGGCCAAAAGTGATTAAAGCAAAAGAAAAGTTTACCAAGATCATTGAAAGTCACACATCTATAGCTTCTAAAGATACTCTTCTAGAAAACTTATTTGATCTTTTGAAAGATTCTAATTGGTATGATTTTCTGTTTTCTAAATCATTAATAGTATTTCAATTTTAAGGGGCATATTACTTACACTTGCCAACAGCCAAACCCCCATGTAATTGTATGGGAATATTTGTTTATAGAATTACTCATTACCTAATGTATTTTTTTATTATTATTATTCAGTTTTCACTTTCAGGAAATTTATAACAAATTAGTTCTTGTCTAAAAATTTATTTATTTTATTTTATACAGGGTGGCAACAATCGGGGAAAACAGGGAAATCATGGTACTTTATCAATCTGGAAAAATCAGGGAATTTTGTAAAAACACCTCAAAATCATGGACGTTTTCATTTTTGCCCTGCAAACATGACTGAAAGATCACCAAACAGGTGCTATCTTAGCCATGATTGCACAGGATTGGCTGCTTTCTAGTTGAATTTTGTCAATCTATATATTATTATTATTATTAAACATTTTTAGGGCAACAACTTGAGGAATAATTTTCTGTTTTAATGTTAATATGTTATTCAATTAAAATGATTCATATTTCTATAATTTTGTTAATTTCACCCAAATTTTTAATTTTTATTTTCCTTTTCATGTATGTTAACAAAGTAAACAAAGAAAAAAAAGTATAAAGATCAAGATATGTTTTACCATTAGTATAATTTTTTAACTGCAACGGTTTAACGAGTATGTTACCCGAGAGTGTGATTACACAAAATTATAGAAGATATATATGGTTGAGCCTTGTTAATGTGAACTATTTTTAACATGATTTTCCTGCCAAAATGAAGATTAGTTACTGATAGCATGAACAATCCCCCCCCCCCCCCCCACACACACACACACTTGAGTTTCAGGATAACGAGGTTCGGCTGTAATAGGTAACGGAAATCATGGAAATCTGTCAAAATTAGTCAGGGAAATCATGAAAAAATCAGGGAATTTTTTATCTGAATATCTGTAGCCACCATGTTATACTTTTTTTCTTCAATATTTCATATTTTACTGGCAGACTTATCACTATATTTAAATAAATTTTCGAAAAAAAAAAAGAAAGAATAAAAATAATAATAAATATATTTTATATCACTTTATAAATATAAACTAAAAAAAGTTTCATTGAAATAGTCCAAAACCTCATTTTGGGTGAACATGAATCATAAGTATCATCAGAGGTAAAAACTGGAAGAGACTTTCTCACACTTAATCAAAAAGTGAGATTTCTAAAAAAGAATGTGAGAACATAATGTTGCCTCCAGAATAAAAGGCCTGATGGGAGGGGGGGGGGGGGCTTTCAATAAAAAGGTCAACCTATTTTCAAAAGGGCATAATTTGTGCTCTTCTGTGTTGCGATTTTTGTGCGTGATAAAAGTAAATTACTAATTTTACTTACATGAATATATATGGATTATATGCATTTGTTGTTCCTGGAATGTTGTAAAACTATTGCTAGATGGTATCTAAAGACCTCTGAATGTTTAAAATGTTTGAAAAGGCCACTTAGTACTAAAAGGTTTTCAAAAAGGTCGCCGGGTGCTAAAAATGGGTTGAAAAAGGGTCACAGGGTACTAAAATATTTTTAAAGAGCAGCAGAATGAAGCACCCTGCCAAATTAGCCTAGCGTCAGCACTAGAACAGAAAAAGACTTGGAAAAATTGTGGATTAATGTAAATTGCTAATAAGGTATAATTTTACAGCTCATTAGTACTTATAATTTAAGTTGAATTGCTGAAATATGTTGATTTTTCTCACTGCCGATCACTGAAGTAGGTAGCTATTGCATTGTAAATTTATGAATCTTTATACATATATATATATATATATACCTTCAATACAAAATTATTTACCTAAAGGTAAAAAATTCCTGTGTTTTGGTGTTTTATTGGAGAAATATAATGTATTTTTATAGCTGATCAGCAAAATGGGTAACTTTCTTGTCCAAGTTTTTCGAAAACTTTTACAAATCTTCTAGCTTTTGTGGAAGGTCTGTTTAAATTTCCTGGGTTTTGTGAAAAGTGAAATCTTTTTCATTTCAAGACTGTTCATATTTATGAATGACCTATTTTTTAACCAAATTTTTTTACAAATTGGCCCCCAGAAGAGTGTGCAAATTTCTCTCAATCTTAAAAAAATTTTGTGAGGAGGAGAAAAAAAAAACATGCAAGTTTCATGAGATCTTGCACTTTAATGAGAACTCTGCAAACAATTTTGGACAAGGCAGAGTTGGTGTTTAGGGTATCCAAAACTAGTTTTGGACAAGACATGTGGTTTTTATTGTCTAGGGGTTGATCCAGGTTTTAATTTTTGGGGCCCATTTTTGTGAAATTAAGAATTGTCGCTAGAAATCTTTCATTTTAACAGTTACTCTATCTAATGTTTAATATCAAGTTAATAGCATTTTATTAAACAAGTATAGACACTCATTAAAAATAACACTGCAAACATGGAAAAATTTTACGAAAGTATTATTTTTATAAAACAAAATTTTGGGAAAGGGCTGTTTTTATAAATCTGAATTTTGTGAAGGGACCCATTTTAAGGATTTGAATATTGTGAAGGGGCCCATTTTAGAGATTTGAATTTTGTGAAGGGGCAGCAAAAGGGTCCCAATTTTTGCCTGGATCGACCCCTGTTGCCCAAAAGTATTCTAAACTGTCTAAAACCTAAATTATAAGGAATTCTATTTTATAATCCCTACATTCTTATTAACAGTTACAGTTAGTAATTAAAAGTATTTTACACTGAGAAATTAGGTAGTTTTATAAATATTTTTATTATGTGAAATATATATATATGCAATTCAACAATTGGTATCAAAGGGAAATTTTGTTGTCTTTAAACTTTTTCTTACAATAAAAAATGCATGATAGTATGTCCAAATTGAATAGTCAGTCATTTATTTTTTATTCATATAAAAATTAACATTTAAAATTTCTCTTATTCAATGGGGGGGGGGGGGGAAATCCCATATTATATTATTTGATCAAATACGATATTTATTCATATTGCTTGTATATATTGTATATGTTTGCATGTAAATATTACGAACATCAATATGTTTAACACAGTTTAACCTTTTTTTTTTTAAATTAAAGTTTCAATAATAAAAATTTTTTGCTTTTGTACATTATAATCGTTATACTCGCATGTCTTGCTGTATGTATTATTTGACAGATACTTGAAAAAAAGTTTCAGAATAACAATTATTAATTATATCTGTATATGCACGTATAATAATGTTGTAAATTTTTCATATATTTGTAACATTTTAATAAAATATAATTCTGCTAAAAACTAGTTTTGGACAATTTAGGACACTAGAGTTTTAGACATTACAGTAAAATCCATGGTTTATTCTGTGGTTTTTACCATAGCGTCCGAAACCTTACCAACCCTGTTTTAAGGTTTTTCTAACCTATTTTGCTGCCCATCCACTTCATTCATATAGTTGACATAGATATAGTAATAAGACATAGATTGATCAGTGAGAGGGAAAAAGTGGGGCCTTTTTTGGGGGGAAAAGTCACTCTAATGGCTGCCTTTTCCCGAGTAAATCACACACAGGAATACACATGGATAATTTAGTAAATAAAATTTATGATTAATTTATTTACTAAAGGTGAATGAAAAACTCCAGGTACAGTTTCAAATTCATTTTTCTTTTTATTATTTTTTTCAATACTCTCTAATGGCTGATTTTAGAACTTTTTTCAGCATCAAAATTTTTTGCTCGATAACATGGGGATGATAGATCTATATATATTACTATATCTATGATAGTTGATGTTGGTAAATATTTTTTAGCACTACATGATGCCATTTATCTTGTACCACCTTAGAGTTTTAAGTTGATATCTTTTTAACTAATTGGAATAATTTAATTCCAAAAATTCAATTCATTAGATTTTGAAATATAAATAGGAGGGGGGAAATGGTTTATATATTGTTTAGGTGACAAAATTGTCTCCATGTTTGGGGTTTTGGCAAAATTTGCCAATGAATTGTTGCCAATCTGACATGAACTTTGTGTCATTGTATTTATTTATTTCTATAGTTTTCATACTTTTCGCTTATGTTTAATATGAGTTATGGCTATAAATGAGCAGTTTTATATACTCCTTGATAGCTATATTAAATAAGTTTAAATAAATATTCATTTTAAAAGTGATAAGAACAAGAAATTTGCCCCACTTACTGTAGTTTGTAATCAAATAATTGATTTTTTTTTTTTTTTCTTTCAGTGTATGAATGAAATTCTCATTGTAATTAAGTTTTTCATTTTATTGTAGCTATACACTTGATGAGAATATGAAGAAGCAAGGGCGAAGCAAAACGTCTGACTTTCTAGATAAACTTTCTTCAATTTTTGTTCATATTCCAGAATGCAATTACGGCAGCAGGTGATTATATTTTCTTTTAATTTTTTAACATTTAACAGCACAAACGTTACACTACCCTATTTTATCTGTATTTCAAAATATCATTTTTATTCAGAATGGCAACAACTTCATTTTCTGACTTGAAAATTTTTACTTCTTTTCATAATAATACAAATACTTGCATCAACTTGATAAGCTTTTTTTTTTTTTTTTTACTTTCTTCTATGTGTATATATAGAGAAAGTATTATTGGAATGGTGAAAATTTTTGATGGATTTACCCGTTTTGGGATGTCCTGAACACGATTTGACTGCTTTTAGAAAATGTCCGTCTGTGTGTATGTGTGTGTATCACAAATTTTGTGGACGCTGTATCTCACAAACCAATGAATGAAATTTAACCAAACTTAATATTTAATTGGACCCTGACATAAACTGGTGCTGATTAGATTTGTGAAACAATTGCTCAACAGGTGGTGCTGTTATTGCATTTTTTCTAAATTTTTAACATGGCAGCATAGGACAAAATTTCGTATAAATGTACATAATGAGAGTTATTTTAAACTTGTGATTGTAAAATTCATTTGAATTATTGATAGTAGTAGTAGTTAACTAGGAAAAAAATTGTGCATGTGAGAGCATCTCTTCCCCCCTCCCCCCCCAGTTGGGGGGGGAGTACCCCTCTGGAGGAGTAAATTTTCAGTATGGGTATCTTTCGAAAGTTCTTGTCAATACCTTTAAAACGAATGGTTGAACTATAGATCTGTGATAATTTAAAACAAAGTTATCTTTTTTTTTTTTTTATCTTTTAACGAAAAAAACTTGGAAAATAATCTTATTTCTTCTGATTTGCAAAAAATTGAGATGTTTCGTCTTTAGTGATAATATAATTCTATCAGATAAAAATCGTCTGCATTTATAATGGAAAATAATTTGATAATTTAATAAATAATTTGTATTGAATAAATTTTGTGTAAAATTATATAGAAGAAAGTCATGTGGTGGCCACATCATATTAGTTTTTTTTTCTTTCTTTAGTGACTGTGCACAATTTTTACTTTCTTCTATATATTGAATTATTAATCCCTTTGAGACATTTGCCCAATGTTATCCAACGTAAGTCTATGAGAGATTGTCATATGTATACACAAGTGAAAACATCTAGTGATAAAAAACCTCTTAACTGTGTCTGCTTGGAAAATATATATATATTATAAAATCAACTTTAGATATTAATATTTTAATGTATTTTCGATTTTCTCCATTTATAAAATAAAAATTATATAAAACCTATATGTGACAGGTCATAGATTTGGCATCACAAATGTAAATGTTAAAAAAAGGAAATTTTATTCTTCTAATTATTATTTTTATTATGAATTTATATATATATATATAATAATAATGATGATCTATTAAGCATAGTAGAAGCCAAGCAACAGATACAAGATCACTGAAACACCAATGACCAATAAGATTAAAAATTTCTTTGAGAAGTTCAGAAAAATGAAAAAAAAAAAATTGAACACAAATTTTAAGATACCAGATTTATTAATTAACAACCTGCAAAACAAACGAATCATTAAACTATCACAACAAATCTTAGCTTAAAACCATAAACTATATCAAAATTTATGAAAAAATAATTTAAGAAACTTAAGTTAGATAGGAAGGAGGCAGGCAGCAAAACTTGTGACTTGCCTGTGGGGTTAAACTAGTTTCACGCCGGCAACACTCTCCCAGCCTGCCAAGACCAGAACAGGAGTCATATGGATTTAAAAAAGCAATTTTTCAAAGCAGATGAATAACAATGAAACCACGAAGCAACAATGAAATTCACTGATTGATTACAGTGTGTTTAATAGTATGAATAGAATTTTAAGAATAGTTGACAACTCAAAAAAAGGAGAAACTGAAATTAATATTATTGACTTATATTATTTAATGTTTCAAAGAGTGAAATTAAATCAGATTTTTCTGTAACCTTAATCATAGATAAAGAACTGGAGCTTTACTTTAAAATACTTTTCTGTAATTTGTTAGGGTTTTTTTTTTTTTTAAGCATATTTTACTGAATTCTGTATGTTCTTGCTTTCTGAAAGTCTGGCTGGAGCCGCTATAGACTAATAGATTTACCAGTTTCTGTCACCTACTATATAAGATTTAAGTTTTAGCTTCTGGCAGAGTTGAATTGCTTAAGTTCCTCTATAACAAAAATTGGGAAATGTGGATAGCATTCAATAAAAATTTCTAAAAGTTAGTATTTTCTTATGTCAGAATAGTACCCCTATTTTTACTAACATATATTGTAATACATCATTTAAAATTTTATTTCTGCAAGAGGGAAATTGTGATTGTTATTTTGCTTGAAAGCAAACAAAAATAAAATACAGATAGTATGAGATGTCACTTAAGAGTCCCCAGTAGTCAGAAGATACCTTCCTTTCTTCTTCCCCATGTAATCCAATGGGATTTTTGTTGCTTTGTATTTTTCGGATATCTCTCTCAAAAATAAAAATTTTCAAATTCAGTTTTTTTTTAAATTCCACTCTTTAAACTTGCCACTTTTTTTCTTATTAAGCAATTTTTTTTAAAAATACAATTTAAATATTTCTTTTGGCGATTGAAATTTTTATTCTTAAGTTTGCTTAATGAAATAAAATATTAAAATTTATTATTTTTTTTAAATTGTTTAGTAAGAAAAAAAGTGGTGTGTTCAAAGAATGGAATTCAAAAAACAGAATTTGAAAAACTTTATTTTTGAGTGAGATATCCTGAAAATACAAAGCAACAAAAATTCCATTGGATTACATGGGGAAGAAGAAAGGAAGGTATCTTCTGACTACTGGGGACTCTTAAATTGAATTATTGTACAGGTCTGACTTTCTGGATTTTCTTTTTAAATTCTTATACTACCTTACTTTTTCAGATATACTTATAAAGAATGCTCTATATCATATATATTACATACATTAAATTATCAATGCAATTTTAAGTTACTAAATTTTTTGCTAATGTCATGAAATTTTCATAGAAAATAAACAGTAAAAGTCAGGGAAAAGCTGGGGAAATTCTCGAAAAATAATCAAGGAAAAGTCAAAGAATTTAGAAAAGATTAAATGCTAGCCAACCTGTTCTAATTATCCGCCAGACTTCAATGGCACATGTTCCATGGATAATGCAGACAGCGTATAGACTGCAAAAAGTCTGAAAATGTGAACAAAATGAGATTTTTAAAAATCCTTCTTGTTCAGACATGATTCTATTGTATATGAAACATAATACAAACAGTAAAAATAATTATTTGTTTTTGTTTCTTCTTCTTAGAAAACACTTTTTCTCGATCCCATCCTTTTCTGCATCCACCAATAATCTGCTGTGCATATAATCCATTTGTGGATAATCGAGCTGGTTTCTTTACATTAGTGTATTTCATCCACTACTAAAAAAAAAAAAAAAAAAAAAAAATTAATTTTATTGGTCATTGGTGTTTTAGTGATCTTGTATCTGTTGCTTGGCTTCTAGATCATCATTATTGTATATATATATGTATATATATATAATAAAGATGATCTATTAAGCATAGTAGAAGCCAAGAAACAGATACAAGATCACTGAAACACAAATGACCAATAAGATTTTTTAAAATTTTTATCAGTGGATGAAATACATTAATGTAAAGAAACCAGATCCACTAATCAACAGCCTGCAAAACAAACGAATCAATAAAGTAACATGACAAATCCCAACTCAAAACCATAAACTTATCAAAATTAATGAAAAAACAACCCAAGAAACACAAGATGGGAAGGAAGGAGGCAGGCAGCAAGACTTCTGACTTGCCTGTGGGGTTAAACTAGTTTCACGCAAGCAACACTCACCCAGCCTGCCACGACCAGAACAGGAACCATATGGATTTTAAAAAGCAAAAATTCAAAGCAGATGAATAACAATGAAACCACGAAGCAACAATGAAATTCACCGATTGATTAGAATTTTAAATATAGTTGACAACTCAAAAAGGAAGAAACTGAAATTTTAGTGGAAAAAGAAAGTTTGCATAGAAATACAAAGTAAATGCAACAAACCTTCTGTTTTTTTTTTTTTTTTATTCACAAACCTACCCAACCATCCAGCCTTACAACACTACCCCACCTCCGTAATCAAACATCTGCCCACATATACATATATAGGGTGTACCGAAATTCCTACACCTCTCTCCTATCGAATTTTGAAAAATGGTGAAACACATGTTCAATGAATTTGAGGGACCTGTTTTGTACAAAAATAATTATTTAGTTATTATTTAACAATTATTGCAGGACAAAACTATTTATATTAAATTTATTGTTTTGAAGAGACGTTTCCAGGGATGTATCACAAGATATACCTTCCCATTTAAAATTTTAAAGTTGCCTTCCGGTCCAAAATTTTTTCACCAAAAGAGGTCCCCCTCAAATTAACTGAGCACATGTTTCACTATTTTTCAAAATTCTCAAGCATTTCCAAGATAGAAGGGGGTTGTGGGACTTTTGTCAGACCCTGTATATTTATTAGAATATAGTTAGGAATTATAGAAGCATAGTTGGGAATTTGATCATAGTTTTAATTTTAAGAGTGCCAAAATTATCTTTCATGCCAAACGCATTTCTGAACTGGATTTTTTGGAAAATTTAGCTATTTACCTTAATCGGGATAAAATTGTCAATGAAAAATCTGATTCCACTTTGCTGTCTACAGCCTGGAAAAATTTGTTTAATTCAATTAAATAATTTCCTTCATTATGTTTATAACATAATAATAGTTATAATAAAATAATTCTAATTAAAAATAAATAAATAAATAAATAATAAATGAATTTAAATTTACTTATTAGTATAATATTAATTAAATAAATAAAAAACTAGTTGGCATAGGTAGACTCTGCTCAGTTCCCCATCATATTTATGTTCTCAGAAATTTCTAGTGCGAAACATATTATAATCATGTTAAAAGAAATGAATTTGACCAAAGCTTGATACAGTGACAGAATGAAATCCCCGCCTAATAGGCTATCCACCGTTCACTTGGATATAATTATCTTATTCTAATTTATTAATTTATTTTATCAGGGTCAATTCTGTTGTTTAGTTTTCATGCTACTATTTCCAATGCAATAAACCTCAAAATTCATATTTATATGAAAAATTTACAATTTCGCTATGTTGATAAAATCGTAAATTACGACTAATTTACGAAAATTTCCTAGTAGAATGTTTGTATTCAATCATGTTCAAACAAATATCATAAACTTAATTTTGAAGTTGTCTAATGTATTTAGGATCCTCAAAATGGAAGTTTATGATCAATTTTGCCTTATTCTGACATGTTAAGTAAATCGTAAATTCCAAATAACTTACGAATTTTTTTAATTGGAAAAATCATAGTCTATGATATTCATACCAGTGTCCTAAATAATATTTCGAAAGTGGTTTGACATCTTTACGCTGAAAATATCCCTCAAGATTGACGTTTATGTGAAATTTTGCCCTATACTGCCATGTTAAGAAATTCGTAAATTTCCAGTAACTTGCGAAATTTTCAAAGTAGCATATTTATAGTTACTGATGTTCATTCCGGCATCAAAACTGATATTTTAAAACTGGTCTGACATTTTTACAGTAAGCAGTTTTCATTTAATGCACGTTTAAGTGAATTTTTGTCCTATTCTCCCATGTTAAGAAAATCGTAAATTTCTAATAACTTACGAAGTTTTTTAAATCGAATGTTGCAAATGAATAGGGTTCTTGCCAGTGTCGAAAGTAATATTTTAAAACTGATCTGACCTCTCTGCGACAATTTGTTCTTGAGATATCGTGTACACAGACTGACAAACTAACGGACTGACCCACTAACAGACTAACAGACTAACAGACACCCTACAGACAGACACCATAGAAATTTTGTCATTTTCGGATTCCTCACACCTGAAAACGTGTAGAAAAGTCAAAAAACCGAGGTCAAAAATTTTCACGATTACCTAAGTTCCCCATACCTATAGTATGATGGGGAACTAAAAATTAATTGATTATTCCTTCCCTCCCTCTTTTTTTGTGTGTGTGTTCCTCTCTGATTGGTCCTGCATGATGCTTCCTATTGGTTGTTTGTGTTGCTCTTCCCCCTCTGGATTTTGCCCTGCTTTCAGTCTTGCTTTTACCTCCAAGTCTCTCAGTAGCACGTGTTCTTTTGCACCTGATGAAGAAAGGCTACGTCCTTTTAAAACCTGTTGTGCTGGCTTAAAATCTAATTTTTATTGTACACCAGTTTTGAATTTTGTTTTTCCTGTATATTTATGTCTGATGTTTAAAATTTTGTATAGTTATTCTGGAATTTTATTTTTTATTTTTGCGTTAAACTATTTTAAATGCAGTTTGTACTAAACAAAAATATTTTATTCCTCCCTAGGTGCCATACAATTGTTCTAATTGACGGTTCTGGGAAAGTAGACTATTTTGAACGCAGCCGTAGTGAATGTGGAGATTCAGAGTGGAATTTGCAACACTTTACTTATCAATTAGAATCTAAAATCACAACTTCGTGATGATAGAATATCTGTTTAGTTGAAATTTTGTATGCACAAAATGTACAATGAAAAATTACAGAATTTATTTGTATTGAAAGCTTTTTTTACGCTTTTTAAATAATAATACTTATAATAATAATTTGTTTTAATTAAAATCCTGTTTTGTGTTTAAAAATATTTTATACAAAATCATTTATTTGTAATAAATAAACTTTATTTGTTTTCTAAATAAAATGGTTTTATTATTATTTATATAGTAATTAATTAATTTAAAAAAAACTTGTTTCACAATGAAGAAAATTGAGTGGTCACATTTAAGAAATTGTTTTTCAATAAAAAAAAAAAAAAAAAACTGTAAAGTAGGTTTTATCCTCGAACAATAAATGATAAATTTTGACCTTTTTACGTCATACATATTGAAATTCTTTTATTATTATTAATGATATTTACTTTTTTTTAAAAAATCAAGTGATCTTTCAGAATGTGCATGTTATACAGTTGAAGATCTATAATCTGCATACCTATAATTCGCAATTGTTTATAATCCACACTCACTTTGCAAATGTAAATAAAAGATTTTGCAGTAACGAAAATCCGACATTTTGGATGTATATGAGAAAATATAATGTTAATTCACATACTAAAATGAAAAAAAAAAAAAAAAAAAAAAAGAGTAAAATTTAATTTGGATATACATAATTAATTTTAACAGGAAAAAAAAATAATTATAATAATTATATTTTTTTAGCGAATTGGAAAATTCTCTGAATTTTATTCAATTAGTGATCCAATAAAACACATGCCAGTGCAGTTTTCTAACTCCTGCCAGTAACAGCATTGCTCACTGATTGAAAAGTATGACATCATATGTGTTGGTGAGATTGCATATTTTCACAGATGTTTAAGGACATTAGTGTCAATGTTCATTTTAGGATGAAATTTCAGTAATACACAAAACTATTTAAGGAAAAATTTATACCAGCATTTGTTTTGAGGACTACAATGCAGTCATTAAAAACTGCATCAAACTAATCACATTGCAAGTATCTGGCTGCATACTGCAAATCTCAGTCCAAAAGTAGGAGTACAGTTTTTTTAATGAATTACTCGTCTAAGGGTTTAAATTATACATTGCTTCTACTTCATTAAATAAATTTTATTGTTTTATATATTCATTACCTTCATTACATTATATAAAAACAAACAATAGCTTCATTAAATAAAGTTTATTGTTTTATGTACATTATACTAATTCATATAGTGAGGAAATGGCATCATTGATCTTTATTTTGCAAAAATCTATAATCTGCACAAGTTCTAGAACTAAGGAGTGTGGATTAAAAATCTTCAACTGTATAAGATTTACTGATATAATATTATGAAACAAAAATAGTATAAAAAATTTCACTTTTTTAAGACACATAAAAATCGATGACCAATTTCTAAAATAATAAAAAGTAACCATAGTAAACTGATATAATTATCCGATACATCTTGGTAATGATTTACTTTTTTAATTAATTTTTTAATAAAATTTGTTGTCATTTTCTAATTAAAGTAAAAAAATAAAAATATGTAATGCATTTGTATACTTTCTACTTATAAGTATTTGGACACTTTTGAATTTTAACTTTTTGTCAGCTATCTGAAAAAGTTCTTTAGTCATCACCTTAAAATTTTGAAAGCGTAAAGAACATGTTATATCTCATATATTTCAGCAAAAGTGATAGAATTTGTCGGAGCTGTTTATTTATTAACGGCAGCAGCTAGCAGAGTTAATTAACAGCAGTTAGCGTTGCTGATTAAATATTTTTCGCTTTAAAAATAAATAAGCCTATCAATATAAGAAAATATTATAATTAAAGTTATACCTTATAAAGCTCAGGATATAGGTTGAAGTACTTTCTGGGCGGATTTTCCTTTTCATCAGCAACCATCAGTGTGGTGGTCCGCTGCCGTCAAAACTGTTTATTGATTCCTCTGCTGTTGACTCTTTAATTATAATTAAATATGCTCTGAGTGATGTTAAATTTAAGTATAAGAAAATATGTTCAGAATAAAAAAAAAAATCTGGTGTGAAACAACCACACGACTTCCATTACCCACTATTACACATATTATATGCATTTTTTGGAGATAATGTGATCAGAAGATATAAAAGTGACCTAAAAAAGTAGAAACCTAATATGTTTCTGGTAAGATAAACTTTATACACAGGGCCAGATTATGGCGCGGGCACACGGGGCATTGGCCCAGGGCCTCCAAATTTAGGGGGCCTCATTTCCAAAAATTGAGAAGTAATAGTGCAATTTTTTTTTCATTATATGGCTATTAAAAACAAAAACTGATTAAATTTTTCTTTCTATATTTTATTAGAGAGCTTAAACAATTATTAAATTTTATGACTAACTTCCTAAACTTTGGCTGGAAAAGGTTGCTTTAGTTTTTAATTTGACTTGAACATAAAACTAATGATTTTGTTATAGGTTGCTAAAAAAAGTGAGGAAATAATATATATAATTGGAGGAAAAATTTTAAAAATGTACTATTTTTATTTATTTTTTATTTTTAGAATGGATCCTCCTGGCGAGATCTTTAGAGCTGAGTAAGGGGGCCTCCAATTAGTATCAGTGCCCCAGGTCTTCAAAAAGCATAGTCGGGCCCTGTTTATACATATATAAAGACATATAAAACGAAGCTTACGTATAGCGAGGTAAAAAACAAGAAAAAAAAAAAATGGTAGAGTTATTTTTTGAAACACCAATTTTTGAGATCGACCTAAACTTCTGACGTACCTAAACAGGGTAGCTGTTAATTTTCTCTAATAACTACGTGATATATAAGAAAGGAATGGATTTATTAACAATTTTCAAGAAAGTTATATAAATCCGGTTTCCAATGTCCCACTTCCGGTTTTCCAATTTTCACCAAAATTTGGAAAATTCATCTGTACACCAGACTTGTTTCAATTCTAAAGTTTCGTAGTTCTATCTTTATTAGTTTCCGAGTTATAATAGCCAGACTATTCTCCACATACATACATACACACACACATACACACTGGCCAATTGCCAAAATCCACTTTTTTGGACTCAGGGGACCTAAAAATGTGTAAATCAGGTGAAATCTCGTTATCGAATTTTCAGGCTGAATACAATACTTCCATTACCTACGGTAGTAGGGTAATAGAAGTAAAAAATTGAAATAATGACAAAAGTTTAAGATAAAAACAACTAACTTCTATTCAACATATTTAAAACAGTTTGAAAAGCTATTAACATGGAAATATATATGTGTAGATGGATAAAAACATTAATGGCCGGCATTTACTTAATATATAGAACTATTTTAAATTTCTTAAACATAATCAATTTATTCTCATGAGTGGCAAAGTGAAAAGTAATTATAAAATTTAATTGATTATAGAACATAGTTACCCAAGTAAATTATTATTTATCCATTACTTCACAAGTCATCTAACAAGTGGCAGAAAAAAAAAAAAAAAAAAAAGACACTGGCGCAAAAGAAAAATTCACCCACAGTCAAGGAACATCGTTTATTTATACTAGCAAACCGCCAAGCCGATAAATGATGCCACCCACTTCCAACTTTAATAGGAAGTCGGGTGGCAAGGTGTTGCATAATTCAACTACAGCAGTGTCACTGAACCAGAAGTAAGTGGGGGAGGAGAGATTGTCATTTGTACAGAATAAAGTGTAGTATGAAGTTTGATTTTAGTGATAAAACAAGTTAACTTTAAAAGATAAGGAAAAAAGAAACAGATGTAAAATTATGACTGCAATTTAAAACAGTATTAAACAAAGTAAGTTGAGCTTTTTTAAAAGATTAATTTTATATAAAATATAGAATTTAATTTGGAATGTGTATTATGTTATTGTTTTTTCAGCTGAAACTTTAAGAGACTAAAAGATTGATACTTAATAACTTCTTATTACTAAAACCCAAAATGTTGAGACCTAATAAAGGGCTATGTATGCTAATAAAAAGAGTATTAAGCTCTTTTAGTAAATCAGAAAAAGAAGCATACAGAAAAAAGAATAATAATAAATAAATAAGCTCTTGAGAGCAGGCAATACTTAATCTTTTCAACAACCAAATCCCAACCATTCTATGAGAAAGTTTGTTTCCACAATGACTCATTGCCTAATGTTTTTGTTTTTTTTAATATCATTATTATTCAGTTTTCACATTCAGAAGTTTTTTATTTTTATTGAATAGTAAAATTATATTGAATTAAAAGCAGTTAAAATGAAATTTGAAGGACTCACCCTCTTTTCACATGAACTCATAAACATCATATTTTAAGAAAGAATGAATAAAAGCCTGAACGAATACACCTATTTGAATAAAAAAAAAAAACATGAATTATTGATTTTATTTCAGCTGACATGTATGAATGAATTTTTTAGCTCGCCGCTAGAATCACAAAAGAAAGTGAACACACAAGAATCACCTCCGCAGCAAATACAGGTTCACACTAACTTGAAAAAAAAAGAAATTATAAAGTATAACTAACAACTAATTGAAAACATGAATAAAATACCAAATAATAATAAATAAAAAAAGAATTAATTTAGTGTTTAAAACACATTAAAAAATCAATAAAAAGAATGAATTTAATCAATGTTTATATTCTAAAGAGTTCTAAAATTTCATAGTGCTGCCATCTATTGTCAAATTCAAGAGATATTGGAATTCTGAATTAAGAGTCATTAGATTTATGAACAGGTATTATATTTATATTGAATAGTAAGAAAATGTGTATGGTTTTTATCCTTTAATGGTCGTTATCGTATGATATTTAAGCTAGTATTTTGGTCGCTAGGCTGCTATTTAAGCAACTATTTTTTTATATTTCTTGAATGCAAAAATGTTACATATCTTATGAAATATGAGCATTTTTACTCAGTAATTTTTAACTATGCTTGTGCAAGCTTTATAAAAAATTTAATTTGCATAATTTAACAATTATCATGCAAATTTGCATAATTTCACAATTTTCACACAAGTAATTTTTGTATATAAATAAATCAGACTCTTGTTGTTAAGTTAAAGTTCCAGAGTCAGATTAATCTTTAGAATGATAATTACAGTAAAACTTCCATAGTTAGCACCTCTAAATACTGCACACTTCATTAGAATTGTTATTATTTCTTTTTTAAGGTTGGCAGGACTGTTGCTTTTAAACAAAATAGACCACGTAAAAAGTTTTTTTTTTTTTTTTTTTTTTTTTTTTTTCAACAAGTTGAAAAAATATATTAAAAAGAAAATTGAAAGAAAATATGCAAAAGAAATTTTAAAAAATGAATATAGTAACTGATGATAAGAAATACAAATTTATATTTTAAGGTAAAGATTCAATTATTTATTGTTTTATTTTATTTTATCTTATTTATTTATATTTTTTATTTTATTTACTTATTTTTATTTATAAATAATTACTATTATTTTTATTTATTTATTTATTGGCACTTTTTATATATTTAGGGTATTTGTGAGTAACTGATTGCTTAAGCACAAAAAACTAAAAGACAAGAATTAATGAGAAGCTGTTCTAACTTTGATTGGTACAATACTTAACTATAAAATATTGGGTGTAAGGGAAAGTTCTGACGTTGTGTGGCACCCAAAAAGAGAGTTTGGACACGAAACCAAGCCTTTTAAAGGGATCCAAAGCAGTAGTCTGATGAATTCTAAGCTTGAAGCCCACTTCTGTGGGATTTGTCCTGATCATACTGTAGCACTGACATCTGATGGCCTTCCTGATGTGGATCATCTTTCAAAGAAAAATCACCCATATGAAATATCACAAACTATCTTTGGTATGTTCGAGCTGTTACTGCGTCCACTCCAAACACGTCACACAAGTTTTTTGTTGTCTCCATCGCGTTATTCCCTTTTTGGAACTTGTACAACATACAATGTCTTAAGTTCACTTTTTCTTCGCCCATGATGACAGTTCTTCAAGTTTGAAAAAACTGACTAAAATACGAAGAAATGTGTGTAAATCATCAATCATACTCTAACCTAACTCTTTAAACCGGTTTCAGTCGATAATCGACAACGCATAAAAGTGCATGTGTTAAAAAACGACAGAACTTTCCCTTACACCTAATACAAAGGATTCATATTAGACACTGATGCAACTCACAAAAGTGCCAGTGCTGTTTCATTAAGTCAACAGCCAAGAATAAGTCATAGCCTTCTGCAGTAAATGTTTGTCTAAATCCTAGCAAAAGTGTTCTACCACTAAGAAAGAACTGCTCGCCAAAATTGTAAAGGCCATAGAACATTTCCATCATTATCTCTGTGGCAGAAAATTCCTACTCCAAACTGACCACTCATCCTTAATATGGCTTCTAAAGTTCAAGAATCCAGAAAGCCAGATTGCTAGTTGAATGTAACACTTCCAAGAATATGATTTTTAAATATGTTTTGGTAAAGCAGCTCTACATAGAAATGCAGATGCCATGTTGCAAAAGCCCTGCTCTGAAAATTGCAAGTACTTTTCTAGATCTGAAGAGAAATACCAGCTGATAAATCCAGTTGCTTGCCAAGTTGCAATTTCAAGGCCATCAAATCAGGATCCATGGAGTGATAAGAAAGTTAGACAAGCCCGATTAGAAGATCCTGACATAAAGCTAATACACTGAGACCTCCTGTAAAGGACACCTCCAAAGAAGGGACACTTCTATTTAAGGGACAATTTCTCTAGTCCCAGTCCCTTTAAATAGGAACCTTAATATGTTTACCTCTGGCTAAGGGACACTCTAATTAAAAGACACCCAAAAATTCCAAAACAAAAATTTTGAGAGTTTAGCGAAAATTCTCGGAGAAGTGAAAAAACGTTTTGTGTGGAGGTTTTGCTTAGGACTACAGAATGTTAAAGTGCCTAATGGTTGACTAGAGAAATTTAAAATAACACACCATTTTGCTTTTAAAAGCATTTGCGGTAAAGAAAAATAAGTAAATTTGGAACAGGTAACAGATTGGATAGAAAAACTGAAGAAAATTTGCGATGAATATGAAGCAAAAGATGTCTATAATGCAGATGAAATGGAATTGTTCTATAAAACTAGTTGGGATTTATGTTGTCAGCTGTTATTTAAGCTGTGAAACGGAAGTCGATATTTGCTTGACAGATCTGTAATCTTCTGTAAATAAACTATTAAACCTCTGTAAGATCTGCCATTCATTCACAAACCCTGAGTATGCAACAGTACATTATGTATATATATATATATATATATCAGGGCTCGAAACTAGAGTTGGTAAGTCATGCGTCAATGGCACTTAACAATATTTTTTTAGTTCCATAATGTTCTACTTGGTTGCCATTATGAAATGATTTGTTTACTCATAAATGTGCATATATATATGCATCTAATGATTCACAATGCTTAGAGATAAACAACACACAAATACCTTGCAAATAAGAAAGAAAATTTATTAAAAAAATACAATATTATTTTTTAAACTCTGGACGTCTTACGTATCCCTGCTTAACATCACTCCACCATAAATCAATAGCAGGTTGTGGATTAAATTCTTCTAAACATGGTCCATACAGCTGAATAAATAGTAAATCATCTATGGTAGAAGTTAACAGACTGTGTCTGTTGTTGGAGGCCTCCACTGATGTTTCGACAATTACCATAATAAAGTATTAAAATGTTGGCGGCATTATGATTCCGCTAATGTATAAAATATGAAAATAATTTCTTTTTTCAAACAATATTATTCTTAACTACTGGTAGATCTGCAGATCAGTATTTGTATTACTCGGTAGATCATTTTTGTTTATTCCAGATTATTTAAAATAATTATATATATATGTTACCGTTAAAGTATATAATTCAGTTATTTCATAGAATAACTAGGTATTTCATGAAATAACTAGAAAAGTCAGTTAAAGTATATAATAGATAAAAAATGTCATACTTTACCTAGTTATTCTATGAAATAACTAATGACAGACCGTTAAAGTATAAAATAAACAATTTCAAAATTATTTTATGAATTAATTGATCATAAATTCATGTACGCAAAGCATACAGACGTGCGTAATACTGCCTGCTGCAGTACAAAATTGTGCATACTTTTCAATTCATGCATTTTGAGATAGGGGTATCCTGTGATGTTTTTTATGGTTTTAATGCACGCAAAGCGTACAGACGTTCGAAATACTGGATGCTGCAATACAAAATTGTGCATACTTTTCAGATTCATGCATTTTGAGATAGGGGTATCCAGTGATGTTTTTTTTTTTTTTTTTTTTTTTTAATGCACGCAAAGCGTACAGACGTTCGAAATACTGGCTGCTGCAGTACAAAATTGTGCATATGTTTCAGATTCGTGCATCTTGAGATAGGCGTATCCAGTGGTGTTTTTTTTTTGGTTTTCATGTACGCAAAGCATACAGACGTTCGAAATACTGGCTGCTGCAGTACAAAATTATGCATATGTTTCAGATTCATGCACCTTGAGATAGGGGTATCCAGTGATGTTTTTTTTTTTTTGTTTTCATGTATGCAAAGCGTACAGACGTTCGAAATACTGGCTGCTGCAGTACAAAATTGTGCATATGTTTCAGATTCATGCATCTTGAGATAGGGGTATCCAGTGACTTTTTCTTTGCTTTCGTGTACGCAAAGCGTACAGACGTGCGTGATACTGGCTGCTGCACTACAAAAGCGTACTTAAAATGCATGAAATTCAAAAATATGCAAAATTTTGTACTGCAGCAGCCAGTATCACGCACGTCTGTACGCTTTGCGTACATGAAAACAACAAAAAAAAAACATCACTGGATACCCCTATCTCAAGATGCATGAATCTGAAACCTATGCACAATTTTGTACTGCAGCAGCCAGTGTTTCGAACGTCTGTACACTTTGCGTACATGAAAACAACAACAAAAAAAAAACATCACTGGATACCCCTATCTCAAGATGCATGAATCTGAAACATATGCACAATTTTGCACTGCAGCAGCCAGTATTTCGAACGTCTGTACGCTTTGCGTACATGAAAAAAAAATCAATGTGGTTACTCCTATCTCAAAGTGCATGTGTCTGAAAAATATGCAAAATTTTGTGCTGCAGCACTGCTAAAATAACCGGTAAATGTGGTAAATATTGAATAATTAATCACATTTCTCAAAATTTAGCGGGGATTTTGCATAATCATTTCATCCTTTAACGATCAAGTAATCGTTATTCTATAGAACACCTAGTTAAATCGTAGAATTCAGTAATATTATATACTTTAACTGACTTGTCTAGTTATTTCATGAAATACCTAGTTATTCTATGAAATAACGGATTTCATGCTTTAACGATAACATATATAAATTTTCAGTTCAAATGGATAAGGCACTTACACGCTAATAATTTCAGCCCACAGGCCATAATGATAAAGAATTTTTTGTTCTGTCCCTGTAAAAAAACCGAGTACTAGATTCACCAAGAGCTCTACAGTTCTAGGAATGGTGATCTTTAACACATATATAAATTTTCAGCTCAATTTGATGAGGCATTTAGATGCTATCATTTTGAATAATTTCAGCCCATAGGCCATAATGATAAAGAATTTTTCGGAAACGAAATTACATACTTGATTCACCAAAATTTATGTACTTCGTGCAACAGTGATCTACCCAGGTAACACATAACGTTGTTATAGCGTTGCAAATAAGTCTGAACAGTGAAAAATTGGTTACGTTATTTTATGTCCGTTGAAAAATAGTTTTTATTTCGCAATATTCTCACTGAACAATTTCGAATATTTACTCAGTAATAAAGAAAACCTATAACAAACGTTGTTTTATGGTTGTACTTTTTCTGTTATTTTTTCGACGTTTTAAAATAGGTATTTTATTAGTTTTTGTTTTCCTTTTTGATTCTAAAAAAAAAAATATGTTTTTTCAACGAATTAATAGGTGCTTTTTATAAGTCATTATTTCTGTCAAATGACGTTGAATCTCTTCAACTTGATAACGATACACGATGGTGAATTGGCGAGATGTGCGTGTTATAATATAATTTTCTTTAGAGTTTTAGAAGATATGGTGTGCTGCGAAGGAACTTCTAACATGATAAGAAGGGAATCTTACGGCAAATTATATTAACAAGTATAGTAGAATGTTCTTTGGCTTTCGGAACCCGTAGCTAACGAAGGTGTTCATATTGTACGCTTTCTCCCTCCTGTTCTACATGCGAAATCGCCAAGTATATTGTGGCAAACCTTAAAAGCGTCTTACGACTTACGATACGACGCGCGCCATTTTGAAAGTGAATGTGATGTGAAAGAAGATGAATATCGCTTTCCTGTTAAAATGGTACGAAAGTTTTCTGCCATTTTACGTAATTTCCAAACAACTTGCTAGCTGGTAAATTCCCTTAAAAGCTCAAAGTTATAATATTCTTTGGTTTTGGGTGTGTTTACCTGCTAGCATAATATTAAAAATTACAGAGTTCTCGTCTAATTGTGGATGCTGTATTTATTTAAACAAGATTTTTCAAGTAATGAAGTGAGTGTTTCTTTTTCTCTTCTTTAATTTTATGTTTGAATTCTTGTCTTAAATTTTCAGGGATCGATCTAACTTTAAATATTTAATACTCTTTTTTAAAACTGTACTTTTGTAAAATTTTACTTTTTTCATATTTACTGAAAAAATAATCTATATATAATGTTATTTAACATGCACTAAAGTTTTATACAGCTTCTCAGAATAATGGTTTTATATACAGAATTTGCAGCAATTTTAATTAACTGATGTTGAGATGTCATGCATAATCGTTGTCTCACATATTATATTTTGTGCGGTTGTATATGCTATGAAATTTAGCTTTCCTCGAAAAACGGAATTTGAAAATTTTTACGAATCTAATATTTTCGTATATTGAGTATTAAAAAAGTAATAAAATTAGAAATAAAAAAGGTCTAAAAATTAAGTAAAAAAGAATGTTCCATTTTTTTTTCTTTTTAAAATTGTTAGCAATATTTTAGAAACAAAAATTCAATGGATATATGAAGATAGCTATTTTTCTTGGATTTCAACGTTTATAAGACACAAGAAAAGCCGTTGAAAACTGATATAAAAAGCACGACAGTATTGCGATTCTGAACAACCATTTTACAACTTTTTTTTTTAGGTTATAAAAAAAACGACAGTATTGCGTTTTCGTACAACCCTTTTACAACGGTTTTTTTTACGTTGTAAAATGTATTAAAACAACCGTTGAAAGATGAGGAAATCAACGAGACATATTTTCAGATTATTAACGTTACGGAAAAACGATAATTCAACGGAATGCATTGCCGTTTGTTCAACGTTGAAAATACCATACTGTGCTACCTGGGTATAGCACATATATAAATTTTCATCTCGGTTGAATAAGGCGTTTAGACACTATCGCAGTTTAAAAAATTTTGGCTGTAAAAAAAACTATAAATGCTTGATTCACCAAAATTTATATAGTTCATGTGACGGTGACTCATAACATGTGTATAAATTTTCAGCTCAGTCAAATAATGCATTTAGACAAAAAAAAAAAATTAAAAATTTGGGCTCATAGACCATAATATAATAAAGAATTTTTCTTTATGTACCTGTGAAAAAACTATAAGTACTAGATTCACCAAAATCAATAGGGTTCATGCTATGGTGACCTATAACATACGTACCAACTTTCAGCTCGTTCGAACAAAGCGTTTAGACGCTATCGTGTTCACTTACATACACATACATATATCATCGTAAAAATAGTAAATATGAATTAAGATCTCAAAACGTGTAGAAACACCAAAATCTCAAACTCGGATTTTTGACATGATTACCAATTTTTAAGGTTGTAACTCTATTTAAAAATTTTTGCCCCCCCCCCCCTCCCCTCATCTGACCCCTAATAATTTTACATTTTCCAAAGTATTTGCAATTGATTCCTCACCTCCTAAAACCTCATGCTTTCAAATTTCAAGGCATTTTTTATCTCTATTTAAAAATTTTACACCCCTCTGCACTACTACCTGCCTTTTAATAATTTTACACTTTCAAATGTATCTGCAATCAATTCATCATCCCAAAATACTTAACAACACCAATTTTTATAGCTTTATTTTTAATTTTTTGCCCCCCCTCTGCCTTTAATAATTTTACACTTTCGAAAGTATCCACAATCGATTGCTCAACTCCAAAAACCTAGCAAAACCAATTTTCTTCACTATAACTCTATTTCTACATTTTTGTCCTTTTCTGTTCCCTAACACTTTCACACATTTGAAAATATCTGCAATCGATTTTTCTCACCCACAAAACCTATTATCATTTTTCAAGGCTTTATCTCTATTTTAAAACTTTCCCCTTCCATCTTCCATCTATCTTTCGGGCCGCGGTAGCCCAGTCGGCAGAGTGCAGGCCTCGTAATTAAAGGTTGCGGGTTCGGTACTCGAGCCGGCCAAAGACCGTCGTGTACACTAATGGTGGCTGGTGCATGTAATATCTGTCGTGGCCGCAATGTCCTCCATGTTCCCATCAAAAATTATACCTCTGGGGGGGGGGGGGGGGGTCACCAAAGCGGGAGAGCCATCCCTTCCGTGTAGGATCAAAATTGGGATGGCATGTCTCCGGACCACCTCTAGGGGTGTGTCCCAGACCGTCGCCAATTGCCCATCTGCGCAGCACTAGTGCGACGTAAAACCCAACCATCATTCATCTGTCTTTCAAGAAATGCCCTCCTAATAATTTTACACAATCGAAAACACCTACAATCGATTCCTTGCCCCCTCCCCCCCACCCCCCCCCCCCCCCAAAAAAAAAAAAACTAATACTACCAATTTTTAAAACTCTGCCTCAATTTTAAAATTTTGTATACACACCACCCATCTCCCCCTCTAAATACAGGGCGGCCATAATTAAACTGGCAGTGTTCTATAGTGTGATCTAATTGCGGGAATGGCACCAAATTTTAGGATGATTTAACAAGACGGGGGACGAAGGATTGCACTAAAAAATATATTAGTTCCAAAAGTCATCGCTGGGGGGATATGTGGCGCTGTGTAAAAGAAATGGGAGTTCTAAAAAATGCAGAATCAGTATTGAAATAAAATTACCTTTTATTTAGAACATTTAACAATTTAATGCAAGTTCAATGTGGTAACAATTTTTAAAGAAGCGAAAAAATTACATAAACAGTGATAAAGTTTCTTTATCTTCAATTTCACTTACTGAGGACTTGTTCATTCGTCACCTCAAATGGATCCGTAACTTCGAGCATTAGGAAGTTTGATCTGTTGACCGGTTAAGAGACTTAAACATTTTAGTGTAGTCCTTCATCCCCCGACTTTTTAAATCATCCCTATTATCCTTTTATTACTTCCGGTGTGAGCTTTTTTTTTTTTTTTTTTTTCTTTTTTACACACTTGACATTGTAAGTTTTTTTGGTGTCCGTCCCATGCTATTTCTATGGGTTTTTATCTTTTCTCGTTTTCTACATTCTAAAGTGCGGTGGGACACACTATAAGAATGGTATCAGATCTCGATTTTTTTTTTTTTTTTTTTTTACAGAGCAGTGTTATTTATAGCTGCAAAATATTTCTGGAAAAGTACAAAATTTCCTTTTTATGTATATATATATATATATATATATATAAATCTGTGCGGAAACCACCGCACTTTAGAATGTAGAAAACAACGGGGGAAAAAGCTAAAAACTGCATAGAAATAGCATGGGACGAAAACCAAAAAAACTCACAATGTCAAGTGTGTTAAAAAAAAAAAAAGGCTCACACCGGAAGTAATAAAAGGACAAAACTGACTAGAAAAAGACGCCGAGTAGCAGGAGGGTAGGGCTGGGGCATTAGACCTATCTCCCAGGATTAATACGTCTCACCTATCTTTTTTTTTTTTTTTTTTTTTTTCTGTCCCTGTAAAAACCTATAAGCGCTAGATTCCCCAGAATATTTATGCTTCATGCGACAGTGACCTACAGTACTTAAATAAATTTTCAACTCAATCGGATAAAATATTTAGACGCTAATGATTTCAGCCCACAGGCCATAATTATAAAGATATTTTTGTTGTGTCCCTGTAAAAAAAAAAAAAAAAAAAAAAACTATTAGTACTAAATTTACTACAAAAAGCTAAAAACCCATAGAAATAGCATGGGACGAAAAACAAAAAAACTCACAATATCAAGTGTGTTAGAAGAAAAAAAAAAAAAAGAAGGCTGACACCGGAAAGGATAAAAGGACAAAATTGACTAGAAAAAGACATCGAGGAGCGGGTGGGTAGAGCTGGGGCGTTAGACCTATCGTCCACGATTAATACGTCTCGCCTATTATGAGCTAAATCCTCAATAAATAGCTCGAGGTGGCCGCAATTCGTGCAATTAGATCACTACAGAACACTGTCATTTTAATTATGGCCACCCTGTAATGCATAACGTAATCAAACCATAAAGTCAAAATAAATTTAAATTCATAATAAAATGGTAATTCGTTTGTTTATTGACCGATTTTTATGAAAATTGAACTGCAGTCTTATAAAGTGTCATCTTGGCTGATTATTAAATTCTGTCCAAATCGGTTAAAATTTTAAAAAAGTGTCGAAATTACAATTTTTATTGCCAGTACAAAGTCAGGTGTTTATATTTATTGAGGGAAAAATCACAGACATTCTTTTAGGGCGTGGAATTACCCCTAGAATGATAAATAAAATAATAAAGTGTTGCTAAAATTTCATACTTTAGTTAACTAAAAGAAAATAATTATAACTGTCGCATCGATAAGATAGTTGAACCCTTGAATTAAAAAAAAAAAAAAAATCTGGAGAGACTTCACTCGACTTTCCGAACATTAAGTAATTAACGGCTGTATAAATGAAGTAAGAGAAATCGTTAAATATGCAAAAGAGAAAATTATAATATGGTGTATGAGAACTTTTCTTCATATGGTATGTTGTTTATTTTAACGCTGTTGCGCTTATAAATTAAAGATAATTTTTCGTTGTGTCCCTGTAAAAACCTATAAGTGCTAGACTCACCAAAATCTATAAAGTTCGTACGATGGTTTCCTATGACATGCATATAAATTTTCAGATCAATCAGATGAGGCATTTAGACGCTATTGCATTTTAAATAATTTGAGCCCATAAGCCACAAGGATAAAGTATTTTTCTTTGTGTTCCTGTAAAAAAACTATAACAATTAGATTCACCAAAATCTATATGGTGTCTGCGACTGTGACCTGTAACATGTGTATGAATTTTCAGTTCATTCAAATAAGGTGTTTAAACGCAATCACACTTTAAATAATTTGAGCGCATAGGGCATAATGATAAAGACTTTTTCTTTGCGTCCCTGTAAAAACCTATAAATGATAATAAACCTCCCCAGAATATTTATGCTTCATGCGACAATGACGGAGCAACAACTGTTAACATTACTTTTCAACTCAATCGGATAAAGCATTTAGACGCTAATGATTTCAGCCCACAGGCCATAATTACAAAGATATTTTTGTTGTGCCCCTATTAAAAAAAAACTATAAGTACCAAATTTATTAAGAGCTATACATTTCGAGCAACGGTGACCTTTAACACGTATATAAATTTTCAGCTCATTCTGATAAGGCATTTAGACGCTATCGCACTTCGAATAATTTCAGCCCGTAGGCCA
This sequence comes from Salticus scenicus, assembly GCA_963930645.1. Classification (NCBI taxonomy): domain Eukaryota; kingdom Metazoa; phylum Arthropoda; class Arachnida; order Araneae; family Salticidae; genus Salticus; species Salticus scenicus. The sequence goes on along the minus strand of OZ005658.1, from coordinate 29,732,739 downwards.
TAATGATAAAGAATTTTTCGCTGTGTCTCTGTAAAAAACTATACGTTCTAGATTCACCAAAATTTATGCACTTCGTGCAATAATGACCAAAATTTGCACGTGTGTAAATTTTCAACTCAATTGAAAAAGCGTTTTATCGTAGTTAAAAAAATTTTGGCCCATATAGACCATAGTCATAAAGAATTGTTCGTCGTGTCCCTGTAAAAAAGTATAAACGATAGAGTCACCAAAATTTATACAGTTTGTGTGACGACTCATAACATGTGTATAAATTTTCATTTCAAACAAATAAGGCGTTTAGACACTATCGCACTTTTGGGGCCATTGACCATAATGATAAAGAATTTTTTTGTGTGTGTGTGTCCCTGTAAAAAAAAAAAAAAAAAAAAAAATTGCTAGATTCACCAAAATTAATAGGATTCATGCTATGGGGACCACATTTGAACAAAGCGTTTAGACGCTATCATGTTCACTCTCATACATACACACACATACATCATCGTAAAAATAGTAAATATGAATTCAGGGGACCTCAAAACGTGTAGAAACACCAAAATCTCAAACTCTGATTTTTGACATGATTACAATACTTTCCTCACTATAGTGTTCGGAAAGTAAAAATAGTTAGTTTTTTTAGGAAAATGAATAGTATTCGCTTTTGCTAAGCCAGCCAATTCTGCTCATAATTGGAAGTTAACTGTCATTGACAAGCTTTCTCTCAAGTAAGCAGGTATGAAATATTTCCGTTTTTCTAGCATTACTACATTTGAATTTAGAAATTTTTATCGTATCTTTCCAGTAATTTTTTGTGGCTAAATTGGATAAAGCTTACCATTTAAAAAATGCGGTATTTTTATCCCTGCATAACAATGGAAACCTAATTTTAAGGGACAACAATGTGTTTTTAAATGAAAATCAATTATTGTAATTATTTCAGAAATTTGTGGCAACAATTCTTTTTCAAGAAAGTTTTCAGAATACAACTCAACTTCTTACTTTCAAAATATTTCACTTCTTTAGAATCTGAACTTTACAGCTGTGCTGCTATAAGTGATTATAAAATGGAAATGTTTGACTTTTTGTGTTATTTCTTTCTTTTTATTTTTTATTTTGGATATATTGCTACCTATTTTCTTCTTTCATATATTTTTAGAGACATTATTGAAGACCAGGATGGCGTTTCGGCTAACAGAAGCGGAAAGTTGAGTACGTATGCAAATTTGTTTTTTCCTCTTTTGCAGTCTGTTCCAGGAACTCATCAGCTTGTCGAAGACGATCAAAAAGAAGACGTCTTTTATGAAGCTGTTGGGTATGAAATAGAAGAAGACAAGTATTTTGATGCACTTGGGGATGATGGAAAGGAAATTGAAGAGGAGATTCCTGGAGCTACTGGTGGAAATGGAGATGAAATAGATGAGGAAAACGAAGAGGAACAAGAGGTATGTGAGTTATCCTCTTTGCATGATTTTGCAGATGTTGGTTCTTTGTGCAACTTTTGCTCAGGTGATGGAAAACAGCTGAGGAGGAAAAGTGTATGTTGGAGCGAGCCGTTGGAAGAAGTGATCTTTATTCCAAAGAAAAAGAAGAGCCTGAAGAAACGTCTTCTTGGTCTGTGGTCTTCGTGTTTCTGCTTCAGAAAGAAGCTGCGAAAAAGGTATCTTTAGATCATTTCTTTTAAACAGAAGGTAGATTTGTAAATATTTTTTTTTTATATATATTTTTAAGGTATTTAAAAAGATCATTGATGGGCATTTCTTTTACTTTTACTTTTTTTTTTTTTTTTTTTTTTTTGTTTAATTAACCTAACATTAAAATGTATTTTGTTGATATAAGGCAGTTTATTCTATGAACATAAAATATCTCTACGTTTCTCTTCTTCTTAAGTCACAATTTTTTTCTTCAAATAGCTAAATGCATTATATTTTTAAGACTTTAAATAAACTATTCTTTCTTGAATTATTTTCATTTGTATAGTTGCATTAAATTTCAACATATAGAGCGACTAAAATATTGGTTGTTTTTCGCTTAAATTAGATCCGTTCCCGATGTGAATTGTTTTTGGTAGTTAACTTACAATAATTTTTTATTAGTTTTAGATTGATTGTATGATTTTTTTTTTTTTTTTTTTGCATAAACAACCTTTTATTCGAAAATATTTATGCCGTTTAAAAAGTATTTTGTTCATTGGAAACCAATTTATGTCATTATCGCCAAGTATAGATTATGGTGAAAGTTTCAAAATCACTGTTGATTTGAGGAAAAAAACATTAGATCTAGAAAAATACTCATACCAAAAGAAATTGTTGCGTTAAAAAATAAGTTTGTACAGCTTTAGCATACGAGTCCATTGGCAACTTTTAAGGTTTTGTCACGTTTTTGGCGATTTTTTTAAAGCAATTTCTTAAAAAAAAAAAAGAAAAAGAAATGGGGGATAAAAACTATCTATTTTGATTATACATTTTATTTTTTTAATTTTTGGTTAGTTTATTGCAATATTTTTAAAGTACGGCTAGATTTAAATTTAAAATAGCACTTGCAAAAACAAATACGTACTTTTCGTAAACTTACCTTTTTCTATAAAATATATAGTAAGACACACTGAAAATAAATAATTTTAGTGATTACTATTAATGTTTCATTATTATTATTATTATTGATTTTATTATTATTACTTTGTCATATTTTATAATTTGTATTTTTAACGTGCGCTTATTGTTAAATGGCTATTGAGGTCGTGGAAGTAAATTCCTTTGTCGAAAAGCATATCCGAGGTGCTTTGGCGCCAAACTTCAAAAGTCGGCAGGGAAGTCCTATTATATTAAAGCTCTTCGTTCTACAATATTTTATTGCATCCGTAATAATAAAATTAAAAAATAAATGAAAAATAAGTCTGTATTTAAATATAAATCATAAAATTGTAAATCAGGCACAAAATTTTTGAAAATATTTCATGCTTTTAAATATAGCCGTCACCATTTAAATTTCAATGACTTTATTGGGGAAAGGACGAATTTTGTGACATCATTCATTTCTCTAAATACGAAAATGTAACATTTTAATCTATTAAAAAACGTGTTGCAATGTATATACTTTTTTTTTTTTTCAGTTATGCTAATATGGTATGAAATGGTACAGACTGGAAGCTATTCTGCGTCATTAGTTTAATTATTAATTACTGTGTGTAAAATCATTACCAATAGTATTTCGGAACTGATATATAATCTTCCTTAATCAATATTCTCATCAAATATTGCATTAATTCGTTTTTCTTTTCTTTCTTTTTCTTCCTAGAACCTTTTCTTATTTTCAAATCAACGTTTTTTAGTATACAGGTTCGCTGCTAGATTACAATATTTTTCTTGCTTCCAAAGAATATCACCATGAAGATCTGAAAATTAAAATTTTACACTATGCCATTGTTTAATATATCTTTTAACTTACTCGCCACAGACCAATCTAAGTTTGCCGAATTTCGTGTAGTGTCGATATAAGTTCGCTTATCTTAGTAAAATGTTCAACCAGGATCGTAGATTTTTGTGAAGGGTCCTTTTCCGGACTTTATTTTTCTAGAGAATTTTTCTCCTTTCTACAATCAGTTTAGGAAATTTGCTCTATTTTGTAACCCATTGATAAATAAAACCCGATATTTTTGCGGTTTATTTCCGAAATACGAAACTATTTCGCAGCTGATTAAAATAAACTAACTTTAAATGCAAATGATTAAATTCACGCCCTTTCACAATTATTTCAATCGCGTTGCAAAAGTTCTTTTTGTGAAAAACCCCTTATGAACTCACAAATCTTAGTAAATAAATAATATCACAAGTTACAAGCCTAAAAGGGTTTTGTGTGAATTTTATGTTTCAGAATAATGTTTCTCTGATGTTTTGTCAATTTTTCAGCAAGTTTCGTTACAGTTTATGAAAATCTGTTCTAGTTATAAGAAAATACTTATAAAAAAAAAAAAAATTAGTAATTAAAAATAAATAAATAAATATATCTGCCTAAATAACTACGCAATACTCGCAACAAAACATACAAATGCTGTACTTAGTTTGTTCAACAATGTATTAAAGTTCCAAGTCAATTGTAGCTTTTTGTGATAAAAGATGAACCAAAGTATTTTCGCTCTTCTTTAATCCGTGGCTGCTCCCCTAATTGCACTCTGGACTAAATCGATAGTGGAAAGTATGAGTTTTTAAATGATCTTTGCATGAATGAAGTTTCAGGCTATTTCCTCTAGTATTTTTTAAAAAAATCGAAAGAATGTAAAAAAAAAAAAAATCTAATAGGTTAATCACCTACTGTAAATAAATAAATAAAATAAATGTTTTAAACCCTTCAACATGTTTACTATAAACTTTGTAAAATCTTACGGAGCTAATTTTTGAAATTGTGCAACTCGTAAAAAATATATTTCCAGATAATATTTTAAACGTAGTTTTAATTGTTATTACTATTATTATTATTTTCTAAATCCTAAATAGTTTAGCTTGCTTGGAATTAAGATTGTTTATATGACATAAATAGTCCAGAAATAGACTGTCTTGATTATAATAATTTTATCTTTCTTTAATTACCTCCAAATGTATTTAATTAAATTTATTCATTTTTAATTTTAGTTTTATCAAAGATTAAAATTATGGGCTTAGTACATATTAAAAATAAAAAATATTTTACTAAATGTGGGGTTGAATGATAAAAGTAATTAAAAAGGTTGAGATATTTAATTTTGAGTGAGATGCAGAGATTACGAACAAGTCTACCTTCTGTTTTTTTTTAATTATATATACATCTTTGACATGAATCTATTTTGCAGCTCGATCACAGCACTTGAAGTAAGTATATTTAAGTTTATCTGTACAATATATTTTTTGTAATGTTTATTCGGCTTTCTATTTAGATATAAAAATTATTTTACAATTTAATATTCATTTCGTCTAAATTTTATAGTTAAGTTGTATCAAATTTTTTAGATTTCATGGATTATTACTAAATTTTATTTTGAAGTTTCTTGAATATATATATTCTGGCTTGTTATTTAATTGCAAAATTTCCATAGATAAATAGTTTAAATAGATAAATAAATTGTAATTAATAGATCCTATATATGCACAGAAAGTAATTTTTATATATTTTTAACTGTTCTACATAATTATTTCATTTATTGATAATATTAATGGAATCTTGATCTAGAAAATAGGTTTTTAATAGTTTGAATAAAGAATTACTGTCACAACTGCATTATTCATAATAGCAATAAAATACAGTAGAGTCTCGAAAATCCGAGGTAATTGGGGCTGACACTACCTCGGATTACTGAAAACTCGGATTTTCCGAAAAAGTAGAAAATTTTTAACAACTACAAATGAAATTAAATAAAATGAACATATTACCTTAAAATCCTTTATTCTTTAGTATAATGACGCAAAAGATTCTTTACAATTTAAAAAAATTGTCAATTTTTTGTTGCTTCAGTATATTACTTCTCTTTGTTGATGCGGTAGTCAGCCAACGCTTCAAAAGCAAAACATCTGCAGGGGTGGCTTCAGTTTGCTGTTCTACATATTTTAAGGCTAGTTCTAAGGCTGCAGAACCTTCACTATGAGATTTTTTTTTTCTGATAACGGAGAGTCGTTTTCTTCTGTTTCATATTCTTCCTCATCTTCCATCATTTCTATAATATTTGAGTCTGTTATTTCCAGCTTGTCGTCACTATTTAGCCATTCATTTAGATCAACTGCATTAGAGTTTTCGCAGCCTGGTAATTCCTTCACCAAATCTTTCAAAACAATTGTTTCACTATCATCATCATTAATTTTCTCAATAGGCATAACCAATTCAGGTAGAAACTTAGTCCACGATTTAATTACTGTCGTAGGTTGAACTTCTTCCCAAGAATCTGCTATCCAGTAGACAACATCTCTCATACTTACATTCCTCAAAATATCCGCAACACTTTCATCATCAGACTGAACTAAATGTTGTAACAAACGGCGTCGATATTTTTTCTTTAAATTTTCCAATACGCCCTGATCCATTGGCTGAATCAAACTTGTAACATTGGCAGGAAAAAATATAGCACGGATTTCACCACAACGTAGTTCATCATCGTCCGGATGAGATGGAGCGTTATCTAAAAACAAAATTGCTTTGCAAGGCAAATTTTTTTTTCTCAATGCCTTCCGTGTTTCTGGAACAAAATGTTCTAGAAACCATTGTTTGAAAATTTCTCGATTCATCCATGCACTTTTCTGATTTGTGTAATGTACTGGTAAGGCTCTTTCAGTGATGTTTTTTAAGGCTCTAGGTTTGGCAGATTTCCCAATCACAGTCAGTTTCATTTTATGATTTCCAGATGCATTGGCGCATGCTAAAATGGTTAATCGTTCCTTCCGTTTTTTGTGACCTGGAGCTGAATTTTCCTTTTTTGAAGCAAGGGATTTTGAGGGCAACATCTTAAAGTTCAAACCTGTTTCGTCACAGTTATATAACTGGTCAGGTGTGAGCTTTTCCGTCAATATAATGTCTTCAATCCGTTTTTGAAATGCCTGCACAGCTGACGTATCTGCCGAGAGTATTTCACCGCAAATATTTAGTTGACGTACACCATATCGTTTTTTCCAACGGTCTAACCAACCAACGCTTGCTGCGAAATCTTCTTCTCCTTCTTTGAACTGATTTCTGAAAAACACAGCTTTTTCCTGAAGAATAGGGCCACTTATAGGAGTACCTTTGCTACGCTGTTGAGTAAACCAAAGAAATAAAGCCTTGCTAGTTTTTTCATAGTCTGATGTTCTCATAGATTTTCTTTTTTCTCCTGGAGTCTCATTGCACTTCTGTGAACAAAACTGCTCAATTTTTATTCGATTGCGGCGCCAGTCACCAACTGTTACCTCTCCAACACCCAAATCGGTAGCAACACTTTTTATTGTTTCACCTGCATCTAATCTTTTTATAGCGTTCAATTTAGTTATCAAAGATACAAATTTTCTCTTATTTTTCCACTCATTTTCGCAGCAGGCACCTTAACGCAACACTTTCAACAGCAATAAGTTTCCATAATGATAAGGATCAAGCACGTGTATTGAATTTAAATGAGCAACAGAGCAACTAACAACGCAGCTAGCATCTAAGCTACTAGTACAATTGAACTTGGAAGAATAAAACTCTTGTAGATCTGGTTTGAAAATTCCTTTCAAACTAACCCCTACCTAGCCACCTTCAAAAACAAAGAGAACAAAAGGTGGTGGGTTACTGAAATTCTTTCCAGGAAGAAACGAAAAATAAGACCTGCATTCTTTCGGTTGCGAGAGGAAATGGGAAGAGCTTTTGGTTGCTAGGGGGAAAATTTGGCACCTCGAATTAAGCGGAACCTCGGACTTCTGAGACTCGAACTTTCGAGACTCTACTGTATGTAGATAATTTTCTTCTCTTCCTCTAATACATGCTAAGCTTCATACATGATATATATGCATACCTTCACAAGCTTATTCCATCTCTAAGCAACTTCCACCAATAAAAAATAAATAAAGCAGTCAAATCATCTAGAATCTTGCTTTTATCTGATGCATAACTTCTCCCTTAATCTGTCTTTCACTTGGCTTCTTTTTCTGCGGGCAGTGAAAACATCTAGAATCTGGCTTTCTTCTGACACATAACATCTCCTTTTTTCATGTGGCTTCTTCTTCTGCAGGCAGTCAAAATATCTATAATATCAGGCCAATCAAACCATGTACAATCTGGCTTTCTTCTGATGCATAACATCTTTCACGTGGCTTCTTCTGCAAGCAATTAAATTATCTATAATCTCAGCACAATCACATCATTTACAATCTGGCTTTCTTCTGACGCATAACATATTTCATGTGGCTTCTTCTTCTGCAGGCAGTTGAAATATCTATAATCTCAGGACAGTAAAATAATCTAGAATCTGTCTTTCCTCTGATGCATAACTTCCCATTTAATATATGTCCTTCACGTGCCATCTTCTTCATTCCCTGTGTATGCTCATTCAGTATTTCTGCAGCTTCTATAATCTACAGAAAACCTTCACTATGAAGTGAAACGCTCCTGACACTTTGCTCTCACTTTTCTTTGGCACTGAAAAATGTAGCTCTTGACTTCTCACGATTTTTGCCTTTCTCTGTGGATTACATGTTTCTCCGTTACGCACGAAAATGACATCGATTAGAAAATATTGCTCAAGGATCAAGTGGATTTTTTTCAAGCATGCTTCATAGAATCAGAAAATCAAGAATGTGGAACTGGAAAATTTAAGAAACGCGAACAAGTATTGCGATTTGTTACTTATTTCGGATTGAGATATGAAGAGTGACGAATACGCGGCATTTTTGGAGATGACTAATTACACTGAAAAAAAGAAAAAGAAAAATGTAGCTCTTGAATTTTCATGGCGTCTGGCTTTCTCTGTGGCTTCCATGTTCTTCGTTACGTGCGAAAATGGTACTTATTAGGGAATGTTGCGCAAGAATCAAGTGATTTTTTTCAAGTTTGCTTCATGGAATCCGAAAATCAAGAATGTGGAACTAGAAAATTTAAGAAACGCGATCAAGTATTACGATTTGTTACTTATTTTGGATTGAGATATGAAGAGAGACGAATACGCGGCATTTTTGGAGATGACTAATTACACTAAAAAAAAAAAAAAAAAGGAAGCTCTTGTATTTTCATGGCGTCTGGCTTTCTCTGCGGCTTCCATGTTCTTCGTTACGTGCGAAAATGGTATTTATTAGAAAATGTTGCGCAAGAATCAAGTGGATTTTTTCAAGTATACTTCATGGAATCCGAAAATCAAGAATGAGGAACAAGAAAATATAAGAAACGCGAATAAGTATTGCGATTTTTTTTTTTTTTTTCGGATCGCGATATGAATAACGACGAATACGCGGCATTTTTGGAGATGACTGATAGCACTGTGTGTGCTTTGGAGACGTTATATGAATTTAGATAACTTATCGATAATGCCATGTTTTTAAGTGTTTATTATATATTTTTATCTTTTGTAATAATAAATCTTTCTGTAATGGCGTGTCAGTGTTCTTTCTAAAAATCATAACAATACATTTCAACTAATATAGCTCTTTTCACAACCGTAACAACAAAGTTTCATAAAATAGGCTCTTGTTTTCTTTTTGCGCTAGACTTGTTTTTATTGGAGGTGATTTATAACGATGTGCGTGCTTTGGAGATGTTATACTAATTTATCGATAACATGATGTTTTATGTTGATGTGTTTATTGTACTCCTATTTTTATGATAATAAATTCTTCAATGGTAACTTTCTTGTGTGCTTTATTTAAAAAATTATCATACACATTTTTACTGCTTTGCATTTTTCTCAAATATAAAGCTTTAGGGGCAATCCACACTATAGTTTTACTTAATTTACATTTCAAGGGGTAAAAACTCGAAAAATAAAAATAAACCGCAATTACGTTTAAAAATATATATTTATTAAATTAAGCATTAGAAAACATAACATGATCAGAACAATTCATTCAAAATACTGAGTATATTAAAATAAATCTGTTTTAAAGATTTTTTTTTTTTTCATCAATTATGGTAAGTATTCTTAATAAAAAGTTAAATTAAAATTATAGTGTATTTTACAATATCTTCAATACTTTAGAACTTAGCGAATGTTGTAAATTCATAATAACTGACTAATTAAATAATATATGCAGTAAAAACGGGCCAACTCCTGGTATTTTATTTCATATGGACAGGTATAGGATAGCATTAGACATATTTGGAAACCAGATTTAAAAATATAAAAATAAAACAGAGAAAAACTCGGTAATTTAAACAAAGTATTTTAATTGAAAATTTATAAAATACTAGAATAAAATACTCAATCAATTTATGAAAACGTAATAAAATATTATTAAACTAGTAACATCTTGTGAAAACATACCATTGTTAAAAAAATTCCCTAGATTACGTTTACCAGAGAAAAGTTTGAGGAAAAAAAATTACACTTCATTCAAAAACATAATATGGTGTGCTTAGGCACAAAAGGACAGTTCAAGTATTTTTAAGCAGGAGAATGAATTAAAATTTTGTCGCTTAAAATATGCAATTAAAAAATATTCAACACGATTAAAATAATGTAATGCATAAAAAATAATATAACAATACACACTTAACGAACAAAAAATGATATTTTCCCTCCTTATTAAGAACATTCATTTTATCTTTTATTATCTATTTTAATAATTACAACTTTATGCATTTTGATATAGTTATGGATAAAGTGCGTATTTATTATATTAGTGTAATAAAATGGATGCTTTTTAAAATTTCTCTGTCTCATTTTATTTCACACTTGCACTGTTTCCTCTTTGCATAAACCTTAAACAGATTACTCATTTACAAAAGTCATTAAGAATACAAAAACTTTAAATTCTCTTACTTATATCTAGTTACATGCGTTAAATTTGCCTCGATTGAGACAATATTCAATAGATAAACAAAACTACATTTTAAAAGAAGGAAAGAGGGAATAAAAATGAAACACGTTGGAAGATTGATCAAAGCGGATGGATATCGGGAGTTTTAGACGAACTGCACTTACGAAACTTAACGCAGAAATAAGCAGGCCGGAGAAAAATTCGTTTGCATGTACCATTCTGTAATTTTAAAGACAAAAAAGTGAAAAACAGCACTAATTGTAAAAGCAGTAATAGACGAGGCAGAAGAAAATCGACAAAAATTTCATCTTAGATCGAATAAATACTTCACTAACATGAAATCTTAAGATCCATTCACTAGATTTTTGCATGCATTTAGTCTACGGTAGAATTAAGAACTAATTTAATAAGAAGTAAGTTATTTACATTAAAAAAAAGTTACTTAACTGTATTAAAAAATAACGTTACTTTTTTAATAGCTAATGTTATTATTATTATCATCAATATTTTTATTTTGAATTCAGAACGATGCTTTTAAGCTCACAGAACAAACGTTGTTTTTTTTTTTTTTTTTTTTTTTTTTTTCACTTGAAGCAAAATAATGAAGTTAGTTAGCAGGTATAAAAACAAAGTAAATTAAAACAAAAGCTAAATATAGACAATTGGATATTAAAACAATAAATTTAATGTATTCAATCTTAAGCCTCTGACTGTAGTTTTTAAAACAATTTTACGCAGATTCTTCAGTTAGCAAGAATTACATCACATAAAAACTATATCAGACAACAATAATCATTATATCTCCTGCTTTACTGTTTTATTATTGATTACAAAACTCTGTATATTAAGTTGGTTGATAATGAAATGTATTTATTAAATATTTAAGTAATAAAATAATTACATTTTGAAGCTCCCCGTCTCAATTTATTGCACACTTGCAACATTTTTTCTAGACATATTATGTAACAGAATACGCATTTACAATTCTATATCATTCACAAGACATTTTAAAATCTCCAGAGTTTTCATTCTTTGACTTTATTACACCTCAAACCACAATAATCCTAACTGGTAACATCTATAGCAAACAGTCAAACATTTGATAGATTACAAACATACATTAAAAAAATAACAATAATAAATGAAAAATGTTGTACGAGTGATCAAAACGACTGCATTTCCCATGCTTGCTTACTACTTAACCACATAAAAAAAAAATACATTATTAAGATGTATTACAAGACAGGTATTTTGGTGTAACATTCAAAATATGCGAAAATAAAAGAAGTGCCTTTCTACCTCTTTATCCACAATTAAGAAGAAAAAAAATAGAGGAACACAAAAAATATTTTTTGAAATCTAATGCATCTTTTACTAAAACAAACTAAAGAAAGATTAACCCCCTTTTAACATGTTTTTGTCAGTCGAGGTTTGAAATTTCTTCACGATATTACATGAGAAAATAGTCATTTAAAAAAGTGTATAATTTCGTACAAAATTGCAGTTAGCGTTTGAAAATTTTTTGGTATTAAAAATGAGACACAGTATTCTCACATAAAAATATATTTTTCTTTGCTCTGAAATGTAAAGAGGTACAGCTAACGTTCATGAAGGAAAGTAAGTGAAAATTTTTTTTTTCGAAATGAAGGGAAGTGGATATTAAACAATAAATTTAAAATACGTAGTTATAAGCCTTTAATAGTATTTTTGAAAAAAAGTTTTGATACGGCGTTGAATCTATCTGAACATTCAGAAGAAATTACATATGGAAAAAAAGAAAAGAAATGTAATGCTGTTAATAACTGTTCAGTCGTTATCTAGATTATCTCTTCCGGGTGGTGATGGGACCCCCCTTATAAAAGGATTTCCATTTACGTGGTGGAAATAAAGCCCTCCACTTTCAGTTCGATCAAGTGTGCTTAAAACAATGAACTTTAAAAAAAAAAATATTCAGCATGATTAACTTAATAAAACGTGTGAAAAATAATATGATCATGAATGCTTATTGGTTAAAAAAAAAAAAAAAAAAAAAAAAAAAAAAAAATCTTCTGTTAAGAATTATACAGCACTGGTAGAAATCACATCCGGCAAAGGAATCATGATCCTTCCTACTTTATTATATTTTTTACTGATTGTAAAAACATTTATTTATTGATTGATAAAATGCATTTATTATATTTTTAACTAATAAAAGGATTGCTTTTGAAACTTCTCAGGCTGATTTATTTCTCACTTGCACTCTGTATCCTCTACACAACCCCATGACAGAACACTCATTTATAATACATTATTAACAAGACACTAATCTTAAAATACTTAGTTTTATATATTTACATTCAATGAATTTAGAATTAAAATAATCCTAATGCCTAACTTCTAATATCAATCAAACTACTTAATCAATTTATAAAACAATCTGCAAAAAAAAAAAAAAAATGAAAGCGTTGGAAGAGTGATCAAAATGGCTGAATGACACACGTTTAGATAAAAATGCACTTATTTGTGCAGAACTCTTAAGAAGCAGCTAAATTATTTAAATGTCCATTTCAAAATAAAACAAGATAAAAATAAAATAAAATAAAAATTGAGATAGCTCTTTCTTTAAAAGTAAAGCAAAGATGTCCAGTTGACACTCATAGTAGCAAAATAAATGAAAACATGTGCAAATAATGCAGTTAACCGGATATTAAGAAATACATATATTAAGCGCAGTCTTCATACTCTCACTGTTTTTTTTTTTTTTTTCCTTAAGAATCTGAAGCAGGTTTCTCATGATACCAATGATTCGGCATTAAATCGATCTAAAGTTACAGAGAAAAAAATAAAAAAAACGAATGTTGTTTAGCCGTTATCTTGATCATCTCTTCCGGGTGGTGGTGGGACCTACAGAACAATGTATATTGATGTAGTTATTCGAAAAGTTTATTTACCTTATATTTAGCTAATAAAATGGTTTTTCTCAAAGATATCTAGCTGATTTTTTTTATCACACTCGCACTATTTCTTCTACTCAAGCACACCCTAGAATACTCGTTTACGTTACATAATCATTATTAGGACACGAATCTTAAATCATTGGAGTTTTACTTATTTACACACAACGAACTCATTACATTTTACATTCAAATATTTCTAACATGTAACTTCTAATCAATCAAACTAAAAATTAATTTACACATAAATCTGCATAAAAAAAAATAATAATAAATAAATAAGAGAAATATATGAAAATGTTGAGAAAGAGGTCAAAACGGTTGGTTTTCATATGTTAAGATGAAATCAGACTTAAAACTAACTGCGTAAAAACATTAGTAAAACATTTAGATGTAACATTCAGAATATATGAAAATAAAAGAATTTCAAAAGGTAAAAAAGAGTTAAAAAAAAATCTTTTGAAATCTAATAAATGTTTCACTAACCCATCTCATATAAGTAGCACTTGACATAGATTTCTTAACCAGCACTCAGCGTGTCTTTGTTTAAAATTTCTTCAAAATATTGCATAAGCAAACAATCATGTAAAAACGGACATACGCAATTTTTTACAAAATCGAAGTTATCATTTCAATAATTTTTGGCATTAAAAATGATACCTTATGCTTATACAACAAATGTATTCTGCCTTTCTCTAAAAGCAAGAGAAAAGGGTTAACTCACATAGAAGAAAAGTAAATAAAAACAAGTATGAAACACAATCACCAATATACTAAGCAATAAAATTAACAAACTCAGTTTTAACCCTTAACTGTATTTTGAAACGATGTTGCGTAAACTGTATTAAGATCGTAATGATTCAGACGTAACTCCATTTCAGAGTTAACTCCAACTTATAGAACAAATTACACATGAAAAATGAAATAAAATAAATGTAATGCAATGCAATTAAAGTATGCAACTTAGTAAAGATGAAGCCCTACACTTTTTATTCAAAAAAGTACCACTAAAACAATGAACTTAAATATATATATATATATATATATATATATATATATATATTCACCATGATCAGCTTAGTATAATGGATGGAAAGTGATGTAACCATCTACGCTTAATAATCTTTTGTTATTAAGAATTATAGTACATATGAATTGTGTCGCACATAAAAATTATTATCTTTCCTATTTTATTGTTATTTTACTGATTGCATAACACTGCATGTTGATTTATACATATTGCTATTCAGTAGTGTATTTACTTTTCATTTAGGTAATAAAAACTTATTTCCGAGAGTTTTCTGGATATTTTATTTCACATTCCCATTATTTCTTCTACGCAAACCTATAATAGAATACTCATTTACATCACAATATTATTAGTAAGAAACTAAACATTCAGAGTTTCATCTAGATGCCTTTATTTTTTCAATTTATTCATTTTTAAATTAAAATAATCCTGACGCGAAACCTCATTTTAGTCAAGCTGTCATTTAATTTATAAACAAATCTGCATTAAAAAAAATAATAATAGTAAATGAAATAGCTAGAAGAGTGGTCAGAACGGTTGAATATTTTACACTTGATTATATATATATAAACAGAAATATTAGTAGGCAGGAAAAGCATTTAGATGCGAAATTTAAAATATAAGAAAAGAAAAGATGCTTAAAAGAAAAAGAAAAAAGTTAAAGAAAAAAGAGATAGAGATTCATCAAAAATATCTTTTGAAATTTAATAAATCTTTTACTAAAACGATACACATAAATTTGTAAACCAGTTTTTGCTACATCTTCGTCAGTTAGATTTGAAATTTCTCAAAAATTTACCTAAGTAAACAATCATTAAATAAATAAATAAAATAAAATAACCCTCCTACAAAATTCGTTGCAGTAGGTATCACTGTTTAAAATGATGTATTTATGCTCATACAACAAATCTGTTTTTTCTTTCTCTAAAATTCAGCTTAAGGGCACTGCCTCGTTTCCGTTCAACTCTCTGCTGTAGAAAATGAAACTAAAAAACAGGCTCAGTTGAAGTACAAAACTTACCCCGCCTTTAACCTAGTGTGACATTTTTTGTCCAATTAGGAACGTTAACTATTTCGGCGGTCAATATGAGAGTAAATGATAATCACAGAGGCGGGGTTATTTTCGTCCCCCCAAAAGTAGTCAATTATAGAAAAGGGTGGTCAAGACACTCCCTCACTACTGATTTGTCTTTTGATAAAAAGACAGCGCGTTATTGAACGAACCTCAATATTATGTAATGAATGCATGTAAAAACACATGTATACATGCATATATGTATAGTATTGATTCATATATATATATATATATATATATATAGTATCACAAGTTATTATTATTATATTACTACTACTAGTAGTAGTAGTTAGGGTGCCTATATTACTTATCGAGGCACCTTAGTAGTAGTAGTAAGACAGGTCGAACAATTTCTTTCAGATAGCGATTTTGTCTTCGTTACCAATTTTTATCTATTACCTTGAATGGACGTTCAAAACTTTTTTATTTTGTCATCTAAATATAAAGAGCTAAACGATTGTAACTGTATCTATACGGATTTTTAGTCCGGATTATATCAAAAATTGGTACACTTATGTATTAAAACGAAATCTAGGTAATTCTGTATTTTTGTGTTCAATCGAATAATTGGTTCAAAAGTAATAAAAATCCTACTTAAACTTAGAAAATTATTTTTAAAAAAATGTAAAGAAAGAAATTAATGCCAAAAATATATGCGTAATTATACTTATTTTTATGTCGGAAAAAAAAAAGTGAAATTATTATTACTACATTATTAATTAAAATAAAATTTAGAAAATTCGTTCTAATTAAATGGAATAGCTACAGTATAGAACGGTAAATCTAGCTAATGCCGTATTTTTTAGTTCAACAGGATAATTGATTCAAAAAGTCATAAAAAACCCACTTTAAAATTATAAAAAGAAAAAAAGAAGTTGATGCCAAAAATGAATATCTAAGTAAATATATTTTTCTTTGTGTCAAAAAATAAAATAAAAATAAATAAAAAACGAACGTGCAATTATTATTATTTTTAAATAATTAAAATGAATATCAGAAATATTGTACTAAAGAAACTGGACAGCCTCAGTATCCGCGATTGTAATGAAATGCTCGCCCTCTGGTGGGCTACGGTGAAATTACAATAAACATGGTTTAATTCGAATTCCATATAGCCGCCATTGCTAGCCGATGTTTAGTTTCACATATATTTATTGAATAAAAATGAATAAATACGGTAAAAAAGATAACACATACTTTTGTGTGCCACAGTGTAAATCCAAAGCATCAAGAAATCCAGAATTGAGCTTCCATTTATTTCCAAATGACGAATTTAAAATTTCAGTTGCTTCGGCTAATGGAAGTAAAGAATTAATCAGATGATTTGAAATTAATATTTGTTCAACTTCAGTTAAAAATCTACTTCCGATCGAACTTTGAATAAACTGAAGTATTTTTTCCAAAAGCAATCAATTTTCCATAATGTAATGGCGGAGAAATTATAGTACGAATATTAAGTAGAATAACAAGAACACTATTGGAACACACGTGGCTAATGTTTACTAACAACTGCAGTGTTCACAAAGCGCCGTCTATCGATCATTACAAACGCGGATAGAATGATACATTTATTATTATTATTATTATTATTATTATTGTTATTGTTATAAATTGAAAAAAATAAAAGCAAACTTGCATGCATTTATTATGATTAGTTAGCTGAGAAATTCTATTTAAAATATTTATAATTAACATTTTTTAAATTACTGCAAATAAAGTTTCTAAAATAGTGATGTCAATTTCTAATAAATTAAAATAAATGGAAAAAGATTAAACTTAGTTAAAGAAAAAAAAAAAAAAATGAAAATGAAAATTTCTAAAAATAAAGAAATTTTGTAGCATAAGTTTAACTATTAAAAAATTATTAAAAGTATAAAGACTATGCACAGAATGATTTTATTATTCATGATCTGTAATTTGCATAACTTCAAAACTACTCCATAAAAATTAAAAAAGTTAATATCTACAGGGAGGGATTTAAAAAATTATATATATATATTTGGAAATTGTTCAATTTAATCATTTAAAAATAAGGACGAAACGAATAGCGATTTTGCCGAATGCCGCATATCGGTATCCACCTGACATCAGTGTTTCAGATATATCCGGCAAATATTACTCTCTGTTAAATCCCTACGTTTAAATTTTAAAATTGGTGATTTTTGAAAAGAAAAATGAAAGTATCTAAGCAAGCGCGCGCGCCTTTTTCTTTTCTTTTTATTTTTATTTTTATTTATTTATTTATTTTTTTTTTTGTCCTGCTCATAATTAAAGAGTAAAATAAAAAACAAGTAACACTTGAGGAAAAACATAAAAGACTTAAAAATTAACCTTTATATATATTCAAATATATTTCTTTTTTATATCGAATAAAAACTGAATGTACACACATTTTCTTTTAAATAATTAAATTTGAGAAAAATCGGGCTAAAAAAATTGATTCAGTTTAGAACTCCTTGACGAATTTTGAAATTTGGCACCGTCGTAGGTTTGGCACCGCCGATGTTTCTAGCCAAGATCTTTACTTACGCAATTGCGATAACAATTTAATTCATCGCCAAAATGACAACAACAGTTTAAAAGCTGCCAAGGGGCTCCTATGCTAAACTTATCGGACCAGTTTTAAAATATTTTTTAGAATCCTGGTATACTAACCCTATTAAATTTGAAAATTGTATTTTGAAAATTTTTGGAGTTATTCGAAATTAAAATTTTTTTTAACCTAATGGCGTAGGCTCAACATTTTGCTTTGTAAAGCTTGTATCAAGAATGAATAAGCGTAAAGAAGTCGGATAAATTCTAAAATATTATTTATGATACTTGCATGAACTATATGAAATTTGAAAATTCTACTTTAAAATTGCATGAGTTAAATGAAATGTAATATTTTTTAATATGACAGCATAGGGCAAAATTTTCCTTTGTAAAGATTATCTCAAGAATGAAGCAGTGTATAAGAATGTAATAGTAGAATGTAGGATTGCATTTAAAATATTATTTATCATAATGGCATTGACCGTATAGTTATTTCAAAATTCTACTTTGAAAACTTCGTGAGTTATTTGAAATTTATTTATTACTTTCTTCTATATTCAATAGAAGAGGGTATCGGATTCGTAAAAATTTTCGACCTCGGGTTTTTGATGGATTTACACGTTTTGAGAGATGTAGAACACGATTGGACCATTTTTAGAAAATGTCTATCTGTCTGTCTGCGTGTGTGTGTGAGAGAAAATTTTGTGGCAACTCTATCTCAGGAACTGCTGCAAAGAATTTCATACAAATTGGTATGTAGTTGCACCTTGATATAAATTAGTGCCTATCTACTTTTGGTAAAAATTGTCTTACAGGTTGCGTTGCCATCCCGCTTTTTCTAAATTTTTAACATTGTGGTATAGGACAAAATTTTGTATAAATGTGCATAAGGAAATTATTTTTTAATAAACATTATGAAATTTACAAGAATCATTTATAATAGAGATAGTCAACTGGGAAAAAAGTTTTCTATGTGCACGAGCCTCGCCTCCCCCCCTTCATGGGAGTAAATTTTCATGATGGGTATCTTTCAACAGAGCTCGCCAATACCTTTAAAACGAATGGTTGAACCATAAATGTGTCTGGCTGTACGTTAGTTAGTAAACTAATATATTCTGAAGAAGGAATCATTATAAATTAATTTTAGATAGAATGGAGTATAAGGCTGATTTTTTACCAACTATGTGAAAAATACCAGAGCCGGGAATCGAACCCGGGCCTTCCGCATAACGCGCGGATGCTCTAACCACTGAGCTACCCTGGCTGATAACCAGCTCGGCACTTCTCACATAATTTACGTTGGCAAGGTCACCGAGTCTGCATTAAAGCAGCAATATCAAGTGACAAATTTAAACATGGCATAACTCCAAACGGCCACGAAATTTCAATTCAGAAATTTAATTCATCAACCTGGAAATTAATTTTAGATAGAATGGAGTATAAGGCTGATTTTTTACCAACTATGTGAAAAATACCAGAGCTGGGAATCGAACCCGGGCCTTCCGCATAACGCGCGGATGCTCTAAATAAAGTCGTTATATATTATATTATAAAGTCATTATAAAGTCGTTTATAAATTATAAAGTCGTTTACTCATTATAAAGTCGTCGGACCAGTTTTAAAATATTTTTTGGGATACTGGCATAAATTCTATTGAGTTTTAAAATTCTTTCTCGAAATTTCGGGAATTATTTGATATTTAATTTTTTTTTTTTTTTTTTTTAACATAGGGGCATAGATCTACATTTTGTTTTATAAATATTGTATAAAAAACGAGCAAGCGCAAATAAGTCAGATGAATTCTAAAATGTTATTTATTATAATGGCACGAACTATATGGATTTTGAAATTTTTACTATAAAATTTCACAAGTTAAATGATATAGATATATATATATATAACCGTAGCATTCAGTAGTAATATAAAATTTATTAAATTTTATTAGTAATTCAAACAGTTAATACCATCAATATCAAAGTCTACCCAAATGAAAAATGAAATAAAGTTAAAGCAAAATGAAATAAAACAAATTGGACTTAGATAACAGCATATTTGTATTCTAACTTTTTCAAGGGCCTGGAAGAATACGAAACATTCAAAGTGAATTTTTTCTGTCGCAAAGATAGCAACAGCTAAATATCTCTTTGTGCCAAGGTCCGAAACATTCACAGCATCCAAAACAAGGTAGAAAAAAAATATATATTAACATGACAGCATAGGGCAAATTTTCGCTTTCTAAAGATTATCTCACGAATGAGTCAGTGTACAGAACTAGAATTGTACTAAAAATATTATTTCTGATAATGACATTGGAAAAGATGGTCAATATACTTGAAAAAAAAAAAAAAAAAAAAGTATATTACATGCATTATACAAATACTCACCCATTTTGCCCAAACTATGCTGTATAGAAATATTTTTCAGTATTTTAGGAAATATACAATACGCAACATAGGCCTAATTCAAAAGAATATTCAATATATATATTTATATATTTATATAATTTTTTAATATACACAAGATAATCAGATTATTAGATATATATTTTTATACAATATATATATTTATTATTTATATATTTTTTTAATATACACAAGGTAATCAGATTATTATATATATATATATATATATATATATTTTTTTTTTTTTTTTTTTTTTTTTTTTTTTGGAGGGGGAGGGGGGGACATTTTTTCAAAAAAAAAAAAAAAAAAAAATGAGACAAAATGGCTTGGAATTATTTCACACATGCAAAGAAGATTTAAAAACGCATTTTTTCTCGATTCAGTCCAAGGTGCAATTAGGGGACCAACCACAAATTATAGAAAAGCGAACATACTTTGGATCACTCTGCATCATAAAAAGCTACAAATGACTTGTAACTTTAATACATTGCACAATTGCTCATGTAACGTAACAATATTCGGATGTTTTGGTGCGTGAATTGCACAATTATTCAGGCAGATATAGTTTTTTTTTTTTTTTTTTTTTTTTAATTACTATTTTTTTTGACAATTTTTTGCGTGTAACTAGAACAAATTCCCATAAAATTTTACAAACCTTGCAGAAAACTGACAAAACATTACAAATGCATAATTCTAAAACATAAAATTAACAGTTGTAATATTCGTTGAGATATGAGCAATTTTAGTAAATATTATATTACGCATGTGCGAAAAATAGAAAACTTTTTTTTGCACAGGTTGACAGCTAGACATATTGAGCACGTTTTGTCAAAATCTCATTTGAATAGAGTAAAAATTAAGCAAATTGTCGGTAGATGAATGAGCAAGAGTTTAGGTATTTTCCAGACTTGAAATTTCATAATGGGTTTTACACATGCTATGTATTTAATTTGAAGATCAAATTTCCATCTCTAAACATTATTGTTGAAAGTACATAATTTTAGAACAAAGATTTTCTGTATTTATGTACAAATGTTTTTATCTAACACTCAAATTCCGTAACGGTTTCAAATGTTTTTCAAAAACAGAAAGTCATATGTTCAAACTTTTGACTAGTCTCTGTAATAAACAAATACATAAAATAATTAAATAACTTTTTTACGAAGTTCAATATAAAATAAACATGTAAAATGAGGAGGAAGAGGGGACAGGAATTGATTGATTAGAAATCGTGTCTAAAAAGAAAAACTGTAGAAAATTACACAGCAATTACACCATAAGCAATTACACCACTGGAAAATGAAAGCAGTACTTTTCAAAAGAAAACTGAAGTATATGAATACGATTGGTACCTTTGCAAACAAACACTATCTACCAATAAGTATTTGGACACTTTCGAATTCAGGCGTTTTGTCAAAAATCTAAAAAAAATTCTTTATTAGTCTTCTTGAAACTTTAGCAGTGTAGAAAACATGTTATATCTCATGTATATCAGTGAAAGTTGCGTCCTGAAGAGGAAAAGGGGACAAGTAAAAAATTAAACAACAGACAAAATATTTTCAACCACACTTTAAAAAATAATGCTTTAAATGCGTTTTGGCTGAAGCATGTGATTAAGAACATTTTTCTCATTATCTGTATAAATTTTTATGAGGCTACCACATATATTCATGGAGATATAACGGGAAAAAAAAAAAAAAA